>OY744521.1:73428794-73521294 GCA_963556195.1 Sepiola atlantica
TAGATGTCAAGCACCATTGGTGGTATCTGCTGAAGACTTTAAGCGTAGATTATTGAAAAGGAAATAAAATTAATGATGTGGAAATGCACTGAAAAGAAAGTAATTGTGCGAAAAGAAAGAGTTTAATTTGTTCTTTCTCCAATTGGCCATTTACTTTGAATGTTAACATAAGAATGTCTTTTATTTAAAGTAACCATGAAATATGAACTTCTGCTAAAACACATTTGGTTTTTGTACTTAGAAACTGTCTTTTATTCCTTTCAAAGAGGTTAAAGGTATTTATAAAAATGGAGCTTATACCTGACCTAAATTCTATATAAATGTTGCCAATGTTTCGACCTATTGGTTTCTTAAGTGTCAAATGTCCGAGCTAACAGTTAAAGTTAAGCATTATCGAAAAATAAAACTTTTGAATTTTATTTTCTCTTCATAGTTCTAATTTACATCCAATGAGACAATAATCTATAATTGTATCAATTCATCGGATTTCAGTTATGAAAACGGTGTGTTAATCATAAAAACAGAACAGATACATTGCTACTATCATTAAATAGAGAATTATCGTAAGAACAAAAGAAAAATTAATTAGAAAATTAATAAAACTAGAAATTATCATTAAAAGATTATATATATATATATATATATATATATAGATTGATTGAACTAAACATCTTTCTATTGGATTTACTTCATTCTTGAACTTATTCAATGCTGCCTTCACGAAAACCCTTCTTTTCCATCTTTAAATCTCCTTTCACTGGACACCTGATCAACGGACATTTACCAACTGGACAGACCCTATATATTTTTACACGCACATTCTCACTCGTCATGACTTAATATTTTTTCAAATTTTAAATTTTGGCTTTTCCACTGTCAACTTATCTATGTAATTCCTCTGATGATAAGATTTTTATCTTTGAAAAGCCTTGGCCTAAGGAAAGAATAATAAACATGTTTTTACCGAGTACACCTGGCATTGAACAATCGAAGTTGAAATACATTTGTCATTCGTACATGTTTATCCCTCTTCTTTCATCTATCTTTATAATTGCTCTATCTCGTATATTGAGCTTAAACCATTTCATTATAGGTTCTATCTACTAAAAGTATACTTTTAGTTTCATATTTATATATATATATATATATATATATATATATATATATATACTAAGTGTCTGGGATGAGACATTACACGGGTGAAGAGATTAGAGAAAAATAATTCAAAATATAGCCATGTTTACAATGTTTGTGTTGATATATATGCTTATAAATTAAACTATATAACGGTATGTGTGTATATAGACATCTGACAATAAAAGGACCAAATAAATCCGACGGTATGAGTTAAAACGAAAAAGCAGAAGGCCTAAAACTCAAAGTTTCGTCCAAATGTTGCATGGGCTTTATCAAGAGAAAAAAGCTAAAAGTGGCGAAAAAACGTCTCTTTTTTCTCTTGAAAAGAGCCCACGCAATAGTTGGGCGGAACCTTGAGTTTTAGGTCTAAAACTCTCTCTCTCTGTCTGTCTCTCTCTCTCCCTCTCTCTCTCAAGTTAAGTATGTGTATATGTTTATATATATAAATTTTGTTGTACACGATAAATTCCTAAACTAATTAACCAATCATTATGAATTTTGGAATATATATTCTCGGCAGCACGGTGAGTAACATCGGCACATTATTTTTTTGTAACCGAACTCCCCCCAAAAAATTTAAAATAAGATAGATACGAAAAATTTAATAAAGAAAGGAATGGCTCTACATCAAATTTTAAGTTATAGTAAGTAATATGTTTTTAAGTGGTCGGTGTGCGCGTGTAAACATCGATAATATGTATGTGGTTGGTAAAATTCAAACTATTGAACTTGTCATTTTGAATTATGGATGAGTAACGTGGATACAATTTTTGTAATAAACTTTACAATTTAGGAAGGTACCACCGAAACCGTACAATACCCCGCAAACAAAGAAAATACATTACATTTTAAACGAATGCTATATTTTATACCTATATCGAGACACACACACACACATATATATATATATATATATTATATACATACATACATACAGTGTACCCCGGATATAAGAGAAATTTTATCTAGTCTCAAATTAGATCCTGTGTTAATTTATATAATTTAGACCCGGATATAAGAGATAATTTCTCTGGTCCCGTACTCCGATATAAGAGAGTTCGTTTTGAGTGACAGTGTGATGTCGTAAGTCAGACACCTTCTACCTCATGATTTTGCTTTGTGTGTCTAAGGGTAGCGCCGCCCGCTTTTTTACCGACTTTGCTTGTCTTTGCATTTATCTGGACAGCACTTTCACTTTACCCACTGTTCTGTTGAGTCAGAAGTTTGTTAATTTCGCTACTGAAAACCGTTTGCTTGCGATCATTGCGATTAGTGATGATGGCGTCGGCGTCTCAACGAAAAACTCTGAGCATTTCTGAACAGTTGTGAAGAAACTCAAACTGGCCGCTGCGGCCAAAAAGTACGGAATCGGTTATTCAACAGCAGCAAAAATGCTCAAGAAAGAAGACGATCTCAGATCTTTCATGCAAATTAACGGAAACACTAATCGCAAACGAAAGCGCCAACCCGTGCACAAAGACGTTAACGAAGCGCTTACACAATGGTTTACGCAAGCATGTGCTCATAGAGCTACCGTCACCGATCACGTCATTAGGCAGAAAGCATCACAACTGGCTGTAAATCTTAAAGTTGATTTCGAACCGAGCAATGGCTGGATCATGCGCTGGAAGCAGGCCAATAACGTTTCGTTCAAAAAATTTCACAGCGAATCAACGTCAGCAGATCACGTTTTTGCCAACGAATGTATGACAAACGCTTTGTCGCAACTTTTTCGTGGATATGATCCAAAAGATGTTTGAAACTGTGATGAAACGGGACTTTTCTACAAAGCCATGCCGTCTGGATCTTTGCGATTTGCCGGCGACGAACATTCAAATGGGACAAAAGTTCCCAAAGACAAACTTACGATGCTTCAGTTCACAAACATGGACGGCAGTGAAAAGCAAGCTGTAGTTGTTGGTAAGTTGGCAAAACCACACTGCTTTAAAAATATCAAAACTCTGCCGTTTTCTTACTTCGCTAATCGTAAAGCCTGGATGACTAGGCAGCTGTTTACTGACGTTATGAAAACGCTTGATCGAAAAATGATTGCTCAAAATTGAAAGATTATTCTGTTTTTGGACAATGCAACTTGTCATAACATACTGCCGGGTACAAATCTGTCAAACATCAAAAAGTATAAAACAATATATCTGGGGTTGGCCTATTAAGTAAGTATGGGAACACTTCATATAACGCTTTTTACGTACAGAACAACAGTTATAGACATAAAAAAAACCCACAAAAAAACAGACAAAAATACATTTCCAATCAGTTTTCACAAATAATTTAGTTAAAAATTACTTTTTCTTAAAAAAGTCAGTCATTTGATTGTACAGAAATCTTTTTTGTTGACATCATGAACACTTTCATACAGTCCGTAAAGCTTAGAAGAGGGGGGTTCTTTATTCTGAGAATATGATATCATGATGAACGAACTACATGCACTGAGGAGGTAATGACTGAGAGGATGATATTATGACGAACGAAAAGAAAGTTGCAGTTAATGCCTGGGAGCATGACATCATGACAACAGAATAGAGAGTACACTATCCTCCACGAAAAGAAAAAGGTATTCCTAGGAGGTGATGCCTTGGAGGAATGTATCATGATGAATGAAAATATACTACACAGAAATAAGCATAAACCGTTTTAATGTTAATATAATTAGATTAGGTGGAAAAATCTTTCGCATATTATTCATTGAGATGACATTAAAAACAATGGCAAATTCTGTTGTCCACGTGAAACGCCGAAATGAAAATTGGGCTGAAAAATAGTCGCCATCTTTATTAATAAATCGAAATATGCTAACTAAGGAAAAACGAGAAGTTCCTTTCATAATTTTCTAGTTAAAAAACATGTTAAAAACCTTAATTATAGTTTTTCCTTAGCTAGCCTCTTTCTCGACTTTTTTAGATGGCGACTATATTTTCCTACCTAATTTTTATTTCGTCGTTTCACGTGTACTGTGAAACTCGGCATAACGAAAGAAAACATGAAAAAACCCTAAGTTGTTGTTTTTTTTTTAACTAAAACATGGTTTAAGTTAAATATATATAAGTTGTTTATAAATAATTTACATGACTGAAATAGCAATTAACCTCAAATAAGAAAAGAAAAGTCAGCATGGTTGTTTTTATTAAAATTAGTTATTTATTGGGACGAGATGTTTATAACAGGATTTATTAAGAAGTTAAAGAAAACTTTTTTAAAAACTTACAATTTAAACAGAAAATTCAATTTTATTGGTTTGCATTTTAAGTGAAAAAGGTTTTAATTTCAGACTATGTATATTTATATTTTTTCAGGAAAAAATGCTGAGCTCTTACAGAGGAGGTGATTCCTGGGAGGACGGTCTTATGACAACAGAACCGATACTACGCCACCCATCTCATTAAAAGATATTCCGATTTAATGTAGTTTTTTTTTTACTTGTTTTCTTGGCTTACTGACTAAGATCAAAGTATAGTATCAATTCTTCATATCTCAGCGACATTTGACGGAAGGTTCATGTAAATTATCTCTTGAAAATGAAATTCGAAAAGTTTTTAAAACTATCCTTTTTTTTAATAAAATCTTTAAATAATTTTATTAACAATTAAAATAATAGTATAGATAAAACGATTGCGTGTATAGAAGAAAAGTTGGCAATGCAAATAAGAAATGTATATGAAAGAATATTAATTCATTAGAAACTTAAAAATAAATAAATATACAAATGAGCAATATCGAGATTTGTTTGAGATATATGGAGATTCCTATACATACGATATGTCAAAAGTATAGTTAGAATTAAATCAGCCTAATCAGTTTTGATGTTAATATAGTTAGGATAGATGGAAAATTTTTTCGCTATTTATTCATTTAGATATATGTATAAGAGACAATAGGTCTTTTATATTTGTTTCCGGTGTTTAGTAATCTTTGTTCATGTCGGTTTCTCTTATGTGAAACGAACCGATTTTCATAAGTGACTAAATAAAACATCATTAATTGTTTACTATTAATTGTTTATTAGTTTGTATTCATTCCTGTGTGCTGCCCTTCAAGACAGCATCCTGTGTTTGCTGTCTAATTGGACATTACAATCAACAAGCCGAACAATAGTTGGGTCTTGTAAGCCTCTCTTTCTCGTAAGCTAATCTAAATATAATGAATAACGCATAAGACTTTTTGTTCCTGTCCTATCTCCTTTACGCATTGCCCTTTTTTTGTTATTTTTTTTCTCGATGAGTTGAAAGGTGTGTGTGTGTGTGTGTACGTTTTAAAACATGGCAGCATACGGAGAGCAAAGATTATATTTAAAAAGAGAAGAAAAAAGGTTTTGCTATTTTCGATGTTTAGCCAACAGTAATAATTTGACGATACATTATATCTTTTTTTCAATTTTCTTTTCTCTTCGCCACGTCGATTTTTATGTTCTTTTTCAAAGATCCCAGTGGCTCTTATGATTATTAGAATAATTGAAATTTTCCTAAGATTCCAGTTTCTTTTTATGTTGTACATAAGACCTTAGTATTTAGTTCTCTTCTCCCTCTCAGCTTTGCTTAGACCGGCGTCATTAAAGTCACTAACTTCATCTAGGGTTGCTACTCTCACCCTCTTGTCCCATACTACTATGTCGGTTTAACACCTCCGTGTTCTAAGTATGGAAGTGTAGGGGTTCTGGTATCTCAACAGATATAGCTAATCAGATTTTAATATCTTCATTAACATTGTCCAGCTTTTTATTATTTTGACTACTGTTCTCATTTTGGATTTTATTCTCACAACGTTTCGGCCGATGTAACCTCCGACCTTCTTTCAGTCTTGGTGAACTCGAAAATCTGTACGGAATTTCGAACGGAACCCTTTTTTTAATACCCGGAGGTAGATTTCTCTCGTTCCATCAGCCATGCCCAGATAGAAGTCTTAAGTAATTCTTAATTATATTCTTAATTATATTCTTAGTATTGCCTGTAGTGAGGATTGAACCATAAACCTCCAGAAGACTCACTTAAAACTGATTATAACTTAGCACTTTATCTGTTGCAGCACGGGTTCATGTGGACGGTGTAAGAATAACATCGAAGATGAGAACAGTAGTTCAAATAATACAAATTATTAAACGTCATCTAAAAAATTACGAAAGATAACATGGTCTAGCGTTGTTTTGGAGAAGTAATGAAAATGATATGATGTGAGCGCCTACAATGGATACACACATATGTATGATATTCACAGTTTTTCTTTTAAAAACTAAAGGAGGGCTGAGAAATACGAAGTATGATTGGTCGAACAAGATCATATGATAGGTTAGAAAAAGACATGTTACAGTAGTTAAGTTAAACCAGTTTGTGAGAGATGAAACAAGCCTACAGGTGACTATGTAGACACTCTTACCCATGGCCACCTTAATAAACAACTGCAGCAAACTACTTTCTCACTTTGGATATTATCCCCACAACAGGAATCTGTACGGAATTTCGAACAGAATCCTTTATTTAATCTACAGGGGTAGCTTATTCTCGTTCCGTCAGCTATGACCGAGTAGAAGTCTTAAGTAATTTGTAATTGTAGTCGTAGTATCGCCCGTACTGGGAATTGAACCTTCAACCTCCAGCAGACTCTCACTTAGAACTGATTATGACTTATCACTTTTATCCGTTGCGCCACTCATGCAAGAAAAGTATATGAATTTATTCTTTTATCTTCGTTCATTAACATCTTATATATATATAAAAAGATCTTTTATTAAAATTTAGACTAGTAAACCAAAATTTGGGGCCTTTTAAAATGTCCAACAAATGCTTCTAAATTGTATCAACAAAATCGGAAATTATTTATGAATCAACCTGATAGTTATCAATTAATCATGACGCAGATCATAACTTTAGATGAAATCCAAAATCACTACACACGTGGAATTCAAATAAAGCTTCTAAGACGCATCACTTGAATACCCAAGACAAGGACAACTGAATACATTTTCAAGAAGATCATGTATTTATTTCAGGTTTATCAGTATTTTTCATATATAACTTATTTTTATTTTAGATTTCCAATGAAATATGTATCTGTATGTGTGAATGTATTTTAAAAATAAGACGAGGAAAACAGATTTATAACATTAATAATAAGAGAATATAATTCCAGTTTTTTGTTAAGAACTTTTTATTGTATTTCTCAAACAGCTGTTTCGTCCTTTTGTTCTTGTTGATAGGTAGAAAACAAGTATATGTTAAATCGGTTCCATCAACGGTTGTTATTAAATCCGAAAAAACAACATTTTCCAATCAACAATGGTCTGAAAAGGATTACAACGCTATTCTAAGGAAAATGGAAATTGAAATAAAGATTAGCTAGAAAATTGAACAAGTAAGCAAATTACGATTATGTTTTATTCCTTACACTAATATAACTTTTTTTTTCAATTGTATTCCTTGATAGCTTCTGATGTGAAAAAAATTTGACCAAACTTTCTGAGTCTTGGATTTTTGATTTAGAAGGAACGTTTTTTTATATATATAATTAAAGAATGATATATATTTTTAAATAATCATTTTTTATTGGAAAATTTCAACTTTTCATATTTAATGAGAACTACTGATAAGACCGATTAAACATTCTTGTTTCCTACTCAACTAGAACAAAAGTGTGCTTTAATATGGACGAAACAGCTGTGTGAGAAATACAATAAAATATTTTAAACAAAAACTAGGATTCTATTATATTTATGCTCTAGTATTTATTGGCTATGATATACATGGTTATAAAATTACTATTGAGCTTTCAATCTACTTTCTGTGTAATCTTAAAGGATTAAAAATAGTGATTTATAACATTATGTTTTAGACTTGTTATCATTGCTGTAGCAATTCATACCACAAAAGGTCACGCATTGTGCCACAGGCCTAACAAATCTAGATTTTGTCATGTATTAAATAGAATAGCTGAGACATCATTATGAGTAATTTATTTAAAAAAATGAAGAAAAAATCGATAGTAAATAAACATTGGTTATGAAGAAAGAAATTATTTTTTGCAACAATGTAAAAAGTTACTGACCTCAAAATAATTACAAGAGAAAAAAAAGTACCAAATTTCCAGGATTAGAATTTCTCTTCAGAAAAAAAGTCTATTGTTACATTGTCATCTTTTCTTTTTGACAATAGATTCTCTGTTTGAAAATTCCTGCCACGAATCTATTGTTGTTTTGAGAGAATAAAAGACTAGATAACTGAATCCTTGCTCTTCGCGCTCCCCACCCCACCAACCTGCAATCAGTCTATTGGCAAAATGTAATAGAGAACCGGAATTATTGACCTGGCTCTACTTTAACACACTGCCAGGAAGACTCAAAGACTTTTGAATAATATCATTTATTTACTCTGAAGAATAAAAGCATTGATGTAACGATTGATGTGAATCTAATAAAGATGAAATATGAGCTATAACAACAACAACAAAAATACTTTTCGTTCCTGAAACCTCATCACGATCGCCTCCATAGATTGTTTACCCTTGCCGGGTACAGCATCAGAATGGATTTTTGTTGGCTAGTCTTCATTATAAATAAGACTTTTCATCGCTTTTGAAAAAAAAAAAAAGCGACCATATTGCAATCTATGAATGTAGACAATTTTATGCGTCAACATCTCCAGTTTTTTGCCTGTTACAATATTATTACGGTTATTATAATACTAAACGTGATTGGAAAGCCATGGGTATGGATTCCGTCAGGCCTCACCAAACACAAGAATGGAGAGGAAGACTTAGATCGTGACTAAACAATCAGGCCCCATCCTCATCAGAGGATTAATTGTGGCCTGATTCAACAAATAAACCGGTCGATGATAATGAATACTGATCTCTCAAAGACATTTTAAGTATTCCATCTTTAAATATTACAAACATCGAAGTGTAAAAAATAAACCTACTACGGCAGATTTTCATTTGAAGTGCAAACACTATGAACATTTTTTCGTGTGGTTTAATTAAATGTCGAAACGCCATACCTATTGTAAATTATTCATTATATTAATATACATCTTTATATTATCATACTAAAGTTGAGTAAATCAACAGTTGTTTCCCTAAAGCTTTTTTCCCTATAAATTTTAATCACAAAAATACATGCTATATTATTATTCAGTTTTGGGATTGAGTTATGTTTGAACAGACTAATTGTTCTAATTAGCCACAATTTGCAATTAACTCATCAAGTGAACCATCACTAAGTTTCTATCTATCACTCTCCTTTTCACCTCTCTCACGGTATGTTGCTTTATTCCCCCACCCCCGTCCTCATATTTTATATGGTATCTCTCTGTCCCCCTCCCCCATCTCTCTCCCTCTCCCTCTCTGTGTGTTTAACAGTCTAAGGTAATAAAAAAGGAAAAAATAAAAAGATTGGAATAGTCCATTATAAACAAAAGGGAATATCACCGCCAATAGTAATACTATTTAACCTGTAAAGAGAGGGGTGAGAGGGTGATATAGCAAGCAGAAAGAACCTAATTTTCCATTTTGTGTCTTTACATTTTTTTATATTTACCTGGCTTTGAAAACTCACGTTTTCCGGATAGAAACAATCTAATCCTAGCTCAATAGGTGATCTAACGGGTCACATTTTTAATATAGAAAAGTATTAATTTAAAAACTATACGTTACATACTTCAGATCAGGTTGTTAGAGCCCAATTCAAATCATCAGCGACTCACGAAATAAAAACAAATCGAATAATTTTTGTGTTTTCATTTCGTGAATCGCTGATGATTTGAATTGGCTCTAACGACCTTTTTAACAAAAATAAAAGGTCATCATATCTCAATGAAAACATGGTACATCTGAGTATGTAACGTATAATTTTGCAATAAATAATTTGTATATTAGCTCTCACATTTTGGCGATCAAGCACTTTATTGATTTCTTTTTAACATAGACCGAACCACTTACATATACATATATACACACATATATATATATAAGATGGAAATCGTCTGTCCGTTAGTCCTCTTTTCCTTTATAATGCAGAACTAAAACTGATATGAATTATAAAGGATTATTTATAGCAAAATACAAAATCATGAGGACTAACATCTTTCAAGTCGTGACATTGATCGATTTTCGATATAAATTCTGAATTTGACTTTAGGACCAATCAAGGGTAAGGGAGAGAATTCTCTTTTAAACTGCATCCAAGAAATCTTTTCTTTTTTTTTCAAACTAAAAGTTGTAAATTTACTTTTAGGTTCAATTTGATACTGAAAAATAAAGTTTTAAAAAATTAAATTAAAAAAAAAACTTAATAGACACCGACTATGCACACAAGTTATTTATTTCTGAGATTTTCAAAATCTGCCCCTAATGCTTAATAAGCTAGTCTAAAACTTCAGGAAAATTTTAGAAACCTACCACAAACGGGTACTTCAGCTAGTTCTACATATTTATACTTTCTAATAATTAAAACAGAGAACTTCTCTAAATTCTTCAGAAGTTCGATTCGAACTCTGACTGATGTTAAAGTGTAAAGCTGGTATCACTGCACCACTTCAATTACATATGAATAAATAAAATAAATCTACTTATTTAAAACATTTTTACAAAAAAAATGTTCATCAAGGAATACTTAATTATATGTATCAATTTAAATCACTTTTGCAATCATACGAGCGAGAAATGAGAGACTTTTGGTCTAGCTCCTGCCGATGTATTACATCAGCTATCACAAGGGTATTTCATGCCAAATTTGGAGTAATTCAAACTAGTAGTATTGGAGCATATAGGTGCTTATAATTATTATTCACAGTAGTAATTGCATGTTAATTTTGACTTCATAGGACACACTCGGCATTCCAAGAGCTGTTTATGGTAAATTTAGTGCAATTATGCCTAATACATTTGGATACTCTAAGTGTTTATTTATATCCTAAATATTATAGATGGTCATAGATATTTATGGCATAATCATGTTGACAAAACGTTTCCTGTTAGATCACCGAAGTTAAGTGACGTTGAGCTTGGTCAGTACTAAAATGGGTGATCATTTGGAAATACCATGTGCTGTATGTGGAAGAAATCTGTTTATCTCAGTATTGTTTCCAGTCGTCCTGGACTTCTTGCAACTGAATTCAAGCAGAGCCGATTCTGGACAGGTGTGGTTGAGGCTTGCACAACCCTTGCTTCACAATTGACTCCCCGTACAGGCACCCTTACAGAGGGTATTCATTGTCTCGAGACTGAACAGAGGTCAGTAATATAGTAGTAGTAGTATTAGTAGTAGTAGTAGTATCATTCTGAGCCCCTATGCCACACTAGGTATTCCAAGAGTTTTTCATGCCAAATTCGGTAGTTTTTGGAGACTATTGCTCGTTTTTAGCAGTAGCAGTAATATCTCTTCCTTTCTGATAATCTATACCTCAAAGATGATTAATATCCAATTTACTGCAATTCTATCGAGAAGTTGTGGAAGCTTCTAAGTGTCCAAGAGACAGATAAAAAGTGTGCAATTCCAATAAACTTAAACAGTCATTAAAAAAAACATAGACTTGTTTTAAAGAAATATTGAAAAGAATCTATAACAGATTAAGATTATTAAAATGACGAGCAAATATATGTTCTCTCTGGAAGCATATTCCTGCTATCCTAAGAGGATGCTATCATGACGAACGAACATATACCACACTACTCCCCATGAGGAGGAGTTAATGTTTGGGTGGTTGGTCTAATGACAACAGAACAGATATTACACTACCCCCTCCCTGAATCGAACATTGAAAGATAGTACATTAGTCTGAAATAGTGTAGTAAACTGAATTGAACATTAAAAGATAGAGCAAATAGTTCAATTAATAGAAGTAATAATATAGTTTCGGCTTTAGACAGACAGATACCAAATCTCCATTAGTAATAGATATTTTTTTCTGAAAATTATTTGCATTTAACAAAAAGAAAACGTCATTATTGATGACGGACACTAGTTGTAAAAAAATCACTAAAGATAGAATGATAATTTATCCATAGATAATGTGAGTGAAAGTTTTCAAATTGCATGAGTGTAAATGAATTTAATAATAGATCCTGTCGAATTTGAACCCAGCTTGCTGATATAGTCCAAGTTTATAACCATAGCGCTATTTATTTGTTGAAATGCATGAATATTGTTGAACAGAGCTGCATAAAAAAAAAGAAAAAGCAAGGCATAATCGCATAGATATGGATAATTCTCCTTGTATATTATGGAAAATTTGGTGTTGAGAATATAAAACATTGTTGAGAAAAATTCAATTACTTTTTAGAAAAATTAGATATTTAAAAAAGTAAACAAGTAAAATTTTCAGTACACAGCTTATTTTTATTTTCAGTTATTTATTTTCAGATGTGTCGTTGCGTGTTTCTGAAAGGCTTCGTCAGTTGATCGGTCGAACTTCAGTTTATAATTTTATTCAAGAGATTAAAAATGTAATTGACTGTGGAAATGCATCTATGAGAGGCTTCGTTTATCGTTCAGCTAGTTGGTCTGTCACACTTTTGTTTGAAATAGCATTTGCATTGCTAAACACACATGAACGGACGCAACTTATTTTAGATGCGTTCGAATATCTCTATAATTCTGTCGGTCAGTGAGTCAAATAGCATTTTCGCCCGTCCGTCACACTCGAGTCGGAAGCACCAATTTCGCCCGTCCGTCACGCTGAAGTCAGAAACACCAGTTTCGCTAGTCCGTCACGCCTGAGTCAGAAACACCAGTTTGTCACGCCTGAATCAGAAACACCAGTTTCACCAGTCCGTCACGTCAGAGTCAGAAACGGCATTTACTAAAATACATTTTGAATGGACGTACCTTTAGAATAAGTGTGCTAGTTTTACATTTTTATTCAACCAAAGTTAAGCCATAAGAAAAATACAATTATTTGCCCTTGGGGAAGAGAAAATGGCGAATGTATTTTAATTCCTAACAATACATATTAAATGGCAACAAACTAAAAAGAGGCACGAACAAATAGCATATCTACTATCATATTCTCTGCTCATATAAAAGATGTTTGGAGAACAATTAACAGAAGGTCCGATTCTATTATGGAATACACAAAATGGCCAGCCAGTTCTTTGAAATTTCTTTTTCACATTCTGCAGGAACATGTTTATTTCTTTTTTTATTGGTTGTATTTCATGAGAAAATATCTTTTATCGACGCCATTTGAATGAATTTGAATGAAATCTCAGTGAAGCATTTAATGAAATTTGAGTTCTTCCTATGAAATTTCAATCTCAGAGATATTGTTTACTCTTGAAAAGTTTATGATTTTGTGAAAATTATACTTTCCTATATCGGTTTGGGGGAGGGGGATCTGCATATGGAAAGGGAAAAAGAAGTCAGGCTGTATGTTATGCTTAGCTTTGTCTGAAAGCACAGGAAGGAGAGGGAGACAAAATGGTAGGATGTATGTTACGGGTGGGGATGGATACATACAAAATTGGCCTTTATCCAGTGCCAATTCCAAAATTGTCCTTTCACGCCAATGATAATGTCACAATAAATTTATGACTTAAGCACTTCTCAATATTTTCCCATCGATAAGTGTGCAAATTACAATCATTATCATTTGCATTTTATTATTGAAATCAATGTTTTCAGATTCGGAGACGTGTTATATATCAGTACAAAGTATAAAAATGGCCGCTTTAGCTTTCTGTTATCATGTAAAACTATATGGGATAGGCTGAAAAGGGGGAATAATAACAAAGTTTAAAAAGAGGTAATTAAATAAAGGATGGAATTTTGTTGAGTAAATTGTAAATAAGTTTCAGGCATTTCCTTACTTTATTACCTTTCTATTTCATCAAGAAATTGAAAAAAATTATTTGAATGGAATAAGAAAATCATACATATTTTTAAAAGTATTCCTATATTTTCCTAACTTGTATCTCTTCCTTGTATCTTCATCCAATTTATTTTGAACAGGCCCTTGATTAGTCCTCTATAAGAGGGTGGGGCCTGCCTGTCAGTCTTGATCGATGTCTTCCACTCCAAGCTCGGTGGTCGCGAGGATCTATGTTGGTAATCCCCAGGGCTGCACGGTCACGCTTACACAGCTCATCTCAAGAAAGTTTTGGTCTTCCAGCCTGCCGACTTGGTGTGATAGACATGTTTGTGCATGAAAAAGTGTACTTCATATAGCTTTAGTTTATTGTCTGACCTTCTGAATATCTATGGTGACTGTCACTTCCTCAGAGAAAAAACAGTCCTACAAGATTGCACTGCCCGATTATGGGCACGCACATGGCTCAGCAGCCCAGATTTACTTTTCCAAGTCTTTCTTCAGATATGTTGCAAAACAGTTGGCTTCCATGTTCTTCTTCCGTTTGCCTCTTAAGTAATTAGTTGCTATCATGGGATTTCAAATGACTGAGTCGTCCATTTTATCGAAACCCTAGTCCTATATTAAAGGACCATCGTTCCACAAATATACATATACATTTTTACTTCATTGCTTTTTATATATGCGTTACGTGAATGTTTTTCATATCTTCTTCAATAAATCTGAATAAGAGTAAAGAGTTAATTGTTATTCAGTTTAAAATCATTCTTCGTTCATTTCCTTGTTCTTTATATCCTTTGTGCCTGCAAATAACTGTAACAGTTATGTGGGTTGGTTGGTTTTTGCATTCAAGGATTTTTCTTGACGTTTGTTGTATTGTCTACATCTTCCCTTTTATTTCAATTTCTTCTAGTCTTTTTTTCCACAGTTTTCGGGACTGTTCCTAGTACTCCTATAACTATCAGTATTATAGTTCCACATTTCTTTCAGTTTTCTCGCACGTTCCATGTATTTGCTACGTTTTTCTGTCTCCTTGATCTTCACCTTGTGATCTGCTAGGATAGCGGGATCTACGATTTGGCAGGGTTTTTTCCTTCTTGTTGACTATTATCACACCTGATCGTCATACGTACATTATCACCTTTCACACACATTTAAAAAAATGAGATTGTCCGATCAGCAAAGATGGTGATTGGTTATTAATCCGATATCGCTAGGTTAAAAAATTCTAACATTTTCCATTTTAAAATGAAATGTTCCAAAATCAAATTACATTGACTAAAACAGGACAATTTTAAATAATTTCAAAAAAAGACATTCGGTTTATTGATTTGAAAAATATTCAGCTGACAAGTAACATTCATGGTCAGACTGAAAAATGTCTGAAACGTTCGACACAGACTGCTTCTGTAGAGTACGCCTCAAAGTGAAGTACTGTAGTTGACTTGCCTCAAATCTCCCACAACCATTAGAGACATGTTTCTGCCAAACTGGCGCTTCGAAGCCGTCCTCTCACAGTTCTGAGTCTTCAGGTTGTCTTTTATGACATCATTAAAACATCTCTTTGGCTTATGTCTCCGGCGTTTATAATTTTTCATTTCTTCATATAACAGTTGTTTAGCGAGACTGTCGTCTGCCATCCTAGCTAGATGTCCTGCATCTTGCGACATATGACATGCACATTTACATCAGACACACAAGCCTGCTGTAAAACAGCAGTGTCTGAGGTGAGAGATTGCCATTTCACGTTTAAGATAAGTTTAAGACATTTTTAGACAGATTTTGTGGTATCTCTCCAGGGCCTTGACATGTCGATTGAATGTGGTCCAGGTTTCCAAAAGATACAGGAATATAGACCAAAAGCAGGATATATATATATATATATATATATATATATTTTAAGATTTAAATTATTTTCAAATTATATTCTATAAAGATTACAAATATGTGTATCCAAGTCGTTTACAGCTTTTTCCAGATAACGTTTACTTTCAGTTATACAAAATAAGACAAACTTTGTTTGCAGTAGCGTCTTTCTTTAGAACGGGATTCGAGAACAATTTCATTAGTACCTTACAAAAAGAAATAATTATGTCCAACAAAAAACCTTTTCAAACCAAAACACGAGCGAAACTTCCAAGTGTAGATCCAATGTTAAATACCTCGCAATTTTGAAAGTTGATAATAAATCATCGTAGTTAAATTGATTTTAAATTTGAATGTATATATATGCTTGCTATTGGTTGAAAGAAACTGCTGATTGTAGCTTTTTTCCAATCTAGAGTCGATACGTAAAAACATTCGCTTGTTGCTGCTGCTTCCAACATTACTCCCAAACAACTTCAAGAAACATTTTAACCAAAAAATGAATGAATAAAATAACATTAAATAAGTTAGTGATATCAATTTAACAGGTTTACGTGAAACGGTGTAAAAAAAATGATCACATTTGAAAAATCCTATATGGAAATTAGAGGCGATTGCAAGGGAGATAAATATGAAATCATTATTCTAACAAAGAGAGGTAACCTATCCCCAGACGCTTTATTTAAAAAAAGTAATGTTTTTCTTTTATTATTAAAACAATGTTTTATTTTTCTTAATACTCAGTTGAAAGCCATGAGTAATCGAAAAAATATAACAGCCAGATGTTTTCGTTGAGTAGCTTAAGAAAAACGAACCAGACAAAACTAATTTATATAGATCGTTTCCCCAAAGTTATTTACCAAACTCTTTGAAATCTCTTGGATTGCTCTTGTAGTGGGTATTTAGCATAGTAACAATAACACTTGTTTTTTTTTGTTTAAACTTTATTTCTCTAATGTAAGAAAAAAGAGGAAAAAGAGAAAGGCGGGAGTGATTTTTCTCTAGATCAATCACCTCGTGAAGTGGAGCCGAAAAGAATAGAATCAAAGTGTATAGACTTAATGCATACACATGTACACAAGTTGACAAATGTCGCCAAGTAAATGTTTGAGCTTTTTTTTTTATTTAAAAAAGAAAGTTCTTTCTGCAACAACAGGTGTGTAATCGAATGGGATGGAGAGAAAAGAGGAAACAAAAATAGACTTAAAAAAAAAAACGGAGGAAGAACAAATAACAAGAGCGACGTTAGTATTCTGTACAGTTCTAAGTTGCCATTAATGTTTTAACACTGAATATGCTCTTTATTCTTATTTATTCTAAGACGTTGCAACTTAGCTTAAAAAGGACATAAGTTAAAACTGAAGACGGCAAATGTAATTAAGGATATTTAACTATTAAGACTCGAGTGCTTTTATAAACGAGTCAGGGTCATATATTTTAAAGGTTTTGGCAGGAATTGTGTGTAGTTTATTTTCTAAGAAATGCAATATACTCTCAAATGAATGCAAGAAGAAGCCATTGTGCGATCTTTGTTGGCTACTAGAAAGAACCAATGCATGTGCCTAATTAAATCTTTAATCAGAAACTCAAGTTAGGTTAGAGCAAATACATGGTTTGGGTTTCTATTTCTTTTTAAATCTATATAATACTAGAACTATGATGATATCTGGCTTGCTTATCACCGTGCACACTTCGTCTATACATGATGGTGGGGGAAAGGGCGAATAATGTAAATAGTAGTAGAATAGAAATGCAGGGAAGTGGTGAGACTAAGGTAATCATATAATCAAAAGAGTGAGGGAGGGGGAGAAAGACAGAGAGATGAGAGAGATAGTAGAGAGAGATGAGAGAGATCGAGAGAGAGATAGTAGAAAGAGAGAGAGAGAGAGAGATAGTAGAGAGAGAGAGAGAGAGAGAGAGATAGTAGAGAGAGAGAGATAGTAGAGAGAGAGAGATAGAAGAGAGAGAGATAGAAGAGAGAGAGATAGAAGAGAGAGAGATAGAAGAGAGAGAGATAGTAGAGAGAGAGAGATAGTAGAGAGAGAGAGAGAGAGATAGTAGAGAGAGAGAGAGAGATAGTAGAGAGAGAGAGAGAGAGATAGTAGAGAGAGAGAGAGATAGTAGAGAGAGAGAGAGATAGTAGAGAGAGAGAGATAGTAGAGAGAGAGAGATAGTAGAGAGAGAGAGATAGTAGAGAGAGAGAGATAGTAGAGAGAGAGAGATAGAAGAGAGAGAGAGAGATAGAAGAGAGAGAGAGAGATAGAAGAGAGAGAGAGAGATAGAAGAGAGAAAGAGATAGAAGAGAGAAAGAGATAGAAGAGAGAGAGAGATAGAAGAGAGAGAGAGAGATAGAAGAGAGAGAGAGATAGAAGAGAGAGAGAGAGATAGAAGAGAGAGATATAGTAGAGAGAGAGAGAGAGATATAGTAGAGAGAGAGAGAGAGATATAGTAGAGAGAGAGAGATAGAAGAGAGAGAGATAGTAGAGAGAGATAGAGATAGAGATAGAGATAGTAGAGAGAGATAGTAGAGAGAGAGAGAGATAGTAGAGAGAGATAGAGATAGTAGAGAGAGATAGAGATAGTAGAGAGAGATAGAGATAGTAGAGAGAGATAGTAGAGAGAGATAGAGAGAGATAGTAGAGAGAGATAGAGAGAGATAGTAGAGAGAGAGATAGTAGAGAGAGAGAGAGATAGTAGAGAGAGAGAGATAGTAGAGAGAGAGAGAGATAGAGAGAGATAGTAGAGAGAGATAGAGATAGTAGAGAGAGATAGAGATAGTAGAGAGAGATAGTAGAGAGAGAGATAGTAGAGAGAGAGAGATAGTAGAGAGAGAGAGATAGTAGAGAGAGAGAGATAGTAGAGAGAGAGAGATAGTAGAGAGAGAGAGATAGTAGAGAGAGAGAGATAGTAGAGTGAGAGAGATAGTAGAGAGAGAGAGATAGTAGAGAGAGGGAGAGAGAATAGGGAGAGAGAAGAGGGAGAGAGAGGGAGAGAGGAGAGGGAGAGAGAGGGAGAGAGGAGAGGGAGAGAGAGGGAGAGAGGAGAGGGAGAGAGAGGGAGAGAGGAGAGAGAGGGAGAGAGGAGAGGGAGAGAGAGGGAGAGAGGAGAGGGAGAGAGAGGGGGAGAGAGGAGAGGGAGAGAGAAGAGGGAGAGAGAAGAGAGAGGGAGAGAGAAGAGAGAGGGAGAGAGAAGAGAGAGGGAGAGAGAAGAGAGAGAGGTAAAGAGAAGAGAGAAGGAGAGAGAGGGAAAGAGAAGAGAGAAGGAGAGAGAGGGAAAGAGAAGAGAGAAGGAGAGAGAGGGAAAGAGAAGAGAGAAGGAGAGAGAGGGAGAGAGAAGAGGGAGAGAGAAGAGGGAGAGAGAAGAGGGAGAGAGAAGAGGGAGAGAGAAGAGGGAGAGAGAAGAGGGAGAGAGAAGAGGGAGAGAGAAGAGGGAGAGAGAAGAGGGAGAGAGAAGAGGGAGAGAGAAGAGGGAAGGAGAAGAGGGAGGGAGAAGAGAGAGGGAGAAGGGAGAGAGAGGGAGAGAGAGGGAGAGAAGAGGGAGAGAAGAGGGAGAGAGAGAGAAGAGAGAGGGAGAGAGAAGAGAGAGGGAGAGAGAGAGAGAAGAGAGAGGGAGAGAGAAAGAGGGAGATTTCGGTGCGTTTTGTCATAGAAATATTCTGGGAATTTCAAACACTTTATTTAATCTGCCGTAATCTCATGTTAATTTGCTTTTTCTTCAATGTCTTCATTAGAGATTGAACTCACAACCTCTGAGAAGAATTCTCTTAACCAATGTTTACATCCAGAAGGACAATTTAGAGGGAGTTTCTAAGCTGTATACATTCGATGAGGATTTAAAATTTGATGAAGTTTGTTGGGAGGTTTTAAAAAAAGGGTGAATGTAAGAGTATCAGATGTTGACAGCACAAAATGGTAAACACTTATATACAGGGTCCCCCCTCTCACAAAGAAAAAAAATTTCACAATAAAATTCACAATCCGTTCTGCAATCAAACCATATTTGGTACAAATAAACTGCAGTTTGCACCTGACTTGTCCACCACATCTCAGTCAGGAATGTCCAACAGGCTTTGTTTTGTCATCATTCTACAATGTGCTCCAAATGTGCATCTCTGCATTGATCAATATTTAGTGCTACTTAGTGGTTGTTGAGCAGATTACCAGGTGTAGTGAGGGATGAACAATGGTTTCAATAGAAGAGGGAAACTCCCCACACTTGAAATGACTCCTTGGAATGTCTGCTGGGACAATTTGGTGATGGTCTCATCAGTATGAAGTGTGATCCTGAATGAGATTCACATTCACTGAACCATAACATGTGTGGGGTTATCTCAAAGATAATGTCTTTCAAAATAAGATCCAGATTCTTCCTGAAATGAAAAGAGCCATCAGAACCAAATTGGGCCAGTGCCAAGAGAGGAGTGTGTCAGAGTTTTTATTTATCTCCTTCCCACGGCGGGAAAATTAGACACAAGGTCGGGAAAGAGGGATTTGAAAAGCCAGCACGCTAGAGAAAAGCACTCTGGCCAAATAAAAATTGTTTGTGCAGCCCCGTCGGCATTACCCGGTAGGGACACCTCAGGCGATTTGCAATAAACTAACCCTTCTCAAAGGGTAAGAAGGTAAAGCTTGGGAAATTGGACCTTTGAGAACTAACCAAGACCATGCCTCAGACCGACAGCGAACAAGCCATCCTCAAAAAAATGGCCTAGACTCGGCCAGTCTAATTTTGGTATGAACTAACCTGAGAATGTGTCAGGGTTAATCACATTTTTTTGTGTCCTATCCAGGTGTTCTTATAATTGAACAGTAATAAAACAAAGACTGTTGGACATTAAAGACTGAAACTTGGTGAACAAGTCAAGCATAAACTATAGTTTAATTTTACAAAATATGCTTGGATTGCAGAGAGGATTGAGAATTTATTGGGGGGGGGGGCATCTTGTACAAAGATTAAAAATGGTTCTATTTTTGTTCAAATTAAAGTAAATAAATATTTTAAGGTCACAATATTTCAAGTTCAAAATATTTACAGGTTCAGAATATATTGCAACTCGGAATGAAGAGAACATGTAAAAACATGCACACTTACTTATATACATATGTGCAAACAAAGTATTGTTTATCAAAATTATAGTATCTCCAATTGAATTACGTTCATGTCCATGAATTTCATTACCAACGTATCTCAAGATTTTTCTGACAAAAATATCAGATATGCAAATAAATCTTTTAGTAAAGAGATCAGCATAAGTAGAAGGTAATTTTCTTTTCAATTTTGCTCGATACAGAATTCGTTTAGGGTCTGCTTTATGGGTATGGGCCTAGTAATGCATGATAAGAGCTTAGAAGTAATTGACATGAGACCGAGCTAAAAGAGATTGCTCTTCCCAGGCAGTACCTAACACAGGGGTCACAAGGGGACATCCGATATGATCTCGAGTTAGCTACATTTGACATAATTTATAAAGTAATTTTAATTATTTTAAGACAAAAGTAAAACTACCATTTATACAGTTTTTTTTTATTCGGTACACAAAGTAATAAACGAAAATAAATTCAATGTCAATTTGCGCAAGAAATATTACAAGAACAAACAGTCACAAAATCCTATGAAGTTTATGCAGCTGCACACAACCAAGTTTAATTGTTAGAAAACCAATATAAAATTTGTTAAAATATATCAGACTTATTCAGTGTCCGTTCAGTTTATAACATGACTACCTTAATGTCATGGAAGTGTCGTTAAGTATGTTATTTTATAAAAGTGTCTGGGAAAAAAAAATATATATATTGCCGAGCAAGAACGCTGGCAGGCCACACAGATATTCCAGCAGGCCGAATGCAGTGTGATGGCCGTTGTTAGTCCACCCCTGACCTAACCTATTGCACCAGAATAGAGAGGCAGTCAGGATTAGTACCTGACCCATGAATATCCCCATACAAGGAGTCAGGGCTGAGAACGCTTTGATTACTTTTTATATATGCCCAAAGCATATAGCAAATGTGGGGTTTTCATGTGCTTCTGCTTGAACACCGAACATGACATTCCACCATTTGTAAGAGTCGTAACCAGGAATACCAACCTTTCAGTTTTTAATAGCATCGTTAAAGATTATTATATATTGATAGTTACTTAATAGAAAACGAAAAAAAAGACTGGCTATCACAAAATTAAAGGGCAACACTAACACTAAAACCAGGACTGCATCCAGTATCAGCTACTGGAACACATGAATTATCACTCAAGATGTTTATTGACGGGTGCACAAAGAATTATTTCAAAGGTATTTTTTATTTTGGTAAACAAAAAAGGTGTTAATTCCTAGAATAACAATGGAGTATTGTTGCCACATCTAGGCTGCTGCACCAACCAATAGCCTCTTCCTCTTGGACAGGGTACAAAACAGAATTTCCAAGCTAATAGGTCCCACAATGTCTACCAAGTTTGTTTTACAAGTACTTCCATGGAACGTGCTTGGATGGACTTACCGCATTTGTATCCCCTCAATATCAATACCATCGTCCGACCCAACTAACCCCAAAATCTCACCCCTTCATCATAAAGATCCCTATCTGCTAGAAGTTTTTCTACTCTGATAGCTTCTTTCTTTGAACTGATTGCCTTTTGAATTTCCTCTCTGCTTTCTGTTTCCCCGACCTTAGTAACATGCAGAAATTTAAATGTAATGTGAACAAACATCTTGCTGTCCAGCTCACCACCCTATAAATCTGGCCCCTGTCACAGTAGCCCCTTACGCTCCAGTGCTAAACTGCTTTGTTTGGGGTGATCAGAATAAAAAAAAGCCTATTGCACTGTAAGCACGTATTGCAAATATATTCTGCCAAACAAATGCAAAGTAAAAGATAAAATCATTAGAAGGATGGATTATTCCACAGCCTCCATATTCACCAGATTTTGCACCTACAGCTTTTCATTTATCCTAATCAGAATAACATTCCATAACTAGTAAAAAAGTAAATTCGTATGAATCAAACTATTTTGACCGGCTTGATTCTGCTATTGACATCAGAACGCATGAAAGTTGCCAATATCCGGAAGTGAAAGTGAAAGGCACTGGATTCGAACTTGACATACCCAGGTCATCAGTCCGTGTCGTTATCCACTTAATTGGCCGTCACTTACCGAACAACAGACACATTTAAAACGATCTTTCAAACTTTAGGGTAGGAGACCTCAAGTTATTTTGAATGTGCTGTTGTCATTTAAATGAACGCTATTACTATTTTGATTTCTTAAATCGTTTCTGGTAAAACGTAATTACTTTCCGAACACCCTAATAGCATATGATGTTCCTATTTACTTGCCTCCCAACGAGGTCGGACTCAGACACAAAGTTGTTGTTTTTTTTAGTGGAAAAATCCAGCTCTCCAAAGAGGAGCACTCTAGATTTGGACAAAAATAAAAATTGCTTCAGCCTTGAAGAACTTCTCATTCTAGACCGAGGTAATTTTTCATTTTTATTCCAATCCAGAGTGCCCCTTTTTAAAGAACTGGATTTTCCCCACATTAAAAACCGACCTTGTGTTTAAACTTCCCTCCTTGGAGGCAAGTAGATAAGGACTATCCAAAAGCTACCTGAAGTGTGGTGTTAATTTAGCTGCTGCAGAGGGATGTTATGGTGTTATTTAAACATTAGAATTATTATTGTGAATTTATTTTATCGAACATTTCAAAGGCTCTTTATACCAAATTTAGTGCAATTTTTATAATAGTTGTAAAACATATAAGTGTTTAAGTAACATTAGTAGTATTTTAGTATTGGTCCCTGATAACACTTGGCATCCCGAGGGTTCTTCATGCTAAATTTAGTACAATTTTGTCCAACACTCTTTGAGACTAAGTGTTCATTATAGTAGTAGTAGTAGTTGTATCAATTTTGATTTCCAATAACAGGCGGCATTCCAAGTTTGCTTCAGGCCATAACTGGTGCAATTCTGTCCAATAGTGTGGGACCCTATAAGTGTTTGTTTTTAGTAGTAGCAGTTGTAGTTACAGTAGTGGGTGTATTAAGATTTGTACGTTCGTCTAACAAATTGGCATCTTAAGAATATTCATGCTAAATTTGGTGCAATTCTACCTTGTAGTTTTGGAGCCCAATGGAACCAACATAAAACAGAAATACTTAATTGTCATAAATATTTAAGAATTAATCTGTTTATATTATAAAACTTGGTATTCTCTGATTTTAACAGTTTCCATGTTTTTAATCTAGATCATTTTCCTTATGAATAAAATAATTTAATAACGACAGAGAGTGGTAATGGGCGAGATACAAATATAGAGCGACTTCCTATACCGAGAAGGTTTTGGTTATCACTAATATAATACGAATAAACCAGTGAAAACACTATTATGAACATTTGTTTTAACCGAGTATTATGGTTAACAGAAAATTATAAAGGGGGGAAATCCAAATATTTAGAATAGAAAAGAAGGTTTACTAAACAAAAAGAGATAAGGTGAACAGAGTAATTTAGCAATCGCTAGGTTGAGCTAACAAGTCCCATCAGATCTTGCTAGTTCTTGTTCCTATAGGAAAAACAGCAGATTTCATTCTCCTTATGTAAGTACTATGACAGTTTGAGACAAAGTCTTTCTCAACCGAGGCAATTTTAATTTTTGTCGCAATCAAGAGTGCTCCTTTTTGAGGGGAGCTGAATTTCCCTCACATTAAAAAACAATTTTGTGTCTAACTTTATCTTCGTCGGGAAGCAAGTAAATCGAGAGTGTCAACAAGCCGTGCATGCGTGGTCCCCCTCTGTATGTGACTCGATGTGGCGAGTGTAAAATGCAATAAATTTGGGCAATTTGGGGCATTTTGACCCCCATTTTACCCCCTGGGGGCGCGAACTAGAATTTTTCTGAGGTCAAAGATACTCATTTTATATCCAGAACAATTGCCTCTACATTTTGGCCAAGTTTCAGAAAAATTGAATGGATGGATCAAACGTTATGGGAGAAAAGGGTCATTTTTTGCCATTTTGGGGACTTTTGACCCCCTGAGAGCGCGAACCTGATTTTTCCAAGGTCAGCGATACTTATTTTCTATTAGGAACAATTGCCTCCATATATTGGCCAAGTTTCAGAGAAATTGAATGGATGGATGAAAAGTTATGGGTCAAAAAATGTCGTTTTTTGTTATTTTGGGGCCTTTTGACCTCCTGGGGGCTAACCAGAGTTTTTTTCAAAAATCGGAGAAAATCACTTTTTAACCTGACCAAAGTTACAACTTCATGCAAAATTTCAGAGAAATTCAATCGATGGTTGCGGAGAAAAATCCGGACGGACGGAAATGCCTCAAAACATAGGTCCCCCGATTTTATAAATCGGGGGACAAAAAATAAAGAAAACAAAATCGTCAAATAAGACTGCATAGAAGTATACCAGTGAAGCTTAAGTCTCTACTATATTTTGAACTTGCAATAGTCCACATCTCAGTCACCAATTCCACAACAATGTCCTATGACCTTCCCCACTGGTACCATTGTTATCCTCCATTATTTTTTTTTATCAACTAACAAATGTAGTTTTTGCATTCTTTACCGTTGGTGAACTCATTGACACCGCCATTGTCATGCTGACAAAAGATATGATTGAATGAATGTAAATCGATACATTATTTGGGCCAGAATGAAAAAGAGGCTAGACCACAATGCATCTATTTTCACACAATGTCAGTCCTTTTGTAAAGACCCGTAAGAAACACTAAGATGAGAGAGAGAGAAAAAGAGAGAGAGAGAGATAGAGAGATAGAGAGATAGAGAGAGATAGAGAAAGAGAAAGAGAGAAAGAGAGAGAGAAAGAGAGAGAGAGAGAGAGAGAGATGGCACTTGGAATTCTCGCTTTGGAGAGTCCACTGATTATTCAGGATTTTACAAGCCAACACAAAGACGCGATGACCAATACAAGCCAGCCATCAAAGAATCTATTAAAAGTAAAGGTTCTTTGTTATTTCCAAGACAGATTACAAACTAGAATGGTTCACAATAAAGTACATGTTCTCAACAATGAAAATGACTGAATTAAACGAATTCAATAAGATTGTAGTGTGTACAGAATAAATTATAATTACTTTTCTCAATTTTTTAGATCAGAATTCGGATTATTTGGATCATTCAGACTACTGTTCTCATCTTGGTTGTTATTTGCACACCTTTTCGGTCGATGTAATCTCCGACCTGCTTAACGTGCATCCATGAGGCAGATTCTTCTCATTCGTTCAGTCATGATCAGGTAGAAGTGTTAATTATTTTTGTAGGTTTTTGTTCTTTGTTAAGCAATTAAAGGTGTGTATTCATCATCAGTTCTAAGTGGCAGTCTCCTGAAGGTTTAAGGTTCAATCCTTACTACAGGCGATATAAACAAAAACAAACAAAAAAGTAATTAACACTTAAACCAGGTCACGGCTGAATGAACGAGAACAATCTATCCCCATAGATTAAATAAAGGGTTCAGTTCGAAATTTCGTATAGATTCTAAAATACGAAAAGATTCACGTGAAGGTGGGAGGTGATATCAGCCGAAACGGTGTGAAAATAAAAACCAAGTTGTTGGCTAGGAGCAAAGTGTAGTATCTGTTCTGATACTACACTTTATCTTTTCTGTCCTAGGTCAATGAAGGAGAATTCCTTCTAGACTGGTGCAATTTTAATGTGTTTGAATTCAGTGTTCCCCTCTTCAGTGAGCTGGATTTTCCCCACATTAAAAACTAACCTTGTCTCTAATTCTGCCCTTGTGGGGACGTAAGTAAATAGGAACAACTGAGACGAGTAGTCTGAATAATCTAACTAATACAAATTACAATTACATTGCTAAATCCAAGTAAACTTTCTTAATTCAATTCAATTAATTTAGCAAAAAATAAAACAAGTATGCTTCAGTTTCCATGTAGGGAAAGGGTGGGAGAAATTTACACTGAAGAGGATACAGTAGCCCAGCACCTTCCCAAATTCACCTTGAATCGTTCCATTGTTGGTGCATTTATTACCTCTCTTGGGAGACTATTCCAAGATCCTGATTGAGAAGGAGGCCCTCCTCTGATTCAATCGAAATCGGTGGTGAAATAGTTTCTTTTGGTGTCCGCATAGACCTCTTTCTGGTGCAGGAATGAATAGTAGGTTCTAAGGTACGGCATAATGACCATTGAGGAGATTGTAGGCCAAAATGAGATAATTGTGTAATCGTCGCCACACAAGGGAGAAAAGATAAAGTTTCTTGAGTCGCCTTTCATAGATAGACCCTGCACCATTCGAGTAGCCAGTCCTCGAATTAAGAAAATACATGTAACAAAGAATAATATAAAATAACGTATAAATTCAAATTTAGTGATGTTTAGTTAATTTCTGTTTCACTCACTCACTAAGGTTTAGGGTCTTGTTCAGAAAGCCATGACTGGATAGAAGCCTAAAGTAATTCTTAACTATATTCTTAGTAGTGACCATTGATATATGTTAGGGACAATCATTGTAATATGTTGTAACAATAAGAACACTTGTATACTGCATTCAAAATTGTCGATAACTCTGATAGAATCCTATTTTGGTACTGCCCTCGTTTTGGCTGTCATGGCCCTCTTCAGTTCAGGAATAATCTAGAGATTGTTTTCATAGACATTATCTTTGAGATAATCTTACATATAAATATCTGGGGGATTATGGTCCGGTAAGTGTGAGGCCTATTCCGGATTATACCTTCTACCGATGAGACGATCACCAAAGTATCCTCTACATATAATTGAATGTCGATAAAACAAAGATTATTGGACATTCATGATTGCAATTGGTGGGCAAGTCAGACATGGACGGAAGTTGATTTCAGAATAGATAGTGAATTTTATTAACGATTAAATAGATGCAACTTTTAGGAGATCACTGTGCGATATATTACCAATATACAGATCTAATTATTTTCAATATCTCAGCCGATAGTTCTTCAAAATGCCCTCTTTATTGTTTTGTGTACCATTTATTTCTGACTTCATCTAAATTATTCTAATCTGATCTGGCAACTTTTTCCAAATATATGTTTCTCTAATAGCATCAAAATTCAATTGGTTACTAGATTTAGTCTTTGAAATCTATCTTGACAATATTACGTACTTGATGCAGCATTAATATAAGTTTATTGCAGTGAAATCTTTTTAGTAATTTTTTAAATGAAGATCAATAATTTGTATTTGGATTATTCGAACTACTGTTCTCATATTGGATGTTATTGTCACAACATTTCAGTCGATGTGACATCCGACCTTGCATTTTGTCAAACTCTGGAATCTGTACGGAATTTCGAATGGAAACCTTAATGTCCACAAGGACCCATGGTGCAACGAATATAAGTGCTAAGTAATAATCAGTTCTAAGTGACAGCATTCTAAGGTTGAAGGTTCAATCCTCAGTACGGACGATACTTCTCTGTACTTTCATCTTTATGTATGAATAAGTAATAAGTGTCATATTTGTATTGTGTTCTTAAGAAGTCTGTTTCCATCATCTTTAGGGATGATGGATAAAAGATGAAGAAACGACACTTGCCTCATGTCCTCATTTCGGAGAAGTTATCGCACATAGCTACGATGCAAGCAGCACATCTGAAAGGACTACACCATAGCAGTAGTCAACAGGAACAATTTATTCAGAAATTGGTCAAAACCAAATTCAAAACAAAGGTGGTTATCATTAGCTGACCCATTGACAACTGCCAACGGTAGTCAAACGATCTGACAGATGTTCTCGCAGCCATATGTCAGCAACTACAATTTTTTTTATGGAAATCGCTCCAGACAAGGTATGAAGCCACTTGATGTAAGAAGCTAAGAACGAAAGATGATTATCGCAAAGATAGGAGGTGCCTATTGGCCTTAGTCTTGAAAAGAACAAGGTTATAGGTAGGAGGAAAACAGTCAGCATGAAGATAGTTCAACAATCCCACAGTTCTTGGAAAGAAGCTACTAGAATAGGAAGTTGTATTACAAGTAGGTATCAAAATTGATGGAGACCACTAGACCAACGAATAAAACGAGCTGAAACAAAAGAAGCAGGGAATAGATCACATAATGCATGACAAAGCAGTGCATACGAACTACACATCACTAGTGAAATCACATAAATTACAAATACAGTATGGATTTTACATCTGGATGGAATACTGGATGATTATGAAGCTTGCTTCCATCATAGCTATTTATGATAACTTCTCCAGAATGAGGACATAAAGCAAGTGTAGTTTCTTCATCTTTTATTCATCATCCCTAAAGATGATGGAGAAGGCTTCCTCAGGAAATGATAAACATATTACTCATTCGCTCGTGCATAAATGGACATATTACAACAGATTACAATGGTTGTCATTAACATACATCAATGGTCACTACTAAGAATATAGTTAAGAATTACTTAAGGCTTCTATCCAGTCATGGCTGACTGAGCGAGATCAAGCAAGCCCTTATGGACTAAATGTGTGGTTACTTGTATGCAATAAGTATTTAGTGAGTAGAAAATGTGTCTGGTTGTGAACAGACAGTTTGTTGGTCGGCAACACTTAATAAACTAGTTAACAGTTAAGAAAAAGTTAAAAAAACGAAAGAAAAACAATTAAGAAAGGGGCGAAAGGGTGAACGAT
Source organism: Sepiola atlantica (assembly GCA_963556195.1). Classification (NCBI taxonomy): domain Eukaryota; kingdom Metazoa; phylum Mollusca; class Cephalopoda; order Sepiida; family Sepiolidae; genus Sepiola; species Sepiola atlantica. The sequence goes on from OY744521.1 coordinate 73,458,245, forward strand.
ACTAAAAAAGAGAAAACAAACATAGAAAATGATGAAGAGATAAAACACAGCGAAAATTAACGCTGCAAAGAGTAATAATAGAAAAAGAAAAAAGACAAAACAAAGAAATATAAAACAGGAAATGGGACAAAGAAAATAATGACGAAATGAAAACAAAAATAAAATAAAAATAAAAGAATAAAATAACAAGGAAGACGAATTTGTAAATTAGAAGAAAAAACATAAAAATAAGAAAAGAAAAATAAGGAAGGAAATAACAGAAAGATCAAAGAAAAACAGTAGTTAGTAAGCAATTGTTTCTATTTAATTCATACACAAGGAGTGACAGGTACTGCCACTTTGGGTTAGATTTAACTTGGGAAAAGTGGTAAGTAAGAAATTCCGTACAGGATTCTATCAGAATTATTGACAATTTTGCATGCAGTATACAAGTGTTCTTCTTGAATGACGATAGTAAAAAGACTGTTAGACATTCATGACTGAAACCTGGTGGACAAGTCAGGCATGGACTGAAGTTCATTTGTATCAAATATGGTTGGATTGCAGAAAGGATTGTGAATTTTATTCAAGATTCGATGAGTCGGTGGTATTTCTTTGAAGTCACCCTGTAATACTGTAAATCTTTAATACTTAAATACTTTTTGGGAAAATTCAACTAATAATTTTACATTTTAGATTTTTTAAATTTCTTTAGAACCACCGAGGTTCGGAAGGATATCAACCAATATAAGGACTGGAATTTGTGAAAATTCAGCTCTATGAAAAAAAAAAGTCAAAGTCGTTTCGTTGATTATAAAAAACGATGAATTTCTGCACAATCAAATTGGAAAGAATGATTTTATCATCCCACTTGGTCTAATTACTTTATTTTATTTAAATCTTTTCAAAAAACTTTAAAGCCAGAGAGGCTAACATCAGAGATAATGTTTCAGATTTATTAGGATGTAAACAATTTTGATCTAAAAAATTAAAATGAATAAATAGATAAAAATTCTAGATGAACAAATAAAACCAAAAATTAAAATGGAAATCAACCGAACAGTCAGGAAAGAATTGGCATATAACCCTGGATTTGGGTTCTCACAAATATTGGATAACCGAACACAAGTCTCCAAGAATCATGAGATTACAAATATTGGAACAATTTGCTGCCAAATCATAGAACTATCTTCTGTCAGATAAGGTAAGCATTCATTTCTTTAGGTTTTAATAAAACAGAACAGCCATAAATAAAATGAACAAAAAAAGTTGAGAGAGAGAAAAGTAAATTGGTCGATATGTTTTAGTCGGAAATATAATTGGGATTAAGTTTCAGTCGAAAAAGGAGATAAGTATATAAATTATTCACCAATGAGTAATCAACTTGCTTAAGGAGATGGGGTAATATGAGGTCAGAAAAAGATATACATACATATACGTTTTAATTCATGTACCCAGACGTATCAAATAAAATAATTCATATTTATAATCACTGGGTGCGAATTCTCAACTATCAAAGACCAATGTGTATTTATATATATATATATATATATATATATACAGGGTGAGCCAAAAGTAGGTGGACAGTAAAAAACATATTCTTCATTTACAGCTTTGAAGTCTGCCTCTTACGCTTCGACAACAAAAATGTTTTTTACTGTCCACCTACTTTTGGCTCAACCTGTATATATATATTACTATTTCATGTAGCCACATAAAATTTTATAAGGAGATATAATTTTTTATGTATCAATTTTCAGTATTTACTTAAACATTGCTCGATACGTAGGTAGAGCTAGGTAGTAAGCTATGAAAATATATTTATGGCAATTAAGCTACACAGAGGCTCCCGCATTTTAGCCTGAAGATTCCCCCGGGGATGAAACGCGGGAGCCTCTGTGTAGCTTAATTGCCATGAATATATTTTCATAGCTTACTATATATATATATATATATATATATATGAGTGTGTGTATGTACTTCCATCCAGTCCCACAAAAGTAAGTGAGTAAAACACGTGCCTTTTTCTAGACCCCAGATGAAACCATTTCAAGTGGTTAGGGGAAGCAAGTAGCAAGTCAGAAAACTACCTTAACCTGAAATAAATTTGGACATAAATTCTCCACTATAATAAAGTCAACAGTGGGTGTTTTTTCTTTAGGTCATCAGAAATGATAATTTATATGTAAAAAATTCAATTATTGACATAATTTTATGATTTTATATGAATATTTTAGTAATATATCTAGATAAATAGCGAGTGCAAACACTGGCGAAGCATACGTTTTTGGTTCATATGTGTGTGTGCGCGCACACATGAACAACTTTTTGTTTCATTTTACTTCAGTCGAAGTTCTCAGAAATCAAGGGGCCACTTCCTGGGGCTAACACTTGATCTCTACATGAGATACATATATATTCGAGTGATCCATTAACTTCTCCTTTACCTCTCAAACATTGAGTTTGTAAAGAAGTGAAGAACATTAATTTTTCTTTCCCCAATTGACCAGTTGATTATGTTATAGTATATCTTTCTTTTGGTCTCTTGGTTTTACCGGATTCCAGGACAAGAATTTATCTGGTCTGGTGGAGTATTCAGCTAAGTGCTGTTACTTGAGGTAACATCACTAGGAGAAGATGCACCATTCCTCGTATAGGTGTGTAGCCAAACCGATGAGATCTTATTTGGGCCTCGAATACTATGTTATTTTGATTATTAGGGCAGGGTTTACTTGTAGGGTGGAGTATCCTCATTTCAGGTTGTCCTGACAAACCCTTTTACAGAACGACTGAATACACTCGAGGATGGTGTCTAGTAGATAATTCAAACTCTCAGACCACAAACTCTGTAAGTAATGCATTTTAATATGTATTACGAAATTAAAATCTTGAATATCTATAAACTTCTGGACAGAAGGGTAGAATAAATGAAATCCGTAAAAAAATAGTCAAAACATTGTCGTCTTCCATTTTATAATAAAGACAAATGTCTATTTATTTGTATCTATATAAATATTCATCCCGTTACGCGAAAGTGAGCATGTAAAAAATTTAACTTTACAGTTTCAGACGTTTTCTTTCTTTTCCTTTTTTTTTTTAACTTCGCTAATTATGTTATTTTATGATTATATATTAGTGTGAACACCGGCGAGCCATTATTGTTGAGATGCATCAATACTTTTAAAGTATAGATATCGTTCTTCATGTGTAATTGTTTATGCAGGTTGATTAGTGGGGGCAGATATAGACTTAGGGTCAACTAAGCACCATCTGAAAAGTAGATAGTTGATTGGCTAGTTGAACATATAATGTAAGATTTGGATGAATAAGGACACTACAACCACTTGTGAGAATGGTTCAGCTAGAAGCGCATTCTAGTTAAGGAAATGGAAATCTTTTAATTAAGTTAAAAAGAAATCTAGTTTCGCGATTCGATCAATAATCACTAAGACTTGATATGAATTCATAATTTTTAAACAAACTTTATTTTAAACAACATCCAATACAAGTAGAGAAGCGTGTTACAAATTATTTCTCAATGTATCCGCCGTCATTTGCTATTAGCTTCTTCCAACGTTTCACCAAATCATCAAAAGCAGCCATGGGAAATGACTCCTCAAGAGACTGTTTCGCTGTATCACAACTCTTCAGTGCAAATAGACTAGCACCCACCTCAAGCCGGGATCAAACTTACGACTAGTTCATAGTCGACGATTCTAACCACTTGACTACGAGGTGGGTGCTGTTAGAAAGTGATATCTGAATGCTTTATATAAGCAATGACAGCCACTAGACAGTGCTCCATTTGTCTATTTACAAAGAGCTTTGCATTACGCTAGTAGTAGTAGCTGGTGATAATACTAATGACATTGCTCAAACCGAGAAGGGGGGGGGGGCTTATATAATTTCTGTGGAGCTTACTTGCCATAAGTATATTTTAATACTACTAGTAAGCTCTGCTTACCTATCGAGCACCGTTGAAGTAAATCGAGCACTGTTGAAGTAAATACTAATATATATATATATATATATATATATATATATATATGAAGATAGATGAAAGAAGAGGAATAAACATGTATGAATGACAAATTTATTTCAACTTCGATTGTTCAATGCAAGGTATACTCAGTAATAAAGCTGCCTTCACGAAAACCCTTCTTTTCCATCTGTAAATCTCTTTTCATTGGACACCTCATCAACGGACATTTACCAACTGGACAGACCCCATATCTTTTTTTACACGAACTTTTTCACTCTCCATTACTTAATACTTTTTCGAATTTTTAATTTTGGCTTTTCTACTGCCAACTTATCTATCTATGTAATTCCTCTGATAAGATTTTAATCTTTGAAAAGCCTTGGCTTAAGGAAAAATAATAAACATAACTTTATTACCGAGTGTACCTTGCATTGAACAATCGAAGTTGAAATAAATTTGTCATTCGTACATGTTTATCACTCTTCTTTCATTTATCTTTATAATTGCTCTATCTCGTATATCGAGTTTAAACCATTTCACTATAGGTTCTATCTACTAAAAGTATACTTTTAGTTTCATATTTTATTTTATTATATATATATATATATATATATATATATATATACGTAATATATTATAATATAAGTGTATATACATGAATTAGTGATATACATACATATAGTAGTAATATACATTTATATACTTACTAATGTACACCAGGGTGTGAAAAATAGATGAAAAAAATTATTCTTCAGCTCTATTTATTTAAATATATTACTAATACATTCATAAAAAATTATCATTTCTGATTGCCTAAAAAAACAAATAAAACAACCACCATTTACTTTTTATTATATAGAGTAGAAGATTTATTTCTGAATTCATTTCAGGCGGCAAGGTAAGTCTGAGGTGGTTATCTGACTTGCTATTTACTTTCTCGTTTCCCCTCACTACTTGAAATGATTTCGTCGGAGGTGGGGGGGTCTAGAAAAAGGCACGTGTTTCATTCGCTAACTTTTGAATGACGGGATGGAAGTACATATATTTATTTATTTATATACAAATTGGTCTTTATTATAGAGTGGATCATGGCAAGTGAGCTACAGAGAAACATTTGTGTTTCATTTATAAAGGAAATTATCAGGCATTTAGTCTTATGACTTCCCCCAGGAATGAAACACAAACGTTTCTCCGTAGTTCATTTGCCACAAGTATATTTTTATACTACTACTACTAAACGCTACTCATGTACTAAGCACTGTTGAAGTAAATACGGAAACAAAAATATATAGGTAATATCTATATAATGATACACTAAGTCAATTTCATGTTCGTACCTACGTTATATCTCTACTTCTTTCTTTTAAAAGATGGGATCGCTCGATCGCCGAAGTTGCAATACAAAATACACCATTTTAAATATCTCATCTGATTGTGATTTTCTGCCGAACGTGAAACTCGAAGTGAAATACACTTTGTTGCCCTTCGGGCTAGGATCAAAGTGTAAATTCTGTTCTGTCCAAAGATGGTATAATGATAATATTGTGGAGTCTGCGTTCGCGCTGGACCTTCATAGAATTGAAACATGTCAGAAACTCTTACAAAGGTCTTGGAAATAGACCCCCATAACCAGATATATTCTGAAACTACATTAATCAGAGTATTTATTTACTCCTCTGCAGGAATTAGGCACAAGGCCAGTTTTGATCTTACTCCCACAAGTAAGATGTGACCCAAGGTCGGGGCGGGAAAGTGGGGTTTGAAAAGTCAGCGCCCGAGAAAGTGAGAACTCTGGCCATTAAAAATTGCCTGGGCAGCCCCATCGGCATTCCCCGGTAGGGGCGCCTCAGACAGTAAGCAATAAACTTACTCCTCCCCAAAGAAGGGAGGCGAAGCCTGGGAGGGTGGACCTCCTAGAACTGCACAGGACAGACCCATAGACCGGTGTAAATCAAGCCCCGAAGGCCAAGACAGTCTATGGGGTGCAGTATCAATCGGAACAGATACTACACTTTGATTTTAGCCAAAAGGCCAAGAAAATCAGAGTACTTCGATAAGTATGTTGCAGTTTGAACAAACGTGATACAATAATATCGTAGGGTCTGCATTTACTGATTAACAGTGGAATTTACACGGGATCTGCTAGTACTAATAATAATTCTACTACTACTACTATTATTATCATTATCTATATAATAATGGTAATTTCGGGTTCGTACGATTTTAAAAGATGAGATCGACCGATCGCCGACGATGAAATGCAATTTTAAAATTTCATCTGATGTCGCTATTGTGTCAAACGTGAAACTCGGACTAAAATACACTTTCTTGGACTTCGGGCTAAGATCAAAGAGTAGTATCTGTTCAAAGATGGTATAATAATATCATTGAGTCTACGTTCACGCCAGATCTCTATAGGATGTAAATATGTCACAAACACTTTACAAAGGTCTTGGAGATAGACCCCCATAACCTGATATATTCTGAAACTACATTAACTAAAGTACTTAGATAAGTATGTTGCAGTTTGAAAAAAAGGTTATACGATAATATCTTGGAGTCAATGGTCTATAGAATAAAAATATTGGTAAGCACAGCAGCAATATGCAACAAATGAAGAATACAACTGGAATTTACTAATGGTGCCGCTAGTTATCAAAATAAATAAATGCCTAAGTTGAGCCCGTTTCTTGCACTAACGGTGAAGTAAAAACGGCCTATTTCAAGTTCATGCAACTTTGCACAATAGACAACCCATCCTTTTTATATACTGATGATGTAAATGAAAGAAGGAGAAACTAAATTATCAGTCAAGTCATCAACGTTTCGTCTTCATAAAAAAAGAAGACTTCCTCAGCATGGTTTAAGAGAATAAAAAAGTTATAAACACAAGTATATTACTTGGAAATAGTCTGTATATATAGAATGTAAAAAATATTTATGTTCATCTTATTCGTATTACACATTTTTATTTTTTAGTTGGCCATGTTTCGCCCAGAAGATTAACATAAATATTTTTACGCTCTATACAGACTATTTCCAAGTAATGTACTTGTGTTTATAACTTTTTTATTCTCTTAAACCATCCTGAGGAAATCTTCTTTTTTTATGAAGACGAAACGGTGATGACTTTACTGATAATTTAGTTTTTCCTTCTTTCATTTACATTACGTTGGGAATACTATTTCCATTTTTATATACTACATATACGATATCAGTCGCAAGGTTAACTAATTTGCATATTAGTTTTGAAAAAGGGAATTTTATAAGCTATTATTTGTTATTGCCTTTCTTTTAAAGTCAATGATTGTTTTGATTTTAATATAACAGATAATTCTGTTTGTCAATATTGCTTTATTTCCTGGACAAATATTTAGCATTTCTGGTCAAATGTTCCTTTCTTTAAGGAGACCGACTTTATTTTAAGCAAGTTGCGATCTATTTGTAAATTGCAAATGAAAAGGCAAATTGATTTCTTATTCTTTCTTTAGGGTCACATTTAAAAAATAAATGAATTTGTTTCGAAATTATCAAATGTTAATGTCTAGCTATATGAAAAATGAAAAAGATTTTGTTTCGTGTTTACCACAAAGTTATCAATGAAATGTTTATTATTTTAAATTAATGTTTCAAGTAGCGATCTTTTCACAAGAACTATCTTTGAGGCAAACACATTGTCAATGAAATTGTTACAAAATACAAAAACAGTCAGCAATGGAAATAAATGATACATCTAAATAACACAAATTGAAATGAATATCTATAATCTTTGAGAATAGAACTAAATTAAAACGGAATTTATTCACAAAATTTTATGGTTGCAAATCTGCATTTTACATTTAAAATGCTAATAAAATCTAAATGGTCTGCTTTCATGTCGACCATTTCCTCAGAATGGGTTTATGGATTCAATATCCATAAAATGGTCACAGTAGAAAATGGATTTGGTTTTTTCTTACTCTCAACTTTTGTTCTTTCCTTATCTTTAGACATCTTTCATTGCTCTTTGAGCTAGGATTTATTTTTGCATTCTGAAATTTGTACAATGGTATTGTCAGATTATTCGTTTATGCTTCCATAGATATCTTGATAAAAAAAAAATGGCAAAATTTTTTTTTTTTTTAAGTATTATACTAAGATTACAAAATGATTGTCCCAAATCGTTCAACAAAAATTCATTCTCTATATAGTTGATAAAAAAATCTGACATTTTTAGGAAGTTGAATTTTAATGGCAAACCAAGCAAACCCAGAAGAATAAGAACACCAAACTACTTATATATATATATACTAGACGAATACCTGTGTCAGGACGGGTAATATTTATCACCCAAACAGAACAGTTATGTCCCCTTATGAAGATTGAAATCCAAATATAATGGATCAAATTCAATGCAAGCCTGATATATTTGAATTTTCAAATGGAAGATTGTGCCCATATTATGTCCCCTGAAATATTTTTTAAACACTTCAAAGGAATTTGAATTTAGGAAATATTTATGCATTGATGTCTAATACTTATGGTTAAAATTTCACATAAATCGGAGGTATCTGAATGTTCACAAAGAGCTTCAGCCCCCTTTACATAAAACTTAATTAAACTAAATATAGCCCACATTTGGACCCCCTTACGCCTAACAGCTGTGTTATAAAATTCATAATGATCGGTTAATTAGTTTAGGAGTAAATCCTGTGCATACAAATATATTAACATACGTAACTTCATAAATATATATTCCTTTATAAAGTAGGAGCAAATCACGAATTGGATGAAAAAAAGAAAAGTTTTCAAGAAAGTTTATTTAGTTTATGGAAGAAACAGGAACCAGCGAATCTTGTTTACAAGTATCGACTCTCGATTGGAAAAAAATTTAATCAGCAACTTCTTTTAGCCAATCAGAAGCGTCGAAATATTCACCTCTGCATGTACAGTATTTTACACATAATATAAAATCCTCACACCATTGTTGTCTTTTTTCCATTTTCCTTCAGACTCTAAGCACATAAGTACGTCATTAAAAACTAATCGAAGGTCCATATCACACACAAAATAATTTACAAACTACCGAACTCACTCACAAGTCCACTCATATATTCTCACACTGACTATACAAGAGCAAGCATACATACACTGCCTTGCTAGTCTATCGAACTTTCACTGTCACAGACAATCTCCTTGGCAAAAGCCGAATAAACATGTTTACTCAACTTCTTACAATTGAAACAATTTTGCCATCACTTTAAACGTTCTAAGAAATACTGAAGTCTCATCACTAACTTTTCATTTTCGGTTATTCTAACAAACTGTCAATAAAAATTGATGTATTTTTGTATAGATAGACTTTGTCTTCTTTTTTATATGTTGCCTTTTCCTCAGCCAACTCATGGGGGTTGCATGATTGAACTAATGGACACCGTCGAGGGGTTTACTAAGTTCACATCCTAATGGATCTATTGTCATTTATGCACTAATATGGTTGGGAAAGATACGATGCTGTAATTTCCTCCCAGCTATTCATAATAAAGTGTTCAATTGATCATGTACAATGAACCGTGTATAGGTATTGTGTTTGGGCATAAAATAACATCAAAACGGTTTATTTTTCCATTAAACAAACTAGCAAAGATATGCTTCTTTTGGTTGCATATTTTTACTAGTATATATAACGAACATCTACTATACTGCCCTCCTTTTTAAAGAGGTGGTAATGCCTGGGAAGATGGTATAACAACAGAACAGATACTCTACTACCCTCTCCGGTAATTGGGCATTGAAAGATAGAACATTAGTCTAAAATAGTATAGTAAACTGAATAGTAATTTCTTGGACATGAAACGCAAAATTATACATTTTGAACATTTGAATAAAAGTCTAAGATAAAACTGTAAACTTTTAATTTCTTTTTTTTCTAGTCGGAATCTTAAGTTACAGTTTATATAACAATATGACAACTAATTTATCCATTTACAAACTCCATTCCACTTTCAGTGACCACAATGACATTTTTTTATGGAATTTAACACCTTCTGTGCAACAGATGGATTATTTATGGCACCATGGTAAAAAGATGAAGCAAAAAATAAAGAATGCCCACTCCCATTTCAAATTAAAAGCGAAATTGTTCAATTATTTGTTTTGTTTATACTTTTCTTACGGACAATGAAAGTAGAGAGAATTTGTTTTTTTAACTAAAAAATGAATAACCCTGACTGGAAAAAACAAAAATGAATAACCCTGACTGGAAAAAAACAAAAATGAATAACCCTGACTGGAAAAAAACAAAAATGAATAACCCTGACTGGAAAAAACAAAAATGAATAACCCTGACTGGGAAAAAACAAAAATGAATGACCCTAACTGAAAAAACAAAAATGAACAACACTGACTGAAAAAAAAATTCTAACCGAGGTTCAACTATGGATATAAACCGTATTTTGCCCTTGAAATAAAGGGAGGCGGAGTAATTTAAGTGACCTAAAAAGTCTGAGTTTAATAAAATAAATACTTTATATTAACATTTCATTAAGATCGGATAATTCTCAGTTGTGTTGAGTTTAAAAAAAAATCTTTTATTATAAAGTAAATTACATTGACTTTAAATTACCCGTCCATACTTTCAGCACATTAATATTGAAGTTGTTAAATGTCGTTACAAGAATTATGAGTGGATGGAGCAAGTTCAAGAAACTTCTACCATTACTAACCAGCAGAGCGTTACCACTGTTGACCAAGGGGAAAGTCTATCAGGCATGTGTACGCAGTGTGATGTATTGAAGTGAAACCTGAACAATTAGGTTTAAGGACATGCGTTGCATGGAGAGGAATGATATGAGAATGATATGATGGATGTGTAATGTGAATCTAAAGACAGCTTAGTTCTGATGACCTCAGCGGAAGATTAAATTTGGACAGTATAGGGAGATGTGTGCAGAACAGTAGAGTTCTCAGGTTAATAGATGTAGAACAGTTGAGGTAGCAGGTTCAATTTACAGGGGAAAGCCAAGAGAAACATGGCAGGAAGTGATAAAAATAGACCTGAGGGAAAGAGACAAATATGACCTGGCCAGAGATAGGTCATTTTGAAAGTCAATTTCTTAAAGTTGTCCAACACATGCCAGCATGTAGAACGGGTATTAAACAGAATATGATAATTCGGAAGTTCAGATTCTTCTAAATATCTCAGCTGGCTAGCGAATTCACAGATCAACTTCCATCAACCTTGTACACTCATCGCCAACTCTACTCATTCGCCACAAACAAGCAATAAAAATGTAGCATTATTCTTTAATACATAATTCTTCCTGTCTTTCTTTTAAGCATAGCAGCAATATAAAACACTTGGATGTATCGAGACATTGCTATATCTTGTCAGATTCAGTCATCTTTTCACATTAGTTGGTTGATGTTGTGTACAAATGCATAATGTTGCTCTAAATCAAAATTTCCTGTTTTATTGTTAGGCACCCTATAGATTCAGAATAATCTTCCAGTTTCCATGACAATCTTTTGGTGCCCAAAATAGACAACATTATTCAAGATACTATTATTGTTTTAATTACTTATTTTATTCAAATAGATAGAAGCAGTGAACTAGTATTATAAACCTGTATCTGATATCACAAAAATCACTGATTTTAAAGAAGGGCGATAATTTGAACCGATTGTTTTTTTCTTCTGTGATTTTTATCCATATTACTACTGGAGAACAGCAGACTCAAACTGGATCTTTTTTTATCTTCTGTCCAAAACTTATTTTATAGATCCTTTGGTTTCCAAATTATTTCCTGCAATAATCGCTAAAATTTGTTGAAACATTCGAGTCATAAACATGTCAAACTCCTGACAATCTAAAACGATTAAAATTCTAACATTCTGGATATAAATTTATTTTCAAAACGAACCAATTCATATATCTCTTAATCTCAAATACAATTTCGCTTTTTTATCATTTTCTTTTTAGATAAAATCTATTATTGAGTGGTTTATCTTTCTGATAACTTTACAATTTACTAAATTATTGGCATTTCATTAGATTCGTCAGACAAAATACAGGTTAGTCATTGTTTTTAACATATTTGATGACGATCATTGTATCTAGCGATTATTCTTATGTTGTTTTCTTTAAAGAGTTACAATATACGAGGTTGTTACTAGTGTGCAAGGCACAACCAATGCGATAATAAAATGGAGAAAGATTTATTGCAATAGAGAGCACAATAATGGATAGACAGACATTAATAAGACGTTACTAATCCTCGAAGTAAGACCATCCTGCATTGCGGTGCTCACTAGATATAGTTTTGTATCATTAAGTCCACATGTGAAAAAGGTGGTGTCGGATATTCTATTACAACCTCTTCCATGTATATAAAGAAAAGAAAATGCATAACTTTTGCATTTGGAGACGATAAGATCTTATATAGAATATTGAACTCAGACCTGGCCATCAGTGTTTAGACATGGAAATTGGAATGTAATATTAATGGTTGGTAACTTTTAATGCCGCAAAGACAAAACTCCTTTCCTTCAATAACTACAAGAAACCTCTCCAATCACCGATTGTCATGGCAAATACCACCCTACCTGAGAGTTCATCTTTCAAACTCCTCGGCCTAACATTCACAGGTAACATGAATCGGAACAAATACATTGAGGACATTGCCAAGGCTACCGCAAAGAAGGTTGGCTCCCTCTACCATGCTAGTAAACTCCTCACACCTGACATTATCCTGTATCTCTACAAAACTACCATCCGCCCATGCATGGAGTATTGTTGCCACATCTGGGCTGGTGCATCATCTACTACTCTCTCCCTCCTTGACAAGGTCCAAAAAAGAGTCGCCAAACTAATAGGTCCTTCACTGTCAACCAAGCTCCAGTCTCTGTCCCATCGTCGCAATGTGGCATCCTTGTGCTTGTTTTACAAATACTTCAATGGATTATGCTCCGATGAACTGGCTACTCTGGTGCCCCCCTCGACGTAAATTCACTAGACAAACTCGACAATCAACTAAATCCCATCCATTCACTGTGGCGGTCCCCAGATGCCGGAGAGCTTTCTACTTAAATAGCTTCTTTCCTCGTGCTGCTGGCCTCTGGAACTCCCTCCCTGCCCCCTGTTTCCCCGACAGTACTGACATGCAGAAATTTAAAATTAATGTAAACAGACATCTTGCTGCGCAGATCCCAGTTTAGGTTGACCCCCCCCCCATCCTTCTCCCCTCTTCTTTCTTTTCAGTAGCCTCTTACGTCTACAGTGGCGGCCTGCCTTGTTTGGGGTAAACTACGTTAAAAAAAAAAATAAATAAATAAAAAAAGGCAGACAAAGATGAGTGACAAAAGAAGAATAAGAAATTATTAAATTGAAACTTTCAAAATTGTATTTCTCACAATAAAAAAATTGTTTCATGTTTGAAGGTTGAGGACATGCGTTGCATGAAGGGAAATGATATAAGAATAAGAATTGATGGATGTGAATGAGAGTTTTAAAGACAGCCTTAGTTCTGATGAACTTAGAGAAAGATGAAATGTAGACAATACAGTGAGATGTGTGAAGAACAGGGCACTTCGATCGTATGACCATGTTGAAAGAATGGATAGGAGTCCTTGGGTTAGTAGATGGTATTGTTTAAGTGTCTTTGAGTTGTGCCCCTTGGGCTGAGTCATCTCCTTATATGATGTGGGACAGTGGGAGTGAGCTCCCCTTTTAGTTTGTTGTTGTTGCTTAGCAAGATGGCGGTTCATGGGTGTACGGTTGCAGGAAACAAGTGACCTGGATTAACATTGGTAGCAGAGGCTGTCTTCTTTCTGTGATAAGAAGTTATCTGTCTTGTTCAACAAAAGTTGAAACACATTTAAAAGAAAGATGGCTTCGTTTAGTAAAACCCCACCCATTCTATTGAACCAGGATTCTTATGCAGAATGGAAACAAGACATTGGCATATGGTCTCTATTCACGGATTTACCTAAAGAAAAACATGGCCCAGCAGTATTTTTGTCACTACCACAAAATATAAGAGAATGTGTTCGACATTTGGCAACCACGGATATTGGTACTTCAAATGGGTTAAATATAATTCTCAACAAATTAGACGAAATTTACTTAGTGGACGAGAACACGATGGCATATATGTCATTTAAGGAATTTTACACCTACAAAAGACAGACCGGGGTTAACATAAATTAATTTTTGGTACAATACGAATTTTTATACCAAAAATTAAGGAAATTTGGAATCACTTTGCCAGAAGGAGTGCAAGCTTTTCTTGTTCTGAATGCAGCAAATGTGTCAGAAGAAAATGAAAAATTGGCAACAACCACATGTTCGAGCTTAACATATGCCACAATGAAGGAAACATTGAAGAAAATGTTTTCAGACATTTTGTCAACGGAAGGTAAAACCGTCCCTGCTGTCAAGGAAGAAGTTGAAACAGTCAATTATAGTAACACAAGTATATAAAAAAAAATGATTACCGGGATTACAATACAAATCCAACAGACAGACAAGGTAAGATACTTCGTTGTTTTAGATGTAATTCAATTAAGCATTTTGCCCGAGACTGTACGAGTTTCAATTCTAGAAACAATATACACACTGTCGTGAATTCAGACCAGGTGAACTTTACTTTGTTTAATGTTGATTCATGTTATCGAACAGTGATAAATGACTTATTCTAATGTAAAAATGTCCAATCTTGTGAAAGAGACATTGGGTATGGCAGTATTGGACATTGCTTGTTCACGAACTGTTGCTGGAGAGCTTTGGTTTAATATATTCTTTGATACATTGAATGACCGAGATAAGCAGTTGGTGGAAACTGTTAGGTCTAACAGAACATTGTTTTGGAGATGGAGTGGAAGTGAAAGCCATTAAAACAGTTAAATTTCCTGTAACAATAGGGGGTATAAAAGGTGTCAGAAGTTATATTGAGGCTGACATCATCAAAAATGATTTACCCCTGTTATTAAGTCATAAATCTATGAAAACTGCAGGAATACTACTAAATTTTAAAACTGACAGCTGTCGAATTTTTGGCAGATATATAAAATTGCAAATCACAACTTCTGGACATTATAGTCTTCCACTAACTTATATGCTTTTGGCAGTTAAAAATGCACCAAACATAGTGTTGCACTATGGCTTTAAAAGGATGCTCTAGAGTGGAAAAAAGCAAAAAAGCTGAGAAATTGCACAGACAATTTGCTCATGCATCTAAAGAGAAATTAATAGCTTTGGTTAAAGGTAGTAAGGCATTTAATAAGGAATTTCTGAATCAGATCAAAGATGTTTGTGATTCTTGTTCAGTTTGTCAGAGGTTTAGAAGACCACCTCCTCGACCAATTGTAGGATTGGCTCTTGGTAACAGGTTTAATGACACTGTATGTTTGGATTTGAAGGAACATCGACATAACCAATGCTGGATTCTGCACCTAATTGATACATCCACTAGGTACTCTGCTGCCAGATTAATTAAAACCAAAAAGAGCGAAGAAATTATTTGCAACATATTTTTAATGTGGATATCTTATTTTGGAGCTCCTAAGTGACTTTTAAGTGACAATGGAGGAGAGTTTAATAATGAGGACTACCGACAGATGAATGAAAAGCTGAATATTGAAGCATGCACGACAGCTGCTGAAAGTCCATTCAGCAATGGTACCGTGGAACGTCATAATCTAATAATTGCGGAAGCAATGAAAAACACATTAGATGGTTAAAAATGTGAGCCAGAAATAGCTTAGGCATGGGCTGTCAGCGCAAAAAATGCACTTCAGAGTCATTCTGGCTATAGTCCAAATTAGCTTGTATTTGGGTCTAACATTAACATCCTCTCAGTTTGAATAATAGATTACCTGCACTGGAAACTGCAACAACAAGTGACGTAGTTAGAATGAATTTAAATGCCCTACATGCAGCAAGGAAAAGCTTCATGGAAGCTGAATCAAGTGAAAGAATTCGGAGAGCTTTGAGATCCAATATAAGGACTTATGCGGATGAAGGTTTTGTGACAGATGACCGTGTCTACTATAGAAGACAAAACTATAAAGGATGGCGTGGTCCGGCTAAAGTTTTGGGTAAAGAAGGACAATGTGTATTGATCAGACATGGAGGAGAATTTTTCAGGATGCATCCATGTCACTTGATGAAGGTAGACAGGGAATTGCAGTGTCCCAGAAATGAAGAAAATACAAATTCTTCAAATGAGATGAATGAAGTCTTGGAGGAGGAAGATGAAGGACAACATAATACCAATTCAAATTGTGACAGAAGGGAAGTGAAAAATAACAGTATAAAACCGAATAGAAACGAAGTTGTAGAGTATAAATTGAGAGGGAGTAATGAATGGAAAAAAGGGATGGTTATGAACACACAACCAAAGTCAACGGGAAAGTATAGCCATTCGCTAAATATAAAACCTGAAGCCGAAAATGAAAATCCCTTATGTATCAATTGGGATCATGTGGATCAATGGAGACAATTTCCTCAAACAGAGGAAGTAAGTTATCAAGAACATGCAATTTTGCTTTCTTCTGAACAAGAACAAGGAAAAGATGTGATTGATGCAAAGAAAAGAGAAATGGAAAATATGGAAATTCATGAAGTATATGAATGTGTGCCTGATAAAGGGCAAAAATGTATATCAACAAGGTAATATTAGCATAAAATTTGCTAACCAAATTTATGTTGTTGTGCGTCGTTGTTATCAGGCTTCGAACCTTGAACCCTAGAATCGTTTTTTCTGCTCGATTTTTGTTAAAATTCGTACACAAGTATGTTCTCCCACCTCTGCACATCAGTAATATTATTTATCAATCTAAATGTCGGTGCAAAGGTTTGAATCCAGAATAAAACAACGCATCCCCCTGCAATACGCCAGGGCCGACTAAATATTTTAAATAATTTAGTCAACACATCCGGGTCAGCTATTGCTTACCATCTTATGAATAGCACCGAATGTGCGTCAGCTTACACTAGTGACAGTTTTTCTGTCATAAGTAGATCACATTCGTTATTCCACCTTAAAGTCCTGGAAGCAATATATATGAAGTCATTAAAACCCTCCCTTTGTAAACAAAAGGAGTGGCTTCTAGGACTCAATGTGATCCATTTGTGACTCCCCCCCATTTTTCTTTTGTTTGCTCCTAACTGGTCTTCATTTCACTATTTTAAGTTTTTAATTATAGTGCATGAATTATTTCCACGTATTTACTCTGATGTGTGTGGGCGAAAGCCGGCTTAGTAGATTTATGTATTGATTATTATTGTTTTTTTCCTCTCGTTTCTACACTTTTCAATTTCATTCCACCTAAAAAATATCACAAACATCTATATTCCTTGCCTTAATAAAAGTTTTATTTATACAAACATTTGGCATCTACACATCAAGATGTTTCAATCGTAGCTTTGACAAGCTCGATTTCCTCAGACAGGGAAAATACTTTTCTTAACTTGTAGAAACAAACCTTACCTGAATAACTAATGATAAATAAATATATATATATATATATATATATATATATATATATATATATATGTATATATATATGTGTATATATATATGTGTATATATATATGTGTGTGTCTGTGTGTGTGTGTGTGTGTGTGTGTGATTCACGGATATTATTTCGCTGTATTACAGCTATTTCATATTTACCTGTAAATGTTCTACTTTTCGAAATAATTTCTATTGAACCCAGAACAATAAATAAATTGGAGAATCCTGTTCTTTTTTTTCTTACAAAAAATACAAAGCAAAGAAAACAAATAATTGCTAGCTCTTAACATTTTGTGCCGCACTGCTAGTGGTTATGGGGCTTATTTTGATGCATATTTAAAAAAATAAAAGTGTGTGAAAAAATTTAGAATACTTAACAAAACAAAAAAAGACTTCTGGCTGCTTTTTACAAAACTCGGCTTGATACAACTGAGAATCACTTACCCATTCGTAGATTGTGATAAGCAGAGGTGAATATAATGTAGATTTTTTTAGCCTGACTATCTCCAGAGATTCTTTAATGAAACCCAAACGGAAGATAGCGGCATTCTTACCAATATCTTCAGGGGATCAAAACAAAGTAGGAAAATCCCACGAACAGAAAAAAGATAATTCACAAGAAACATTTTACAAACCAGAAAAATGTTGAGGAACTCTAATCAAGCCATCATTATTATAGCAACTCTTTACAAAAACGATTATTTTTTTACATCTTTCGCTATCCATTTTTTTGTATCTCACTTTTCATTATAATTGTAGTATTCATATTTTGATAGCAAAAGGGTTGAATCGTTTGAAAGATTTTGAATCTATAGAGGATTGATTTTAATGGTATACATAAGTTTCCTTTTATTAATAAAGACTTGTACAAAGGGAATATTGTTAGGCTCCATATGACAGTTAAAAATAGTGAATTTCAAAATATGAATACACAAAGTTTATTATTTTTAACTCTAATCTCTCTCTCTCTCTCATATATATATATATATATATATATATATATATAATTTCTGAGTATGCATAAGGTTTGATATAAACATGTATAGCTTTCTTTTATGTTTGAAAAAACAAACAAACGGAAAACAGTTTAGAATGCAGGAGAAAAACAAAAAACAATGCACCAACCTCTAGGCTTTTTATTTATTTATTTATATATATAATATATATATATATATATATATATATATAAACCTTTTTAATCCTTAAACCCATTTCTCTTCCTAATTCCTTTAGAAGACATCATTAAACCCCAAAACAGTAACGGCCAAATATACGATACTCATAATATTGGCTCACGTGGCTTATATAGAAATATTTTTTTTATATCTCTTTAAATCTTCTCCGGTTTAAATCTCAACTGTTACTCCCCCCCTTTTTTTTCAAACTTATTAAACCTTCCTTACACTAAATTTAAACAAACATACATAATACTCTATATAAATAACACGTCCAAACGAGAGTGATACGTGACTTCACATTTCTGAAACCGATGACAACAGAAGCTGAAGAGAGCCGGATGGCTAAGTCGTGTGCTTGAAACCGATGGTACGAATGTTGTACTCATTTTTCTGTAATAAATATATATATATATATATAATTTCTGAGTATGTATAAGGTTGATATAAATACGTTGTATAGCTTTCTTTTATATGTTTGAAAAAAGACAAACAGAAAACAGGTTAGAATGCAGGAGAAAAACAAAAAACAAGAGATTTGACCGGTTTCGTTCGTATTATGGAACGTCTTCAGAAAAAGTGAAGATTTGGAAACAATGTTATTTCATTTTGAAGGCACACACATGGGAGAAGGAAAAGATGATCGGATTGGACCATATGAGAATACCCTTAGCTACATTGAAATATGATTTGACAAGTAGGTGACATATTCCTCTTTATTGCTCATTCTTTTTTTATAACTTCATCCATTTTCCTTTTCTTTTCCATTTTCGCACACATAGCATAGCTAGCATAGGGGAGACGGTAGGCGGTGAGGGTAAAGGCGATAAGAGGGAAGAAGACAGAGAAACTATCCAGAATAAACACACATAAAGTGGAAGATATATATATATAAGTATGCATAAAATTATGTATGTAAATATATATTTCTTTTATATGTATATAAAAGCAGTCACATTTTAAAAAAACAAATTAAATAACCTTTTTTGTCATACTTTTCGGAAATATAGGTATCATCATATTGCGGTCTTTGTATACATTCGTTTTCTCATAAGTATTCTTTTGGTGCATGAAAGATACATTGTATTGAACACCTTTAAGGAAACATGCATATGTATAGGTAAGTCTTTAATAAAAACGATAAAATCTCAGAAGAATAGAATAGAAAAGAAACACGTAAATCCCACAGAGCTTCCATATATCGCCGAAAGTATTCAGATGTTACCAATTCCAATTGGCTTGAATGCTAAATGGATTAATATTTCTTTAAAAAAAAGGTTTTTCATTTGTTTTGTAAATCCACATTTTTCTTCTGGCACAAAAATTTGATTTCATTTGCAGATAATGTGACATATCCAAAATAAAGAACAAACTAACAAATTATTATTATATATATATATATATATATATAGTGAGAGAGAGCTTCTAAGCTCAAAATAGAATGCCATAGCAAGAATATTTTACAATTGTTTTAATGTTAATTTATTTTTAGAATTTATATTTTTATAGATAAATTCACTGATTTCTCTGCTTAGAATAAAGATGGCTCATATAGATTTAGTTTATTTGTCTCTGTTTGTTTAAAACATTTTTTTTTTAGAATTTTATTAGAAATAAAAATTTGTTTTTAATGGTTTCAAGTTCTTTTGAAAAAAAAAGTGATGAAATTTCAATTCATTTGTAAAAATAGAAATTCTAAAAATAAGTTGACTTTAAAACAATTGTAAAAGATTCTTGGTATGCCATTCTATCCTGATTAGCTAGTAAGATCTCTTTCACTATATATATATATATATTTTATACATACATAAAAGTAATCCATGGACACGTTTTTTTCTGGCTCACAGCCGTCATCAGCATGGTTAACTTAGACAAGGATCGAACCTTCGATATTGATGTCTATAGTTCAGCATTTTACCATCGGACCAAGACGCCCTGTCTAGAAATATGTACGATTTTTATCACCTAAATATTTAATGTATTTTTAGTATTTTATTAAGAGGTCATAATAGCCTAGCATCTGCATTTATTCTTTAATTTTCCTGATCAATGTAAGATCACACATCTTGATTTTTGTTATTTTCACAATCTGTCAGTGGTTGCTTTCTCCAGGTGCTTTTTGTTGTGGTCAGTAGTCAGTACTTAGCTGTCTGACCAGTTGAGCTCAGCTGAATAAACTAAGACAGAAGCTCATAAAGTTGGTTTATAAGAAGGCTGGGATGTTTTTTTTATGCTTAAATAGGCAAGTCCATTCTCAGAATTCGGATTAGCTGCTAGTTCATGAGTGGATAATCTAGTTAGAGCTCTTATGGCAGTAAGTGTCAATTTCTACACCCCAGTAGCTTTTATCCACTAGACGACATGTCCAGTAGGATAATCATTATATTGTTTATACAGATTTAATCTTAAGAACTTTTTAAAAAAACGAAAAAAAATCTAATGAACTGGCCAAAATATTAACCAAATTAAACAAAGAACTTTTTAAATTATATTCATTTTGATCAGCAAATTGCATCCATGTCTCAAGATCCTTTTAGGCATAACAATCAACCAATGTTCGTTAATTATAATCCATAAACTTCCGACTGTAGATAGAAATATTTTTTTAATCTTTTGTTAATTTTTTTGCTTTTTGTCGTATGCATAATTATTTGGCGACAACTCGATATTTTCAGTAATTTCCCCTCTCCGTTTACTAACTCACTGCTCAACTAACCCTTTCAATGCACCGCCATTCCAGTGTATTTTTTTTCTTTTTCTCCCTCTTGTTAAGGCTACATGCAGAAACAATGTAGCACAAATTGAGCCAATCAGCAAGTCTGATTACATGCCGCAATCTCATTGGACAAAATCATTTGTCTTTTTTTCTCATTTTCTTTTTCTCTTTCTGGACTCAACAAGATGGAATCACTCAATGGAAGGAGGTTCAAGAGTATTTGTTTGATGATACAATAGCTGAATTATCTTCTGGTCAATTTGTATGTAATAAGAACACACGATTCTCTTGGCTAACTTTCTTTTTATCAGTTTTTTTTTCTTGTCTGTTCTCAAATTGTTGTAAGGGGAAAATCATTGTCTTTGAGGACTTCTCTTCCTAAGTAGTTCTATTCATGTTCATTAGTGGAGTTCATTATTAAAGTTGCTACCTCTCAGCCCCATGGTTGAGGCACAATCCTGACTATTACAAGTTCTATATTACCATCTCTAGTGCTAACTAGGTGCTAGGGGTTCATCCAGCTCCCTTTTTAAAAATAAGGTATTATTGTAGATTAACACCCTCTGTTAAATAACCCCCAATGATATTTTACGTTTTTTAGTGATTACATGAACATGCTATAAAACTTGGCAGAAAGAAAAACAAACAATTTTTTTTTTAGAATTTTGAGTGGGGGATTTGGTTTGGCATATAAATTTAACATAAAATGATTTATTCTAGTGTTTAGGGCAGTACCCAAATTCTATTTTTTTTTTGTTATGAAAGATATATTCTGTGCGTTTATTTTTTTTGGGGGGGGGGGGGGCGGGGTGACACTCATATAGCAAAGAAAAAATATTGGGTTCACTGCCGTAAAAAAATAGAATTTCCTTGAAATAGGGGATCATTTTATGTTAAATTTATTTGCTAAACTGATCCCTGACTCTGAAATTATTTTTTGGCCTTTCTGCAAAACTTTTCAGGGTCTTTACATGTAATCGGCTAAAAAAAGTAGAATCTCATTTTTATTTGAGAGATTCAGCGAAAGATGTTAATCTATAAATTCACCAAAAATGGGCTACAGAGACGCCCCCCCCCCACACACACACACACTAGACTACTATTCTTGTAAACAAACCAATAAATGTTAGAAGTGGAATTTTCCACACTAGGACAGATCAACTCCGAAAACGGATTTTTTTTATGCTTCTACAGAATCATGCCAATATCGATATGAATGTTTCGAATTGCGAAATACGGAACTGACCGGAAATAGTGGAAGCAGTTTACGATTTGAAAGCTGTGAAAAATATGTAAAAAGGCAGACGACACTAAGCATGCAAATGAAAACTTAAAAGGGTTAGGTTAGGGTTAAAAAGAATTTACCCCCTCTCTAAAAAAGTAAAGTTGAAAAAACTTCCTCAAAACAACTAAAGAGTTGATTCATTTACTGATTTGAAGAAAATTATTAAACCCATTCTTAACACGGAGAGGGGTAATTGACCCCAACCTGAAATCAGAGAAAAAAATTGTTTTATTTAATGTCAGTACTAACTGATTGTTTAGCGATGGCTCGGCCATGGCGGTCTGTTCCATAAATTGCAATCAGAAACATTTATGTCGCAATGGGTCCTGTTCTGTAAAAGTACCAGTTAGATTAGATACGAAAAGGGCATTTTTTTTTATTCGAGGTTAAACTGGTGTGCGCAGGATGTTGTGTCACAGACAGGAAGTTTCCAGTAACACGTAACACCGGTTTCTATGCTGCGTATGTATTGAAATTATCTGGATAATCTGCAGGCAAACAATAATCAGTCCACCATAGTGTTTTAAAGTCCTTATTTGGTATTGCGATCAGCTCATACTAAATCAGGATTCATGAGGAAACAATTCTCATATAAAGTTAGTCACTTTGTAACTATTTTTGTATCTATGTTGGGTCATCATGTAAGCAATTAACATTAACAATTCCACAAACGGAATACTAGTAAAAATATAATTGAATAATAAAGGGGTGCCAGTTACCAAACTGCCTTTAAATTTAACAGGAAAAATTCCGCTCATCTCTTTGTAGTATATTTGGAAACCTGGCTTGCTTAGCCTCTACCTTGGCTTTGTATATTGCTCTTCTTCCTGTCCTCTTTGCTACCAGATACATATCCTTATTCAAATTCTAGAATCGTAGATTCAAATTCCTGTTCATTGTATTGCATGCCATGATTGAGTCCCTTCGCATTCTTCTTAGGTCAAGTAAGAATAAATTTAGTCTTTGGAACTGCCCTTTGCAGATAATCGTACAGAGTACCATCACAACTCTGGTTGCTAATCCTTCAATACGCTCTAGGCATGAAATATTAATTGAAGATAAGGATTTGTTACTTCGATAGACTACTCAAGAATGGGTTACACTAGACTTATGTATTGAGGATAGAACATTATTTGCCATTAGGTTAAAAAGGATATTCGGATCAGGTAACAAATCCATTTGGCTTTGTTCGCCATCTAGATGCAAGGGTGGACATATTTGAAGTAAACATCCACAACCATACCAAGGTCCTTTGTATGCAGTAATATTTGATAATGAAGGCCCTCTTTCGAGAATGGAGAGAATAGTGGTTAGACAAACTAGGAATGATTGACAGCTGAGGAGTCAGCAGGTGACCTCAACGAATAAACTAAAGTTAAGAATCAGAAGTCATTTTCTGACAAAGGTATTGTGGTCTCTTCCCTGGCAGATTTCGAAACAAGTAAATGCAGAAATCAGTGTTCAGTCCAAAACCCCACTGGGGAAGGGGCGAGTAAACAGTGTGATAGCCTAAGTATAAGCTCGGCTGATGCCTTTCTCTATATCTCTCTCTTAACCCAGTGAATAACTTTATGTCCCTCTCTCGAATTTCTGTAATTGTCTTCTTGATGTGTGTTTCATGCAAATAAATCCTCCATCAAAAAGAGTCCTGTGTGACACTGAATTAATCAGAGATGGAGACAACACATGGGTCACAACTGCAAGGGTGTATAGTTAGTTATACCTGCATCAGGAGACACAGTCAGTATATAACAGTAGGGTCAATACACCTTTCTTTATATATGTAAACAAGAAGCACATGACAACTGATTTTTCCAAGTTAATTTAATTACAAAAGCTTTAGCTCAGGTTATTACCCAATACTTATAGAATAAAAATGTATAAAAACTACATAGAACTAAATTTGCTTTTATTAAGTGTAATATGTGTTATTGAAATATCGTTAAAACTTTTTTGTTGAGTGTTAAGGTGAATGGGTGAATTCAATAATGCAAAACTCTAACTCCAAACAAAAAAACAAAAAAAATATATATATATCCACAAAAAAATACAAAAAGAAAACAATACTAAAACTTGAACAAGTAGTTTGTATTATTTAAATTACAAATTTCATTTTGGTTACTATTTTCACGTTTCGGCCGATATAATCTCCAGCCTTCTTTTCGAACTTGGGAATTTTGGAAACTGAGCCCTTTATTTAATCAATAGGGGTAAATAGTTGTCATTCAGCTCTGATTGAGTATAAATGTTAACTATTATGTTATTTTTAGTTATCATCGCCTGTACTAAAGATTGAACTCTCAACCCTCAGAAGACTGTCACTTAGAACCAAGGCGAGAATAGTAGTGCGAATAATACAAATTAGCAATCCTCATCTCAGAAATTCTGAAACTTAAGTAGTATAAATTTATTTTCATAAAATATTGATTGATAGTTTGATAGTTTTGTTTTACGGCATATCAACCCTTTTTGGGTTATTTAATGCCGAATCTGATCATTATAGTGAAAGTTTTTATGCTTCAAGTTCTTAATATCTTCAAATGTTTAATCATGGTTTTTGGTTTAGTAGTTTTGTTTTACGGCATATCAACCCCATAAAATATTGTACATATTTAAAATAATAATCAAAAAAGTATTTAAAAAATAATTCAGTATCTAAAATATCAGGTAATTTTATAGAATCACTCCCATCATTAAGCGCATGTGTAAAACATAGCTGTACCAGAGAAAAAGAGTGAAAAAAAGACAATAAAAAGGTTGTAATTTAAAATGTAAATATATTCAAGCTAATAATTTGCAATGGATTTAAATAACATTGATTTTTAACGGCTTTATTTAAGGAAGGAAAAAAATAACATCTTGGAGACTAGTTTTGAGGCGGGAGTGATTCTATAAAAATAGTAAATATTATACTAGACTAGATTATTACATTTTTAAAATAGGCTTCAATTAAATAGGCAAACGGCATAACTCTAAAACTAAAGTATCGTCTTAAATTCTTACATTTCGTAGCATTTGGACTTTTCAATAAATATTTCAATGAAGAAAGCCACCATAGAATTTCCACAGGGTCTTGCTAATAATATGAACACCTGTAATGTTAATAATCAAATAAGTTAATTAAAACACAGGAAGAAAAACAAAATTATTTAAATTCCATAACCAGTTTTGAATTCTGTTCGCCCTGAAGAGGCACTTTATCCCGACCACTTCAGGCATTTTTGAAAACAAGTTCAATGCCAGACTACATTACTCAAATTTAATAAAGCGGGACTGAGAGTGAAAAGGACAATTTTTAAATTACAAAAGAAATTGAATTCGAGATTACACAAAAAAATAGGGAGAACAAATAAAAAAGACAACAATAAAGAAGACGACAAAGCTAATGATAGCAAAATCTCTTTTGTAAATGCAAAGTCTTGCTGACGCCCGCACAAAAGAGGAGCCATTAGTAACCTTGTTAGTCCCAGCTGGATGACCAGATTGTTTGCATGAGTGCTAATTGGAAATTACTGTGATAACATGGATTTTAGAAGTGCAAGATTGACCTCTTTACTATGGAACACTTCATTCTAATTTAATCTCTGGTTTCTGTTTATTAAAGAAGAAGAAATTCATTCTATTTTATGATAGAAAAAAGCGAGTCAGGAGAACTGAACCATCTTCATCTCATTGTTTTTCATATTTATTATAGACAAGATTAAAAAATGAATTCTGCATGGACTTAAAGCTTGCTGTTGCAGAGGGCTACTTGGACCGAATTGTTCAGAAAAAAAAAGCACAAATTTTTAATGAGTAAGCAATTTATTGACAGAAAATCTATAAAATGTAACTATCCTCATAATAGAAAAACAGATATATTAGTCAACAAGGAAAAACTTTGCCAATTAATAGATTTCGCCGTCCCAGCTGATCACAAAAGTGAAGCTGAAGGAGGCAGAACTAAGTAAATACATGGAATTTGCTAGAGATAAAGAAACTATGGTACATGAAAACTACAGCAATACCAATAATTGTAGGAGCACTACGAGTATTTTCGAAAAAAAAAGGAACCTTTTCGAAAAAAAAAGGAACCTTTTCGAAAAAAGGAACATTTTCGAAAAACCTGGATAACCAGGTGATGCTGACCAGCCACAGGTTAGTTGAAATAAAATGGCACTGAAGCATAACACAACTAGAAGGATGGATGCAACATAAGATGAGCCTGAGGTGTGATACTGCCCTCCCGATCAGCAACCAGTTATTGTCGTGTTCAAATTTTGACACTTCTGGGTTGATAACTTCTGGGTTGATAACTTCTGGGTTGATAACTTATGGGTTGATAACTTATGGGTTGATAACTTATGGGTTGATAACTTATGGGTTGATAACTTATGGGTTGATAACTTCTGGGTTGATAACTTCTGGGTTGATAACTTCTGGGTTGATAACTTCTGGGTTGATAACTTCTGGGTTGATAACTTCTGGGTTGATGTAGCATTTCAAAACCTTTGGCTGTTCTCAAGGACGCCAAGTTGATGAAATCCATCCTTTAAAAGAGGCTCAACTGCGTGGAGTTGAATCATTTTCGTCAGCCGGACAGTACTTCTTCACACCTTGTGTATTGTCTTGTCAAGAAGTATGGACCAGCATTGCCTGGGCAGTTCACCAACTGAGGAAAGGCATATGAAGAAACACAAAAATAAAAAATGGTGAAATAAAAAAGACAGTATGGGTAATTAAAAAACACGATGAAACTTTGGTTTGTGTTTAATTTAATAATATGTATTCTCCTTCAAACTAGTATACAGAAACACTCTTGTCTTTTCTTAGGTATAGGGGATAATGTCTTTACTTCTCGATAATAACTGGGGTTTCTTCGACTTACGACTCGCACTTCAGTGGATGATCGACATGAAAACGACTTTTCTCTTTGAGTATATAGAAAAGCGAATCTGCTAGATTCAGAAGGGGTGGATAGGGTGCAACTCCTAATCTCAACTCTAACAATTTACTCACTATCTTACATTGTTCTTAACTCAGACTTTTGGCTAAGATCAAAGTGTAGTATCTGTTCCGATGGATACTGCACCCCATGCTAGTATTGTCTTGGCCTTCGGGGCTTGATTTACGCTGGTCTATGGGTCTGTCCTGTGCAGTTCTAGGAGGTCCAGGCTTCGCCTCCCCTCTTTGGGGAGGAGTAAGTTTATTGCTTACTGCCCGAGGCGCCCCTACCGGGGAATGCCGACGGGGCTGCCCAGGCAATTTTTAATGGCCAGAGTGCTCACCTCTCGGGCGCTGGCTTTTCAAACCCCACTTTCCCCGACCCGACCTTGGGTCACATCTTACTTGTGGGAGTAAGATAAAACTGGCCTTGTGCCTAACTCCTGGAGAGGAGTAAATAAATACTCATAAATTCGCTCTGCAAAATGCTTTATATAGTCAGATTAGATCACTTGGCAGCGCCCAGACGAAATCTTGTCCTGGCTAGCACACAATCTCATTGGTCACTGGCTACCTTGGTCTATCTTACTGAGTGGGACTAGTCATGTTAATAACTTTGCCATGCCCTTCGTCTAGCTTAAAATCTTTTGCACACCTAGTTTCCTCTCAGCCAACATCTTGTCACTTATGACAGAGCCAACCTTTGAGCTGACCCCTTTTCACCTTTCTTCAAGTCATACCTGTGGGCTGCAGCTAGCAGCGTTTTACCCGGCCCATAGTAAAAACAATTTTCTCCCCTAACTCATATGAACAATAATTGCAATTCTCTTGTTACAGTTTACCAATTGTATACTAGTGCCTTAATCGCCCTAAATCTTTTGTAGGGTCCCAGCAGGGAGGAAGCTTGAACTACTTAGGTAAATATATAAGAAAAATGATATAATCCCCCCCCCCACCACCAAAAAACAAAACATGCAGTGGTACTTACATCTGTTGGTACCATGAAAACATGCAGTGGTACTTACATCTGTTGGTACCATGAAAAATGGCCCTGAAAGTTCAGTTACTATAGAAAGAGCGAGTTGAGATAGCGCCATCCAAACATCGATTGGCAAGATATGGAGTACATGGAATCTTGAGGCTTATTGTCAATGAAATTTCATGTAAAATCACTGGCTGTTATCAGCAAAGAAATTACTGGTAAACGGCTGTTGTGAGAACACTAAGTGATAGAAAGAAATGGTGAGTACTGGAAATCTAGGAGGCTTGCTATCACTCAGATTCTAGGAGAAACCACCTGTTACCAGCAAGAGATCACTGGTAAAGACTCGTGGGCATATTTAGAGAATCACTCATCTCCAAACTTTTTCCTGTGTATTTTTAGCCGCTAAGGGAATTTAATTTTTCTGCGAGGGGGGGGGGGGAATAGCAGCTTGCCACTCGAACTTAGGGTTTGCGAAAAAATAAAGCCACAAAAAAAAACAAAAAAACACCTCATTGGTAACAGGGGTGATTTTATAAAATTGCCGACTTGTGTTATGTGTAAGAAATAATATTCACCAAATAATAATGATGAGGTGTGTCTTTCCATCCATCCAATCACTACGGAGCATGATGTAACAGATAACGACGAAGCACAAATGGGATTAGAAGTAGTGGGAGGAGAGGATTTTGGAGAGGTCAAGAAAGGAGTGATATATATGGTACTATCAAGAAGCCCTGAAGTTCTTCAGGATTGAATGTGTTGGGGAAAAAATATGTATTACGTACGATACACAAAATTATTTCTATCCTCGCTGTACCCTGAAGGGGGCCGAGGTAGCAGTCGAAAGGAGAAAGGTTTGCTAAAAGAATTGCTCCTTCAGCGACCCACCCAACAGGGTCTGGTAAAAAATGAAGTCTCTGGTTGGAGCAAAGTCGAGCTGTGGACGCCGACCCGTAACAGAATCTGTCTATGTCGTGCAAATGACTACCCGCTCGTAAGAGAGCCTGTCGATCTCGTTGAGGGGTTGATGTGTGAATCCGAATCTGAATTAATTTTTCAGTGTCGAAGTTCCCTCAGCATCGTAAAAGAGCCTGTCCATATCGTGCAAATGTCTGTCCGACTCGTAAGAGACTATCGATATACTACTGTAATTAGAAAAACTGAATTTGAAATGTCCGACTCGTAAGAGAGTGTCTGAATGTGGAATAGCGGCGGCAACATAGGTTTTTTAATTACCTCCTTCCCCTCAACCAAAAGTGCGCCAATCCGGCTCTGCTCCATTGGATATCATACCCCCGTCCTGAAGGCCTCACCCACTCAATAGGTTCGACCGTCTATTATTTTTTTTTGCAAATGAGGCTTACTATTATGTACTTTTTTTACTATGCTCACAAAACCATTTTACTTTCTTTGTTTTCCTCCCGTTTCACCCCCTAATATAGTCAGAAGCTGAAATGTTCGAAAACTCTGAATTAGTGTTTTCTACATATGGTTGAAGTTTCATTAAAATCGGATATAGGTATTTGAAGTTTTAAGGGGATTCTGTCCCCATCGGGCACTTAAAGATGAGGGTGCATAGATATTCGGCAGAGAGGGTAATATAAAGATTTTGGACCACTTCGATTTTATAATTTTATACATTTCATTAAAATAGGATATATTTGAAGTTTTAAGTGGTTTATATACCCTCATAGACCTCTTAGGTATTCACTTAGAGATTCGGGAACACTTCCATTGTCTTCCTTGGTAATTTTTACATGAGAATACACTTTCAGATTTTATGTAGATTCTCTAACCTTTCTTTCTTTAGGAAGCACGCAAACATCACACACACATACATGCAGACATTGATTTTTATATATATAAAGATTACTAGAGAATTTGTTTCTGTGAAAAGAGGCTTTAATCAGTCATGATGACATCTCGGTATATTGTATATTTTCTACAGATATTTAAAATACAAAAGAAAAAAAAAAGGATGTTTTCGCATCGAAAATAGCATTATAAATGAATAAGGAAAGACCATTGACAGGAGAATATATTTAAATAGCAATGCTTTTCTGTGTGTGTATTCCCTATAGAAATAAAGGTTAGAAAATCTGGTCAAAAACTAAAAGTGTATTCATATCTAAGATTTTCCGGAGAAGACAATGGAATCTTTAAGTTTTCCCTCCAAAAGGAGTGATGGGGTCAAAATTTCATGAATAGGATTTAAATTTCATCAAAATATGCTATATTTGAAGTTTTAACTTCAAACATAGCATATTTTGATGAAATTTAAATCCTATTCATGAAATTTTCTGAGGAAGACAATTAAAGTGGTCATGAATCTTTACATGTCGCTCTATGTGCACCCTCCAAGGAAGCTATGAGGGCAGAATCCACTTATAACTTCAAATATGTATATCCGATTTTAATTAAATTTAAACCATATGTATAAGACTAATTAATTCTGAACATTTATTAAATTATATTATATTTTGAGCTCCAGTAATGCATACACTATTGAGCTATATACACAACTTGTGTGAATTAAAAGAATATAATATATATATATATATATATATATATATATATATATATATGATAAAAATGGAAATAGTATTCCAGACGTAATGTGAATGAAAGGAGAAACTAAATTATCAGTAAAGTCATCAACGTTTCGTCTTCATCAAGAAAAGACTTCCTCAGGATGGTTCACATTCGTATTACACATTTTTATTTTAGTTGGCCATGTTTCGCCCAGAAGATTAACATAAAGATTTTTACACTCTATACAGACTATTTCCAAGTAATATACTTATGTTTATAACTTTTTTTATTCTCTTAAACCATCCTGAGGAAGTCTTTTCTTGATGAAGACGAAACGTTGATGACTTTACTGATAATTTAGTTTCTCTTTCTTTCATTCACATATATATATATATATATATATATCTTTGTTCATTAAAAAATAGATTTAATATTTTTAATTGTGTGCTATGTACAAATATTTAAAAGAATAGAATAGCTAGAATTAAGGAAAATGAAATTCTCATCAAAATTGTTGATTAGGAATTCCTTTGTGCGATTCTAGCCAATTGAAGGGGTCTGAATTCAACTTTATAATAACACTGTTGCTAGCTGGAAAGAACACGCAAACTTTACACGACCCCAGCAGTTAGAAGGCTTAGCAGAGTTAGCATGGGTCATAAGGTAAGTTTGATGAGCAAAGATATTTTCTCTTCAGCGTCTTTTATCTCTTCTCTTTTCTTTCATGATCGGTTTCAGATTGAATAGCCCAATAAATTCTAAGCCCGACTTCGTACCGCGATTATTGTACGCCATGGCCAGGCTCTGGGGAGGGGAGCGGGGCTATCACTGTTCAGCCACAGACAAAATGCCAAATGATTAAACATACCAAATTGATCTCTCCTCTCCCCCTTCTGCAACTGCAACCCTGCCGTGCACGTGTATGTGTTTCTCCAGGGCATTCTCCTTTACTGATATATATATATATATATATATATATATATATATATATATTGCCAGGTCTGGTCATAACCTCTGAAATAAAAGCAACTGTCACTGGTTTTGAATGATGAACATCAGCCCGCAGCCCTTCGGCCAGTTCTTTGGTGGCAAATCGTGCCCCCTACCGTCTAAACATTCATGAGAGTTAGTCGTTACCTCATTCGCCATTGAAACGGGGGCCTTCTGTTGACATTTGTAAATCGCTTTCAATTAGAAAAAGCAGTTGTTGGTGGCAACAATGTTATATATCCTGTTGTAGCCGTGGGCAATAACTGTCCGTTCCTCATGGCTATTCATTTGTATTTTTCAATTTTGCTTTCAAATCTAAATCCATATGTAAAGAATGCCTGCAAGTAAGTAATATAGAAAACCTTTATCAGCTCATCCAAAACTCTGCATAAACTGTTTTCAGTTATTTGTTTAAATATTATTCATTTTGTTTCCAGATATTCAAAATTCAGGTTAAAAAGTTTGCTAAACAATTCTTCTAACATTTTTTTAGTTTTTTGTAACATTTAACTGTGAAATTGATAATGTTACTTGAATATTTGGTACTTCTACAGAATTTGAACCGAACTGTTTTTATTTACCCTAACCTAACCCAAGTTTTAGGTACAGTTCGGTAAAAGTCGGTTTGGTTCGGTTCAAATTCTGTTGAAGCATCATATATTTTTGTTACCACGGAGATTGTGAAATATGAACATTTTAAACAATTAGACAGTACATTTTTATCCGTCCCTTTGATCTAGGATAGTTGTCTTGATAAAGAAAGAACTTTTCAATCTCCATTTTTACATTTTAGGAATGAATTACTTATAAGCAGTCACTATCTCGCAGCGAATTGATCCCTATGTAGAGCTTAATAGAATAATGTTTTTTCAAACATACTTAACTCAGACTTCTACATTCATTACAATTTATTTAAAGATCAGGATGGGAAAATACCCTCAAGCCAGAACGATAGGATTTAGACCCAAGTCGGGGTTGCAGAAATGTGGGTGCTTCGACCCTTATATGTAAAAAAAGAACTTTTTTTTTTTAAAGAGTTAATTAAAGGGGAGATAACTATTGTAGACTTTAATCAATGGTTAAAAAAACCCTCCTCCCCATGTTAAGAATGTGTTTCTAAATAATAACGTTATTATTTCAGCAGCAAAATGTATTCTCATTATTCTCCAGCAACGTTTTTTTTGTACTTCTGCAGTTTACAGACCGTGCTGAAATAACGTTATTATTTAGAAACGCATTCTTAACATAGGGAAGGGGGTTTGTTAACTATTCTGTAGATATTAATCAATGGTTATCTCCCCTTTAATAAGCTCTTCTTAAAAAGCTACATGTTAATTAGTTAACCTTACAACTTAAATCGCATATACATAACGAGTATTAAAGATAACTCGCTGCTTTGTGTAAAGTTTTTGGTGAAAACAAAAGTGAATGGTTGTGCCTACTGATGAGGGCTTCAGAAGCAAAGTCGGTGGGGAAGGTAGTTAAAAACAAAACTATATTAGGTTCTACCATTCTCTTACGGGACATTCATTCAGATTCAGGCATCCACCCCTCAACGAGATCGACAGACTCTTATGAGTCGTTATCCACTTACAGTACATCGACAGACAGAAGATCGAGTTAGGCAGACCGTGCGACTTTGCTCCAGCCAGAGAACTTCGTTCTCGGCATTTCAGCTCAGTGTTACCAAACCCTGTTGGGTGGGTCGCTAAAAAGCATTTCTTGGGTATCTTTTACAATAGCCCTCAAACGAAAACGCTAAAAAAACAAATATACAACAAATAAAAGTTACCGTAGCCGATAAAACTGGATTTCCAACTTTTATGTGACATTTATTAATGATTATAATCCGTTAAAAGTGCTATTTTTTATAAATCGATATTTTTATTGTACGGGAAAGTGAAGAACAAAATGGCTGTTTCTCGTTAGAAAATTTGCAGCCTCGTTTCCGTTTAATTCTGTCGTGGTTGTTTTTTTACTGGGACTCATATTCAAAGCGCAATCTTTCATTTTTCAGCCAAGCAAAAGAACAAAACAAAACTACAATTTAAGCAAAAGGAATAAAATCATTTTCTTTTGATTTACATGTCATTGTGCTTTTATTTACATATTATTTTCATTCGTCACACCGTAATGTTTTTTTTCCTGTTGTTTCTGTAAAAAATTGCTTACCGTAACCCTAAACCTAACTCCAGCCCTAACCTTAAACCTAACTCCAGCCCTAACACTAACCCTAACCCCAATTTTTCATATTTCAGTCAAGCAAAAGCACAAAACAAAACATTTTAAACAAAAGGAATGAAAGTTTCTTTTTATTTACATGTCATTATTCGTCACACCGTGTACATGGTGCACACCTGCTGCCAAAAATGATAGTCCGTCGTCCATGCCACGGAACCGTTGCGACCACATAAACTCAGCCATTTAAAAAATGCAAACCAAAAAAAAACAAAAAACGCCGCTTTGATTATGAGTCCCGGTAAAAAAAACACATACGTGACAACGAGAACCCGAAGCGAGGCTCACAAACCAATACTGTTGACGCCATGTTTATTAAGTAAAAATCTGTGGCCAGTAATTTTTTTTTTCATGTCTAATAAAAACCCATTTATCCTATGTAAACATACAAACAAATGGAATAGCTAACTAGGAAAATCTCCAGTCTCGACGTACGTCGCATTTATTTGTTGTATATTCATTTTTTTGACCACGTTCTACAAGTTTTTTTGAACCCGACTCGCGAGTTTAAGTGGTATTGTAAAAGATACCCAATTTCTTTTTAGCAACGTTTCTCCTTTCGACTGCTGCCTCGGCCCTCTTCAGGGTATAGCAAGAAAGATATCTTTTAATCTTATATATTTTTTCCCAACAGTGTAAAGTTAAATTAACTTGAAATAAATTGTTTTTCCTTCACTATTAGTACTAGAAAATTTTTACCCCCCCCCCAATAAAATCGAAAAAAAAATACTAAAAAATAAAATTGGGTGATTGTGCAGTATAGTTAACAGGAAAAGGGGGTGAAAGAAAAGCAAATAGTCAACAAATAATTGTTACCAAACGTAAGAAAATTTACTTTTGTACCTATCTGCATAATTTTATTTAAAAAAATCTGAAACTGTTGTATTTATATTTAATTTTTCGTTAAAATACGATCTGATTACAGGGCACAATTAAAAATGGCTGCATCCAGTTTCCGGAAACCACCGAAGTCTAACTTATTTTTCATCATTTCTCAAATTAGGTAGAAATGTGAAATGTATTGCGTTTGAAACCTTTATTGCTGTACAATTGTTTTGTTCGTTTTTTTTCATCACCAAAATACGAAAAACTCATCTATCAAACTTAGATTATTTCCGGAAAGCCGGCAGCGGCCATTGCGAAATCCAAGTCTAGTGACATCGTACTTGAACGAAATCTTATATTGAAATAAAAAATGCAGGTAGGTAGTAAAGCCACCTTTCTCTCCTTTGGTAACAGTTACTTGCTCAATATTTGTTTTTTTTTCATCCCTTTTTCCTGTTAATTATACTGCACAGTCGCCTAAAATTGATTCACTTACTCATTGGAAAAAAATATTAACCCATTCTTAACACGGGGGGGGGGGGAATTGACTAATCTTAAATCAAGGAGAAAATGAAAAAGTTTTTTCATTTAATGTCGGTACTAATTGACTGTTCGGCGACGGCTAGGCCATTTGTTTTATTCTTTAAATTGTAATCGGAAACATTCGAGTCGATATAGATTCTCTCCTATAGAAGTACCAGTAAGTGTACATTTTATAAAAGTGAAGTCGACCCCTTGCATTATTTTTATTTTATTTTTGATAATCATACTTTAAACACGGTAATCAACACTAATCTGCAGTTTATTTTCTTTAAAAAAAAAAAAAAAAAAAAACGATGCGGTCTCTATTCCGAATCTCCCTTCGCCGTTTAGTTATAATAACTAATGTTTCCCCAGACAATAGTCAGATGAATTCTATGGGGCAGCCATTCACATTCTCTATTTTTATATGTAATCATTTCAAATATATATTTGTGCAACGCAAGTTAATTCTATTCTTTTTTTTAATCTAGTAATTAAATATTTTGTTTTTACTCCGTTTCAGGAAATGAACAACAAAATGGTGACATGAGTGAATAATATCATGTAATAAAAAATCCGAATCGTTTAAGAAAATCTACAATTTCCTAAGTATAAGACTGGAAAGCATATTCGTTTTTAAATGTAATTAATAGACTAATATTGTGAACATAAACATGGCCGAGAGAAGGAAATTAACTTACCGAACACTTGAAGTGAGTAAATCCCAACAAAATAAAAGGC
The DNA here is from genome assembly GCA_963556195.1 of Sepiola atlantica. Classification (NCBI taxonomy): domain Eukaryota; kingdom Metazoa; phylum Mollusca; class Cephalopoda; order Sepiida; family Sepiolidae; genus Sepiola; species Sepiola atlantica. Next base: position 73,494,634 of record OY744521.1, read on the forward strand.
GCCAAATTCGAATAGGTGTACAACATGGATTATGAAATAAACGGTCGCTGTTCATTGGCTGGCAATTACGTCATTAAATGACGTAAGTGTAAAATTTATTTGCATAAAAATACAATGCAAAATGTAGTATCAGGGCAAAAAGGGGAGTGGAGAACTGGTCATGCCTATTTTAAAATAACGGTAATTTTATAGAATCACCCCCCCCCCAAAAAAAAAAGTTCTATTTCGGCAAAATCGCTTTTCTTTGGAGAGAGGAGGGGGGGGGTCTTTTGGAAACAACCAGAACTAACCCTCGTCTCCAATTGGGTGTTTTTTGTTTTGTTTTCAAAAAGAAACAATAATAAACTTCCTTAACTCTACTCCTAACCCTAAATCTGGGTGACCCTAACTGTAGGGAAAAAGTCCTGGCTGGGAAGACGAAAAATAATAAATATAGAATATAAAAATGATGGAACCGGTGCACGCATGCACACACCTTACTAAATCGAGTCATCATCCTTGGTTCATGATAATAGATTCTTGCTTTTTTCTCTGATTCTCTCAAAATTGGTTTACTGGTTGTTAAGCTGTGAGAGGTAGATCGCAACAGCGTGGTTGAGTATGAGTCACGCAGATGTAGTAGAAAAGACAAGAATAAAATAGGGTTGCTGGTTGGCTGTTACATTTCTTTTCTCTTACACTCATTACTGCGTTTGCGCTTTCACCTTGGGTTTTCTCAGTTCTTCAAAGCTTCTGAGACCGCTTTTAGCTGTGTGAACAGTATTGAAATGAAGAAAAAAATCCTGAAGAGTAGCAAGAAACTGAAAGACATTGGAGAGTTCGAAAACGTGTTTATTGGACCAGATCTGACTAGAATGCAAAGAGAGGAACAGTACCTGCTGAGAAAAAAATTGAATGAAAGAAAAACGAATGGGGAAAAATATATTTTTATTAGCAGAGGGAAAATCGTTCATGCGCGAGACAAGGCGGTGCATTTCAAAGGAGGGACTTCACGCCCACTCAAGAAATAGAAAGCATCAGAATATTCCCCATGTACATAGTTTGAATAACGGTGATCTCAAGATTCTTTCAACAAACATTGATGTAATTACGACAAAAATAACAGACTTGGAACAGTGTATCGGAGATGTGAAACCTGACATTATAGTGCTTACTGAAGTTAAGCCAAAGAATTACAAATTTCAACTAAGTGAAACAGAAGTTGTGCTCGAGGGTTATCATCCACCTATGAACAACCTGGAAAAAGATGGAAGGGTATATGTATATACGTTTCACAGTTGTACGACGTGGAGGATTTCAACGTTGACATTGAGGCATTTAATGATTTCAAAGAATCGATGTGGATAATCGTGAAACTGGGAAAAAACAATAAGATTGTGTTTGGATGTGTTTATCGAAGCCCGACAAGTGACAGTATAAATAATCGGAAATTAGAGACATTACTTAGAGCAGTATCTGACAAGAATATAAATAACCTAGTGATAGTTGGTGACTTTAATTAGCCGAGTGCAAATTGGGACATATGCACAACGACAGACAAAGTGGGCTCAGAGTGTGATCAGTTTCTGGACTGCTTAAAAGACTGCTTCTTAGTGCAAAATGTAGACAAGCCTACCAGGTAACGTGGCACACAGAGACCGTCGATTCTGGATCTAGTGTTGACCAATGAAGATAATGTAATCCGTGACATTGATTATTTACCACCATTAGGAAATAGTGACCACTCTACTGTTGTGTTTAACTATATATGCAAGCAAGAACAAAACTCCAGCAAGACCAATAAATTCAAATTTGACAAGGGAAATTACAGTGAAATGCGAGATTCAATCTCAAATGTTGACTGGGATCAAGAACTAAGTGAAAAAGACATTCACGATGCATGGGATAGACTCAATGACATTCTGAGTGAAGCAATGCAAAAACATATTCCAACTCACAACGTTGGACGATCTAGAAGTAAGAAACGCCAGATTTATATGGACAGACCAGCAATGAAGCAAGTCAAAGCGAAACAGAGAGCTTGGAAGAGGTATACAGAGTCTCAGGACTTACGTGACTATGACCAGTATTGCGAAGTTAGAAATGGCTTAAGGAGTTATACAAGAAAATTGAGGAAGACGTTTGAAGAATCTCTTGCATATGATGTGAAAGTGAACCCTAAAACATTTTGGAAGTACACCAAATCTAAGACAACTGTGAAGAGTGGAGTCAGTGGTCTTAGAGATAATGATGGTGTATTGCATTCAGAAAGTGACGCAAAAGCTGAAATTCTCAACGACTTTTTTTGTAGTGTCTTTACTCGTGAAAATGTTGACAACATACCTACGCTGGATCATAGATGTGGACATGTAGAACTGTCAAATATTAGCGTTACAGAGGATGCTATTGAGAAACAGCTGAACAAAATTAAGATTAACAAATCCCCAGGACCTGATGGACATCATCCGAGAGTCTTGAAAGAGATCTCAGCTTACATCATCAAGCCTCTTAAGTTCATCTACACCAAATCGATAGAGTCTTGCATGCTACCCATTCAATGGAAACAGGGACAAGTGACACCTATCTTCAAGAAAGGAGATCGGAGCCTACCGGGAAATTATCGCCCAATCAGCTTAACATCCATCTTGTGCAAAGTACTGGAAGCCATCATTAGAGAACAGATTATGAAGTACATGGTAGACAACAGACTATTCTGTGGAGAGCAACATGGATTTATTCCAGGCAGATCATGCATGACACAACTCATAACATGTCTCGACGAGTGGACGGATGTGCTGGACAGTGGTAACCCGGTTGATGCCATCTACCTAGACTTTCAAAAAGCTTTTGATACCGTTCCCCATCAAAGGCTACTTAGTAAACTGAAAAGCTATGGCATCAAAGGGCAAGCAAGGGATTGGATCGAAGCCTTCCTACAGAACCGTGTCCAACGAGTGCCAGTGAGCGGGCATGTCTCCAGGTGGGCGGAAGTCACAAGTGGCATACTACAGGGCAGTGTCCTCGGACCGTTGTTGTTTGTCATCTTCATTAACGACTTGCCAGATGAAATCAAGAGTGTGTCATGTATATTTGCCGATGACACAAAGATCTATAGCAAGGTTACAACGGAAGAGGACAGAGCTGCACTGCAAAATGACATAGAAAGGCTCTCTAAATGGTCAGCAGATTGGCAGCTAAAATTTAATACCTTAAAATGCAGAGTTATACACTTTGGACATAACAACCAAAGGAATATATATCTCATGAAGGACAATGAAGGAAATGACAAAGAAATTGGCGCTTCAGATATTGAAAAAGACCTGGGTGTATACGTAGACAGCAAACTGTCATTTCATCACCATGTTAATGAAACTGTAAAGAAAGCAAACCGTACACTTGGGACAATAAAACGAACGTTTGTTAGCAGAGACAAGACCGTGATCAAGAAGCTCTACACCTCAATGGTTAGACCCATCCTTGAGTATGGAAATGCACCACGAGTCCATCAGTTTGTCGGTGATATTGACAAGGTTGAAAAAGTCCAGCGCCGAGCAACCAAATTGTGCCCTACACTTGTGGACCTGCCATACGAAGATAGGCTCAGACACATGAAGTTCCCGTCCATATATTATAGAAGGGAACGTGGAGATATGATCCAGACATTCAAGATCCTCACAGGCAAAGACAACATAGGCGAGACTGCTACCCCTCAGCAAGATCACCAGGACAAGAGGTCACAACCTGAAACTGGAAAAGAAGCATAGTAGGCTAAACATCAGAAAATATTCCTTTGGGATACGGGTTGTGAACAATTGGAATTCTCTGCCGGACTGGGTCATCGACGCAACAGAAATAAACGACTTCAAGTGCAAGTTGGACAAACATTGGCTTCACAGACAATATTCAGTTAGACCTGTGCACGAACTGATATAGTGGACAAGAAGGAAAGGAACGGGAGTTACAGGCAAAAGCCTTTTTCCCAAATATATGTTATGTTATGTTATGTTAAAGTTTTGGAATGTTATAGGTGCATCTCTCTGCGTTGTGGTGAATGTCTTATATCCACTCAGTAATCCTTTTATAATCATTGCGATTAGTTATGCATTGCTTATCATTTCTCTGGAAATTTTTTAAGGATGTGGCGGCATTTTCCGCTCTTATTACATAGTGTGTAATATTTTCATTCGGCTTGTTTTGCAACAATGTTAACTCTGTATACAAAGAAATTATTCTTGGCTTTCCACGTGACGGGTAATGTTCTCTTAGAATATTTAATGCTCTTCTGCCATCATAATTCGTGTCTCTGATGATCAACGAAAGACTTTGGTCATCGAGGTATTGTACCAGTTCACCAAAAGCTTCGGCGTTCTTGATGTGATTTATTTCAGCATCGCTCCTTGCGGTAATGGTGCTGTACAGTTTTTGAGTCCGCATGTAGCCAAGAAACTTCACCTCCCATAATTCGTATTTTCTCTCATCTCCCTGAAACATTAGTCTATGGGTTGCATAGCTGGGCCCATAACCTGTTAAGCTGTGAGAGGTAGATCGACACATCGTGGTTGACTATGAGTCACAAAGATGCAGTAGAAAAGACAAGAATAAAATGAGGTAACATTAATATGTGTGCACAGCACAACTTTTATTCCCAGACTAATGAGACAACAAGAAAAAGAACATATTTTGCGCCTAATTTAATATTGGCGCTTAATTTACATGTTACGTGATAATTCTGTTACGCAGTAATTTTCTCGTAGTGCGGTGATCAGGTCGATGGCCTTATCACCACTTGGCTGAGTGGAACTACATTCAGTTGATAATTCAACACTGGTTTTTCGCAAAATTTTGGCATGACATTATATGACCATAAACGCAGAAAACTGACTGCGGCAAATGTTGCCCCCCCCTCAAACTATGTCCCAAAATGGCAATTTCTTTGTAAATACTTAAAATTTTCGCCATTAGTTTGGGCTCAAAATCCATAAAAACGTAAATTGCATGAATCAGCATGACATGGAATTTTTTTACTGGCTGCTATTGGCATTGGTTTCATCAGTTCTTTCTAGAATCAGGAATTTACACGAAACGGACCATATAGAGGTTGTCACCATCTTTAGTGAAAATGGTGCTATGGAACCGACGCGATTCGAACTTCACACTCCTAGGTCGTCAATCTACGCTAGTATCCATTTCACCAAAGTCACCTCCCCTGATTCATAGAATTTACCGGAAACAAGTACTGGTGACATCAAGAAAACTTGTGTTTTTCTCATATACGGACTGTAACCTGTTGTAACATGCGCCCCCATCTCCGAAAATTGGCACTTTTTAAAAATTATCTAAAAGTATACTAATTATTTTACCCCCAAATCCAACAAAATTTGTTATTAATGGTTGCAATGATTCAATGGTGTGTAGAGGGAAAGGGGGCGACCGGGTGGTGGTCCATGCACCCAAATTTGGAGGGCACCCAATCATATTCAAACTATCTCCCTTTCTCATAATATTTCTCAGTACTACAACTTATACTTGAGTTGTTGTGGCATACAATCAAGGGGTTGACCCCGGGCATCACCAAACCTCTGCATGTCACTGCACTGATCACACGGAGGCCAAGACATGCTTTACTTGTTTTATTTTATTTTATTTTATTTTTATTTGTTTACCGAAATAATATTTTATTTGGAAGAAGTGGCAATTTCATAATATTTTGTTGTACTTTCATAATAGCTTTATGTTTGGGTATATTTTTCCGAAACACGAGGCCGCCATTTTGTGTGTTGCATTAGCATGGATAAATCATGGGTGTCGGAAGAAAGAGAAAAGAAAGTAAAGAAACAGTTGGGTTTACAAACATACACATTCATTCTCACATGGATAATTTGTCGAAGACAAGTGTAAAATGTGGATGCGAAAAATGTAAGGTGGTACTTAATATGATATAAAAGGGGAGAACAATAGACATTAGTGCCAAAGAAGGAATCCGAATAAAATGGATAGAGAACACAAGTTGCCGCAGTCGGAAATAGAGAATACGGGTGAACAGTGTATAAGTAAATATGACTTACATTTGTGTTGGTTGTGATGTTCAGGGAGTCTAGGCGACTGCTACTCCTCTCTCAAGAGAGAAAGGGGGAGGGAGGGAAGGAGGGAGGGAGAAAGAGATTTTGAGGTTCGTTCAATTATGAAGTTATGGAAATATATTTATTTAATTAAAAGGCTGTTGAAAAATATCATTTTTTCAAAGCAAGGGAAGTAACTGTCTAAAGGAATTCCTTTGTTTTGAAAGATGGTTGCCCATGAAAGCAAAAATCCGAGGCAGGTAAAGTACTTTTTTGAAAATAATAAAGCGAATGACAATTTTCTGTTCTTAACAACATATTGACTAGATCAGCAAGATAAACTGATGAATAAGAATAAAATATAGACTTTTTAGGTTGTAAACTATCGATAGCAGAATTCGAGAATCTGACAAAATAATTTTTTTTATATTAGACTAGCAGGGCTACCCGGCGTTGCCCGGTGTTCTCTCTTCCCTGGTCGCCCCATTTCACCTGTCTCTTTCCCACCACTCCTCTTCTATTGTCCAGAGCAAAAGTATGACATATTTCTATTAAAAGTACCATCTCTGTCTGCGCCTTCTATATATGTACTTATCTCCGCTCCGGTGCGCATACTATATACGTACCTATCTCCGCCCGGTGCGGATACTATATACGTACCTATCACCGCCCTGGTGTGCATACTATAATGTACCTATCGCCGTCCCGGTGCAGATACTATATACATACCTATCGCTTAGCCGGTGCGCATACAATATACATACCTATCACCGCCTCAGTTTGCATACTATATACGTACCTATCGCCGTCCCGGTGCGCATACTATATATCTACCTATCGCCGCCCCGGTGCGCATACAATATACGTACCTATCGCCGCCCCGGAGCACATACAATATACGTACCTATCGCCGCCCCAGTGCGCATACAATATACGTATCTATCGCCACCCCAGTGTGCATACTATATACGTACCTATCGCCACCTCAGTGTGCATACTATATATGTACCTATCGCCGCCCCAGTGCGCATAATATATACGTACCTATCGCCGCCCCGGTGCGAATACTATATACATACCTACTTCCACCCCTGTGAGCATATTATATATGTATCTATTGCTGTGCTGGTGCGCATACTATATATGTACCTATCGCCACCCCGGTGCGCATATTATATACGTACCTATCGCCACCCCGGTGCGCATACATAAGATCTCTTATTAATTTGCCCCTGTCGTATCAAAGAACTAAAATTGTGTTCGTTCATGTTGTGTCACTATCATAAAAAATAACTTATATTATGTTGTATCAAAGAAATCATATGGTGCCTTTGTGCCCCTGTTCATGAAGAAGAAGAAGAAGTAAACGTATTCCCTAGGGGCGCAACACTTTCTTTCTATCTATCTCTCTGCCCTCTCTCTTTTTCTTTCTCTCTCTCTCGCTGCCTTCTCTTTCTCTCCTCTTCTTACGTCTATATACGTTAAAATATATATTACATTTTCAAATGTCAGGATAAAAAGTACCATTTCACACTAAAGTCCGATGGAAAAAAATCGCTCTAGATATTTGAGGAATAGTTTTATGAAAAAGATTCTTTTTAGATTTTGCAAAGTCAGAGGATTTATTTTTACCTTTCTAATTATTTTTAATTGTCGGTTTTATTCATGATTTATAAATTTCAGGTTGAAACGGTGGGATTGTGATTAGTACTATGATCATCATCTAGTCGTGGTAGTATCACGGATCCCCTTGACCCTATCACACCATCTCCCTCTCTATCCTCCATCACACCTGGTAGGTCTTCAACTCATTTTGTTCTTGTTGATCCCCAAAAAAAAGAATACTACAAAAAAAAAGTGTATATTCTCTCCGAGACAATGCTTATAAAGAATATATCAGCTTTGTTGATGTGTCTTGTGTAGTTTCTGACTTTTAAGTGAACATACATACACAGACAATTGCCCTTTATATCATCAATAAATTATATGCGCAATGAAGTGCAGTTTCATACTGCACAGAAAGCTAAGAGTTTAATCAGATACTTCTGCAAATAGAATTTAGATTATGCTTCAATATTCAGAATAAAATTCCTTAATCATATCAACGTCTTAACATATTGAAATGAAATAATTGTCAGAGTCGGATTATAAAAGACAAACAAACATGCAATTAAAAAAACAACAACCTGCTACTCATAATATCAAACATAATTTTAAATGAAGAAATACCATTTGATTCAAATTGTCGTTAATTCTGCAGCCTTTCTGCATTTTAATTTGGACAAATTTATAATCAATTTGTTGTTCAATTTCTGTAATTATTATAAGACAAATATCATATATTCCTTTTTATTCTTTTTCTAGATTTATCCCACAGCAACCGATTTTTAGCTGGTCAGGCTTTCAAGCGAGCTATACCTGATTAGATAGCAAAACAATAAAACAAATAGAAGTTTTTTTTAAAAAAAAAGGAAGACTTCAAGGAAGAATGACAAATATCACAATATCTTGGTATTAATGAAATAATTGCCCGAATTTCAGAAAGTGAAAGAAATTAATGAAAAAAATTGAGAAAATGAAGTGAAATTTGAAAGTGCATTTGATTTGAAATACATCGTTAATTTCTGCAGCTTTTTGCACTTTAATTTAGACGAATTCATTGTAATCAATCTGTTTATCCGTGCAGTTTTAATTATCTTTCTAATGAGCTCGTATGGTCCCTAAACAACCTGTCAAAGCCATGACGTTTTCAATTATACAAAAATGGCTGTAAGTGATGGCCATTTTTCTTCCAATGACACCAAGTGACTAATTCTTGTTCAATTCAATTGACTGTCTTCAATCAGCAGCAGCAGCATCGTTTTTTTCATTATTATTATTATTATTATTATTATTATTATTATTATTATTATTATTATTATTATTATTATTATTATTATTATTATTATTATTTTGTTCTTGATGTTATAAAATTAATCAAGAAATAAAAATGATTTCTCTGAGAAATTGGAACTAACTTCTTCACACGTTGAATTTTTGTTGTTGAAAAAACAATAAAATCAGTGCAAAAGAAAATTCAGGTCAGGAATTATTGGAAATAATGATGACGTTGAGATTTAAAATAAAAATATAATAAAAAAAATAGATTTATGAAATAAAAACGAAAACGGATATTCGCAAGATACATCCATTTAATTTGCACGTTTAACAACGGAAATTGTTTTATGAAATTAAGCGTGACAGACCGAAGAAAATGCGGTTTCTAACTTAAGAATGACAGACCAAATAAAATGATATTTCAAACATAAAGCATGACAGACCAACGAAAATACTATTTCAAGCTCAAATGTGACAGACCAAAGAAAATATTCTTTTAAATTGAATCATGACATACCGACAAACATGACAAACAGAAAATATGAAAGACCGAAGAAAATGCTATTTGCAACTAAAGCATGACAGACCAAGGAAAATGCCATTTCAAACTTAAGCAACCAAAATTGCTATTTCAATCTTAAGTGTGCCAGACCCTAGAAAATGCTATTTCAAATGTAAGTGTGACTGACCAACAAAAATGCTATTTTAAAAATAAGTATGACACATGACAGACTAACAAAAATGCTATTTTAGAAATAAGTATGACACATGACAGACTAAGGAAAATTCTATTTCAGACGTAAGTGTTACAGATAGTAGAAAATGCTATTTCAAACTTAAGAGTGACAGATAGACAAAATGTTAGGTTAAAGATAAGCATGGTAGAGCCATAAAAATGCAAGTTAAAGCTTAAACGTGACAGACCAACAAAAATGCTATTTCAAACGTAAGCATGACAGACCAGCCAACAGACAGCACCTCTTATTGAGATGTCCGTGCAAATCTAAAATAAGATGCATCTATTTAATCCTCGCCTTTAGCAATGAAAACACTATTTTAAATTGAAGTGTGACAGACCAACCGATGGACAAAACTTCTCATAGCGATACGAGGATGCATTTCAAAAAAGAAAATGGTTTTATGAAAAACAAAAAAGATTATTATGAAAAATTGATTTAATAGTTTCGAGATAAAAATACTCTTCGTCATAGAGATAATAAAAAAGAAAGTGTTGAGAATAGACAGGTATTATTATAATGTGGATGGCAGAAATTCTAGTGACAATAATATTTAATTAGTTTTGATTTGATTTAAAATAAAAGTGAATATTCAGTCTTTTAGTTGTATTTTTAAGCTTTAAGCCAATTCTTCCTAATCATGGAAGAACCATTTAGTGAAGTGTTTCATTTCCTTGTTTCGGTTCTTGCTACCAATCATGATTACATCAAACGAGATAAAGAAGTTTCTTTTTAGCCATTGTGGTTAATAGTGGCATGATAGTGTACAGCATTTTATACACAGCTTTTGATTTCTTCGGAGTGATGTCATCTTTGAATAAAGGATTTGATCGCCAGAAATCATCAAAAGAATTCACTTAACAGTTTACAGGTTTTATTTTTCAGGCTATTGCATTGGTCTGTCTATTCTACAGCATGTCAACACTTTTAGGTCATTTAATGCTGAAACACAATACGTATTGTCAAAGATTCCGTGTATAAAATTAGTTGAGACCAAGTCACAATTTTACTCATAGCTGGATAGACAAATTGTGGGTTCATACCTTTTTCAATGGTATTGTTGCATAACTGAATATAATAAACCCGATAGGGTTTAAACTGGCATAGCCGATTCCAAAGTTTGCAATTATATCCACAAAACTAATCACACACCCTCCATCCTGTTGGTAGCCTTGTGCCAGATTTAGTCACAAATGGATGTGAGTGAAGTAATAAGAAGCCAGTTATATCTAAAAATGTATCTATCGACCGAGGACAGTCTGGTTAATAAAGTAAACAAAAAACAAAAACAATTCCAATTTTCAACGGTTAAAGAATGGGTTTCTTTTAAGTCAGTTATTAGGAGGACAACTGACTCAAAAAAGATATTTTATAAAATATCCTTTTAAAAAAATAATTTCAATTTTTCATGAATTATGTCCCTTATTTGTTTGTTTTCCCAACGTTTAAATGAAATATAAATAACTATTTAAATAACATGAAAATAAAAAAATGCTATTGGGAAAAACGGAATATTATGTATATTTGTAACATTTTCTATGTACCAAATGTTGAAATCTAGTGAATTTTGGTCTGAATCCGACTGTTTTGTTTGTTCATATCTAGCAGCATTTGAACTTTACTAAGCAAATTCCCTAGTAGAGATTTTTTGGTTTGTTTCAATGTTCACCTTTAAAATTGTTGAGGACCTGTTAGGGCCCTGAATGAAAACACAGACACGGGGTTTAGGTATAACAAGTATACTGGAGAAAAATATATGCAACAGAGAAACAAGAGAAGTGCTACAAACGTTAATTGGTTCTAGTTCAAAAGACGTTATATTCAGTATGCGGATCATGAGACCTTCAAGAAACTTAATCAGTGACACAATGATGTGGCAATAAAAGAAGTCGTGACTCGAAGTTTCGCCTTCACCACCGCATCGGATACAAGTAGGCGAATTCACAAAGCCAGCTACATGAAGTATCTTGCTGATGTAGAGAGCATTTCTTATCATCAGCCAGAGATGCCTCGTCATTATCAGAGCATCCTGACCTAGGCTCCCAAGGCCAGTTGAGCGTAGCTTCCTCTTCATCAAACCGAGCCCCTCAATCCTATCATCTTGAACAGATCCCCTCACCATAACCCGATATAATGCCTTTTGGGGCAACAGCTGGATGTCAGAGAGGCTTTCTTTCACCCATAAAAGGAACTTCAAGGCATGTCGACACTCGCAATAAAAGGAGCATTCGCCTCGGGGAAACCTGTGTGCCTCCCCTTATACAAGTGCACACTTTTCAAATCCGGAAAGACTTTCTTAGTGTCTTCCTTCCAGAAGCCATCGTTTCCCTCACATTATGTACACATTCGATCCAGGTAATATAGCCATAGCGTATGTTGACGAATCTCAATGCTAGGCATACCCAGACTGCCCTCAGAAGGATGCAGATAACAGATCTCACAATGAACCTTAGGGACCCAACCAAGCCATAAGAACTTGAAGAGGGCTCGCTGCAATTCAAACAGCATATCTGTTGGGAGTGGAAGCACTAATAGACGATATAGGATGAGAAGATAGATGCGTGAAACACACACTTAAGCTCTCCCCTTTAACGAAAGATTTCTATGGATTCACAGACCAGCTGCAGCCCGAATCGCTTTCAATACTTCCGACAAATTTTTCTCCAGCTGAAGATCCGGACCAAACCAGACGCTGAGTAGCTTGCAAGACCCGTCAATCCAGCTGAAGAGTCCCTGTAGGGATACACCCTTCCAGGCACCGACTTGTCACAGTTGGATCAACAAGTGAGAAGCATAATGCTTCCAGTATTTATTGAGAATGGACGAGTTCAAATGTTCGTCATAGGTACGGCACCATAACAAGAATAAATCTCTCCGTTTAAATTGTATAAAGCATCTAAAGCTTGATGAACCCCTGACGATCAGTCGGCTAAATTGGTTAGGCGACGATGAGAGGAACGATGCTTTGATAAGAAAAGGCAGAGACCTTCGGTTGGAAAGCCCAGGAGGAAAGTTGAACGAACCGAGAAAACTTGGATGCAAACCATCAACATGGATCTTATACAATGGAATTTGAAAAAGCTAGGAGACTGAGATTGCAGGCTGCCAACCCCCACCACCTGATATGAATTCGGAAAGAAATTATCCACTCTAAATAAAAAATCAACAGTAGGTATTTTTTTCATTTAGGTCAGCAGAAATGATAATAATGAAAAATTAAATTACTGACGTAATTCTATCATTTTATATGAATATTAGTGCAAACACTGGCATAGCATAAGTTTTTTTTTCAATTATTTTTGACGGACTGTGTACACTAGCATATTATTAGTTAGGTTGTTTTGTTTTATGACATATCAACCTTTTCTGGGTTATTTAATGTCGAATTGAGTCATTTTGGTAAAAGTTTGTATGTTTCAAGATTTTAATATCTCCAAATATCTATTCAATGTGTTTGTTTTAAATGGCTAGTCATGATTTAAATATATGTGTGTACCACTGAAACCATTTTCATGCAATACCAAGGACATAGATGGGAGCTTTACAGGTACTAAATCTCCGGGTTCGAGTGGACTTTAGAGTAATTACAACTGTGGGGATTACTCCACACTCCCCAAAAGCTTTGGGGCTTACCAACAGACGTAGTATTACCAACAGATGTAGTATCATACTATAACGAGGACAAATTAAGAAAATTGTGCAAAGGTATTTGTTTGACGAATGTAAAATTATTTATCTGATAGATATGATTATCCCATTGTTCAAATGCATGATAACGTATGAATAATTATTGATTAAGGGACAGCCTGGAAAAGACTCCAGATGTCTATATACAGAGTTGCATCTGATGCATCCAATCATCTATTTGTTTTAAGTTCTTCTTTCGTGCGAATCAGATGATTCTGGTGTTAATATTAGTTTCCCCGATGTTTTTCTAGTTAGAAAACTTTCTGGAAAGACATCGGGTACTTACGGGAAGGACCACAAGAAGATTGCCAACATCCCTAAGTGAAAGTAGTACTGTGGAACCGACTGGATTCGAACTTGGAACACCCAGGTCTTCAGCCCGTGTCGTTATCCACTTAACCACCGTCACCGCCCATGTTTTAAGTTGATATCAGTACAATGCTAGTTTTTAAAAAAATTTTATTCACAAAACCTAATGCCACTAAAGCATAAAGGGCTACAGTGATAGGGGCCAGATTTATCGTCGGAAGAAGGGACAACCTCGGTAGAGATTTTGCAGCAAGATGTTTGTTTACATTACATTTAAATTTCTGAAAGTTGGTACGGCTGGAGAAACAGGGAGCAGGAAAAGAAATTCCAAAAACAAGCGATTCAAGAAAAGAAGCCATCAGAGTAGAAAATCATCCGGTATTTAGCGACCTATAAAGTAAAGGGGTGGGATTTTTCTGTTAGTTAAATGGATTTGAGGTATTTTCGTTGACAGGGTTCAAGTGAAGTAAATTCATCAGAGCACATTCAGTGGAAGTACTTGTAAAACGAGCACAGCGATGCAACAGTGTGGTGATGCGATAGGGGCTGGAGCTTGGCAGACAGTATGAGACCTATTTGGTTAGAAATTCTTTTTTCTTACACTGTCTAAGTTGGTGCACCAGCTCACATGTGGCAACAATACTCAATACATGGGCGAATGGTGGCTTTGTAGAGATATAGGATACTGGCAGATGTGAAAAGTTTACTAGCCCAGTAGAGGAAGCCGCTATATACATATGCAGATACTGTCTGTGGAACAAAATACTACAAAACTGCTTCCCAGACGAGTTCAACATGGTCGTCGTCAAGTCTAATGTAAACAAATACTTGTTAAGCCTTTCTCTTGTATAATCACTTCATCTTTAGAAATCTTCTCCCCATTCTACGGTTGTTTTCTAATGTTCGAGTGGTGAAACTCAACATCCAACCGACGGTCTTTTTAACACTTATACTCGCGTAGCCCCCAGGACTTGATAAGCAGTGACGCATTAGTAAAAAAAAAAAAAATACAACATGAAAACAATACAGCTACTACTGAAGGTCGAAGTAGATCTGTGAGCAATTGCACCTAAGGTGTGAATCCAAATTTGCAAAAGTTCCCAAATTGAGACATCCCCCCCTGATGTAGCTTAAGGTACACAACCAGGTTATATATCATAGAATAGGTAATTCTTCATGTTTTTATATCCTATAGAATATTCCCATATTGGCTTTTAGTCTTGGGATTTGTTTCTTGCAAAACCATTTCAATTTTTCAAAATTCCACACAGGCATATTCTGAAAGATTAGGATTACTAGATATGAACTGGTAGAACTTTTTTAGTACCACAGGAAAAAATTTCAAGACATTATCGAATAGAAATTAGTTAATCAGAATTACAAGAAAATATAACTGATGTCATTCATAAAGTTAATTTCAATCCTCATTTTTCATTCAAAATAACACGTGTAAAAGGAAAAGAAATTCCACTGAAACTACTTAAAATAGATGATTTTGTCATTCATCTCAACGTTTTTATTAAAAGTGGAAGAATTCCGGGGGTGGGGATACTTGTTCAGAACAATTTTATTATTGACATTATTCCTAAATCATAGAGAAATTATCAGGAGAGGGTAGCTGAACAAATTTTTCTGTTTTTAAGGTTTGTTCACTGATTTTCCTTTTAAAAATGCAAACAGTGAATTAATTACATTCAATTTATTGTCAAAAATAATTAACTATGCCAACAATTATCATAACACCTGAAATACACACTGATTTATGCAAATAAAAACTCGGGAAGACATTTTGTTTTTTTGTTGTCTAATTGTAAAGAGATGATCAGCGACAGTAATTTGCATTTTAGAGTTGTTTTTCTTCCCCTTGCATGGTTTTCTCTCAGTTCTTGAATTAAGAATAGCTAAAAGAAAAATACACTCTTTTGCTTCATTAGGTATGATTAGTTAAAATAAGCAATTAGAGTTAATGAATGCCCGGATCATGACAAAGTGTATTAGGATCAAGGATTAAGTTCAGTAATAATTGAGAAGTCTTTAAAAAAAAAAATTTTTTTGATTTTGTTTTACTTTTTTCATCTTTTTTCTTGTAATACTGAAAATAATTTACATGTTGATACGTAAAATAAAAAAAATAAATAAATAAATACGATTTGAACTGTGAACGTCTTGATCAGATAATTAAAAACGAAGAATGAATGAGGTTTTGTCTGTGTATTTCATGGCATATCAATCGTTTTGTTGACTATTCAATATCAAACACAACACCTATCTTTAAACTATCTATCCATACATGTGCATCATCATCATTATCATCATCATCAGCAGCAGCAGCATCATCAGTAGTAGTAGTAGTAGTTTAACGTCCATTTTACATGCTGATACGTGTTGGGCGGCTTTTCGAAATTGACTTCCAAAGTAACCAGGTCTTTATTTATCCCTCTTTCCCTCAAGCCGATTTTTACCACTATTTTCCATGTTTTCATTGGCCTTCTCCTTTGAACTGAACCTGTTACCTCAACTATTCTACATCTACTAACCCAAGAATTCGCATCCATTCTTTCAATGTGGCCATATGATCTAAATCTACGTTTCTGCACACATCTTCCTATACTGTCCAGATTTAATCTCTCTCTGAAATCATCAGAACTAAGCCTATCTATAAGACTCACATTGCACATCATATCATTCTCATATCATTTCTCTCCATGCAACGCATGTCCCCAACCCTCACTCTGCCAGGTTTTTCTTCCATACATCACAACACTGCGTACACATGCCTGATAGACTCATACATTAGTTGACTCTGCTGGTTAGTAATGGCAGAAGTTCCGTGAACTTACCCCATCCACTCTTAATTCTTGCAATCACACTAGCATTTTCTTCATCCTGTGCTCCACTGATATCACCAAGGTAATACAACTTCTTGACAACCTCAATATCAACTTACTGGAAGCTATACTGATGTACTGAATGTTATCAACAAGGTAACAAAACTTCTGACCGACCTCATTAGTTTCGCCATCCAGATATACTTTGTCCATACCTGTGTTCTCATCCATCTCCATTGTCTTACACTTCTTGCACACAAATTTTTTTATCCTCTCTCAACCTACCAGTAATTCCACTGCACTTAACTTTGGAAAGCCTCGCCACATGTTTGAAAACAAAATTCCGCCTAGGGGCCGATTGTTTTGTTGTGTCAATACATGTATAGTTTAGCAGGTTATCTTGAATTACGATTTACAACAAAAATATTGCGCACAGTAATATTTTTTCGGATGAAGTCTAGAAATGGAAAAATTTCAACTAAGTTCTAATTATGAAATTAAAATTTGTTGACTACTTTGCAGATTAAAATTTCTTTGTTTTTTTATTTACTTATTTTTCAAATTTGTGTACGTTTTCAGCGTCCTAAATTATCTTTAAAAACCGTCATTCTATACGATTATTCGATATTAATTTAAATCTTTATTAATATTTGTTACTACATCTTAAATTACATTGTAAGTTTGAAACTACAAATCGAATAATCGCATAGAATGTTGGCTTTATAAAAAAGAGAATTTTGGACGCTGAAAACGTACACAATGTAAAAAAAAACGTCCTTAAACAGATATTCCTATTTACTTGCCTCCCCATGAGGGCAATGTTAGACACAAGGTAGATTTTTAATGTGTGGTAATCCAGCTCCCCCAAAAGAAGCAATTTAGATTGGAATGAAAATTAAAATTGCCTCTGTCTAGAAGGACTTCTCCTCCACTAACCGAGGGCAGAATAGACAAAGTTTAATATCAGATCATGTACTACACTTTGTTCTAAATAGTTGTTATATTTTTATTGAATTATCACAATACAGTTTGAAAAGAGAAGTTAAAATTGATTTAATTTTAAATGTTTTGCCATGTTTTAGCTTGGTTTTATTTTTTTAAATCACTCTGTTTCCTCACAAAATATTTAAAAAAACATGCACACACAATCTGCATTTGAAATGGAGTGAGCTTTTTTCTTTCCTCCTGGATAAAATTGAATTGGAAGCTTTCTTCTTATTTTTTTCTACTAAAAATTATATATTTCTTCATTTGTTTTTAAATATGGCTTCAAACATTATATTTCTGTACCCTTAAATTACATCCCTTCTTTTTTTTAATCCAGTATTTTCTAACAATCGAAAAAAACTTTAAAATTAACATTTAAAAATGTAAATATGACTATATTTTTTAACTATACGCACCTATCTTTGATTAATTACTACCCGGAGGGTGGGTACGTTTTGCTAGTAATTAATATAAACTTTCATCGAACAGTATTGTTTTTTAATGGGCACAAGACTGGGAACATAGGAAATCTACCAAGAGAAAAATGACACCTGAACAGAATTCAACCCTTCGCTTAATAATAGGGACCACCTTAAGTCAGTGTCGATATAACTGCTCTCCCAATGAGTCGTCTACGGTTAGTCAAAGATAGAAATAATGTTCAAATAAGTAAAACCTCTCTTTATGTAGATATAACATGGTTTATTCATAATATTATTTTTTCCATATCTCTTTGAGTTTTGTATCAGCAGCAAAGTACGGTGAATTTACAATTAAATAAACGATAGAATAGGGCATAGGAAACTAATGTTATTAAATGAAAGGTTTATAATTATCTATGGGACTGAAAACTTATGTGTGTATGCATGTATGATATGCACGAAGATGTCTTTTCCAAAATTAGTTTCGAAAAGTTTCCACGGAATGAATAAGAATATCATTTGTACGAACATTCTTTAAAAAAATGGATGCCAACATTTGCATGAAATTTATAGATTTTACACAGAACTTCTCTTTGAATGCTAATTACAGATGAGAAGACTTTGGCACTTGCTTGTGGTAAATTCAGTGGTGCATGTAGGTGAAGAGTTCATTGCATGCTAAGTGCAGTTTTAAGCATGGCAGAACAGCCAACACGCATGTGAGACTTGATAAATATTGAAGCAGAAACCATCGAAATATTTCCCCTCACCCAGTCCTTCAAATTATTTATTTTTTGCCATTTAAATAGACACAAGACATTTCTGGTTTCAGGTTTTTAGAATCTGTCTTCTTTTTTGTTCGTTGTTGTTGTTGTTGTTAAATATATATTCAAACTTATTCGAAAGGAGAGTTTCATTTTCTTGATCTTCTTAACAAAAAGAAAAATTACTTATTACGACAATAAATACTTTAATCTGATAGAAAATAAAGGATTACATAAATACAATTGTTAACACATTCTATATATAATATAAATAACACGAGGAATATACAGTTTCCGGTCTTTTTTCTCTCATTCGTTTACATTTATGGACATGGTCATTTTTCGTTATGATGCGAACATCGAAAGTAATTTTTAAGTCTTTAAACTTTAGAGAGAGTAGAAAGTGACTAACATGGGTTTACTTTCGGCCGCCTCATAATTATCGCTTCCCTTATTTTGTTCTTTAGTCCTCACATTCCATGAGCGATGTTTCTGACAAAGGGGAAAGAATTGCTGTTTTTGGGTAGGAATCTATCCATCTAACACTTATTGTTGGCTAGTTTTTGACCTTGAAGTAGTATTTTTTATCTCTTTACATCAAGTGGTTTCATGCCTTGTCTGGAGCGATTAAAAAACAACAACAAAATAAACTGTTGATTAGATTTTATTCCTGTCTTTATTTGCCTTCCACCCAGTCATATATTCGCAGATGGTCATGTGTTCGTTACGATGCGACAATCTAAAATGATTTTTACGCCTTTAACCTGTCAATTACATTTCATTCTTGTCTTGAAATAACATTTAACTGAAAGATACATCTAGCAGATACGTGCAAAATCAATGTCCGATTCCCAAAATGTAAAAACATTTTGACCCCCGCTTCACATAAAAATTCACCAAAATTCAGGAAATCAACCAATTTTAATGACACTTTCAGTATTTATTAACGAACGATCACGTAATATAATGAAACCATTATTTTTCTTAACGTTTTCGTGAAAATGCATTATTTGTTAAAAACAAAATACACCTTTACTAAAGTTATATTTTTATGTATTAATAAAAAAAATGCATGAATTTTAAAAAAAGATTTTAATGAAAATAAAGAACTGTAGATGTTAAAGATTAAACTTTTTTTTCATTTTTTTCATATATATTACGAAAAGGGCTCCTAAATTCCGTGTAATAAAATCACCATACCTCGAAGAAAAATTAATTTTTCGAATTAGCGATGTCATCATTGAAAAAAGGATTGTTTAAAATCAATATTTTCACAAAAAAAATAAGATAATTGCAAAAAATATTTCATGTGATTTTAATGATTAGAGTTTCTGGGAAAATTAAAAATGCGATATAATTATATTTCTCTTTTGCACATGAACGGGTCATCAGCAGCATAAGAAATTATTTTTATAATCTTGAAAATAAACAAAAAATTGAAAAAAAATGAGGATCATGATCATTACGAAAAAAAGAATTTAAAAATTTAGATAATTTCTACTAACGATTAACTTGGATTAGTATGGTGGCCCTGTTCTGTAATAAACAGGTGGGATTAGCCTTCCAACCACCATATAAAATTTTGAGGGCGGTGTTAAAGTGAGCTTTATATCAATTAATTAACTGAAAAAACGGGTTTGAGGTGGGCGAAATTAGCGAAACAAAAATAAAATTAAAATGATTCCTCGGCAAAATCCTTATTGTCTGGCCTATTGATCAAACAGCTGTAAAAATGAACCTTTTTGCTGGATAATAAAAATATGATTGTGGGAATCAAATTTTTTAATTTTCTATTAATAAATGCTCTGGAATTATATATTAATAACTTATAATAGTATCTATTGAGCTTAAACACTGAAGGGCTTGAAACACTAGCTGGTCTAGCGGCACTGAAGAGCTGAGATGATGCGAGACAGTCCGTATGTGGGTGACTATTTAGGCTCTCTTTCTCGTGTCGAGCTTATCGTAAGAGAATCGCCATTTGCCATTAGCTGAAAAGGCATAGCTCATTAGGTAAAACCGATTCGAGCTACCGGCATTTGACAATGCTTACATTGAGATTCTACTTTACTTGTGTGCAGCCAGTGTCGCATGCTAGCGTAGGGATACGAGCGCCGACTATCAGCTCGATGGTTGAGTTTCAATCCCGGCTTGAGGCACTAGCTGATCTAACCTCCCTGAAGATACAGCGAAACAGTCTGTACGTGGATGACTACAATATATATATATATATATATACATACATGATGTAGTTATACACAGACATGTGTTTCACAGTCTCTACAACTCATCAGTGTGGCGAGATGTAGCGCGCTTGTGTGTGTTTTTGACTAGTTTATATTAATTGGAAATAAATATTGATAATCATAACTGGGTGAGCATTTATTTATATCCACTAATTTTATAAATTGCGATTAAAACAGCATTACTTTAACAAAATTAATTATAATTTCATAACAATTTGATTCAATGACTAATTTAAGAATAAGACGATACCGTAATAATTAAATTTAACATTTTAAAAAATCTATTTAAAAAATAAAATTAAAGACTGGGTAGAAACGTATATCTTTTTTTGGTTTCATTTTATTTCAGTCGAAGTTCTCAGAAGTCAAGAGGGCCCTTCCTGGGGCAAATACTTGAGATACATAGATATTCGATTCTCTTTTATCTCTCAAACGTTGAGTTAGTTAAGAACATTCATTTTCCTCTCACCAATCGACTAGTTTACTATGTTATAGTATATCTTTCTTGTGGTCTCTTGGTCTTACTATATATATATATGATTATTTTTATTTACACAGACATGTACAAAATCTGCGACACTGGCATGTCGATGTAATCGATCAACAGCTGTTATAAACTGAGATCTTATTAGACAGAGTTAAAATCCGATCTTAACCTTAGATCATATTTGGAAAGAACCTATTTATATATATATATATATATATATATATATATATATATATATATAGGGTAGTAAAAACAAAGAAAGTAATATGGTGTTATGAGCATAGTGAAAAGGTACATAGTAGTGTTCCTTACCCAACCCCGAGCAACGTCTGGTCTTCCAGATAGTATTTATATATATATATATATATATATATATATATATATATATATATATATATAGTAAGTTATGAAAATATATTTGTGGCAATTAAGCTACACAGAGGCTTCCGCATTTAATCCCCGGAGGGAATCGTCACGTATCGAGTACTGTTAAAGTAAATACTGAAAATTGATACATAAAAAAGTATATCTCCTCATAACATTTTATGTGGATACATGAAATTATATATATATATATATATATATATATATATATATATATATATATATGTGTGTGTGTGTGTGCTTGTATATAATTACATAGGTATATATAAACATATACAAGTTTTTTTAATATATATATATATATATATATATATATATATATATATGTGTGTGTGTGTGCTTGTATATAATTACATAGGTATATATACACATATACAAGTTTTTATATATATATATATATATATATATATATATGTGTGTGTGTGTGTTTGTATATAATTACATAGGTATATGTAAACATAAAAGTTTTTTTAATATATATATATATATATATATATATATATATATATATATATATATATATATATATATATATATATATATATATATATATATATATATATATATTACCTGTGAGTAAACGCATGAATTATTTTGATGGGTTTTGAGATTTTCATTATAAAAAAGAATTTACATTTTCAAGTTCTCACAATGCCTTCTGCAAAAATATTTCTCCATTTGATTTTTTTTAAAACTCCCTCTAAAAATCATAAAAGCAATGTAAAAAGATAAGAAAAAAATGAAACAATATTCACACATGCCAGTAATGAAAACCTATTTATGTGTAATATATTTGCTGTGATTATGTTTTTTTTTTATTAAAGACTTTTTTTTAACTTCAGAGCAGTACAAAAATATTATCCTTTAAACGACTTTAAAGAAAAAAATATATATAAATAAATAAAATCTTTTTCCTCTTAGAATTAAATTTAAAAAACAAATTGCAGACTTTTGAATTTTTAACAAAAGCAAAGCGATATAAAATATTTGTTTTCGAGTTCTTTGTAAACCTTAAATTTCATTAATAATTGTTTGTATATTAACGACTAACATTTTTGCATAAATAATTATATATATATATATATATATATATATATATATATATATATATATATATATATATATATATAAGCCCCTTCCAGGTAAAATTGAAAGTGGAGCACTGTCAGAAAAATTTAAAATAATCATTCACCTAAAAGCTTTAGTGAAATGCTTAGATTCTGTCGTTGAGTGCTATCGAATGTTTAGGTGTCAACACTCGGCACTTTCAGTGTAAACATCACTTAATTTCTCCGTTATTGCGTGACAATCCCTTGTGGCCTAATGGGACTAGGTGAACGTCTACAGATTCAAGATGTATTCGTGAACAAGGTTCGCACCCTATGACCGTCTGAGATTGTTATTTCCCTGCGCTGATGAGAGACATAAGCTCGAAACGACGTCGTACGTAGGTAAAAACAATTTTTTTAAATATCAAAAATAATTTAATACTATATATATATATATATATATATATATATATATATATGTGTATATATATATATATCTTTATAAAGTATGTGTATATGTTTATCTGTATGTAAATTATTCTCGTCTGAACTGATTAACAGATCATTATGAATTTTGGAACACAGCTGCAAGGCATAAGGGATCCACATGTGGGCTATATTTAGTTTAATTTAGTTTTATGCTAATGAGGTAAAAAGGGTGTAGAAGCTCTTTGTGAAAATTCATATAACTACAATTTGTGAAATTTTAATAATAGATATTAGACATCAATTTATTCTTTAAATTTTTGTTTACTTAGAATTTTTAAAGGGTTTCTAGAGGACATGAAATGGACGCAACCTCCGATTTG
Organism: Sepiola atlantica; assembly: GCA_963556195.1. Lineage (NCBI taxonomy): Eukaryota > Metazoa > Mollusca > Cephalopoda > Sepiida > Sepiolidae > Sepiola > Sepiola atlantica. Next base: position 73,518,258 of record OY744521.1, read on the forward strand.
AAAATTCAAATATTTCAGATTTGCATTTAATTTGATCAATTATATCTTGATTTTAATCTTCGACTTAAAAGTGGTGTGAAATTGTTTAGTTTAGAGAAATAATTTCTTCTAGTTTGCGTTTATATTAATTTAATTTTATTTTTTGAGTTGATAGTCACTGATTACTTTGTACCGATTATTATCTTTACAATTCATGAAAAGAAGATACAACAATTATGCCACCCTTTTAGATGACTCATATTTTATTCTTGTCATGTATTAAAAAAATTATGAAACAACTTCACGTATGTGTGCATGTATTTTTTGTGTCAATATATCTTTGAGAATTACATATTTAAAAAATGTATTATTGATCAAATATTTATTAAAATCAAAGATGCTATAGCATAAATAAAAACGAAATTTTAAAATGGGAAGTAAATCCAAGAAAGTAATAAGAAATGGTAATAAATTCATAATAAATTCTGATAATTTTAGTTATGTTGGGCTTCTTAATCCCACAATGCAATTGTGCACTCGTGTGTAAGGATATGAACTTTCAACCAGAAGTTTGCAGATGTTTTAAAAAATTAACAACTTTAAATGATCAGAACCGAAAATACTGCAGAGCAATCAAACGCACGGTGAAAAGTAAAAGTATGAAAGTCAAAATTGCACGACTGAAGTTATGGGCTTAAAATGTTTTAATTTTGTGGAGTATTTTTCAGTTATCAAATTTAGCTGACATTTTTAGAACCTCTATAGTTTTATGCCTGTATTTTATTTATGGTTTAAATCTCATTCAAATCAGAGATTAGACACATTTCAGTGTGGCAAAAGGTCATGCTCCCTCAGGGTCCTGTTATAAGGTACAAGATGTTAGGTCCTATAGTGCTTCATAACAATGAAAAACAGTTCGCTATATCGAGAACTATGTTAAAACAAAAATCACATGACTTAGGTGATAGGCTTAAAAATAGGATAACAGAAGTAGAGGATGACCCCGCAAATAATTCTACTCAATCCTTTCTACAATCCAACCATATTTGGTACAAATAAATTTTATTCTAAGCTTGACTTCTCCACTAAGTCTCAATCATGATCGTCCAATAGTCGTTGTTTTATTACCATTCAATGATGAGCGCACCTAGATACAACATGAAAACTTGTCAATAGCTTTAACATACTCCTTTCTTGCCAGCCCTGATTTGGGTTGTGATAGATCTCTTTAGTTTGGGGATCATTCTAATACCAATTATCTTTGAGATGACCCCACAAATAAAAATCTGAGAGGAGGGGTAACGTTCGGTGAGTGTGAAGACCATTCAATATCACACTTCTTACTATTGAGACGATCGCCAAAATGTCCCACACATCATTGAACAGCGATAAAACAAAGACTGTTGGACATTCATGATTGAAACTTGGTGGACAAATCAGACATAGACTGAAGTTTATTTGTAGCAAATATAATCTTTAATGCCGTATTTTGTTAATCTGTATAAGTTTGTGTCATTTACATGTTTTAAATTTCGTTAAAAACGGAAGTAGAAATAATGTCAGCGATGCGTCATACTCTTAGAACAATCTGAATTGTTACGACATCATTCTGATGAAATTTCATGTTCCTAGGTCGAATATCCTGAAGTTAGTTTAAATACATGCAGACAGATAAACTCATGTCTCTCACGTTTATAGAGATAATTTGAAAATCAAAATAAAGCCATCAAAATTAATTCAGAGAAAATTTTAAGTCAACTTACCGCTTGGTAGATTCAATAAAGTTCCAGTATTTCTTTTTTTAATATTGCTGAAGGAAATTAGGAACTGCATTGATGCGAAAAGAAAAGTCAAAGAAAATTTGAAAATTGACTTTTTTCAGATTCCAAAATTATTTGCTCGGGTCTGATTGCAATATGATAAAAATATCATTTTAAATCCAATAATTGGAAGTATAAATAATGTGTTTTGCACATGAGGCATAACAGGTACGAACGTTGGTTAACCATCAGTTATAGTGACAGTCTTCTGGAGGTTGATGGTTCGATCCTTGCTACAGGCAATAATAACTGAATATAACATAAAACTAACACTTCTACCAGGTCATGGTTGACGAGATGAGAATAATCTACCCCCGTGAATTAAATAAAGGGTTCAGTTCGAAATTTCGTATAGATTGCTGTATTCGACATACATATTCTCACGTTCAAAACGATGCACCCGAAGAAGGTCGGAGGTTACATCGGTCGAAACGTTGCAGATATATCAACCAAGATAAGAATAGTAGTCCAAATAATACAAGATATAAATAATGTTTGTGTACATTTTTATTCTTTAAAAAAAAAAATAATTTACTTACCATAATTTACGCCTTTCCTTCTTTCTTTCCTTCGTTCTTTCCTTCTTTCTTTCTTTCTTTCTTTCCTTCGTTCTTTCTTTCTTTTCTTCTTTCCTTATTTCTTTGCTTCTTTTTATTACTCATCACTTCTTATCTCTTCTTTATTTCTTTCCCTTTCACTATGTAAGCATATCTTCCTTTTCAGTTTATTTATCGCTTCAACCATTTTTTGCTTAGACTAATTTTTTTAGTGATAAAAATAATTGCAACCGTGAAGTCTCATAAAAATCTAAATAAAATATTAGTCAAGAACCTTTCGAAAAACTAAGTGCAAAGAAATTCAATCTCATTAAATCGTTCTGAATTTGTCCCATGGAATTTCTTACTTTCTGATAAACTGACAACTCATTCAAAATGAATTCATGTTAATACACTAACAGCTCAAAATCAGAATGAAATTTGAAATTTGCTTTTGTGTTTCTTTCATCTGATGTGCGGCAATATACCCCCACCCCCACACATATTTCATAGGTTGCTTAAAAGGCTAAGGCAATATATTTTATATAAATATTTTAATATAGTTAAATTACAGATGCAACGATATTAAAGGTGAGATGTGTTGGAGGACGTAAAATAGTAAATTTTCACAAGATATTAAGGTTAGGAATTAAGTAAACGTGTCAAAGGAAGTAACGTAACAAGAAGTCTATAGTGAGACGT
>OY744521.1:73526294-73533794 GCA_963556195.1 Sepiola atlantica
ATTCTTAGTTATTATCGCTTATAGAAAGGATTGAACTTAGAACTGATTGCTAATCAACGCTTTTAACCCTGCACCACGGGTCCATGTGGGCAATGCTAGTATGTATTTTGGGAGCTTTAGTTCGGTTTGAAATTCCGTATAGGTTTCCAAGTTCATCATAAAGATTTCTACATTAAAAAAGATGCACTTGAAGAAGATCACATCGGCTGACACGTTATGTTTCAGAATTTTTTAGATGAGAATCGATAATTTGTATTATTTGTACTACTACTCTCATCTTAATTTTGATATTCACAATGTTTCGGCCGATGTAACCGACCTTCATCAGATGAGTCTTTTCCAACTTGGAAACCTTCTCTATTCAAACTCAGGAACTTATGCAAAATTTCGAACTGAACCCTTTATTTAAACCATGGGAGTAGTTTGGTCTCATTAAATTAGCAATGACCAGTTAGGGGCCATGATAGAAACGTTCTTGTTGCGGCCCTGTTTAAACTAATTCTACCACCATCATATATGCAAAGGATAAAAAGTTTAAAATGTCTGACAAAGTGACCAACATCATTCCCGCAGGGCGAAGCAGATATCGGTGTCAAAAACTAGAGCCTTCTTTAAGACCGGCACTGACTGTTCTGTTTGCAAATATCGAAGGGCTGTCAGCAGCAAAACAAGACGTACTCACTGCGATTTTCAAGGAAATTCAACGTGACGTCCTATGCCTACAAGAGATATATCATGACAGTGAAAGTAATCGTCTTGCGATACCCAGAATAACTATGGCAATTGAAAGAGCAAATCGCCAATACGGAAGTGCCATCTTCGTCAAAACGTACCTAGTCATAGAAGCTAGGGCTAAAACGGAGGTAAACAACATCGGAATTCTAACGGTAGAGTTTAGCAGAGCCGTGATAACCTGTGTGCATAAACCACCAGAATTCACCTTCACAAATACCCTACCAGTGGAGACGAGAAGAAGAAGAAGTTAGATGTGTCCATTATTATGTTATTCTTAGTTATTATCGCCTGTAGTAAAGATTGGACTTAGAACTGTTTGTAATTAACGCCATTAACCGTTGTGTTATATAGGTTTGTGTGAACAATTCTAGTATGCATTTTATTTTGTATTCTGAGTTTGACATAAAAATTTCCAAGTTCGAAAAGATGCACCTGAAGAAGGTCGGAGGTTACATCGGCTGAAATGTTATGTTTTGAAATTTTTTAGATGAGCATTGATAATTTGTATTATTTGGTTTACTGTTAACATCTTGGTTTTTATTGACACAACGTTTCAGCTGATGTAACCACCGATTTCTTTAGATGCCTTTTTTTGAACTCGGTAACCTTCTCGTCGAATTTGACAACGTATACAGAATTTCTAACTGAACACTTTATTTAATCCATTGGGGTAGATTGTCCTCGTCCTATCAGCAATGACTGGGTAGAGGTGTTATTTTATCATTATTAGTTATTATTGCCTGTAGTAACGATTGAATATTTAACCCTCAGAAGATTGTTACTTAAAACTGATTGCTCATTAGCACACTTAACCGTTGCGCCATGGGTCTATATGGACAATTCTAGTACGAATTTTGGAAGCTTTAGTTAGTTTGAATTTCGTATAGGTTTCCCAAGTTCGATACACCTGCACGAGGTCAGAGGTTACATCGACTGAAACATTGGGAAAATAACAACCAAAATAACAATTGCAGTCCGAATAATCAAATAATATACATATGTAGCATTTAAAATTATTTTGAGTGTCTCCTTAAGACAATGCTTTTCAAAATGGTTAGAAATTCGCCTTTTGGTAAATGAGAGATGAGAGGTAAAAGGTCATTAGAGGGTTGATGAGAGATACATTGGTTTTACAGGATGTTTTTGATTGCTATCAACAATTTTGTGGTCCTATTTACACTAAAACTGTCCACGGGGTTTGTTAGGGCTATAAAGTTTGTTTATTTTTACTAAAGGATCACCACTTATCAAGGCCAAAGGCCACTCGAGGATAAGGATTAATGAGAAGGATGGATTGTCAGTTGAGAGATGAAGAACACCTTATGAGAGGATTGGGAAAGTTTGACGGGATGAACCAAGCTCAAATTACTAATAGAAACAGTTCATAACACGAATCTGCTGACATTAGATTTGAAGACGACCCGGTTGTAATCTGCAGAGAAGCAGTCCCATAGTAATGTCTTCCACAAACGGAAAACTCTTGTTAAGAGGCTCTAATTGTGGAAGTTCTACTTATGCTAGGCACGCAGAGGAAGAAAGGTAACTTCTTTTTCTTTTTTTTTAGCAAAGCAAGTTCTTACTGTGAATGTCTTAACAAGGAGTTACCAGATATCGGAGCTCAGTCGAGCAGTCGTTCTGGAATAATAATATAAGAGGTCCAGAGATTATTTTCATTTTTGTTTTCCTAAATACAGTCTAAATAATTAGTCAAGTTAGTTGCAATCCTTCTTAAATACACCTCATATCAAACATTCATTCGATTGTTAACTTTTATTACTAATATAAAAAGATCTGCCATTATTATGTATATTTTTGACACCAGAGGTTGCCTTTCTTTATTATACAAAAATCCCATGCCAAAACCTAACAGATAGCCTCGTAATACAACAACTTTTCTTATTCTTTTATATATTGGTAAACTTTGAATCAGATATATGTGTGGAACCCTTCCACCCTTTCTCTCTTATCCATAACCCTGTCAGCGTCTTTTAAATCCTTACTTGAATGAATCTTCATATCCAAAAAAATTGTCGGGGAACAGACTACCTTTACCAATCTTCCAACTGTATATGACACTTGACATGAATTATATATATATATATATATATATATATATATATATATATATATATATAAATTAAACTGAATAAGAATAAATAAAGAGGAAAGATAAGAAAATGCCAATCTGACACTTTGAGAGCTATCTACTATTTTTGGAGGATGCAAGAGAAATAACTCCTTTCAGGAATGGATGTTTCATATTTGGCATTTCTCTTGGCATAGGATTGTGCATTGTCTGCAACTGCATAATTCCTTCCTTCCTTGAAGATAAGATCTGTGACTGCAAGCAAAGATTTTAAAAAGTTTTTTTTCTTCCCTCAATTTTACTTCTTTAGCTAATCGTCTCCTCTTTTTTATTTCTTTTTAAAAAATTTTTCTAAACTTTTTGCCTAATTTCTTAAACTTTTCAAAAGAAAAAAATATATTAAGTCTTACCTGCACGAACAAAGATCATTGACAGAAATGTCACAGTTCTGTAGGAATCAGAGTTGCAGAGTCGGAAGGTATAAGGTCCGACTTTGACTCCGAATCCCAGGATTCCAAAATATATGACTCTGATCTTGACTCTTTATTTTAAAATCTTCTAATCTTCAGTAAAAATCCGATTCCTAGCATGCTTATGAGCCCAACTTTGATACTGACTATTTCCAAAACCTCCGATGATGTGCCAAGTTCGTGTCTTGTCGGTTCCGTAGCACCACTTTCACTATGAATGTTGGCAACCTTCACCTGGCTCCTTCCCATAAAAATCTGATTCTAGAAATAACTGGGAAAACCAATGCTAACAACAGAATCGGTAAAAAAAAGTCGTATTATGCTGCTTCATACGAATTTACCTTTTTTAATAGTGAGTTCTCGAGAAACTTTGAACTTATCGATTTAGTATGACTAAATTTTGTACAACTATTCACTCACCAGCATAAACAGGGTGTCCAAGTGACAACAAGTCTTCCCAGGTTCCCAGTGCTCTTCACTTCCTTTGATTATTATTACAAATCGCCTTGAGTTCTCACACCAGCTGTTTACCATTGAATAATAATAATAATAATAATAATAATAATAATAATAAGAAGAAGAAGAAGAAGAATAATGATAATAATATGAAAAAGAAGGATCAACTATATAATCAGCACTTTTGAAATAAATACTGCAAAATTTCCCTAATATGTTTTAATATATTAGTTTCAATTTTGAGATCTAATATATAAAAAAGCAGTCAGATTCTCAGATTTAGATCTAAATAACAAATCGATATTTGATTCTGCCTAACCAGAGAATTACAGAATATTTCAATCAGTATTCTTTACATAAAGAACATAAATTCCAGTTGATTTTATCGATTACATATTCCGTCCCCCCCTATTAACCTTTCAGTAATAGACAATTAATGAGATTCACGATTCATGTTCACTGTATAATGAACAAAGATGATTATCCAATGAAATCGCTCAGTTTGTTAACATTGAAATTTGCAAATGGGTTCATAATTGACTGGTTAAGCTTTTACTATCATTTCATTAATGTAAACCTCATATTTTTTCTTTCGTTAACTTAACTTTATTAATCCAGTTTGTTAGATTAAAATAAATTATTTAATCCTTCAAAAAACTTTTTTTGTTAACTTGATTTTCTATGTCTAGTTTTTTAGATTATAAACAATTCATTTTATGACAAAAACCTAAATAAGCATGAAAACCGTGTGAAGTTATCAGCTATTTATCTGTGGTAGTTAAATCATCACAACAGATAATTCAAGATTTAACCATGTCATTTTAACAGTGTGCAATTCTCCATCACCTCTAACCTAATTTCCACTCAATTAAGAAGAAAAAAAAGACAAATAACATGAACGGTTCATATTTTAAAACGATTTAAAATATTTCAACTTGTCGCCACGGCTGACTGGTTTTGATCATCGCAGCACTTACATACAAAGGATGTGAGTTCAAACCTCCGTCATCCCATATTTAATTTTTTTGTGCTAATTTTGTGTTATTTTGAACTGATTCAATTCAAATTAGAATATCAAGTGACCGCTTTACTTTTTTTCTGTATTCTATGTAGTTTGCATGAATTAGGATCCTGGGTGACGCTGGGTAAACCTTAATAAATCGGCACTGAAAATCCCGTTCTTAGCCTGTTCACAATCACCATAACCATCAGGGTTTTTTATCACTCCTGGAGGAGGAACCCCTCCCTGGTTTTCGTCCATTTTATTAGTTCCTATCATTCAGGGTTTTTTGTCATAGTCGCCATGCTAGACTGCGGGTTGGCTGTTATCTCTATTTATATAAAGTACTAGCAAATATATGCTCCCTCCGATCGCATATTTTGCTATGCTGAGAGGATATTATGATGAACTAACTACATCACTGACCCTAAAGGAGGAGGTAATAACTAAGAGGATGATATCATGACAAACCTACACTCCCCCCCCAACACACCAAAAAGTAAGAGTTTAATGCCGGAAGTAAATTATCTCCCTTGAAAATGAAATTCCTGAAGTTTTACAATGCTATTTTTTAAACAAAATCTCTCTTATTACAATCATTAATATGATTATATATAGTTCTATCGATAAAATGATTACGTATATGGAAGAAAATTTGGCTATATATATTAGAAACATATATTATAGAACATTAACTTATTAGAAACTTAAAAAGAAAAAAATATGCATATGAGCAAGATCAAAATTTGTTTGATGTAGTTTGGAGATGAATATATATATACGGTATTTCAAAATATTCTTGTGTCTTTATAATTAGATAAACCTAACCGGTTTTGATGTTAATACAGGTAGGATAGATGGAAAAAAAAACTCTTGCATTTATTCATTCAGATTGTACACATATATGTTTATATATTTATATGTACAGGATCCACTCTTAAACTAATTAACAGATCATTATGAATTTTCGAACACAGCTGCTAGGCGTAATTGTGAGTAATGTAGGCTATATTTAGTTTAATTTAGTTTCATGCAAAGAGGGGGCTGGAAGCCCTTTGTGAAAATTCAGATAACTGCGATTTTTGTGAAATTTTAACAATGGGGGAAAGAGACGCACGATCATAAACGCCATAAGCTTTTAGAAACAGGAATGAAAGTGATTGAAGCAGTCGACATCATCAGACAGCAATTGGACATAGATCAGATGTAGTTTGGCTTTGTATCTGGCAGGGTACAAAGCCAACATGCCATATTCATTGTTCGCTAACTACAGGAGAAATATGTACGTGCTATAGTGGACAATGTGTAAGGTGTGTGTAGACAAGTGGCTTGATCGTCTCATACAATGTATGTACATGAGCGCTAGTAGTAGAGTGCGGGTTGGTGACACTTACAGTGATAGCTTCAATGTCAAGGTTGATGTTCACTAGGGATCTGTCCTGAGCCCTCTACTTTTAATCATAGTCTTGGAGGCACTGTCCATGGGAATTACTCTTGCTGATGACTTAGTTATCATTGCCGAGTCATTGGAACAGTTAAAGGATAAACTGGTCAAGAATTTGAGGGTGGACTTGGCTAAAACCAAAGTGATGGTATGTGGCTCTCGTCTACAATCCCTGAGGGACTCTGGTCAGTATCCTTGTTCTGTTTGCCGGAAGAGTGTAACCTGTGCCTATTGTGAGTCCACAAAAAGTGTAGTGACCTGAAGGGTAGTTAGCTCCGAACTCTAACTTGGGCAAAAATTTTGTGAGTTGTTGCCTCTGATAATATTGCAAGCTGTCCCTATCAACATCCGGGATAAGTTGAATAGCAGCTGTGTCAGGAGCGTCATATTATATGGCAGTGAATGCTGTGCCCTAACCCAGCTCTCTCTCGCCCGTCTGCAGCGCAATGACAGATCCATGACCAGATTGATCTGCAATGTAAAATCTGACCAAATCAGGTCAGAGGATTTGCTGAAAGCACTACACTTGTCCAGCATAGAGATTATTCTAACGATGAATCGATTACACTGGTATGGTCATGTTGAATGTTCATCCTCCTGAATAAACATTGCAGAAGCATAGATGTCCTAAATCGCAGGAAGGTTGGCCGGCCAAGGAAAACTTGGAAGCAAGTGATTGGACAGACCGCACAGAGTGGAATTTGAAGACTACTGAACCCTGAGAAGTGGAGAGTGAACTTGCGTAATATCAGAAAACGTCTGACCCCCTGAACAAGAATAGAATACGAAGACTGTCAATCTATATATTACTAAAACTCTTATGATGTCATCGTTCTTGTTACGGTGCAAACTTTTTATCTGTACATGAATGTTTTTAGATGGTGGGAGGAAGGGGGAATAATGTTAAAAAAAGGCAAATGATAAGAGAAGTAGTGGGAGGAGGCGAATCCTGTAAATAATAAAAAAGAAAGAGGAAAGAGAGGGAGAAAGAAAAAGGTCTAGTATAACATCACATTTTTTCGGTAAATTGTTGTCTTTAATTATATTTTATTACAGTCAGTATCAACGTCTGACCTCTAAACAAGGGAAAAGTGACGTTAAATGACTAGAAGAAAAACATGGTATTAAACATCAATTACTAAATGTTCCTTACATTTCAGTTTCTCTAGAGTAATTCAAAAGGTTTTAGGGGTCATAATATAGGCACGACCTTCAATTTGAGAATTAAAATATTTCAGATTTGCATTACATTTGATCCATAGTCATTAGGAACCAACTAAGCAAGATTCCCTGAATTACAATTTTTTCT
>OY744521.1:73536294-73538794 GCA_963556195.1 Sepiola atlantica
ATCATTAAAATAATTTCATGTATATATATATATATATAATATATATATATATATATATATAATATATATATATATATATATATATATATATATATATATATATATATATATATATATATATATATATTGTTTTTATCTTGATAGTATCTTAGTTAAAGATATTATTTATATGAGGCTAATTTAATTAGTTAAAGATATTATTTAGGTGAGGCTAATTTTATTAGCGAAATATATAACTATAAACTACAAAAAAAAAATGATAGTTTATAAAAAAAAAGAAAGAAAAAAATCGGTTTCGATTTTGTCTTTTCTTTTAATAAAATAAATATTGCATCTATTACAAGCTTTGATGGTAGTTAATTTACCACATTTCTTTTTTACTATATTATTTATATCTTTAAAGTATTATCTTACTCGCTCTCTCTCTCTCTCTCTCTCATATATATATATATATATATATATATATATATATATATATATATATATATATATATATATATATATATATATTAGCAAGGCTACCCGGCGTTGCCCGGGGCGATAAAAAAAAACAAAGTAGTAGAAATTAAATAGCGTTTGTAACATCTTTATATAAAAACTTAAATCTCTCTTCCTTTCTCTAGTCGTCTCCATTATTTCCCTCCCTGCCCAACTCTCTCTTTCCCCTTTTCCCGTCTGGTTCTTCTCTAAAAGTTTAGAGACGCGCCCCTATCGTACCAAAGAACATCAATTTTAGAGACGTGCCCCTTGTACCAAAGAACTAAAAGTTTAGAGACACGCCCCTGTTGTACAAAAGAACTAACATTTTAGAGACCCCCACCTCACATTCCCTATGACGTCATTTCCGGATTAGTTGTAGGAATGACATGGGTACCAAGGTAAAGCCTGGAAGAGTGGACCTTCTCCTTCCTCGAACTCGTCTCATACCGACAGAATCAAAGCCGGTACCGGAATTTCACCAGAATTAGTGTCTATTCATTTTTAATCCCCCCTCCGCAGCTCCGCCCCTGGTGTCATTTCCGGTTTAATTTTAGCGAATGATTTGCAGTTTTTTTTACAAATTACTAAATAATATAATTGTTTTAAATTAATACATAATTAAATTGAAATTAAACTGAAAATAGCTGAAATAATCGACCCTCACGAGACGAAATCTGCCCCATAGCCCCCTTAGCTGTGCATTTAGAGATTCGAGAATACTACCATTATCTTTCTCAGTTAATTTTACATAAGAATACACTTTAAAATTTTACCTAGATTCTCTAACTTTTTTTCTATAGGGCACACACACACATATATACATACATACATTGAGTTATATATATATATATATATATAAGCATCATCTTTTCTTGAAGGCAAGTGTTGTTAAATATAACCGACAACTTATGTCTGGATATCGTTTCGTAGATCCTTTCCATTGTCCAAATCAGAATCTTAATTTAGGAAGGGAATTGGCTGATGAATCTGCCAAAGCTTTCATTTGTGTCCCAAGTACTTTCAGACTCATCCGGGTCCATCTTCAGGGGAATGAAGATAATCAGGTAAAGACCATGTGTTCGTATTATAAGTGGTTTTGGCGGGAATTATATAATAAGTACGAAACTATAGTAAGCAATACCGACATTTTAGTATATTATTGCTGGTATTAAAGTTAATTCTGTTAATTCTGTATAGAGCTTCTAATATATGGAGTTTATTCGGACAGTGGAAAGGATCTATGAAAAGATATCCAGACATAAGTTAAAGCTACCAGAAAACCAGAAAACAAGATATAAAACTCCGTATTCTATTTGCCTAATTTATGATGAAACGAACCATAAAAAATTGTATCTTTTTAAGAATGACGAAAGATATTCTCACTGGAATCTAATTCTCTGTTGTTTATTTATACATGCTCTAGAGTTTAAAAAATAATCTCTATTGAGTTTTAACCTTGAAAGTCTGACTACAAATAATAAATATATACATACACATACACACAGTTATATATATATATATATATATATATATATATATATATATATATATATATATATATATATATATATATACATACTTTATAGTTTCATTCCAATGACCATAGGAAAAAATTAATCCAAAACCATAATTTTCATTTGTTCTTTCAATCTCGATCTAAACTATATATATATATATATATATATATATATATATATATATATATATATATATACATATATAATTGCGTGCTCACAGATATGTATATGGATGTCAAATATGGATACCCTCCCACGTCCCAGCTCAGAATTCTTACCTCCCCTCCACCATCGGCGCCTACGACCGCCTGACCCATACAACACTTAGCCAAATGTTCTTCTTTCAAGACTAAAGTAATAAACTGATTTTTACCAGCACATTGCTCCCCCTCTCCCTCTCCTAAAAACTCTATAAACTGCTACTACTACTACTACTACCGTGCATCCTTTTTTTCCTTCTAACTTTTTTGATTTTTCATCATTCACAAACCGGTCGAAGCTCA
>OY744521.1:73543794-73768794 GCA_963556195.1 Sepiola atlantica
AAACGGTATTTCAAATTTAAGCAGGATGCACAATGAAGGTGTATTTCAAGCTTAATTGTCACAAATTGACGAACATTCTATTTTAAACTTTAGACTGTCTGATAAACGGACAGAACCTCTTATATATAGACGAATCTAAAATAAGATTAATTAATTCAATTTGTGCGTTTAGCGATGAAAAAGTCATTTAAAACAAAAGCTAAATGGGCAAACAGCCAGAGCCCTTATATAGATGTATAGACGCACGTAAAATAAGATATATTTCAGAATGTTTCGATTATTCGGACTACTATTCTCATCTAGGTTGTTATTTTCACAACGTTTCAGCCGATGTGACCTCCGACTTTTTCAAGATGTATATTTCCGAACTTTGAAACCATCCCTAGTCGAACTTGGTAATCTATACAGAATTTTGAACTGAACTCTTTATTTAATCCACGAGGGTAAATTGTTCTTGTTCAATCAGCCATGAAAAGGTGGAGGTGTTAATTATTATATGATTCTTAGTTACCATCGCCTGTCGTAAGGATTAACCGATCAAGCTCGCGAAGACTGTCACTTAGAACTGTTTGTAATCAATGGCTTTAACCGTTATGCCATGGGTCCATGTGGACAATTCTAGTATGACTTTTAGGAGCTATAGTTTAGTTTAAATTCTGTACAGAGAAGGTTCCCGAATTAGATGAGATACACCTCAAGAAATTCAGAGGTTACATCGGCCGAAACGTTGTATAAATAACAATCAAGATGAGAATAGAAGTCCGAATAATACAAATAATACAAGTCATTTAATGTATGTCCATTCAATCTACATATTTAGTGATGAAAATGTTATTCCAAATTAAAGTGTGACATACCAACGAAAATGTTATTTCAAATTAAAGTGTGACATACCAACGAAAATGTTATTCCAAATTAAAGTGTGACATCCCAACGAAAATGTTATTCCAAATTAAAGTGTGACATACCAACGAAAATGTTATTCCAAATTAAAGTGTGACATACCAACGAAAATGTTATTCCAAATTAAAGTGTGACATACCAACGAAAATGTTATTCCAAATTAAAGTGTGACATACCAACGAAAATGTTATTCCAAATTAAAGTGTGACATACCAACGAAAATGTTATTCCAAATTAAAGTGTGACATACTAATTAAAATGTTATTTCAGATTCAAGTATGACATACCAACGAAAATATTATTTCAACTTTAAGACATAGCAACGAACATATTTCAAATTTAAATGTGATATTCCAACGAAAATGTTATTTCAAATTTAAGTCTGACATGCCAATGAAAATGTTATTCCAAATTAAAGTGTGACATACCAACGAAAATGTTATTCCAAATTAAAGTGTGACATCCAAACGTAAATGTTATTCCAAATTAAAGTGTGACATCCCAACGAAAATGTTATTCCAAATTAAAGTGTGACATACCAACGAAAATGTTATTCCAAATTAAAGTGTGACATACCAACGAAAATGTTATTCCAAATTAAAGTGTGACATACTAATGAAAATGGCATTCCAAATTAAAGTGTGACATACCAACGAAAATGTTATTCCAAATTAAAGTGTGACATACCAACGAAAATGTTATTCCAAAGTAAAGTGGGACATACTAATGAAAATGTTATTCTAAATTAAAGTGTGACATACCAACGAAAATGTTATTCCAAATTAAAGTGTGACATACCAACGAAAATGTTATTCCAAATTAAAGTGTGACATACTAATGAAAATGTTATTCCAAATTAAAGTGTGACATACCAACGAAAATGTTATTCCAAATTAAAGTGTGACATACTAATGAAAATGTTATTCTAAATTAAAGTGTGACATACCAACGAAAATGTTATTCCAAATTAAAGTGTGACATACTAATGAAAATGTTATTTCAGATTCAAGTATGACATACCAACGAAAATATTATTTCAACTTTAAGACATAGCAACGAACATATTTCAAATTTAAATGTGATATTCCAAAGAAAATGTTATTTCAAATTTAAGTCTGACATGCCAATGAAAATGTTATTCCAAATTCAAGTGTGACATACCAACGAAATTATTATTTCAAATTTAAATGTGACATTCCAACAAAACTGCTATTTCAAACTTAACTGTGACATACCAACAGACAAAGCCTTTCATAGAAATACAAGGATTTATCGAAAAGGAAAAACTACATCCTGGCATTCAACCTGACCTTGCTACTGCTGCTAGTGTTGGTGCTGATGCCATCATCGCATAATAAAAGAGTTTTTCATTTGTCTATAATTCTTCACTCGACGAAAGATAGGAGGTGGCAACTGTTTAATGACAACTGTTGTTTAAATCTTAAAACACTTGTGAGAGAAAGAGAAATTTTGGGACGGGAAAAAGACAAAAAAACGAATATTTTTTTTAAATATAAAAAAATGATTTCTCTGAATTTAAAGTGTCCTTTGTCAATGAATTTTGCCATTTCTAGATTTTCTTCTTTTTTTTCAGAACCAGATTTCAATGAATTGGCCTATCTGAACATGACTTTAAAAAATAGGATAGAAACTGTTGGAGAGGGAAAATTTAAATAGAGAACGTTTAGTGGTCTTTTGTTTAATCTGTTTTATTTCGGAAACTGTCTTTATTTTCAGTTTTAGTTTTTTATTTATTTATCGATTTCGTTAGTTTCTGCAAAGAGCTAATAGCTACTAAGAACATTTGGATTGATATTTCAAAATCTTAAAATTTATTTTAGACAGAAACATATATGAACTAGCTGAAGCATCCGTCTATACCGGGTTTCGCAACTTTTCTTCTATTTTAAAGCCAAGATGAGAAGTTAAGAACATCTATTAAATATTTTTCATCCATTTTTTATTAAAAAATTATTCAGGTTTATGATGATGATCGATATTTACTAGGAAATCACTGCAATGCTATAGTAAAAAAAAAAAATTGTCTGGTGTGAAATTCGAATCCAAAATGGCATAAAATATTGGACCTGAAGGTAAATGCTTATTCGCGAAGCCACCGATCTAACAAAAATATTTTGTCTTTTTACCCTACTTAAATGAGTTTGGCGTAGGGATTTTTTTTACCTTTCCAGATAAGTCTAAAATAGTTCGATTGTCTTAAAAAGAAACATAAATATAAAATAAAAAATTCTTTTTAAAGTAAAAATATATTAGTAAACATTTATCAAATATTTTTATACATTTTAATAAATAAACGGGTAAATGTTTTCTCTTCAAGAAAACAATACGTCAAATTCTTACGATGATTTGATCTGTAACATATTTGTTCAGTCGGCTAAAGGCTAATATTGATTCCAAATCTGCAGTTAGTTTGGTTCTTGGATCAACCATTTGACTGTAATGCAGCGACACACATACAGACAAATTTGCTTTATATATAGAGATAGATATATACATGTGGGTGGACGATATTTGTTCGCAAGATAACTGCCAAGAAAAAAAAGACAATAGTTTAATTTCTTTTTAGATTTATTAACTAAACTTGGGTAAGTTGTCTTCATAACTTGTTCTGTTGATTTTCCTCGATGATTTGGTTTTGATGACAGCCGTAAGGTGGCCTTGGAATCGGCCTCGGATCGTTGTTACTGTTTCTCTACATAGTTTGCCGCAAAAGGTTCTGATGATCTTGGCTTTTAGCTCGTCCTTCATATTGCTGGATCTGTTTGTGTCTCATTTCACTGTGCCCCACAAACAAATAGAAAAAATCAAGGGGGTTGCAGTCAGGCGAGCTGGGAGGTCAGATGTCAGGTAAAGTGTGGTCGATGAAGTTCTCTGACAGCTAGGCCTTGGTCTTTTGGCTGGTATGGCAGGAAGCTGAGTCTTGTTGCCATATGTATGGCTTACTAACAGCTGCCTGGTTAGTCCAGGGTTTCACTACCTTGCTCAGAATGTGGATGTGGCCATCAGTGTTCAGCTTGAGGCTCTTAGGGAAAGAATGGGGTTGCATGAGGTCACCTTCACTGCTGACAAAACCGTTCTGATGACGTCTGATTGTTGATGTAGCTTTGTAATTGAATCCTGAATCTTTCAATTCCTGCCTCACCTTGTTCAATCAAGAATGTCTAAGAACTCTCTCTCCCTCTCTCAATTATGACTCCTGGCAAATTTCTGTCAAGCATATCAATAATATTTTATAAATTGCTTTTAAATTCTACATTTTTATAAGATATTGGCTATCAATATATAAGTGCGTAAGGGTCAGTTTTCAATATATGAGTATTTATGGATTAAGTTTTTAACTATATACTACACTGCCTCCCAAAGGAGAAGGCAGTGCCTAGGAGCATGGTATCATGAAGAACAACATATACTACATTTACCTCCCAAAGGAAGAGATAATACATGGGAGCATGGTCTCATAAAAACAGAACAGATATTATACTACTTCACGAAGAAGGTAATGCCTGGGAGAATAGTATCATGACAACAGAACAGATGATACACTACCCCCTCCAAAAAAAGAATGTAATACCTAGGAGGAATGGTGTAATGCCACAGAACAGATACTACACTACTCTCCCCCCACCCCCAACAAAAAAAAGAGAGGAGGTAAATCCTGAAAGCATGGTATTATGATCACATAACAGATACTGCACTAATCCTAAAGGAGGAGTCAATTCCGAGAGGTAATGCCTGGGAGGCTTGTATTATAACAACAGAACAGATACTAAACCACCCATCCCTCTGAATTGAGCATTGAAAGATAGTACATTAGTCTGAACTAGTATAGTAAGCTGGATTGAGAATTAAAAGATAGTAATGGTATAGTTTCGGCTTCAGATATAGAAATAATAGTATAGTTTCGGCTTCAGGCAGACAGATGCCAAATCTCCATGCTAAAAAAGTTCTCATAGATATAAGATGATTTTTCCTGTAAAATGTATAAGCCATACTGAGTAAGATTCCCATAAGACTTTTAGGAGGTTTGTTTCCAAAAACGTCTAGGCCTAAAAAGGGCATCTTTGGGATTGCAGATACATCCACAAGAAAAATCATAGATTTTTGTCAAGTATTTTTTTCACTGGATGGCCGAAATGGCCACTGGACGCCTCTATGTCTTTCAGCAGGATTCCGCTCCTGCACACAAGCCAAAACAACTAAGGTGTGGCTGTTCAACAATGTTCCTCACCACTGCTCGCTGGACCTGTGACCGACCTCCTCACCAAATTGCAACCCCCTTGACTATTTCTTTTGGGGCATAATCGAGGTGAAGACCAACAAGCATGCCTACAACACAGTCGACTCTCTGAAGGCTGCCATCATGGAGGTGTTCGCCGCTATAGACAAGGAAATGATCACCAAAGCATTTGATTCATTTCGCACCTGCCTTGAGATGGTCGTCTCTGACGGCGCCAGTTAAATTGAAAAAATAATGTAGTATGTAACTCTAACTGTTGTGAAATAACCTGTCGGGTCTCTGCATATACAACTTTTGTTTTTATGGCCTATTTCGTTTTCTTTTTGTCAAGTGTCGGATTTTACTTCAACACCCTGTACGTTATATACATCTCTCTTTCTGTGTGGGTATATATACACATATATATATATATATATATATATATATATATATATATATATATATATAAGAATATATATATATATTAATAGTAAGTTATGAAAATATATTTATGGCAATTAAGCTACACAGAGGCTCCCGCGTTTCATCCTCGGGGGGAATCTTCAGGCTAAAATGCATGGAGTTTGTTTTGCCGGGTGTTTTTATATACACAGCTAGCTAGGTAACCAATCAGATTCTTTGTTGTTCTCTTAGCCAATCGTTGGGCTTCTTACAAACAAAGGTCCGGTTAGTTTTACTTCCTATTTCCTATTCTATTTTTCTGTTTTCTATAGAGTGGCCTATATTTTGTTTCTTTGTTGTGTCAATATAATATGTGAGCTTATTTTAACATGTGGTTCTTTGTATTTCTATTTTAGGTTTTAGATTTTAAGTTGTTAGGTTTTAGTTTAGTTTAGTTTAGTTTTTTTACTTGTTTGTTTATTTATTTGTTTGTTTATTTATTTATTTATGGATGTATTTTTAGCCTAAGTTTAATTTTATTCTGTGCAGGCAGCTGTTTACTATCTCACTTCTAATAGATTTTGGGGGTCTTTAAAGTTTAGGATTTCTAATTTCTCATTTAGACATAATCTACACGGGTCGTCTAAATTTCTTATTGTATTGAGCACTGTTGAAGTAAATACTGAAAATTGATACATAAAAAATTATATCCCCATATAAAATTTTATGTGGATACATGAAATAGTAATATATATATATATATATATATATATATATATATGTGTGTGTGAATTATGAAATATATGTATGAGCATATAGAATCAGAACCTTTTAATTAGCACTCTCTTCAAAAAGATACAGCTCGATGATAGTCAACCAGTAACAACAGAGCATATATAAATAAGTCAGGTTCATTTTATATTCCATTAACCATGGTTTTATTTTTTATTTAGTCATTTATGTTTTCCCATTTTCAAAAAACATAACATTCCTGTGAGATGTATATTTACGACCCGTTTCTCTTGAGGTGTGCCAACCAACATTCTTATGTCAATATCAGCTCTGCACACTCTAAGATCACCAGAAAAAATCCACAAATAAGAAAAGTTCTCAAATTGAAAAGTCTTGAAAAAACCTACACCACACTGTGGGTCATTGTGGGAAAAAACAAAGAAAAAAACAAAGAAAAGAAACTCATTAGAACACCATCAATAAAAAATAAAAGATATAAACCATGGTTATTGGAATATTAAGTAAATCTAACTTATATATATAAGGTAGCATTCTCTGTCAGAGCCTGCCAGAGGAGGTTGTGATGATGCCAACCATATCCAGGTTTAAAGTCGCCTTGGACAAACATTCAGACAGTATATAGATGCAATATTTTCTAACTGTCTTTTTACAGATAGATTTCTGTACTTTGCTATTTTTTTTGCCAATAAAATTAATTACTATATCTATATAATGTAATATAATGAAGTGTTTTTGTATAGCAAAAATAACAAGAGAGCTCAATTATGTATGTAAGATTCTATAAATTTATTTGAAATAAGAATATACATTAGTATGATCGTCCATCGATACATTCAGTTGCACGAAAAATTGGAAAGTCAGTCCGCAGAGATGAAGCTAACAGATGCATCAATTCTATAGTCGATGTCGTGATGATCTAACACATTCTGGTTTTAGCGGTGATCTACACAAAACATAACGTATTAGATAATCACAACATCAACTGAAGAACAGGTGCATTTGGTATCTTCAGCTCTGTGACTGAGTTTCTAGTGTTTCCCTGAAACCGAAGGTATCAATGTACCATCAAACTAATGTATAGTGTTATTTGAAATATATCTATCTATATAAAGATTTATGTGTTTATATATTTGTATGTATATGAGTCACTTATAAACTAATCAACTGATCATTACAGATTTTGGAACACAACTGCTAGGTGTAAGGGGTGGTAATGTGGGCTGGGACAGCTATTCTTCTAATATATATATATATATATATATATATATATATATATATATATATATATATATATATATATATATATGAAGTGGAAAACTAAAAGCGAACTTTTAGGAAAGGTAAAACTTATTGTGAAAAGTATACAGCTCAACATACAGGATAGAGCAGATAGATAGGTGGGGAAAAAATTGGACTTTTTACCATCTGGATTCTATCTATTTTCGCCGCACCTGGATTTTAACTTTGAAACCACTCATTTTATTTCTTGTGCCTTCTAACAACCTACCTACAAATCACTTTCACCGCTGGACTTTTTGACACCGGATTTTTTTGCAATCGGACATTTGCTTGCATTTTGGCAGCGTTTTGCCTTGTTTTTTTCCCCACAATCTTTGTTTTACTTTTTCAAATTTTAAATCTTTGCCAACTTATCTATCCCAGCAATTTCCTCTGATGATAAGATTTTGATCTTTGAAAAGCCTTGCTTTAGGAAAAAATTAATTGAATAAATTGCCTTTTTGCGAAATATATCTTGCAT
The DNA here is from genome assembly GCA_963556195.1 of Sepiola atlantica. NCBI lineage: Eukaryota > Metazoa > Mollusca > Cephalopoda > Sepiida > Sepiolidae > Sepiola > Sepiola atlantica. Next base: position 73,551,849 of record OY744521.1, read on the forward strand.
TTAGCAACTGAATTGAAAAAAGATCTGCCTTTCGCTTTTCTAATTCCTTTTCATCCTTCTACCTATATATATATATATATATATATATATATATATATATATATATATATATATATATATATATATATATATATATATATACACGTGTGTGTGTGTGCATTCCCTTGGGATCATGACAAAAATCAACCATCAAAGACTGGAATATTAATATTTCTAACAAGTCATGTATTAATTATAGTTTATATGAGCAAAACATTTTTATAGCTGAATTTTCAATTTCTGTTTTCATGTTTATAATCATCAAACCAAAAAATTTTTTTTATTTATTCTTGTTATATTGTTGTTTTTTATTGTTTCTATTGTTTTTTTTTTATTTTCTTAAAAAATATTCCTGCCTCCAACACTGCATTTAACGGCTGCATAAGAAATGGGAGAAGTTCCAAGCGATTCTTTTCATCATTACCGTCATCATTATCACAAAGATGAATATTTCTTCTGCTTACATGACATACGGACTCGGTAATAACACACCAATCGAGTTTATGCAGTCATGCACAATTGTAAAGTATGCAAGAGAAGTCGGGCGGGGACTTCTCCATGACTTTTTTTGTATGAACGCCATTTGCAACAGGTTTTGCTGAGGTTAATGAAAATTTTACTTTTCTTTTTACATTTTTTTAATACACTTCTTGTATAGTTGGTTTGAGAATGCTTTTAGAAACAAAACTTGCAAAATTTTATTAAAATGAACCGGTAATAGCTGGTGTTGTATTTAACCCTAGTTGGGCTATGCCGGCTTCCTTTGAAGGAGGAAGTTTCTAGGGAATATCAAATTCACAAGTGGTCCCTAGCAGCATGTATATCCCGGTCATGGAAATATGACATACAGCGCCTAGCATTCCTAAATGGTCACCCATCTTATACTGGCCAGGCTCCACGTTGCTTAACTTTGATCATCTAACAAGAACCGGTGTGTCAACACGATTATGCCGTATATAAATAAAAAATTATATCAGCAATCCGTTTTAATTAAATTTAAAAACTATGTTGTCCCTATTTGTTTGCCTCCTCATGAGAGCAGAGTTAGACACGAGGTCGGTTTTTAATAAAGGGGAAAATCCAGCTCCCCAAAAAGAAACACTCTGAATTCGGATAAAAATACCAATTGCCTATGTCTAGAATAATTTCTCCTTCACTGATCGAGGACAGAAAAAATGAAGTGTAATATCAGAACAGATCCTAAACTTGGCTTCTAACTAAAAGGCCAATGTTGTCATATCTAGGATATGAACGGACTGAAAAATGTTGATGGAACAGAGTCTTCTAACATCATTCAATATCAGAGTTATATACGGCCACAGTCACGTTGACATACCGTTTCCCGTTAGATCATAAAGGTTAAGCGACGTTGAGCCTGGCCAGTACTAAATTGCTGACCATCTGGAAGACCAGGTGCTCGTTGTCGCGAAAAATTTCTTCAAATTACAATAAATCTACAAAATCAATCGTATGCAAAAATATGTAGGATTTCGGCATAAATTAACCCAATGATTGCCCATATAATGCCCCTTAAAACCTAAAGCAATTGAAATTTGGTAATATTTATTAATTGATGTCTAATACCTGTTGTTAAAATTTCACAAAAATCAGAGCTATCTAAATATTCACGAATGGGTATCCACCCTTTTTTTACCCCTTTTGCATGAAACTAAATTAAACTAGATGTAGCCCATATTTGGATCCCTTATGTCTAGTAGCTGTGTTCCAAAATTTATAATGATCGGTTAATTAGTTTAGGAGTGCATCCTATACACAGAAACAAATAGATACATACACATAAGGTTGCCATCTTATTCACTATATTTTCTAGAATATATTCCAAAATTCATAATAATCCCTTCATTAATTTAGGAGATTAAAAGTTTTTTGGGGGTTGGGTCAGCACACCGCCTAAATAGTAAAATTTACCAAAAAATAATGTACTCATGTTGCTCACCGTATTTTTTAGAATATATATTCCACAATTCATAATGATCCGTTCATAAGTTTAGGATATTATCCAGTATATATATATATATATATATATATATATATATATATATATAAATAAATATATATATATATATATATATATATATATATATAAATATATATATAAATACATATATATATATATATATATATATAAATACATATATATATATATATATACATAAATACATATATATATATATATATATATATATATATATATATATATATATATATATATATAAATACATATATATATATATATATATATATATAAATACATATATATATATATATATATATATATAAATACATATATATATATATATATATATATATAAATACATATATATATAAATACATATATATATATATATATATATAAATACATATATATATATATATATAAACACATATATATATATATATAAATACATACATATATATATATATATAAATACATATATATATATATATAAATATATATATATATAAATACATATATATATATATATAAATACATATATATATATAAATACATATATATATATATAAATACATATATATATATATAAATACATATATATAAATACATATATATATATATATTTATAAATACATATATATACATATATAAATACATATATATATATGCATATATATATAAATACATATATATATATATAAATACATATATATATATATATATATAAATACATATATATATATATATATATAAATACATATATATATATATATAAATACATATATATATATATAAATACATATATATATATAAAAAGATAGATTAAAGAAGAGGGATAAACATGTAGGAATGACAAATTTATTTCCACTTCGATTGTTCAATGCAAGGTGTACTCGGTAAAAACATGTGTATTATTCTTTCCTTAAGCCAAGGCTTTTCAAAGATTAAAATCTTATCATCAGAGGAATTACATAGATAGATAAGTTGGCAGTGGAAAAGCAAAAATTCAAAATTTGAAAAAATATTAAGTAATGGAGAGTGAGAATGTGCGTGTATAAAAGATATGGGGTCTGTCCAGTTGGTAAATGTCCGTTGATAAGGTATCCAGTGAGAGGAGATTTAAAGATGGAAAAGAAGGGTTTTCGTGAAGGCAGCATTGAAAAAGTTCAAGAATGCAGTAAACCCAATAGAGAGATGTTTCTGTGTATATTAAACGCAGGCAGTCGGGAATTTAAGTAGTGACTTCGATCATATTTTATTTATATATATATATATATATATACATACTTTATATATACAGAGATTAATTTGTTTTTATATGGAAATCGTTCCAGAAAAAGCTTGAAAACCACTTGATGTAGGGGCTAACAAGAACGAAATATGATTATTGCAAAGACAGGAGATGCCTATTGGCCTTAGTCTTGAAAAGGTAGGAGGAAAGCAGTCAGCTCGAAGAGAGTTCCAAAAGCCTGCAGTTCTTGGAAAGAAGCTACTGGAATAAGAAGCTGCATTACAATGAGGGATCAAACAACAAATTGATGAAGACCACTAGATTAAAGAAGCAGGGAATAGATCACTCAATTCTGAAAAACACATGCCATAATAGTATTTATAGAAAAGACTGAGACTTGCAACATCACGTCTGTGAGAAAAAGGGTGTAAAGAGAAGAAAGGGTAGGGCCAATCAAATTACAGATACGTTTCTGTACCTTATCAAGAACCCTCAAATTGGACAGAGATTCACAAGCCCAAATATGACAACAGTCTCTTGTTTTTGAATATGGGAAACGCTGTGCAGCATGGAAATGTTAAAAATTGGTGAGTTCATATTCTTTTATAGCATCTTTTAAGAAATTTAGCATAAAATTGAGGCATGCAGATCATAATAATAAAAATAAAAATAAAGACATATTTTTTTCCATTTTAAATTTCATGTATTTGTAATTTTAAAATGAAAAAAAACAAACTATCTTGATTTTTATTTTTATTATTATATTCTGAATCCTCTGTGCTGTTAGGCGTTTGCCTCAATTTTATGATATATATATATATATATATATATATATATATATATATATATATATATATATATAGGTGTGTGTGTATGTATGTGTGTTTGCTTATGTACATATTTGCATATCTTTCCTCTCTACATAAATTAAAATTTTATTAACACTATCATGATATATATTCCCTAATTTACAGATATTCTCGTTCTTTACCGCTTTTAGCATTTTTTCGCTCTTGAAAAAGCCCACACAACAGTTGGGTGAAACGTTGAGTTCTTAGGTCTTCTGCTGTTTCCTTTCTAATTCATACTGTTGGATTATTTTATCCTTTAATATATATATATATATATATATATATATATATATAATATAATGTATATCGGATATATTTATATTAGCAAAGATGTGCCTTTAATACAGGTTAAATATATAATATATATTCTTTCAAAATCTGTTGTCGTAGTTTATTGAATGAATAAATTCCTACGACAGCTTTAAAATGTATATGTGATATTAAATTTCTATGACTTGCCCATCATTTCTCATATTATAAATAGAATGCAAGGAAGCATGCATAGGCATTTTATATATTTATGTAGATGCGTCCATGCGTCTATATAAAATATTGTTGGTCGGCCACATATAAGTTTGAAAAAAGTATATGTGACATTTGATTTCTCTTACTAGCACATCATTTCTGATATCATATGAAGCAAGGAAGCATGCATAGACATTTTATAATGTATATATATCTAACATATAAATTTATCTTGTCGGATTTTCAAAGTTCAAATAGTAATGCATCTGACAATTCCATGCTTTATTTGGACTAGCCTTTTTTTGTTATTTTCTTCCAGGATGTTATTGACTTGAAGATAATTTAGTTTGGTTAACTTTATTTCTGATGATAATTCGGCCGGTTAGGAAGTTTGTTAAACTGGGGGAATTTTTCGGTTATGACCTAAACTAAACCAACAACTTGTGAAGTTCCTTCTTAAACGAAGAATAAAATTATAATTCATTCGTTTATTTACACTCATATTAAGACAGCATTTACGACAATGCTTCATGAAAACTACAACATTCTTCTGATTATATATATATATATATATATATATATATATATACGTACATACATGAGAATATATATAGAACTTTTATTTTTTCCCCCTGATGAGATCTTAGTTTCTAATAACTATTGATCGATAATATTGACATGCCAGTGTAGTGTCTTTTTGTACATGTTCGTATAAATACAAATAATTATATATATACATAAGACAGGTAACAGTCAAGTATACCTTAAGTACTTAATTTTTCCCAAACAATTCACATATAATTTTCAGCAGATTTATTTTGTGCAGGTGTTTCAGCTCTCTTGAACAAATTGACTTGCTTGATTATTTTTTTATTTTAGGTTATTTCTGTCTAAGTGACTCAAACTGTTCTTTAAAGAAAAAATAATGGAGGAAGCTATTTTATTTCTTTCCTGGAAAAAAAAAAGAATAAAATCACTTTTGTGCAATCTTCGGTTTCATTGCATTTAATTATAGTGACGTTTAAGATATTTTTGATCATATATCTTGTTGTTTGCCTCCGACATGAACTTTCCCTCGTCAGAGCGTGGTATTTGTGCTTTCAAACCGGCGTTGATGACAGTCGAAAATCCAATGTTTTACTAACCCTTTTGACACTGAATTTATTGCCATTCTGCTGCATCTAACACCATATATTTTTGACAGACATTACTTTTATGAACTGTTAAACTTGATAGAGCAGACATGGTCGCAACCATATAAATGGGGTGGCTCCGTTTGTCTGTCTGATAGTCTATCTCTTCACCCTGTACCAACATCAAACACAACTTTTCTCAAGTAAAGTTTTATGTGGAATCCAGTGATGGTAATTGTTATTCAATCTGATTGGTTGTTTTATTTTATGGCATATCAACCCTTTTCGGGTTATTTAATCCAGAGTACAGTCATTTTGGTAAAAAAAATTATGCTTCAAATATTTATTCATGGTTTTGTTGTTTTGTAGAAGAAAATTTTTGTTTTTGTTTTTGGCTTTACAGAACATGATTGAGTTTTGCAAAGGAAAGGTAAAATAATAACATCAATGTCTGATGCATTTTTGGTCAGGAAGCCAGTATCTTCAGACAGCCTGATCTGGTAGCACTAGGTATTTAATCTGAGCGCATATTTAGAGCAACTTGTGATAAAATATACCATCTATTAATAATGGAGATTTGGTATCTGTCTGTCTGAAGCCGAAACTATACTATTACTATCTTTTAATGCTCAATTCAGTTTACTATACTATTTCAGAGTAATGTACTATCTTTTAATGCTCGATTCAGTTTACTATACTATTTCAGACTAATGTACTATCTTTTAATGCTCGATTCAGTTTACTATACTATTTCAGACTAATGTACTATCTTTTAATGCTCAATTCCGTTTACTATACTATTTCAGACTAATGTACTATCTTTTAATGCTCAATTCAGTTTACTATACTATTTCAGACTAATGTACTATCTTTTAATGCTCAATTCCGTTTACTATACTATTTCAGACTAATGTACTATCTTTTAATGCTCAATTCCGTTTACTATACTATTTCAGACTAATGTACTATCTTTTAATGCTCAATTCAGTTTACTATACTATTTCAGACTAATGTACTATCTTTTAATGCTCAATTCAGTTTACTATACTATTTCAGACTAATGTACTATCTTTTAATGCTCAATTCAGTTTACTATACTATTTCAGACTAATATACTATCTTTTAATGCTCAATTCAGTTTACTATACTATTTCAGAGTAATGTACTATCTTTTAATGCTCAATTCAGTTTACTATACTATTTCAGACTAATGTACTATCTTTTAATGCTCAATTCAGTTTACTATTCTATTTCAGACTAATGTACTATCTTTTAATGCTCAATTCAGTTTACTATACTATTTCAGACTAATGTACTATCTTTTAATGCTCAATTCAGTTTACTATACTATTTCAGACTAATGTACTATCTTTTAATGCTCAATTCCGTTTACTATACTATTTCAGACTAATGTACTATCTTTTAATGCTCGATGCAGTTTACTATACTATTTCAGACTAATGTACTATCTTTTAATGCTCAATTCAGTTTACTATACTATTTCAGACTAATGTACTATCTTTTAATACTCAATTCAGTTTACTATACTATTTCAGACTAATGTACTATCTTTTAATGCTCAATTCAGTTTACTATACTATTTCAGACTAATGTACTATCTTTTAATGCTCAATTCAGTTTACTATACTATTTCAGACTAATGTACTATCTTTCAATGCTCAATTCAGGGGATTAGGATATAGTATGCTTTCTGTTGTCATTATAATATATTTTCAGGCAGTATCCCCTCCTTTTTTCGGGGGTAGTGTAGTATCTATTCTGTTGTTATCAGACCATCCTCCTAGGCGTTACCTCATCCTTTGAGCAGGGGGGGGGGGCGCTGTGTAGTATATGTTCGCTTGTCATGATACTATCCTCCCGGTATTACATTCCCCCTTTTTGGCATTACCTTCTATTATTAGAGGGTATAGTGTAATATCTGCTCTGTTGTCATGAGACAATCCTCCCAGGCATTTCCTTCTTCTTTAGGGGGGGGGGGAGAGTAATGTAGTATTTGTTTCATTGCCATACCATCATCCTAAGTATTATCTTCTTCTTTATTATTGGGAGGGGTGGAGTAGTGTAGTATAGGTTCGTTCGTCATATATACTAGCAAAAATATGCGATCAGGAGGAAGTTTTTGAATGTTAAGAATAATGGAATAAAACATATTTCAAGTTGTCAATCATTTATTGTCGTAAACTTTGGGTGCACAAGAAGTGCAGTGGAATTACAGGTAGGTTGAAAGATGATAATCAGCAGCCGTGGGAGGGACCAACTACTAGCCGTCCTTTTGGGGTTACTATTTCAGACCAAAATCAAACCAACAGAGTCTTGGGCATGCTATGGCTGGCGTGACCTCGTTCTCTGTCAGTGTGAGGATGGTCGTATGCAGTTCTAGGAGGTCCACTTTTACCTTCTCATCCTTTGAGAAGGAGCTAGTTTGTTGCTAATCGCCTAAGGCGCTCCTAGTGGGGAATACTGACGGGATTGTCACGGAAATTTCGGCCAGAGTTCTTTTTCTCTAGAGTTCTAGCTTTTAAAACCTCTCTTTCCTAACCTTATGTCTAATCTTCTCACCATGGGAGGGAGATAAATAAAACCAGTTTGCGCGCAAGAAGTATAAGACAATGGATATAGATGAGAACTCAAATGTGGAGGAAGTATATTTTGATGGCGAGGCTATTGAGGTTGTCCAGAAGTTTTGTTACCTTGGTGATACAATTTGACGGCAAGGAATAGCTGATGCTGGTGTGATTGTAAGTGTTAGGAATGGATGGATTATGTTCAGGGAACTTCTGCCATTACTAACCAGCAGAGCGTTATCACTGTCAACCAAGGGAAGAGTCTATCAGACATGTGTGTGTAGTGTGCAGTGTGATGATGCATGAAAATGAAACCTGGCCAGTGAAGGTTGTCACATTAAGAGAAATGATATGAGAATTATAGGATGGACGTGTAATGCGAGTCTTAAAGACAGGCTTAGATCTGATGACCTCAGAGGAAGATTAAATATGGGCAGTATAGGGAAATGTGTGCAGAAAAAATCTTATTGGGTTTGGTCACATTGAAAGAATGGATGAGAATGCTTGGGTTAGTAGATATAGAACAGTTGTGGTAGCAGGGTCAGTTGGCAGGAAAAAGCCAAGGAAAAAATGATAGGCAGTGATAAAGGTGAATTTGAGAGAAAGAGGGATAAATAAATACCTGTCCAGAGATAGGTTAGTTTGGAAGTCAATTTCTAAAAGCTGTTTAACACGAACCAGCATGTAAAAGAGACATTAAAACGAATATGATGATTATAGAAGCGTCTTTTTGCATCATTAAAACATAACATGCACTACAAAATATGAACAGAAAAAATATCTTGAATCTCTCTTCCATAAAAAAGCTATGTTTACAACAGACAAATACATCTCTATCTATATAAAGTTAGGTATGTGTATATGTTTATATATTTATATATATAGTATTCACTCCTAAGCAAATTAAGCGTCATCTTGAATTTGTGAACACAGCTACTAGTGCGCTATATTTAGTTTAATTTTGTTTCATGCAAAAAGAGCAATATGAGGTGCGAGTCATTCATGAAAATTCAAAGACTTTTTCAAATTTTTGTGAAGTTTTATAAATAGACATCAATTAATAAATATTCTCCAAATTTCAGTTTCTTTGGAGAATTTTTAAAGGATTTTAGGGGGCATAATATGGGCACCACTTCTCATTTGAAAATTCAAATATTTCAGATTTGCATTAAATTTGATCCATAGTCATTAGAAACCAAGTAAGCAAGATTCCATTAATTTAAATTTCTTCTTGAGACCCCGTAAGCTATAGCCTAAAATTTTGGAGATTTTCTAGAATCAAAATTATGTAATGGATTTTGATCAACATTGGAATAAGGATTCTAGACATAAAGTTTAGGAGCATTATATGTTGATTTTAATCTTCGTAGGGGGACATAAAGTAGTGCAAAACTGTTCTGTTTTGGGAATTCATTTTACCCGTCCTGGGACGGGTATTCTTCTAGTTGAACGACAGATGAAGTTGAAGATGAACAATAAGAAGAAAATTCATTCACAGATTAAAAGTAACTAATAAGACCGTGTAATTTACACAAATCGAGCTAGTAAATATAATAATAGCATCAAACAGTTCGATTACATTTGCAAATAAACGATGAGTCAAAGCAGAAAACATAAGTTAATTTACAAAAAATAAAATATTACCAATAATCAATTATTTTATAGAAAAACAAAAAACAAAAAGCTCCTTTTGAATTCCAATAATGGAAAATAAAACCAAGTAATTACTAATAGGTGGAAATTAATTGAGGTCAGTAGTTCAAGTGAATTGCAGTTTCGGAATTTTTTAGATAAGGATTGATAATTTGCATTATTCAGATTATTCGGACTATTATTTTCATCTTGGTAGTCATTTTCAGAACATTTCGGCCGATGTAGCCTCCGACAATCTTCAGATGCAGTTTCTAGTTTGAATTTTAGAATTATGTCGAACTCGGAAACCTATACAGAATTTCGAACTGAACCCATTATTTAATCCATGAAGGGAGATTGTTCTCGTTCCTTCAGCCATGACTAGGTAGATATGTTAATTATCATGGACCCATGGCGCAACGGTTAAAGACGTTGATTAACAATAAGTTTCAATCCTTACTACAGACGATGATTACTAAGAATAACATAATAATTCATTGACACTCCACAATCAGGACTTCACTTCAATTTAGTTGTTGAAACTTTCCTTTCTTCCTCAGTGTGCCTAGGGTCAAGAGAAATTTCCACGCAGAGAGTTTCGTCGCAAAGGCTTTCCATCTGTGAAAAACATTGCCACGGAACTGCTTTCCCACAGATTATAGCTTGATCGTCTTCAACGCCAATATCAACAGATTCGTATCTAGAATCGTTCACTCTGAATCATTCCATCTCATTAACCCTTATCTCGAGTGGCATCTGGACTTGATAAGTGGCAACCATTTTTAGTAAAAAACAAACAACAAACAGTGGCGCCACGATAGCTGTTGAATGCCAAAACATCACGTGCTTAAGCATAATCATATTCAGCTTGCACAACACTGCAATGAGTCGCACTAACAAAATAAGAGCATTGAATATAAGTGCTACATCACAGTTTTCCAGTTTATAGGGGAGTGCCTTTATAAACTCAAACAATCTCATCTCTCTCAGTGAGTTGACCACACTCACTAGGACATGAACGCTTGTTTCCCAACGTCTTAATGCATATATAGAAACATACAGTCCTCCACAGACAGGCTTTTCACTCTATCACAGCTCTTCAGTGTGGCAATAGGCAAGTGCTTTGAACCAATGTCGAAACTCGACTGTTTTGTTGATAGTCAGCGATTTTAACCATTCAGCCATCAAGCAGAAGTCACAAGTAAGCGAAATCTCAGTGTTTACATAAACACTGTCAACAACTGAAGAGTGTTATATTCATTTTCACGAACAGCTATGGTGTTTGTCGATTTCACTTACTACAATGCTCAAACACAGACAGACACTTTTGCTGTGTTACAGCTCTTCAGTGTTGCTTTGAACCGGAAACGAAATTCGACTGTTTTGTTTACAGTTGGTGATTCTAACCATTCGCGCATCTTAGATACATTACTGTTCTCATTATGCGATGGTTGTATCTTTTAGTGTTTACTCATTAACATTTAGTTTTATTATACCTGACATTATCCTGTATCTCTACAAAGTCACCAACTGCCCATGTATGTTGTCACATCTGAGCTAGTGTAGCATTCACTAGTCTCTCCCTCTTAGACAAGGTCCAAAAAAGAGTCGCCAACTTAATAGGTCCCTCACTATCCACCAAGCTCCAGCCCATGTCCATTGTCGCTATGTGGCATCCTTGTGCTTGTTTTAAAAATACTTCAATCGATTGTGCTCCGATGAAGTAGTTGCTCTGATTCCCCCTCGACACAAATACACTAGAACAACTCGACAATCAGCTAGGTCCCATCCATTCACTGTGGAGGTCCCCAGATGCCGGAGAGCCTTCTACTCCAATAGCTTCTTTCCTTGTGATGCCAGCCTCTGGAACTCCCTCATTGCTTCCTGTTTCCCCGACGTTACTGACATGCAGAGGTTTAAAACTAATGTAAACAGACATCTCGCTGCACAGCTCCCAACTTAGGATGACACCCTAAATCTACTCCCTAATTCTCTAAGATCAAAGTGTAGTATCTGTTCCAATGGATACTGCGCCCCATAGACTGGCATTGTCTTGGCCTTCGGGGCTTGATTTACGCCGTTCTATGGGTCTGTCCTGTGCAGTTCTAGAAGGTCCATCCTCCCAGGCTTCCCCTCCCCTCTTAGGGGAGGAGTAAGTTTATTGCTTACTGCCTGAGGCGCCCCTACCGGGAAATGCTGACGGGGCTGCTCAGGCAATTTTTAAACCCCACTTTCCCGACCCGACCTTGGATCACATCTTACTTGTGGGAGTAAGATAAAAACTGGCCTTGTGCCTAACTCCTGGAGAGGAGTAAATCAATACTCCCTAATTCTCAGTAGCCCCTTACGTCTACAGTGGCGTCCTGCCTTGTTTGGGTTAAAATATCTTGAAAAATAAAAATATGGGCTAAAGGTGTCTGTGAAGAAAAATGATATATATGGTCTGAAATGTCATCTCGTTCATATAAATAAGATGTATTGTTTCATCGGTAGGTGCACTCACTCAGTTTATCTATTTATCTAGCCATTTACTTGCTATTTACTTCTTTGCCTTCCTTTTATGTCAATCTTTTTATGACTCTTACTTAATTAGTCACATTAAAAGAAACAAAAGTCTGTAGAAATGTTAAAAATAAAACCCCAAACTGAATGCTTAATTCTTGATTCATTCTATCTTTGGAAAAAGGCACTGCCTGACCCAGTCTCACTGTCTCTGAGACTAATTGTGATTTCCTTCTCTTCATCGTTCCAGTGATTCCATTCTCAGTTCGCTGCCAACCTGGCCATTCTTTTATGCCATTGTTCTTTCTATCTTTTTCTTCGTTGTTCATTTTCTAGAGAATTCTGCAGATTTTAATTCATGCAAATCTGATTAGTTATAATGTTTAAACATCAAGTATGTATAAAATCATTTTTAAATAGAATAAAGATAATATTAATCTTCACAAAAATCGAATGAAATCATCTTTTAAAAGTGATAAAGCATGAATTGAGTATGTATTATTCTTATATACAATCTAATGCAATTGTTGTATTTGTATACTATGCAATCAGGGAATAAATATGAAATGAAGATTGTATTGCATAGTATGGAAAATTAGTTTATGGAATAATGGATAAGGAAGAAACCAGACTAGTAGAAATAAGGACATAAACACATCTTTGTGTCCTTATTTCTACTAGTCTGTCGCCTTGCTTATTCACTATTCTATAAACTAATTGTCCATACTATGCAATACAATTATTGTATTCTAATACAATTAGTATACTTCTTTACATTGTAATACAATTATTGCATATTTTTATACAGTACAATTAAATTATTTTTTAATACAATTATTATATTTCCATACTGTGCAATACAATAATTGTATTTGTATGCAATACAAGTATTTTCTTTGTATACAGTAAAATACAATAAACGTATTTTATATACTGCAATACAATCATTGTATTTCTATAAAGTGCAATACAATTATGATATTTTTATATACAGTTCAATCATTACTTGTATTTGTATATAGTGCCATACAAGTATTGCTTAGCCTGGTTCAATATAATAGAAAGACGGAAAGCATGAAAGAGTCATAATCTGACTGATTGTTTGACCTATTTTTCAGTAAGAATGAAAGAAAATCATTTTCTGACCCCAACTGTGCTAAGTTGTTCCCTGGTGAACCTAAGGGAACGAATTTCGGGAATTTTCTTAACCAGAACAAGCTAGGGATTATGCTGAGTCAGCATATGTAAGTGGTGTAAGTGTACCATGTGTAGTTTCAGAGTTTACCCCAAACATACACACAGACGATAAGTAAGAACTTTCATTTATATACTTACTTTACTGTACTTTCTTGCATAATCCTCAGAGAATCTTCACACACTTTCTGGATACACAATTCTTCTGTTTTGGTTGGTGCTTTGCTAATCTTTCCACTGTTAGCAAAGGAAACTCTGCAGCGCTTCGGAATCAGGGCTTTTTACAGGAAATTTCCCCCTTGAATGTTCAGTAGACATTGCTTCCAGGACATTTTCTGACAACGTGGCCAAACCCGTTCATTCTTATTTTCTTGATAACCTTGATGATGTCATTTCGAAACTAAAAAGTTTCTTTAATTTGGGTTATCTTACAGCAATCCAGACGGCTTTTGGCGACCATGGTTCTCAAACAGTCATTTTCGAATACAGAGAGCCTGTGCTCATCCTCTGCATTGAATGTCTAAATCTCAGAAGCATATGTAACTATTGGAACCACATATGCATTTATATAATAGACAATTATACTCTTATTTCTTTCCAATATTTGATCTATTTTTACATTTACTGTTGATAAGTACAGAAAATCCTAATCCAAAGAGGTATGATATTGACAAAAACTGTAATAATATATTCAATGCTTTCCAAGTTATTGAAGAATATTCTTATTCGATGTAAGTCAAACATTGATGAGTTAGCATCTCTTTGTGTTTGATTTTAAGCCACAGTCAGCATATGTGGCCAGCTTTTCTACTGTTAACAATGAGCCAAATAATTTTTCATTAATTTCTTTCTCAAAATTAAAAGAAAAATTGGGACGATCCTGGGAACCTTACAGAGTGTGCCAGTGTTCCCATGATTGCTAGTTAAGAATCACAGCTCAAGGAGAATTTCTGCCATCTATAATAGGTCTACTTACCTTAGTACTTTTTCATCTTATCCAACCATTTGAGTCATTATTTACTAAATTTGTCAAATTACCCGCGTCTCTAATACTGTTGAAGATCAAACTGTAAATTTTCCTAATTGTGCATAAATGACTAAATACTCGGTTAGAAGTTCATAAACTTACACACAGATACCAAATTCCATTGATTTTTTTATATCCCAATATAACTAAAATTACTTTTAATTCTGTGCATACACTTTTTTGTGAAACTACTTTACTGAATTTATTTACCATTACCGGAATTCAAAAAGGAGATTTTATTTACCTCCTTCTCAGCACAGGAAGATGTCACACAAGGTGGGGAGGGAAAAACAAGCCCATAAAAGGAAGCGCACTCTGGCCCCCAAAAATGCTTGAGAACCCCGGTTGGCATTCCCCCCATAGAGGGCTTCAGGCGATTACAAATAAAATTATCCCTTTTTCAAAGATAAAGCTTGGGATGGGATGGACCTCATAGGACTGCACAGAACTATACCTCAACCTGACAAAAGCAAGGCCACCAGCGTCAAAAGTGCCCAGGCTCCAGAGAGCTGATTATCAAAGACGTATCCTTGACTGTTAGCTTTTGCACATTGATGACTGGTGATGCTTTATTTTATGTATATTGATTTATGTTTTACTTTGGCTTCTCATATGATTGCGATTGTACTTGGATTATCTTGTGCTATTATTATATCAACTAGCTGGAACTTATGGAAATTCCATGGGTTTTTTTACTATAAAATGTAAGAATTTTAGGTGATAGTTTCATTGTTTGTAATGATTCTTAATTATTTTGCTGAGGGCTATTTATTCAAATCTGATAATCTAGTTATGATGCCATACCTATATGACGAACAGTTGGACTCGTCCATTCCTAATAAAATACTGGAAGCATTGAGCATTCTCGTAATTGGATTGAACTTCAGTCTACTCTGGCAGTCAGGACGGATATACCACTTCTCTTGTTCTCTATACATATCTTTTCTTCATATTGTTCACCTAACCTGTGTTCCGTGTATTTATTTCGGCCCCTAAATAGAGTCACAACACTTATTGAATTAAAAAAAAAATTTTTTTCGGATTATCATCGTCATTTTCATTATGTACCAAATGTTTAGTTTATAAAATAAACTTGAACTAATTGTTCAATTTTTGGAATTGTTTGTTGAGAATATTTATTGTATTTTATTTTTTTGTTGTTTTTTGTTTTGCATTATTAAATTCAACCATTCTATTTAAAACTTAAAAAAGGAAATATTTGTAATCCTATTCCCTCTCCTCCAAAAAAAATATTCCATTTAATAAAAACAAATTTCACTGAATTTGTAGAGTTGTGTTTTATTGTTGTTTTCCCACATTTTTCCCCCATACAAAGTTTGGTTACCAACTTTCTTAGCTAAACTTTTTGTAATCAAGTTGTGAAAATCAGTTGGCGTCTGCTTCTTCTTCACATATACAAAGAAATCTGTGTTAATACTACTATAGTATTGTGTTGAGATGAATTTCAACCATTTTATTTAACATACACGTATTGACAGAATTACGGCCATGCTACTTAACTAAGGGATGAACAAGTATAGTTATTAGATAAAGAGATAGATATAGAGAAAGAGAGAGAGAAAGAGAGAGAGAAAGATTGTAACCTTGAAATTTATCACACAAAGTCCTCATGGTCAAATATGATTGATTGTTAGACTTTACAGCATCTCAACCATTTCATGTCGAAACCGTTTTGTATACAATTGATTTGTAAATTAATTTGAAGAGATCTTTGTTACATACAGCACCTGATCTTCCAAATGGTCACCCATTTAGTACTGGCCAGGCTCAACGTTGCTGAACTTCAGTGATCTTATGGGAACCTGTGTATCAATGTGATTATAGCTGTTTTATTTATCTTCCTACCACAAGGTAAGATGTGACACAAGGTCGGGAAAGTGGGATTTGAAAAGCCAGCACCCGAGAAGTTGAGCACCCTGGCCTACAAAAAATGCCTGGGCAGCCCCGTCGGCATTCCCCGGTAGGGGTGCCTCAGGCAGTAAGCGATAAACTTACTCCACCCCAAAGAGGGGAGGCAAAGCCTGGGAGGGTGGACCTCCTAGAACTGCACAGGACAAACCCACAGACCGGCGGAATCAAGAACTGAAGGCCAAGACGATACCGGTCTATAGGGTGTAGTATCCACCGGAACAGATACTACACTTTGATCTTGGCCAATGTGATTATAGCTGTATATGTTCAAATATGTTGAAAAAGATTAAAAAGTTTTTATGGGGTCGTCCTAACGTTTTAATATGGCCATATGTCAATGGAAGCTTTATTCTATCTAAACTGCAATATCATCTTCAGGATAACAAGTGCGAAGATTGGTTGAATTTTATTACTTAGTGCCTTTTGATGGCATATCTGATTTCCTCTAGGCAAGATTCACTTTTCAGAAATGAAACAGATAAGTTTATCTTACCATTGCTCTGTCAGGAAAATGCTTTCATTTGAGACAGTGGTGTCAAACATACAGACTATAGGTATTAACATGAAATGTTTGATGCCACTAATACATAACCTCTTTCCCCAAATGTCATTAAACATATTAAACACAAGGCATCATCATAATAATAACAATAATAAGAGCAAGAAAGTAGACATCCATCGACAGCATGAGTTTCCAATCCATTTTACCTCCCATCTTTCAACCCCAAAACCTTCACAATGTTCCGATAGTGTGGATGGTTATTACCATTCCTGACCCATTTTATAGCAATTCATTGCATTGTCTGTCCCTTTTTATAGCTTTTAGCTGGTTACCTCCAGACTCAGAAGACAAACAAATGTCACTTGTCCACTGTGATCCTTATATTTCCATCATCCGTCATTTGCTAAGAAGTCTTAATCTCAGAATATCCCAAACCTCCGAGTGACAAGATGGGGTCAGTTTAATGGTCAAATTGGAAATTTTTATAACGAGGCTTACAATACGCGTAAGAAATGTTAGTCTCATAAAATATTTAATTTCAGATGTTTCCCTATCAACGATTTTACTCCCAGTCTTATGTTCAGTTGCATCCATACTGAGATTTGATAAGAGGTTTGGTATGGAAATGACATCCGTCTAAACGTATCGATCTATATAGATCATTTTGTTCATGTCAATATCAGTCGTTTCATATTTACCTTTTTATGTTCTTATCAATCTACATCTTTTCCTATCTCAATCTATTCCTGTGATATTCTGAACCTCCCCTCTTTCCATTAAATAAATTATTTTCTTATACTTATCTCCCTTGATCTTCGAGTTATAACCTCCCTTTGTCACTCTCTCCAGTACACTATATCACCATTTTGTTTATTAAAGATTTCAAATGTTTTACGTTTTTACTCTTAACACTTTAGTTACTATCTACTAGGTACGAGCCCCATGAGTCAGCCTGGTTGTTCCAACGCATCTCCCTGGCTATCGTTCGTGGCAACGCTATGTCAGTAACGGCGGCGTCACTTCCGTTCTAATCTTCATCTGTTGACTTTCCCCTTCTTTTCTCTCCCCCTCTCTATCTACCTATGTCTGTATCTGTCTCTTTGCTTCTCTTTCTCTCACTAACTTGCCATTAAATCCTTTGATTTTGTTTGTTCATTAATAATAGTAATGATACTAACTAACTATTTTTTTTTACTTCTGCTCTGAGTAAATACGATTAGATCTTTGGTAAATGGAGAAAATAAAGTTTTAAAAATTACTAACACAAAAAAAAAAAAAAAAAAAATCTACCCTGACTTAGTCTTTTGCTATCTCTGCATCTGTATCTTTCTATGTCAGTTCCAGTATCGTAATCCCACCTTTTTATGTATATCATATTCTGATCGATCCCAATCTTTTTTTTTTAACATAGTTCACCCCAAACAAGGCAGGCCGCCTCTGTAGACGTAAGGGGCTACTGAGAAGAAAGAAAAGGGGAGAATGTTGGGGGGGGGGGGGGGGTCAACCTAAATTGGGATCTGCGCAGTGAGATGTCTGTTTACATTAATTTTAAATTTCTGCATGTCAGTACTGTCGGGAAAACAGGGAGCAGGGAGGGAGTTCCAGAGGCCAGCAGCATGAGGAAAGAAGCTATTTGAGTAGAAAGCTCTCCTGCATCTGGGGACCTCCACAGTGAATGGATGGGATTTAGTTGATTGTCGAGTTGGTCTAGTGAATTTACCTCAGTATGTCCGGCATAATAAGGTTTACATACTGATTTTCGTAAGATCACCGAAGTTAAATGATGTTCAGCCTGGTCAGTACCAGATGGGTGACCATTTTAAAATACGAAGTGCTCTATGTGAGAGGATGGTGACACCTCTTTGCAAAAAACTGCAAAAACTATGGTCGTCATTTCCCTTGACTGGGATATATACGTGACTAGGAATATATATTTGACTAGGAACCACTTGGGAATTTAATATTCCCTAGAACATCCCTTCTTTGGAGGAAGCCAGCTAAACCCATCCAGGGTGAGTGCCGTACACAGTACCAGTGTGAATCTTTCTATTGTTCTCGTTTTCTTCCAAGTCCAGTCGCTTCTTATCTCAGTCAGCCATCTTGTTGGTGTCATCAGGGTTTTTTTTTTGTAAAGCGAGTGTGCCAGATTATATGAGTACCCTGCCAGTTTCAGTTTCCTTCTGTTCTAGTGTTTATAAAGTGCTTTTCTATTTCAACTCATCCATAATTGATCGCTGTAAACTGGCTTCATGGCTAGGTTTCTGCACTCAAGGATTTTTGTAAATATTTCGGCTGTTTTCATCAGTACTGTAGTTTGCATGGTATTAATTCTTTCTTTAATTTTAATTTCTCTTTGTCTTTTTTCCCCAGGTTTCGGAACTGTTCCTAGTGTTTCTACAATTATCGGTATTACAGTAGTTCTCTTCATGTTCTATATTCCCTTCAGTTTCCTGACAAGCTTCATGTGTTTGCTTAGTTTTTTATGCCTCTCTCAGCTTCGTGTTGTGAATTGCTGGGACGGTTACATCTATTATTTGGCAGTTTTTCTTCCTTCTGTTTTATTATTATTATTATTATTATTATTTTTATTATTATTTTTATTATTATTATTATTATTATTATTATTATTATTATTATTATTATTATTATTATTATTATTATTATTCAATAAGAGTTCTCTCACGAGATATTACTAGTTATTGCTGTCGTGTTCCCTGGAATCTGAGTGACAACAAACCTCCACAGATTTTGATTATTCTCTGTTTCTTTCAAATACCTTTGTAACTCACTTTGTGTTCTCACATCAGCTGTTTACCATCATGCTCTTGTTGATAATAGCTGATGGCTTTCTCTGGAATTTGAATGACAATAATGTCCTCAGGGTTCCAGTACTCTATACCCTTACAGTCGAAGTCTGGGTGATTCTATCCCTCCTCGATCTTTTCATACTCTCTAACCTTCCTGTCTAATGTACTAACCGATGTTGGTTCTACTGCATATGTTTATTATTATTTAGTTGATGTATATAAATAGACTATATATAAAAGTAGTTGTTTCATGTTGTTTGAGCGGGGACCAAATAAGAAAATAATGATTTACTAGACTAAATCAGCTCTTTATTCTGAGAGAAGGTCGTCTGCTAAAATCTGAAGATCTGCAGAGGTCATAAAGGACATCTTCTATCAGTGTATTTAAGCACCGATCTTCTTTAAAATAATAAAATACTAATAATAAAGAGTAAGCGATTATTTTGTGTAAAAATCGGCTCTTGAATTCAATAATAATTGATATCTAAATTAAATTTTAATTAAAGCAGAAAATAAATTGGAATGAAATGTCTAAACATTAATAATAATAATAATAATAATGATGATGATGATGATGATGATGATGATGATGATGATGATGATGATGATGATGATGAAGAAGAAGAATAAACAAACACCGGAAGGAAGGTAATATTTTAGATGATCAAAAGTATTTTGTAAATAAAGTAATTTTTCTAAGTATTATTTAAAAAAAAAACATGAGCGTTTAATTAGAATAGTAAGCGAATATTTTTTTGTAAAAACTGGCTCTGGATTTAGATAAGTAAAATATAAATTAAATATGAATTAAAATGAAAAATAAATAGACGTTAAATTTTTAATGTGGCCGCTTCTACAATTTTTGTTACTTTAATGGATATTTTTCTTCAAATATTTAACAATTATTCTTTTTATAGATTGCAATGCAGTTAAAATGAAAAATTACTCGTCCATAAAATACAGGCGGCAATAAGTTAAAACCTAAACTCTAGACTGTGTTATTACAATAGAGTTTGAATTCATCTTGCACAAAAGCAAGAAGGTTGGTGCCAGTTCGTAGGTAACACCATTTGTTGAATATTATTTCAATGGAATAATTAATACATCTCAATTTCCATAATTAAACTTTGTCTTAAAGCAAAGCAAAACACCAAGAAAAGAAACAAAAACGAACATCCGTATGCAGACATTGGGAAATTCCTCTAATTGCACAGTCAATGATCAAGTCATTACATCTTTTGTTTAACATCCTGTCTTCTTGTCTATGGGATTCTTGGCTCTTGTATCATAAATATTTGGTTTGATGAACATTCTTCTGTAATTCCACTGAATTGGATTGATTACAGGGCATTATAATAACTAGTCTGATGTCTCCAAATGAAAGTATATGCCAACCCCTTGCTAAAACCACTATGTTCACGACTGGGTGCCATAAGCAGGGCTGTCATTCCCCCCAGGGAAGCCAAAACTATTTCATACAATTACTTATATCTTTTATTAAAAATGAAAAACATAACAACATGCATGACTGCTGTTATGCATTTAAATGAGGAAAGCAGACAATTAATGCTATGTAATTTAATATATCTCTATTTACTTGCTCCCCACCCTCACAAAGACAGAGTTTGATGCAAGGTCATTTTTTTTTGTGTGGGGAAAAACCTAGCTTCCTAAAAGGGACACTCTGGGTTGGGAACATATTAAAATTGCCTCAGTCTAGAAGGATTTCTCCTTCACTGACTCATCAGAACGGATACTACACTTTACTCCTAGCCAAAGGGCCAAGGAAAATACTGTTTTATGTCGATCTTTGTATAATATTACATTATTACAAAGGTTTAATTCTAAACTCAATGTCTGAAACAAAAAGGACCAGCAAAGTTTTGCAGCAAACTCTGTGTCATTTATCAAAATTTGAAGTGGGTTGTGAACATTTTTTTTTACATCAAATGAGAGAACTTTGTTAGCAATTTGTTTGAGGTCAGCCAAAAATCAGCTAGATGTACTGGACTATATACCAAAGAGAGCACTCAGAGCTAACAAGCGTGTGCCATACTTGGACGGAGACAAACCTAAAAAACAATATAAGATTGACCTTTACACAGAGTACAAACATGAATTTATAGAATGCAAGGGAAAATAAATATATACAAAACAAAAGAAAATAAATTAAAAAAATGGAGAATAGAAAATAATTGTCTATTAGTAAGAGTAAATACAATTAAACATATGAATAAATAAATATATTTAAATAATAAATGAATAAATATGGATAGATAACTCTCATCTTTTTAAGGTTTCATCATCGTCTGATCGCTATGACACACTTCTGATGATCGGTGAAAATTGTGAAACTCTACTGTAGTAAAATGTTAAAGCTAAATGCATTTTATTTTTTTTTTTTTTTCAAGTATCATAAAATAATTATTTTATATTAATTCCGAATGCGATAAAAATATGCTCAATATTGGGGATAGATCATTATTATAGAAAAGAAAATGATAATAAAACAAATGTAAAGTTACATATTTTACAAGTTTATTATATTCAAATATTGCAAAAATCTATTTTATAATTAATTCCTTGTAATATTTTAATATAATAAACTTGTAAAGTATGTAAATTAACATTTGTTTTATTATCATTTTCTTTTCTTTCTCTCTCTCTGTCTCTCTCACACCTCCTTTCCGCTCATTTTACGTTAAATTTACAATGGAAAGTGATCCCCCACGCTAAAATCTTAACTAATTAATTTTTTTTTAAATTTCTTCTTTGCGGATATTTTTGTAGGCTGTTTAAATGTATTTGCACACAAAAAAGTAGGATTTGAACCTTTTTAAGGGGTAAACTGCGCTGGGTAAGGATAGTAAATATTTACCCTAATTTTTTCTATCTTTTCAGTATGAATTTAAGTAAGACCTCACCTGGTAAGCCATTTTGGTTTTAGTGTGATGGTAAGTCACACGAACATCAAAAATAAATTCTGAAATAAAAACAAATATTCAGCCACGTGACAGGTACGTATATCAAACAGATAAAAAAAACAAAAAAAAATCTATTTTATAATTAATTCGTAGTCGTAATATTTTAATATAATAAACTTGTAAAGTATGTAAATTAACATTTGTTTTATTATCATTTTCTTTTCTTTCTCTCTCTCTTTCTCACACCTCCTTTCCTCTCTCCTGTTAATGGCGCCATATCTTTCTCAGGCAAATTGATTTTTTCTTTCTTTGATTTCATCAGGGACTTATTTTTAAGATAAATAATTTTTATCAACATTACCAAGATGTTAATGTTTATCTATTCATACGAATAAATGAAAAAGTTTTAGTCTTGTGTTTGCAAGAAACTTATGAACTAAATGTTTATTATTTAAAATTTTGGTTTCAAGTATTTCAAGTACCAAACTTTGCGAAGCTATAGAGAGCTGGAAAAACCAGCAAATATATATATTTATATATATTTATATATATATAGTAAGCTATGAAAATATATTTATAGCAATTAAGCTACACAGAGGCCCCCGCGTTTCATCCCCAGGGGAATCTTCAGGCTAGCCTGAAGATTCCCCCTGTGGATTAAACACAGGAGCCTATGTGTAGCTTAATTGCCATTAATATATTTTCATAGCTTACTACCTAGCTCTACTTATGTATCGAGCACTGTTGAAGTGAATACTGAAAATTGATACATTAAACATTATATCTCCTTATAAAATGTTATGTGGATACATGAAATAGTAATATATATATATATATATATATATATATATATATATAAAGTGCTGTTTGAAAAGCCTGGCTTAAGGAAAATTTAACTTGAATAAATTGCCTTTTTGCGGAATATACCTTGCTTTGAACTTTTGAATTGAATTTTGATTTGGCTTTTGCTTTCTCTAATTCCTTTCCATTCTCCTTCATTTATATATATATATATATATATATATATATATATCCAACGACTATGCTCCTTTTTGGTTATTGAGTTGTCTTTCTATTATGCTCTGTAAGTGAATAGATGAATCTCGGATTTAAAAACCTCTTTATTCAATAGAGGAGATAATGTGTCCACTTTGCAAAAGAAAAGAGATTGAAGATGAGGTACCAGAAAACAAGAATAAAAATGGCTAACCAAAACAATCCAAAAAGATCTGATAAGTTGTAAAGAAGTTACAAGTGTTCTTCTTATTACAATTAGTCTTTTGTCTATTTCTTCTTATTTGTAATCCAGTGAAAACGGATTTCTGTGTCGTTTTATATAAAAAGAATGCCCCAACATGTCATAATATGACAGAGTTCATATTTTTTCCGTTTTTCTTTTATGTGATTGTTCTTTTTTCTTATAAACATGACTTGGTTAGAAGGGACAAAAAAAGCGGACAATTCTTTTTCTTCTTCTTCATCATCATCATCATCATCATCATCATCATCATCATCATCATCGTCGTCGTCGTCGTCGTCGTCGTCAGTTTAATACCCATTATACATGCTGGTATGTATTGAACGGCTTTTAGAAATTGACTTTCAAACTAGCCTGTGTCTGGCCAAGTTTTTATTTATCTCTCATTTTCTAAAGTCTATCTTGATCACTTCCTCCCATGCTTTCCTTAGCCTTCCCCTGCCAACTGACCCTGCTACATTAACTGTTTTACATCTACTAACCCAATAATTCTCATCCATTCTTTCAATGTGACCAAACCAACCAAGTCTCCTGTTCTGCATACATCTCCCCGTGCTGTCCAGATTTAATCTTCCTCTGATGTCATCAGATAGAAGTTTATCTTTAAGATTCACATTACACATCAACAATGATGGATTTCTCTCTCCATTTGACACAATCACAGGCTTGGTCTGAGTGAAGGCCTGTTTGACAGAGATCTTAGTGCAATCTCATCATTGGCCTTTCTTTCAGTCACTTCCCAACGACTTCTAATGTAAAATCAAGAAGCTGTTAGAGTAGAAAATCTTCCTGCATCTAGGGACCTCTACAGTGAAAGGATGGGATTTTTCTGCTAGTCGGGTGGATCGAGGGTATTTTTGTTGGGGGGAGGAGGCTACAAGTCTAGTAACAAATTGTGCATTTTTATTGTATGAGAATATGTAATCTGATGCATTACTGGTTTTACTATCTTTATAATGTGTCATAGACCAACTATTAATACATGAAATGTCTGTCCACCACAGGCTTTTTAAATCGGCTTTTACTTTCTACACAAGTACATTGCATGCATGAATTTTAGTAACACCCACTATGCTCAGAGAATTAATTTTAATTTCTTACCAACATGTTGTTAATCCTGATAAAATACGATATTAAATATTCTAATTCTATAGTATCACTAAATTCCCTCGAATTATGCGTAAAATAGCAGATTTTCTTCAATGAATATTTTATAATTAATTCCTTGTTGTAATATTTTAATATAATAAACTTGTAAAGTATGTAAATTAACATTTGTTTTATTATCATTTTTCAATGACGTCTTCTTTTTCTTTTTCTTATATGTTAATCGCGAGCTACAGCGAGTTCTGTAATGATGGATATTTGTCTCCACTTGGGACGATCACAGGCTTGGTTAGGGCAAAGGTCGGTTTTACAGAGATCATTATGCAGGGTGTCTGCCCATCTTATCATCGGCCTTTCTCTCAGTCGTTTCCCGGAGACTTCTTTTTAGAATGGCAAGTAAAAACTTCTTTTTTTTCCATGCTCACTATCATCATATGCAGTTTTTCGGAGTGATGATGATTGTTTCATGAAGACCACAAGGCCATCATCACACTTATTCACTAAATTTCTGCTTTTCTAAATTTGATTTCATTCAATCAAGTATTTGTTTTGAATTAAAAGTTTATTTGAGAAAAATCAAAATTCAAAAAGATCTCTGCGGTATATTGTTGTTGTTCTGTACAAAATCAATGAACGTAAATATATTCGTAATTAAAAATAAACGCTTTACTTAAACTAAAGATGGGATTCTTGTTGTTTTACTGTCTTTGGTTGATTCTTAAGTTCATATTCACAAAATTAAATATATTTTCTAAACAGTATTGATTTACTCCTCTCCAGGAGTTAGGCACAAGGCCAGTTTTATCTTACTCCCACAAGTAAGATGTGACCCAAGGTCGGGTCGGGAAAGTGGGGTTTAAAAATTGCCTGGGCAGCCCCGTCGGCATTCCCCTGTAAGGGCGCCTCAGGCAGTAAGCAATAAACTTACTCCTCCCCAAAGAGGGGAGGCGAAGCCTGGGAGGGTGGACCTCCTAGAACTGCACAGGACAGACCCATAGACTGGCGTAAATCAAGCCCCGAAGGCCAAGACAATACCAGTATGGGGTGCAGTATCCATCGGAACAGATACTACACTTTGATCTTAGCCAAAAGGCCAAGTGAGAATTAACAATTTTCTAAATGAATTAGTTTCATGAATAAGATAAATATGTAAAACAAGAGACATGCATATGTATCTAAATAAAAGGATATTAAGTCTTTTCTTTCTGATCGAAGCTTGCGAGTAACTTTGGAAGGTGTCTCTTCTTACTCTTTTCCTATAAATGCTGGTGTTCTTCAGGGTTATATTCTAGGTCCAACACTGTTCTTCTCTATATAAATGATCTTCCAGGGAATATTATTAAGAAGATTAACATCTATGCTGATGATACCTCTCTCCATTCTGGTTTTGCTTCTCGCCAATGTCCCTCAGATCAGTTGAAATATACAGCTGATCTAAAAGTTGACCTGGGTTCAGTTGTGGATTGGGGTACAATATGGCTTGTTTCATTTAATCCAGCTCGTGTCTTTCAATCGTAGGTGTGTCCCTTTTCTTCCTGAGATTCTCATGGATGGCTTTGCTCTTGAGGAGAAATCAACTCTGTAACTTCTTGGTCTTTCTCTCTCATCAAATCTTTCTTGGAGTTTATACATTAGATCCATTGATCTTTCTGCTTCTCGTAAAGTCGGTTCTCTCTTTTGCCCAAATACTTTCTCACACCTGAGGCTATTCTCTATCTCTACAAACTCATTATCAGACCATGCAGGGAGTACTGTTGTCATATTTGGGCTGATGAATCTGTCCTATTTGAGGGTTCTTGATAAGGTGCAGAAACGTATCTGCAATTTGATATGCCACATCCTTTCTTCTTCTCTGCACCCTCCCTCTCACAGACGTGATGTTACTAGTCTCAGTCTTTTCTTTTAAATACTATTATGGCATGTGTTCTTCAGAATTGTCTCATCTATTCCCCGCTTCTTTTGTTCCAGCTCGTTTGACTCGTTAGTCTAGAGGTGTCCATCAATTTGCTGTTTTGATACCTCATTGTAATACAGCTTCCTATTCCAGTAGCTTCTTTCCAAGAACCGCAGGCTTGTGGAACTCTCTTTTTGCTGACTGTTTTCCTCCTACCTTGGTCTTTTCAATTATATTTCGTTCTTGTTAGCTCCTTACATCAAGTGGCTTCATGCCTTGTCTCGAGCGATTTCCATAAAAGAAAATGATAAAATATAATACAGAGATAGTCTTAGACAATTTGAAAAAGTTATTTTGTGTGTCTTTCATGAATTCCTTCAACTCTGAATAATCTAAATTAGATTTTATTTATTCGGATTATCTAAATGTATTTTTTTAGCAAAAGAGTTAATTTGATGAATTTCTAATCAACTTATAACTAATCGTTTTTTATAATTCATTTAAACAAAATACAAACTTGATTTTATCTTTTGTGTAAATTCTTGTTTTATTGAATAACTGGTGTAAATGTATGAAGAGTTTGAACGCAAAATCGTTAAATTACGAAAAGTTTTGCATTTCAACCACCGTAACACACTCCAAACTATTTTGTTAAAATAATGTGATATTTGCCTAATATTCTCTCTTTTAATTAAAATAATCTTTTATGGTCGAATTTTAGATCTGAAGTATTCGTCTTTCTAAAATCTAATTTCTCTATTGAAAGAAATTGCATTCGAACTCTTCATTTGAACTTTTCATGTCTTTATTTGTATGATCTGTGATTTCTATCAAGAGGTAGTGAGTTCAATCCCCACATTCGGTTTAAAAAAAAAGAAACTAAGAAAACAAATTAATAGAGAGAGAGAGAGAGAGAGAGAGAGAGAGAGAAAGAGAGAGGTGGGGAGAGAGAGAGAGAGGGGGGGAGAGAGATAAGTTTAGTATTAACTATCTAGAATACTCGTACTTAGCAAATCTTGTATGTGTTTAATAGGTGTACAAACCAAAAATACTTTAAAGATGGATTTAAAGATGACCATGTTGTAGCCTGTAGAGAAGCAATCCCGTGATAATGTGTTTTACAGCTGAGAAGTTCTCAAAAATAAACTCTGTTCATGAAAATTTCGTTCAATGTTAGGCATACTGAATCCCTTTATATGACTCCCTTACGACAATCTGCATAGATAGATTATCATTCCTACAACATTGTAATTTCTAATTGTTTTTTTTATGGAAATCGCTCCAGACAAGGCATGAAGCCACTTGATGTAAGGATCAAACAAGAGCAAAAACTGATTATCACAAAGACAAGAGATGCCTATTGGCCTTAGTCTTGAAAAGACCAAGGAGGTAGGAGGTAAACAGCTAGCAGGAAGAGAGTTCCACAAGCCTGCGGTTCTTGGAAAGAAGCTACTGGAATAGGAAGCTGTATTACAATGAGGTATCAAAACAGCAAATTGATGGACACCACTAGAGCAACGAATCAAACGAGCGTGAACAAAAGAAGCGTGGAATAGATCACATAATTCTGAAAAACACATGTCATGATAGTATTTATAAAAAAGACCGAGACTATCAACACCACGTCTGTGGGAGAGAAGGTGTAGAGAAGAAGAAAGGGTAGGGCAAATCAAATTACAGATACGTTTCTGTACCTTATCAAGAACCCTCAAATGGGACAGAGATTCATCAGCCCAAATATGACAACAGTACTCCATACATAGTCTGATGGTAAGTTTGTAGAGATAGAGAATAGCTTCAGGTGTGAGAAAGTGTTTGGAGCGATAGAGAGAACCGACTTTACAAGAATGTATTCAGACAAATACATTCCTGGCGAAAATTTATCTAAATAAAAATTACATCCTTTGGAATGTATTTACCTTAGGCATGACGCCCGCTAGAACCGACTTTACGAGAAGCAGAAAGGTCAATGGGTCAAATGTATGAACTCCAAGAAAGATTTGATGATAGAGAAAGACCAAGAAGTTTCAGAGTTGATTTCTCCTCAAGAGCAGAGCCATCAATAAGAATTTCAGGAAGTCTTATAGCTTCACAGTAGTAAGCAGACAACCATCAGACAGACAGACGTCACTTATATTAGTATAGATTCGTCTGATAAGTTCTTATTTACTTTGTCAGTATCATAAATGAAAATGAAATAGTTTAAGTTTTTACAAAAATTTCCGGTTTTGTGATTATTAAAATAAAAAAAAACAATATATATACGTCTATAATCACGTTGGCATACTGGTTCTTGTTAGATTACTGTTGAGTCTGGTCAGTAGTAGATTGTAATTTATTATTTGAGAATATCAAATGCTGTATGTGGGAGGACAACGACACCTGTAAAACT
The DNA here is from genome assembly GCA_963556195.1 of Sepiola atlantica. Classification (NCBI taxonomy): domain Eukaryota; kingdom Metazoa; phylum Mollusca; class Cephalopoda; order Sepiida; family Sepiolidae; genus Sepiola; species Sepiola atlantica. Next base: position 73,581,302 of record OY744521.1, read on the forward strand.
AACGGCAAGACTTACAGACTGACAATTGCAAATAGAGGTTCTCCTTTATAATTATGCCAAGTTTTCTCAATAGCTACGGCTGAAGAAAGACTGAATGCTGCTCTAGGATGTTACACTTCTACAACAGTTTTTTTTATATAAAAAGTATAAGTTAACTAGCATGATTGCCCGCCATTGCCATGTATTATATAAAAATAATACTAGAGATAAATAAAAAAGGATCGAATTGTTATAATTAGATAATTTTGCAGAAGATTATGAACAATTGTCATGCTTCACTTAATGTGCTAATCAAGATGCTATAAAAATTACTTTACGCTTCTACATGGCTGACGGAACGAGAACAAACTTACCCCATGAATGAAATAGAGGGTTCAGTTCGATATTCTATATAGATTCGCAAGTCCAACAAGATACAGATGAAGAAGTTCAGATGTTACATCGTCCGAAACGTTGTGAGAACAGTAGCCCAAACAATCAAAATAATACTATTTAAAAAAATATATTTCGCATTATTATATTAAAAATAGTATTAACAACATACAGGAGGTCCCAAAAAGAAGAAAAATGTTTTAATACTTTGCTCCCTTTTTGCTTAAATATATTCTGGGAATATAAATATAATTATAAGTATGATTCAAGAAGTTTTCAAAAATGCATTTATTAAATAAAAAAAAACTCCAGGTTTAGACAATTGTACAACACATTCTCAAAGTGCTTTGACGCTCAGCATCAAATCAACATGCCACAAAAACGAAGACGTTGTTCAGCTCTTCACGGGTAAAACTTGTGATCTTTTTTCTTCAATGCAATTTCGAAGTTCTTCAAGTCTTCCCGGTTGTTGGTAGTGAAATGCATTGGTCTTCAACTGACCCTCAAAACCAGAAGTTCATCGGTGTGACGTTGATCATATTCTTTACTCCAAATGATGCTTCCAAAAACCGATGTACCACCTTTGTGTAATAAGGTGGTGTTCTGCCTTGCATAAAGACAGTGAAAGACAGCATTGTTCTTCTCTCCAGGAAACCTTTCTTTCGTTTAGGGACATCCTGTATCAATAAGACCTCGAAAATAAAATATTGGTATTATTGTAGATTTACCACCTCCGCTAAATCACCCTGACCCCCTAAAAAAAAAAGATTCTACTTTTTTAGGTGATTATATTTACACATACTGAAAAACTTAGCCAAAGAAGAAAAGCAACAATTATTCTAGAATTTAAAGTGGACGATCAGTTTCGTATATAAATTGAACAAAATGTTCCCCATTTCCGGGCAATTCTAGTTTTTTATGGCAATTAACCACATTTTTTTCCCTACTAACCCTAAGTCCGAATGGAAAAGTCGTAAAACCACACGTAATAGCCTAAAATACTGGACCCTCACAAAGAAAGAAAACGCACAGAATTTATTTCCCATGGACAAAATAAAAAATTGGTTAACGACCATAAAACGCTACAATGGCCCGGAAATGGAGGATCATTTTATGTTAAATTTATATAGGAAACTGATTTCGTACACTGAATTCTAAAATAATTTTTTTTTTTTTTGCTTTTTTATTCTGCCAAGTGTTTCAAGGTGTTTACACGTAATCGACTAAAAAGGTAGTATCTAATTTTTTTCTTTTGGGGGAGGGGGGTCATTTAGCGGAAGGTGTTAATCTACAAATGATAACACAATATTTTCTTGTTGGTCTCTCTTAAATTTTGAAAATAAAGTCACAATATTATTTTGTTTATTTTTAATATTCCTTTTTACTTGCCTCCCTACGAGCGCAGAGTTAGGCACAAGTCGGTTTTTAATGTGTGGAAAATCCAGCTCCCCAAAAAGAGGCATTCTGGATTGGAACAATAATAAAAATTGCCTCAGTCTAGAATGACTCTTCTTTTACTGACCGAGAGCAGAATAGACTAAGTGCAGCATCAGAACAGATACTACACTTTGTAGCTAATTTATAATGTCATTATTAGATATTTTTTGATTTGTAAACATCTCTCAGATAAAGTTAACATCTATTATTTTTTCAATAAACAATTGCTACGCATATGCTGAACCAATATATATGTTGTTGTTTTTTTGTCTAAATATTCTGGCTCTTGAGCTTTAGCCATACACACATACAGACACATGTAGAATAGGAGGACTAAGTCTTATTCTAACATTTAAAACTACTTTATTGGTCGTCTTCATCAACATGTATAAAAGGAAGAAATGAAAGAGAAGGGTGTTAGTGAATGAATACATCCATGAGTATGAACAAAGAGTAAAGGTTAGAAAGTCCACATGGTGTTAAATAAATGTCCCGTTAATAGGGAAGAGAAAAGAGTTCATATATGATGAATGTTTACATTACACAGGTGTGCGAGTCAGGTCATGTGTAATTATTTATGTGTGTGTGTGTTATATTAAGTTTACGTGTGTGAGACAGTCGCCATGTTGGAATCTTGAGTCTTCTTGTCAAAGTCGAACCTCAGGCCAAAAGGCACAGCAGGTTTCTGTTGTGTCTCAAAAGAGAAGTTGGGTTAGATAGGAGCGCTGTGGAATGAGTCAGCTCATTGTGAGATCTCCTGGCCGGAAAGAGAAAGAGTCTAGCTGGCGTTCCGATTTTATAATCTCTTGCCACATGGTCAGCTCGCATGAGATATGGCCCCTGATGTGTCAAGCCAGAAAGAAAGTTAAATGCTTGCACAAATAAGCGCCGAGCTTAGAAATAAAGCACAGATTCAAAATTGTCATGGCGGCTGTTGCTGCAGTTGTACCGCTGTTACACACACATACAAATACACTTTATTTATATATAGATTATGCACTGATAACTTTGGGGAAAATATGAACCTACAATTTCACCATAGCTATGGGTAAAATAGTTACCCGTGTCCACCAATGTTTATAAAACTAGCTGTATCTACCCAGCGTTGCCCGGGAGCCTTTTACTTTCATTTTTGTTTGGCCTTTTTTTTAGGCATGCCATTTTTAAATATGAATATTGAAAGTTAAATTTAATTATTACGTTATCGTTTGGTCATTAAATTATTAATTGGACTAAATTGTTATTAAAACTATAACTGATGTATTTTTTCATCTCTATTTATACATTTATTGCATGTAAATGGTTTTCAAAATTTTGAATCATGAGGATTTGGTAAGAATTTTATAGCCAGAAACGACTTTCTATTCGACAGTTAAAATTTCTTTTAAATTTCTTCAAAATTTCGAACAATCATGAAGTAAGTCTTACCTTTTGTTTCAGCAATTAAAAAAATATTGAAATAACTGCCTTGTTTACAAAGATATCGAAATGCGTTCTGGTGGATTTAATTTCGTAATGAAATTATTTTTTAAACAGGATTTAAAACAAAGATTCTCTTTAGTATTTTATGCTACTGCATTTTTGATTTCGATAAACGATCGATTAATAGTAAAAAATAATTCCGTGTGTAATTAGAACAGTTACGTTGATCCAGGAAATACACACACACATAGAGTCGTCATAATCGTAGTAGTAATAATAATACTAGTAATAATAATAATAGTAGTAATAGTAATAATGATAATAGTAATAATAATAGTAAGAGTAATAATAGTAACAATAATAATAATAATAATAATAAGCCTAGGCTGACACCACACACAACACTTGCATAGGGCAAAAGAGGATGCGAAGACCGAGGAGGCACAGCACAAACCAGACCTACACTGGAAGTGCAGAGACTGCTGGGACATTGGGGAGGCTTATTGCCACCCACATCCCAGAGAAGACCAATGGTCCTTACCAGCGAGAAACCAATGGTAAACGGCTGTTGTGATACTGCAAGTTTATTTGCAGTGGCTATCGAAAAGAGGTAGAGAATACTGGAAATCTTGGGAGACTTGTTGTCACTCAGACTCCAGGGAATACCACCGGTTGTCGGTGAGAAATCACGGATGACCTGTGTGAGAACTCCTAGTGAGTAAATAATAATAATAATAATATTCCGTTATAAGACGGCTTTCAGAAATTGACTTCCAAACTAACCTATCTGGCCAGGTCTCTCTTTCTCTCAAATTCATATTTATCACTTCCTCCTATGTTTTCTTCGCCTTCCCTTGTCAACTGACCCTGCTACTACAACTGTTCTACATTTTCTAAACCAAGCACTTTCATCCATTCTTTCAATGTTGCCAAACAAACGAAGTGTCCTGTTTTGCACACATCCCCCTATACTGTCACATAATTGTATTAATGCAGAGATTAATGATTAACAATAGGTATCGTAGTTCGGCATGCAATAACCCCCAAAAGGGGTGATATGCCATAAAAATAGATAAACGAAACCTATATTTCATAGAATTATTTTCTTTTATTTTTCTCTTTATTTTTTAATGTATCTATTACATGACAGAATGAAATATTTGCAATCAGTCTTATCTGCATTGGCCATATCTGTACATACACTGCCAGAGCAAAACAAACAAACATTGGCCTGTTTCTTATTGTAACTGGTCAGAATAAGGTATCCAAGTTCATTCTAATAGAGGGTATGTATTTGTTTTTCTGTTTTCTGGAAAATCTTTTCTTTTTTCCCACCACTTAATCCATCACATGCATTGGTTATGGTTTCGTTTTGAGCAGCAGATGCTGTGAGTTATTCCAACAATTCTTAGGAAATTATAGTTGATAAGAGGACATAAAGCAAACAAATTTGACATCTGAAAAATCAGGAGATTAGATTGGAACAGAGTTTCGGGACGAACAAAATTGCTATCAGAGTAAAAATATTAATAATGGCAATGGGACTGAGACAGAAAGAAAAAAAGAAATTGAACAAGACCGGGAAGCCATTTTGTTTTCATGTTTGTCTTTTATATCTTGGTCTTGTTAATTGAAAAAAATAAATTAAGAAAAGACAAGACATGAGAAAGATGTTTTATGGCATAAAAGTTTTAAAATAAGAAATTATTTCGTGTTCTGGTATGCTGGACGTTGTGAAAACAGAATTTATTGGTATCTTTTTTAAAAAATGCTTGTACGTTTAAAAATTCATTAGCAAATTTTGGTTAAGTAGAATTTTGAAACTATGATTAATAAAAAGAGAACATTTACAAAGTGGATATTTGAAACTTGTCGAAGTGCAGGTTTTTTTACAGGATAAAGGATAACTAAACTTGCATGGGTAGTCTCAGAAAATAAATGGTTGATTAAGTCAACAGGCTAGGATAAAATAAAGAAAATCACAAAGTGAAAAATGAGACTCGTACAAGAGTTGAACCTGTGTCTTTTAACGAGGGGCCACCTGATGAAGGTGTCGTCCTTGATCGCTTGACGAACCAGCCAAACGATTAGAGAAAGCTTAATTTGTACAAATAACTCATCCTTAAAGATTTGCGATAAATGTTTGTTTACGTATTTATCAGCGATTTAATGATGATATTCTTAGAATTGCATCGAGCAAGGAACTTGTTATATATTTAACATTGGAATTTATTTCAGATAGTGTATTTATGTATCACAGTGATTTTTGTTGTTGCTGATTCCCATGTTTGCATTGGTAATACCATTAGATAACCGGTTGAATTAATCCATGTGGCTGGGCATAAACATAGAAAATCACAGAGTGAAAAAATAGACTTGAACAGGATTCTTATTTTTCACTTATGGTTTTATTTGTTTATCCCCAGCCCCATGGACTAAATCAACTGTTTATTTAATAGTTTAACTCATGCAAACTTGAGCGTCAACAAAAACAAAATGAGCATGATACTAATATATTGTCTGAAATAAATTCCAACAATGTTATATATATAGTAGTATGAAAATATATCTGTGGCAAGCAAGCTATACAGAAGCCTCCACGTTTCATTTCCACAGAAAACCATCAAACTAAATGTGCAGATTTTTTGTTAGCGATTGTGTTTATATCTAAGTAGTGTTTACTCTAGCTAATTAACCAATCAGTTCGGTGTTATTACTCCCTTGTGGAGTAATGTTTTCATTGGCCAATGACCAACCTCTTCTCGAACAAAGGCCTGGCTGACCTTATGTGACACCCTTTTCTTTTATTTGGGTGTCGGTTTTTGTGAACTCCGTTTTTAAGTGTGTCAAATTAATAGGTGGCCTTATTTTAGCACGTGTGGATTGAAATAATTCATATTTGCTATTCATTTTGTTATTTGTTACTTTAGGAATTTATTTAGTTTAGCTTTTTATTTGTTATATATATAATATATATATATATATATATATATATATATATATATATATATATATATATATATATATATATATATAGTTATCCTGAAGTGAAGTTTATTCTATGTCAATAGTTAGTTGCTACATAGATTCCAAACTTTACTAAGTTTTGGGATATTTAAAATTTAAAATTTCTAGCTTCTCATTCAAACATAATCTATACGGATCGTCTCAATAATTGCATGTTCTAGCCCATCGTAATATTGTTCCCTCAATTATTGGCGAGCATCTGCTTTCGTTCAGCTCCCAGTAATCGTTTGCTTTATATATATACTGTCAGTACTGCCTTGTACCACTGAAATTTTTAACATGCTTAGTTGACACGTGATGAGGAAAGAGTATTGCGCGTTCGATCACATGTTGTATGTAAAATATTGAAAACTCAGCCTCTCTAGAAAGTTAGATGACAGTTTGGAAAAATGAAGTGACTCTCAGAAAAATTTAAGTGGAATTGAAAAGACAAGAACTCTGTAAACAGTGCAACAAATAAGCAATCGTCTCCAGGCAACTGTAAGGCGGATGAGGGGGTATATATATATATATATATATATATATATATATATATATATATATATATATATATGACGTTAGACTTATTTATATGAAAATGAATTGACTTATACTCGGCTACAACGTGTAATTATGGCAGAAAATTTTACGTTTTGCAAGCAATATAATTCTTTCTTTCAGAGAATGTAAATCAAATGATGAATCAGGATGACACCCACAGTTTTCAGGATGTCATTGCTGATCGACAGCATATGAGCATATATGAGATAGACCATGTAAATAGATACAAATGGGATTTTTATTTCCAAGAATCACACAGCCTTTAAATGATTTGTTCAATATAGGCACCATTTCTGTTTTGGCATGCATTAGCCTGAGTAGGATTTGTGCATACAAAGTCGAGGATACGTCCTCGACAATCCGTCTAACAGAGTCTGGGTTATTTTTGCATCTTTTGGGCTGAGGTATGGCTCTGTGCAGTTCTAGGAGGTTCATACTTCCAGGCTTTACTTTCTCCAGGTAATTCGATGGGGCGACTCAGGCATTTTTGGACGTCCAGAGTGCACACACCTCTTGTGCACTTGCTTTTCAATCCCCACTTCAGATCGTGTGCAACATCTTCCCGCAGTGGGAGGAAATTAAATACCTACTCACACTGCAAAGTTCTCTATTGCCCACTAACAAATTTCTTGGGAGATTGCCCTTACATAATCAGTAAGTGCTTTTTTTAATTCATGTAAACTGTTTTCGATGAACGATTAACAGAGGTTGCGTTTTCATCTACTAATGCGTGGATACACCATTATACAGCAGTCGTAACTCCAGGTTCTGGATCGTCTGTTGACCAAACCACTCGGACGCCGATGTTAATTTATAAAAAGGTTTATTAAAAAGAAAAGAACATACACAGCAAAATATGAAAGGGATGCATTACTTACATACGATGGAGAGAGAGAGTGAGAGGGAGATAGAAAGAGAGAGGGAGAGAGAAAGAGAGAGAGAGAGAGAGGGAGAGAGAAAGAGAAAGAGAGAAAGAGAGGGAGAGAGAGAGAGAGGGAGAGAGAACGAGAAAGATAGAGAGAGAGAGAGAGAGAGACAGAAAAATAGATGGATAGCTTGCCTCCCTATACCAAGCTACATTGTATCTGTCTGGCTACCATTGGGGACGGCACTCTGAACACGTTTTCTCTGCTTGAAGTATCGCTAGAAAAGACACAAAAATCTCCATCCATAAGTTACATAGTTTCGTTGAATTCCATTCTGAGGTCACCACTCACTCTTAGGTGTCACTCAAACTTTCCCTTTTAAACAACTGTCCTCGTTATGCAATACAGAATTTACTGTGTACACCCCACAAGAAAAACATCAGCAAAGTGAGATCTTGAGAATGAGACGCTCATGGATTTTCAGTTATTCTAGAGATTACACGATAATCAAACATGCCTTTAAACATTTCTAGTATTTGATTGAGTGTATGGGTGTAGCTCCATCTTGGATACACCAATGAGTTTGGAATGGAACAGCTTAGTCTGCCAGATATTCTATGTCGAATTCTATGATTAGACTGTTAAAAACGCTGGAAATAAAGATTTTAAAACATTTTTTTTTTCGTTATTTTCGGACTATTAACTTAAAAAAATATTTTGGATTTTACACTTTTAAACATTTTACAGTGTGTTAAATAATATTTTTTGCTCTTGACTAGTTTTTGCTGGGCATTTTTCTCTATTTGTATAATTTTGGTTATTTGAATTACATTTCTCATCTTGAGTGTTATCATCACCACGTTTCGGCTGCTGTAATCTCCGGCCTTCTTCAGGTGTATCTTTTCGAACTCAGAAATATTTCTGTCGAAAGTTACAGCGGCCAAAACGTTGTGATGATAACACTCAAGATGAGAAATGTAGTCCGAATAACCAAAATTATGCAAATTATCAATCCTCATCTAAAAAATTCAGAAATAAAGATTTGTATATGGACGACCAGAAAGTCTTTGATCGTCTATGTATAAAGTTTTTGATTGCTTTTAGTTTTTTTTTGTCCGTTTTTCTGATGATGGGAGACTGTTTTTTGGAGTAAACTCTGTTAGATTTTACTAGAAACATTGTATGTACTATAGACATTATGCTTGAAAGCCTTAACAATGCACATTTGAAAATAAAATAACTCAAATATTAATAGTTATGATATATTTTCTAATATTTCGGAAAAATCTCTTGATCAAAGTAATTGTGGATGAAGTTTTTTTTGTTTTACTTTCTTCTTTCTTTTATTCTCTACATCTATTGGTATTGGAGTTCTAGTCTGACACGTGGTATTAAGTCATATATTTAAGAAAGTTGAATTTGACTGTTTTTCGCTTGGTGAAACAATTATTGAAAGTTTGCAACCACGAACCAGTAATGCATAGAATTAAGATAATGTTAATAATTTGCTCGAAACATTATTATATGTTTTAAATCCTTAACAATACACATCCACTTGTCCCAGCATTACTTCCATATTACTTCCAGCTCAGATATCTCCTTGTCACAGTAAAAGTGTGGTTGGACATTCCTCCTGTCCTGGTGCCGTACAAATACTGGGTAGGTTTAGTCAACTTCCTTCAAAGGATTAAGTTTCTAGGGAATATCAAATTCACAAGCGGTCTCTAGTTGCATGTAGGTCCTGCTCAGGTGAGATAATTTTAATGATGTTAGTTTTTGCTGGGAGGCGTCGTCGTTCTCCCATATACAGCGCCTAGTATTCCCAAATGGCCATCCATCTGGTACTGACGTCACCTAACTTCGGTGATCTAACAAGAACCAGTGTATCAACGTGATTATGCCTCACGATATGTGATTGAAGATTGTGAAACCTTTACTGCACTTTAAAGTCCTCATCATGCAAGCATCCCTTCAGAAGATATCCATAGACTATTGGAACAGAAAAAAGCCTTAAAGGATTCTGCACTGTAGATAGGTACTTCAGGTAGTACATATATAAATGTTGCATTCGATGTAAGTCACAGGAACAAATTAGAAGAAAATCTCTAAAATAACATGTCTTTTGGTCTGCTTATCCAAACATTGCTTTTGGTCATGGATTTTCTCATTCTTCATTGGACCTAAACCTCGCATCATGTGTGGATGCTGTTTGCCTCTCAGTTGCCTGATTGGCGATGCTCTTCAGGTGCCTTTCTCTTCAACCTTAGTTGGAAAATGTTCGGTCATGAAGACTAATTTAAAACGTTAATTATATATTTGACTAGAAAAAATGTGACCCGTTGAATCAACCATTGAGCTCAGGTGAAATTGTTTGAATGAGGAAAATATGAGTTTACAAAGCCAATTAAATATTAAAAAAATAAAAGGATGAAACCCAAAATTAGCCTCTTTCTGCTCGCTATACATATTCTCTCTATTTCTTTTTCACTCTCCAACTACTAGTTAAATAATATTATTGCATGTAGTGATATTCCCTTTTCTTTATAATGGACTATTCAAATCTTTTTATTCTACCCTTTCTTTATTACCTCTGACTCTTAATAGAGAGAGAGAGAGATAGAGAGAGAGTGAGAGAGAGACAGAGAGAGAGAGAGAGAGACAGACAGACAGATGTGAGAGTGATAGATACCGTATAGAATTAAAGCAGGAGATGGGGGAGGGCAAACAACATACAGTGAGAGAGGGTGAAAGTAATAGATAGAAACTTAGTAAAAAACAGTGGTAATTTAATGAGTAAATTGTAAATAGTAAATAATTAGAACAATTAAAATGGAAGTTTCTTCAAACATAACTCAATCCCAAAATCAAGGAATATTTTAGCATGTAGTTTGTGCGATTAAAATATATAGGAAAAAAACCTCAGGGAAACAAACGTTGATTTACTCAGCTTTAGTATAATAATAGTTTCACTTAATTATTTATCCCTTTCCTTATGTAAGAGTTTCCTCTGGTTATATTTGGAGAGAATTTAAGCGCCCCTTTCTATCTGGATCTGAATATACATGTTTTTCCCCCAAAAGTTAAACTGCAAACTGTCTACATCTGCAAATCCTTCTATGTTTAGCCACATGAGTAAACCAACGAAGCAGACATTCGCCCGATATGTCGGACAATAACTGACTCTGGAGTCAAACCTTAACTGTTAACACAGAAAAATATTACTGCTAATTAATATGTAACATAAAAAACGCCGGTCAGGAGAAGTGCAGTTGGTGATATGAAACCTTTATCATTATATAATGTTAGGTATGTGTCTATGTTTACATATTTGTATGTACAGGATCGCTTCTAAACTAATTAACTCATCGTTACGAATTTTGGAACACAGATGTGAGGCGTAAGGATGGGTAACGTGGGCTATATTTAGTTTAATTTAGTTTCATGCAAAAGGGTATAAAACGAGGGTGAAGCCCTTTGTAAAAATTCAGATACCTGGGATTTTTGTGAAATTTTAACAATACGTATTAGACATTAATTTATTAATAAATATTCCCAAATTTCATTTTCTTTAGGGTATTTTACAGGATTTTAGGGAGCATAATATGGACACAACCTCTAATTTGAAAATTCAAATATTTCAGATTTGCATTGAAATGGATCAATGGTTATTAAACACCAATTAAGTAACATTCCCTGAATTCCAATTTCTTCATAAGACCGCTTAAGCTTAATCCTTACATTTCAGAAATATTCTAGAATCAAAGTCACGTGGTGTTTTTTTTTTTATCAAACTTGGAATATGGATTCTAGATATAAGGTTTAGTAACATTATATCTTGGTAAGGGGACATAAATATTATGCAAAACTGTCTGAGGCCGGATATTCTAGTTTCACTATAAAATGCTCATCATGCCGGTACCCTTTCTCTGGACAGAAGGAGGCTATTAATTAATCCACTAAAGGTGTACATTTTTCATTTATGTTAATTTATACAAAATAATACAAACTTTTAGAAGTACGTAGTTGTTTTTTTCCCAATTATCTTTTTTTCTTTCAATACCTGAGAAAACCCCAAAAGACACTTAAAGTAGTGAACGATTTATAAAGAAAGAAAATGTATTCTGTGAGATGAGAATCACATCTTTGCCTAAAAACGTAGAAGATAGTGGAACTGGACACTAAATGTAAAAATAAGTTAATATTTAAAATTAAATTCAAAAAATGTATTATTTTTATTTAATAAACCGAATGAACTCTTTTGGTTTCCTTGATAAATATCAAATACTGATGCCAAAGAAATTCATGAAATGGTAAAGGAAGAAATAAAAAATCATGCGGAGAATTCTTGAAGAAATATTGAAACAAAGTAATTTCTAAAGTTTGCATTGAATTCATAAGAACGAGATGAGAAATAATATTCAATTAATTTGTAGTTTATTTAACAAAAAATAATTTTTGAATTTAATTTGACAGTTTCTATCTTTGATTTGCATGTCCTTTTTTTCAAAAAAATCTGTTTAATTCTTCTTTAATAGCTATTTGTGATTTTCCTAATTTTTTATTTCTTCACTTTTTTTATGATCCATGTCTTGGAAAATTTCTTTATAATCTCAAGAATTTGCACTGACCATTCTTGAATGATCATTTTTTTAATATTATTATCGTCGAAATTTATTTTTTAAAGAACTTAGTCCAGTTTTCTTTTTTTAAATTTGGATTCCTGTTAAGACCCTTTCAAATATTCCTATTTGCACAATGTTTAGTTATTGAGGAATTCTGACCAAACATTCTTGTCTCCTCTTCCTTCCTTTCTCTCTCTCTCTCTCTTTGGTCTTTTTTTCTTTCTCTTCCTCTCCCTTTGGTCTTTTTTCTTTCTCTTCCTGTCTCTTTTTGTTTTTTTTCTTTCTCTTCCTCTCTCTTTTAGTCTTTTGTTCTTTCTTTTCCTGTCTCTTTTTGCTTTTGTTCTTTCTCTTCCTGTCTCTTTTTTCTTTTTTTCTTTCTCTTCCTCTCTCTTTTTGGTTTTTCATTTTTTCTCTTCCTCTCCTTTAGTCTTTTGTACACCTTTTTCTTCTCTCTTCATCTTGTAATCACTTGATTATCAATTCTTGCTTAGCTCTTGATATCTAGTCCAAGTTTAAAGTTAATCTTCTGCTTTCACACTTTAACATTTTTCAATTATACCATCCTCAATAATTCTTTGTTCCGTTTAGTTTGTCTTTGCACTTCTAATGATTAATTCTCAACACTCAACAATTTCAAACATTTTTTCAATATCTCCACACCGCCAACTTTATATTTGATAGAATTTGTTTTACCATTTTTCTGTTTCAATTTTCCTTAGTATTTTAAATTTAGTATGCATAAACTGAAGTAGCGATGCTGCTGTTTTCAATGGAACAGACTGTGGTCTCAGTGTGGAGTGTTCGAATTCTGTTGGGAGCTATTATATTACTTTCAGTCATAATCTAAATTAAAATATGAATCAATATGTACTCTTGTAGCTATGGATCAAATAGGAGATCAGACTCTAAAGCTTTGGTAAGGCAACTCGTCTATGAGAAGGAAACCGTTGAAATAACTACAGCTCTGGAAGTCTACGACTCCTCGAAAAGCTATATCATTAAAAGCAACAGAATTCACTTGAAATAGATTTTTTCATTAAATCTATTTTCCTGTACTATTCTACTCATCGCAATTTTTCTTTTCATATTAAGCTCATTTTTTCTTCAATCATTTTTCATTCTTTTTGTCCTTCCATTGTTTTTCTTCTTATTATTATTTAGTTTTACTATTTTCGTTATTTCTTTCTTAATTGCTTTCTTTCTTTTTCTTTATTTCTAAATCGTTTAACTTTCTTTCTTTCTTCATTTTTCTTTGTGATTTCTTTCTTTCATGCTTTTTCTTTTCTTCAATGATTTCTTCATTGGTTATTTCTTTTCTTCATTGATTTCTTCATTGATTTCTTTATTTATTTCTTCATTGATTTCTTCTTTTTTGTTGATTACTTTCTCGGTTACTTTCTTTCGTCCCTTTTTCCTTTCATTCTTGCTTGCTTTCTTTCTTCTGTATTTCGTTCTTGATTCTTTTCTTGGTTGCTTTTTTTCTTCTTCATTTTTTCATGATTTATTTCCTTTACGTTTTCTTTCCTTTTCATTGATTTTTTTCGTCATTACTTTCTTTCTTTATTGATTCTATTCTTGATTGCTTTTTTTTTCATTGATTTCTTTCCTTTCTTATTGATTCCTTTCTTTCTTTCTTGATTTTTGCTTTGACTATTGTAGTATTTTCGTCTTACACATACTTTTTTCTCTTTCTATTTACTCCTTTTTAAAAGAATAATTATATTTCTTTACATTTTATTATCTTTCTTCTTACACCCTTCAGCCCTTTTTTCTTCTTGCACCTTTCATCCCTTTCTTTCTTCATACACCTTTCAGCCCTACCTTTCTTCTTACACCTTTCAGCCCTTTTTTCTTCTTACACCTTTCAGCCCTTTTTTCTTCTTACACCTTTCAGCCCTTTTTTCTTCTTGCACTTTTCAGCCCTCCCTTTCTTCTTACACCTTTCAGCCCTTTTTTTTCTTGCACCTTTCATCCCTTTTTTCTTCTTGCACTTTTCAGCCTTTTTCTTCTTCTTGCACCTTTCATCCCTTTCTTTCTTCATACACCTTTCAGCTCTCACTGTCTTTATACACCTTTAAGCCATTTCTTTCTTGTCACACTAGATACTGTTATTATTTAATTTCATTGCTCTTCTTCCTTCTATTCATACACTTTCTTTTTCCTTCTTTCCTCTTCTCATTTAATATTTCCATTTATGTATTCCTTCCTTAATTGTTTCTAAATCTTTTATCTCTTTCAAAACATTTCTACTATCTCTTTACTCTATCTTTTCGCCTCTAAATTCCTACTTGTTGCATTTCTGTTATCTCATCACCCCATTTTCGTTCATACCTTACACATATATTTGTTGAGGCAATATTGGTTGAATGGTGGAGAGACTGAAGAAGTATTTAAAATGGCAGGAAATTCATCAAAACTACTCGGTAAACAGTCGAACGTTGAAGAAAAGAAATTTGACAGGTCAAAAATATTCCATTTTTCTGGGGAAAAGCAGAAATTGTGTAAAACAAGCATAAAGATAAAAACGCACACAAGAAAACAAACTGATTTTTTTTTAAATAACAAAAAAAATACAGATATTCTTAAGATGTTTTCATTTAATCTGCGCGTTTTTCTATTTCAAACTTATGCGTGACAGACCAACAATTTTTTTATTTAAAATTTAAGTGTGACAGACCAACAAGAATGCCATTTCTAAACTTATGTGTGACACCAGAACAACCAAAAGGCTATTTCAAACTGAAGCATGATAGACCAACGAAAATGCCATTTCAACTTATGCGTGACAGGTCAACAAAAATTCTATTTCAAACTGAAGCGTGGCAGATCAACAAAAATTCTATTTCAAGCCTAAGTGTGACAGACCAACAAACATTTTATTTCAAACTTATGCGTGATAGACTGACCAATATAAGGACAGGACCTTTCATAGAGACGTAGAGATGCATATAAAAATGCTATTTCTAACTTAAGCGTGACAGACCAACAAAATTCTATTTCAAACTTAAGCGTGACAGACCGACTATCGAATAAGACAGAGCCATTCAACCTGCACATTTAACGATAAAAATTATATTTAAAACTTGAGTGTGACAGACAAACTCTTTCAAATTGTAATGAATGTGTTATTTTAAAATTAAGTGTGACAAACCATTCTATAGATGGGCAGACAGATGGATAGGATCTCTTATAGAGGTGCATGAAGGAATCTAAAACTGCTATTTCAAACTTAAATGTGACAGACGGATGATAATTATATTTCAAACATAAGCATGACAGACAAATTTATAATAAAATATAATGTGTCCATCTAGTTTATGCCTTTAGTACATGCACGTAGTATTTCAAACATAAGCTTAATAAACCACCCAACCATATCAACACACAAATTGAGAGATCGACAGAACCTCTAATAGATGTGCATGGACGCATTTAGCGATGATATTCCAAACATAAGTATGACAAATCAATCGGTATTAAAATAAGATGTTTTCGTTCAATAGATGTCTTAGTAATGAACAAGCTATTTCAAACTTCAGCATGACAAACGACGCAACCATATCAACAGAAAACGAAGACAGACAGAACGTTTATTAGAGATAAATGGAGACATCTGAAATGCTATTTCGAATTAAGTGTGACAGACGAAGGAAAATTTTTTATTTGAATCATATACGTGGCAGACAAACTTATAATAAAAATAAGATGTGCTTATTTAATTTGTGCCTTCACTAATGATCATGATATTTCAAACTTGAGCGTGACAAACATGCTGACAGATATACGAACGGACAGATATACAAAACCTCTTAAAGAAGTGCATGGACGCATTTAGAAATTTATATTTTAAATTTAATTGGGATAGGCCAAAGCGTGACAAACGGACAGGTAGATGGCCAAAGCCTCTCAGTGAGAAGCTTGGTCGTATATTCAGTTTGTACATTTAGCGATTAAAATTCTATTTACAACTTAAGCGTGACTGACAAACCTATAATTGAATTTGTTGCTTTAGTACATGCTATTTTGAACATCCCATTTCAAAGTAAAGTGTGACAAACCACTCTACAGACGGATATAACGACTGACTGACAGAACGTCTTAGAGAAGTGCATGGACGCATCTAAAAACGCTATTTTAAACTGAAACATGCCAGACCGACAGAAATGTTATTTCAAGCTTAAACGTGACCAGCACGCAGGTAGATTAAAATTACATAGGCATGACACAGGGAAGCTTCCAGCAGAGATTGTACACACACAGGTATGCCTTTAAATACAAAAAAGGCCAACACAACACTCGCGACCCGGATATGGCAACTAAAATGGAAAGTAATAGAGAGAAGGCCATCATACTCTCCAGCAATAAATTGATGTCCCCTGTGTGACACAGAAAAATATCACATATTAAGGGCCATTATTGACCAAAATACAAACTGTTTAAACATTAGGAATGCAATTTTTAAAGGATGTGTCCATAGGAGATAGGCAATTCTTATAAACTGGATTGACCGTTACACATGAAGGACTACCGATAATCACTCCCTCTGCCAAATACATAACTTCAAAATAGCTCCATACAATACCACTTCTACGCCAGAATGTTTTTTTCCAATTACCCCCTCATTAATATTTTAATATTGTCCATCTCTATACCAACACTTACAACCAGTAAATTACACCACGAAAATATGAAAATATTTTTCCAGTTGTTAAGACGAAAGCCCCCTCTCATAAAACCGCCTTAACAGAATCAATCCACTGCCTAAATCTTATTCTTAACTCTAAATCAGGCTTAATCACCCACATCATTAATTATTATTTTCATAATAAATTGATACTCCATTATAAGTTTACATTTCAAATTATACCTTAAATATGAGTGTTAAATATTGAATACAGAATCAATTAAAAATGTGTATAATTACTTCCCTTCGATTGTTTTGTTTTATTTATTTTTAAAAATTTAAATTCTGGATTTTTTATTTTGTAAATTTAATTTACCTCATATTCTCTCCTTAACACATACTTTAGACAAAGCTAATTTAACCCTAGCAATTTATTTTTTATATAACGGCCATTAACGCTATTAACAAATACTGAAAATATTTTTTTTAATTTCAGTTCTTAACTTTTTTAAAAATTCATAACTTATATATTTAAGCCCCCTTTTTATGACTTTATTAAGCTTCTTAATCGCATATATCTTTCCCTAACACAAAATTTAGACGATTCTAATTGAACACTTCAAAGCAAATGACGTATCCAAACGAGAGTGATACGATACAATCCATTTTCTTTACCAAATGACAACAAAGCTGAAGATAGTCGGGAGGTAAACTATTCCTGAGCTTGAAACCAATGGTACGGATGTTGTACTGATTTCCTGTACCACATAATAAATAAATATTGCACTCTTAATTTCGATTTTCAATTAATCGAGCACTCTGCTGGGATTTTTCCTACCATCTTACAAAAGAAGTTATACATATATATATATACAAATTATTTATTTTAAAACTATGTGTTACATATTTCAAAGACGTACTGCGATTTCATTGACCCTTTATCCTTTAAAACACCGTTATAGTCTATTCAAATCATCAGCGACTCACGAAATGAAAACAACACGAAGAATCTGATATATTTTGATATATATATATATATAGAGAGAGAGAGAGAGAGACGTATATATGTGTTTATATCACCAAGTCGTAAGTGTCAAAAGAATATGTGTTTTTAACTCAGACGTTATTATTTAAAAAAAAACAATAAGATTCATTTCGATCGCCTTAGTTAAATATAAGATTTTAATTCCTCCTCGCTCTGTAAGGGGTGTTCAGTTTGGTTGCAACCACCACTCTCTCTGGTTGTATTTGAATTGTTGAAGGTGAATTCAGTTTTCTGTCAGTCTCAAAAATGTAATAGTCTAGTTTGATGCTTGAGGAAACCACAAGGTTGAAATAAATTATTGCATCGACGATTATGTAATTTCGTGTTATTATATTTTATGTTATATATATATATATATATATATAGCTCTCACCGGCAACAACCTTCCTATGCACGTTTCAGTTAAGGCTGAACAGATATCTGAAGAAGGGAAATGTTCTTCCCGAAATATCATATTATACAGAACTTCCATCAGACCACACTGACGCACGTAAGATTGTAATATAATGCAAAAATATGAATATTGTATTAATAAAAAAGGTGGAAACTGCAAAACTCATTCCACCATTATATGTCCTTATTTGCTTTTATTTATCCGTTACACCACTGCATTGCATTGCATTGCCTTCTATAAATTATCTTTATATACACACTAAACAATGCTTCAAGCAAACTACATTAACCTCTTATATATATATATATATATATATATACACATATATATATATATATATATATATATACACACATATATATATATATATATATATATACACACACACACATATATATATATATATTACTTGGACGCATATAAAATAATATGTGTTCGTTTAATATGTGCATTTAGCAATGATTCTACTATTTCGAATTTAATCGTGACAGATGTACTGGCTGAACAACTGAGAGATGGGCAGATCCTCTTACGGAGATATAAGGACGAATCTAAAAAGAAGCAGAAGAATAAAAATATCAGAATTAATAAAATAAGAACGTATTAAGATGCAAAGGGATGATATCACTCTTGGAGAAGTCTAAATTCCGACACACAATTAACTGAAAAACAAACACGGAAAAATTAAAAAACAAACTCAAAGAAAACTAGTGAAATTTGAAAAGAGTAAATTAGAACGCACAAAGATTAATTTGTAGAATATGAAACTGGTGTAAAGGAATGAATACTAAGATTGTTTGCCAAGGAAAAATAGGAAAAGAAATGATTATTAATACATGAGAATCGAAAAAGCATATTTACCAAAAAAAATGATAATTGATGACGCGGAAAAAAGTAGAAAAGAGGTTAAAAAAAGTACAGGTGAGTGAGAAGAATATGTGAGAGCGGAAGATGTTGATTTAAAAAGAAAATGGTAAATGCGACCAGAAAAAAACGAACGAAAGGGAAGAAAAAATACAGGTAAAACGTCTTTAGAGAAAAAGATGTGAAAAAAAAAAATGTTTTTATTTTCTTTTACAAAAGACAGAACTTTGTTCGAAAACGTGACGCTTTAGATTTTCAAACGCTGTGCAAAAATGTCTTGTCAACTTGGCTTGCACAGACTTATGATGGAGAGGCTGTTCTTCAAACAAAAAGAAAAAAAAAGAAAATACCCTTGTGGTCAGTGGATATGAATCACAGAACAAACAGAAACAAATTCTGCAGATTCTATAAAGTGCTTCTCATTGCTCTTCTCTCGATCGTGTCTCTCCATTTTTTTTTGTTTTGTTAAGGGAGGGAAGAATTTTGGATTGCAGCAATTCAGGAACAATTGTGACAACAGAATAAAAGAAGACAACCATTTTTGGGTTTTGCTTTTGTTTTGTTTCTTTTGAGGTTTTGAGACATTTTTGGTAAAGGGTTGATGGAGGTTGGACGAGGAATCATTACAGAATGGTCAGGGCTTTAAAACGTTGGCATGACTCACACTAATGAATTGGCATTAGTTCCGTCAAAGACGTGATAAAAGCATCCTGGACATGACAGGAGTGATTTCAGGGCAAATTATAAGTACTTGAAAAAGTAGTATATCTCTATTTGCAATGTTTTTCAAAGATTATTATTATAGTGTTGCCGTTCCTGCTTCTTTGGAAATGGACTAGTTTTATCAATTAAGACTGATACAGCGAGAGATAAAGATAGAGAGAGATAGAGAGAGAGAGAGAGATGGGCGTAGAGAGAGATAGGAGGGGGTAGAGAAAATATAAATGCGGGACATAAAAAAGAGCCGAGTAAAAGAGTGCGCAAGAAAGATAACTACTGCATGTGCAAGAGAGAGAAAGGGGGGGGGGTGTTAACAAAGAGAAAGAAAGAGAGTGCAAGAAAAAGAGTGCGTGAAAGAAAGAGTAATAATGTATGTGTAAGAAAAAGAGAAAGTGAATCAGCAAGAGAGGGAGAGAGAGTGAGAACAGAGTATATGAACAAGAGATAAAGAAGATGCATAAGATTGCATGAGGTATTAGAGAGAGAGAGAGAGAGAGAGAGAGAGAGAGAGAGACGAATAGAAAAACAGATAGAGACACAGAGAGAATTAGAATGTGAAAGAGTGTGTGAAAGAGAGAGAGAGAGAGAGAGATTGCATTATCAAGAGTCAGAGAATAAGATTGCATGAAAAACAGAGAAACATAATATACAAGAGTGATAGATAAAATAATGTGTAAGAGAGAGAAAGAGAGTTGATGAACAAGAGAAAAAGAAAAAGGACATGATGTGAGCAAGAAAAGAAAAAGGAGTGAGAGAGAGAGAGAGAGAGAGAGAGAGAGAGAGAGAGAGAGTAAACGAAAGACAAAACAGACAGGGAAAAGAGAATGAAAGAAAGCGTACATATTTGAAGGGGCAAAAGTACAAAACGCGAAGGAACTATTTCTGCAAAGTCAAACAAGCAGTTATTAAGAGTAATTGATAAAGAGCTTCCCAAATGGACAGAAAGAAGAATCTAGACATTTGTTTTGCAGACGCAGATGTCAAAACGCGAAAGTGCCAATAAACAGAACGGTTTTAGCTGTTAGTCCGGATTCAATGGTCCTTTTCCGTTCGTTTCCCGGGGTTGACATCCTGCGGCAATGCCCTTCGTGTGCAGAGTTAACACGTCTTTCAAAATGCGGATAAAATGTTGACCACTCTGGACAATTAAGGTTGCTTTTCACTCCGAGTGTAGGCCGCAACGGCTTTCGAAAAGTAAGTATCTGCTGAGAATGAAATGTAAAAATCCACCTAGCTTTTAACGATGGAATTAGACTTCAAGTTGCAAAAGGTTTTTTTTTAAATAAATAAGACAAAATTAGGTGTCAATTATATTTGATTGACCGCTAAACACCATTTTAGTTTTTACTTATGAAGAAGAAGTTATTTGCTTTTTTTTATACAAGTCACATTCTTGTGTCATCCACATGAAAATAACTTTCTAGCAAAAGGAATGACTGATTACTAAGTGACTTCATTCACGATTAGTTTTTAAACGTTCAATTTCATTAATGAAGGAAGTCAGACAAAACAAAAAAAACACGAACAAATAAACGGAAATAAAATGAAAATACAAAAAAAGTAACATAATTGCCCTAACACTGGTTTTTATAAAACTAGCATAGTACCCATCAAAAATGTTAAATACAGAGTGACAGCTCCAAATATGACATCTATGGAACCGTTAATAAAATTCACAATTATTTCTGCAATACAACTATACTTCGTACAAATAAACTTCAGTATATGCCTGACTTGTCCACCAAGTTTCAATCATGAATATCCAACAGTGTTTGTTTTATCACTGTTCAATGATAACAACACCTGGATACGACGTGCAACATTTTCAAATAATTCTGACACATTCCTCTCTAGGCACTGCCATGATCTTTGGCTGTGATGAGCCTTTTCAGTCCAGGAATAGTCTAGGAATTGTTTTGATAGATATTATCTTTGTCATAACCCAACAGATAAAAAGGTGTAGGTTAAGGTCCGATGATTGTGAAGCCCATTCTGCTGACTGATGAGACGACCACCAAAGTGTTTTCCTAAATCATTGAACGGCATTAAAACTGTTGGACATTCATGACTAAAACTTGGTGGACATGTCAGGCATATATTAGAGTTTATTTGTACGGAATATGGTTTAATTACAGAGGATTATAAATATTATTAACGATTCCATGGGTGGCATTTTGGTGGGTTGCATAGTAATACACCAAGCAAAGAACAACAGAAACTAGTACTGCAGAAAGAGTGTGTTACTGTTCCAAATACACTCGATAACGAACACATGTTGCCGGGGTTTTAGATAGAGAGAATGTGTGCGTAATGCATAAGTAAATGCCACTTACACTTTATGGCGCTCTGGAAGTCCATGCGACTGCTACCAGAAAAGACGCCTGACGGATGCAATGTAAACGTCATGCAAAAATGAACAGCTGGTCGGACTATGTCCGACGGCCCTGAAGGACAAGCCAGAAAGAGGATAAAATCTTGTTCGAAAATCAACGCATGTGTGGATTTTTTTTTCCTGACTGAAGAGTCCTCTCTCGAACATTAGCCAGAAAAAGACCAAAGGTGATAATTCAGTTATAATTCCAAGGGAGATAGCTCAGATAATTTTGAAGCGAACAATACCATAAAATTCTACAGTCCCATTCTCAGTGATAATTTACTATCAAATACTACTAAATCTATTTTAATAAAGGTTTTTGAATAACAGTTACGATAGTGTAAAAAATTATGTTTTTCAAACATTTAAAAGGAATCTGACAAGCATGAATTTTATAATTATGGATGACCTAAATAACCTATGATTGTTATCTATCTCTCCTGTAAACAATCCCAGTTTAATAATGATAAACCATCAGTGGCAATAGAGGTAAAGGTGTATAAAATTCAATATACAAGACGTGTTTGAAAAATAATAGAACTGGATGTGCTGTGTGAATTATAGGAGAAGGATAGATAAATAGATTGTGTCATCATTTAAAATGATATAGCAAGTGTATATAAGTAGAATTGTAACTTTCTACAACAACGAATTAAAGAAAAACATCATTATACTGAAACAACCTCCCTATTCATCTGTTCTTGCTCTATGTGACTTTTATATTTGAAACTCAAAGATATCATCAAATGGGACCAGTTTTGAATGGCATTCAGGTAATCGAGCGAGCCCTAATGACAGAGTTGAGAAGCTTCCCAGAAGAATATTACCCTGTTGGTCTTACCAGATTCATCTAGTGTGGTGGAATATCTAGCTAAGTGCAATTACTTGAGGTAATATCACTAAGAGAAGGTGCACAATTCTTCGTATGAGCCAGTGTATAGCCGTATCAAAGAGATCTTTTTTGGGCTTCGAATACTATGCTATTTTGAATATTTGATCAGAATTTACTTGTAGGGTGAACTATTCTCACGTCAGGTTGTCCTGACACACCCTTGTACAGAGAGACCGACAACACTCGAGGATGGTGTCTAGTAGGTAATTCAAATGTAATAAAAAGTCAAACCGGAAATAATAAGCATAGATTACATCGATACTTTCGAGATATGCTCGAGTTTGTTCATTTTTATTTATTCATTAACAGACATTCCCAATTCTGAACCCTATATTCCCATATTCATTCTTATAAAGTAATTTATATTATTTTCAACTTCAACATAAACATTTAAAAAACAAAAAAACAAATCCAAACGTTTTCTTTGCTGTTTATAAATGAAATGGTATTGTAAAAAAAAACTTGGTATTAGTTTTTTTTTTGCAATATCACCATTGGATTCTTCATAAAATTTTACTCTACAAAAATTCTGTTTCTGATCTTGTTGTAGGATTTTGTTTTCAATTGAATCAACAGACAGAAAGGCACTACAAATATAATATCGATGTCTCACATGTCTGTGCCAAACACATTTATTTATCTATCTATTGCACTGACATACAAATTGCATTTTTGTCAGTGTGACGAACAAGAACCAGCATATGAATGCAGACCCCACAATATTATTATTGTGTAAAAAACTAATACAAAATTAATACCACCATTAGATTATTAACAAAATTACTCTACAAAGGTTGTGATTGATCTTTTTATAGGCCTTTGTTTTCAATTAAATCACCAGACAAAGACTCCAGAAATATAGTATAGATATTTTAATTAGCCCCCCCCCCCCCATTTTTGCATTTTTACTTTATTCAGCAAGTACTTCAGTATAACCTGCTAATGCATACATGTCTTATCATAACGAAACACCCTCTCACTAAGCGGAAATTCTGTACTCGATCATGTGGCAAAGTTCTTTGGAGAGAGTTAGAGTTAGGGTTAGGGTTAGGAGAGAGTATGCAATTCGTTTTTTTTTTTTTTCGTTTTTAAATTAATTTACTTCAATTTCTGTGTTATAATAAAGAAGTTAAGATAATATTTCAGGGAAACATAAAGATTCTACAGTTCGAAGAGATTCACCTGAAGAAGTTTGGATATTACATCGGCGGAAACGTTGTGAGAATAACATTCAAAATAAGAACAATAATTCAAATTATCAATCCTTATCTAAAAAATCCTGAAACATAACATTTCAAATCTAAAATAATAGTATATATATATATATATATATATATATATATATATATATATATATATATATATATAATATGAAACTAAAAGTATACTTTTGGTAGATAGAACCTATAGTGAAATGATTTAAGCTCAGTATACGAGATAGAGCAATTATAAAGATAGATGAAAGAAGAGGGTTAAACATGTAGGAATGACAAATTTATTTTAACTTTGATTGTTCAATGCAAGGTGTACTCGGTAAAAACATGTTTATTATTCTTTCCTTAAGCCAAGGCTTTTCAAAGATTAAAATCTTATCATCAGAGAAATTACATAGATAGATAAGTTGGCAGTGGAAAAGCCAAAATTCAAAATTTGAAAAAATATTAAATAATGGAACAATCGAAGTTGAAATAAATTAGTCATTCGTACATGTTTATCTCTCTTCTTTCATCTCTCTCTCTCTCTCTCTCTATATATATATATATATATATATATATATATATATATATATATATGATGAGTTGAGATAAATAAAATAAGAACATTATTTATATCAGTTCCAAGAATTTAAACACAGCGAATATTTGGCATACGATCGTTTCTAAAAAAAAATGTAAAAATTTTATTTTGTATTATATTTTAGAAGATTCCAAAAAGTTATTTCATCAGCAACATCTTATAATATAATCACATACAGAAGTCAAGAGAGAACAACATCATCTTTTAGCATTACTTAAAAAAAAAACTCATACCCCGTTAATGTGGGAATTTTTACGTATAAGCCACTACTTATCAATGCCAAAAGTAACCTGAAGATAAGGGGTAATAAGATCGATGGATTGTCAGTTGCGTCATAAAGAATATCATGTGATGAATTAACAAAATTTGATTACTTATAACGACGTTTATGACAAGTATTTGTTGACATTGAATTTAAAGATGACCATGTGTAGTTTGCAGGGAAGTAATCCCGTGATAATGTGTTTTACAGATGGAAAGTTCTTTGAAATAAACTCTGTTCATGGAAATTCCGTTTGATGTTAGCACATGGAGGACGAAAGGAAAGTTTTTGCAGCTATGGTAATGAGATGAGTTCTTGCTGTGAATGTCTTATAAGGAGGAGCCAGAGATTGGAGCTCAGTCGAGTACTTTCCATGATTTCGCGGGCAGTCGCAACAAAAGCATTGGCAGTAAGAGACACTGAAAGAACTGCTCTATTTTGCAAGACACATCTCTTAACCGATCTGCAATCCTGCTAATCTTCCAAAAGAACGCAATTGCACAAGGGCATGGATGAGGGTCAATAACTCCAGAAGTCTCCACTACCACTGCAGTAAAAATAAATCTGTCTGCGAAAGAAGAATGTTTATTTATTTTTGCAGACCCCAGTTCAATTGCCGACCTGGCCAAATTGTTAGTCAAAAATGTATCACCACAGGTAGCATCCAAAATCAACAGCTTTGATAGAGAAAATGGCAATCCCATTTGCTTTCCATCACCATGGTAGCGTCCTACCGATTCAACTTGGGAAAAGAATCCAGCTGCACCCAGACCTCTTTTGATGATATCGGTTTTTTTAAGTCACTACTTGTTAATTTTTACATTTGGTGGCTGTCAGGATAACCAAATTATGATATTCTTCCTCTGAGTGCCTAGCATCATGCAGACTTTCCACAAACAGAATTTTTTTGCAAAGGCTTTCATCTATGGAACATTACTGCAGGACTACTTCCTGGCAGATGACAACTTGGTCGTCTTCAAATCTAATGTCAACAGATTCCTGTCATGAACCGTCCCCACAAGTATTCAAAGTTTGTCCTGATAATCATTCCCTCTTATTAACTCTTATCTTCGAGTGGCTTTTGCCCTTGATAAATGGTGACCATATTTTTGTAAAAGAAAAAAACATGTAAAACTCAACCGGAATTATATAAAAGTAGATATTTTCACAGCATCCTGTACTTGGTAAGTAACACACACAGACGACAAAACTAAAACAAGACTCAGCAAATTTTGACCAGAATAAATTAAGTGAAGTACACTTGTGATGCAGCAGTTGCAAGTCTGCATAATATAACAGCTGTGCATTTGACTTATCAGCACTCAATAAACTTCCAGATTTCAGAAGTTAACAGGTTTTAGAATTTTAGAATTATCTTTCTCAACATCTCTATAAAAGAAAACCTCTGTGTTCTCCTGCCCCCAGCCCTGAATCGCATATTATAATTAAAACAAATTTTTTTTTTAATTTCTATAATTTTTAATTTTTAATTTATAAATAAAATAAAATAAAATAAAACGTTGTATTTAATGCTTATTGATATCCAGCATGATCACAGACTCAAAATATTATTGTAAAATTCCCATATACAAAATGAACGCTATCATTGGAGCTCTCATCAAATTTGCCATGAGAAAAGTGTTTCATCATAGTATAGGGGTTTGTTTCTAATATATGTCTTGAAAGACAATGGATACCCCCCGTAAGAGTGCTTGCATGAAGAAGCTACAATGAAGCAAGAGTTGCATAATCTCTAACCGTACCTCTCCTCCTAAGCGACATCGCTAGAGTCGAGTGGCAAAGTGAAATCGAGAACATCTGGAAACAGTGTCGTGATAAGTATATATAATTTATTACTCTTTCATATATATACTTACATTATAAATTATAAAATGATATATTAGGCATATATTTGTTGTTTAAAGATTTAATACATGAGTAGATCTTAGATAATACAAACATATACTTATGGCAAGTAAGCTCTATATAAACTTGTGTTTCATTCCCGATGGAAATAATCAAGCAATTTTATGATTTCCCTCAGGAATGAAAGACAAACATTTCTGTGTAGCTTACTTGCCACAAGTATATATCAATAAAATATTGTTATGCTCTCTCTCTCTCTCTCTCTCTCTCTATATATATATATATATATATATATATATATATATATATATATATATAGTGATCCAGGTAAAGTAAACATATACAAGATAAAAATCCACAGAATTTCAACCGGAATAATAAAATAGCGCTCAATAGTAAATAGAGCTATTTATATAATTATTTTTATTTATACAGACATGTACAAAAAGCCGCTACACTGACATGTCGATGTTATCGATGAATAGTTATTAGAAACTATGATCTCATCAGGCAGAAAATAAAGTCTTATCTTCCACTCAGATGTACATATTGGGAAAGAATGAAAAGAAAGGAAAAAGAAAAAAACAAATTTAAAACCGGGAGGTTACATGGTCAAATCTTTTTGTATTTGTCTGTATAAATAAAAAAATTATATATATATATATATATATATATATATATATATATATATATATATATATGTGTGTGTGTGTCTGTGTGTATGTGTGTGTAAAAAATGCCCTGTAATTGTTTTCCATGTCAACAGTATGAGTATAAAATACCCGATATATCATATAATGACATTTCAATTTATGATATATCATGTATTTTATCCTCGTATCTATTTATATAAAGTTAGGTATGTGTATATGTTTATATATTTCTATGTACAGGATTCACTCCTAAACTAATTAACCGATCATTAAGAATTTTGGAACATATCTGCTAGGCGTATGGGGTCGTAATGTGGACTATATTTAGTTTAATTAAGCTTTATGCAAAGAGAAAAAGAGGGATTAGAAGCCTTTCGTGAAAATTCAGATACTTCTGATATTTGCAAAATTATAACAATAGGTGCAAGATATAAATTAATAAATATTCTCCTAATTTCAGTTTCTTTGAAGTATTTTAAACGGTTATAAGGAGCATAATATCGGCAGCACCCCCTATTTCAAGATTCAAATATTTCAGATTTGCATTAAATTTGATCTATACTCATTAAATATCAATTAAGAAAGATTCCCTGAATTTCAATTTCTTCTTAAGACACTTTAAGCATAAGCCTTAAATTTTAGATATTTTTTATGATCAAAATTGGAATAAGTATTTCAGGATAGATAGTATAAGCAATATGCATAGTATTAGTTTTTAATTTTTATTTTTTCTTGTTTCGGGTGTTGCCATATATGGTGCAGTTTTGGGAGAACACTTCCTAAATCGTAAAGTTTACAAAAAAAAAAAAATGTGCCCATGTTACTCACCGTCTTTCGTAGAATAGGTATCCCATAATTCATAATGCTAAGTTCATTAGTTTAGGATTTAGCCTGTACATACATATTCTTGATGCTCTTGCACGCACCAGTTCAGTTAAAATTTTATTACATAATATAACTTAAAATTTGATGTAAAGCAATTCTTTTCTATATAACGATCTGTAAATTAGTTTAGGAGCGAATCTTATATATATATATATATATATATATATAATAATAATAATAATAATAATAATCCAGGTAAAACATCCACAGGGTAGTAATCCAAAGAATTTCAACCGTGGTTTATAAAAAGTGCTCAATATCAAATAGAGCATTTTTATATGATTATTTTGATTTACACAGACATGTAACAAATCTGCGACACTGGCATGTCGATGTTATCGATCAACAGCTATTATAAACTGAGATCTCATCAGGTAGAGTTAGAATCCGATCTTAACCTTAGATCATATTTCCAAATATGATCTAAGGTTAAGAGCTGTTGATCGATAACATCGACATGCCAGTGTCGCAGCTTTTGTACATGTCTGTGTAAATAAAAATAATCATATATATATATATATATATATATATATATATGAAGAGTTCGAGTGCAAAACGCGATAAACGCCATTTTCAAAATTACGACGCTATCACTACAAAAAGTGTTGTATCTCAACACTGGATTACATATCAAAATTATGTTTTACCTAATATGATACCGGCATAATTTCCTTTGAATTTTAATGAAAATAAGATTTTAGGCGAAGTCTAGATTAAATGTATTTGTCCTGGTATTGTTCAATGTCTGAATTTAGACAAATCGGATTTACCGCGTTTTGCATTCGAACTCTACATGTATATAATATATATATATATATATATATATAAGTATATGCACATACATAACTTTATATACAGTGAGAACACAATATAACAGTAAGGTTTTGAATTCAGCTTAGGATTAGTAATTCCATAGCCCTCATTACACCATTAATAATAAAAAAAACTCCCTTGAAGGCTTGCATAATTGTAAAAAGATATTTCATAAAAAATCGTGATGACAATTAATAAAGGTAGGTCTCAGGAGTTGTTCTAATTCCACTCTCACTTGAGGGGCGGGAAATGATATGAAAATGGAAACTTTCAGGCCCAGATTAAATTGACAGATATTCTGAATTCTATGCCTGTCTCAAAGTCAAATAAAATAAAATGAGCATGAAACAAAAACATCAAGAAATACAATAAGAAATGTCTTTTAAAAAGACATTTTCAAAATTTAACATATTAGATTTTCTAACATTTGTGATGAAATTCTCCCCTGACATTAAGATAATGTTATTGTCTTAATTCAAATAAAATATTTTTCCCTGTGTTTCAATATCAAATATTAAGTGTTGTTTCTGTCCTGCTGTGTAAAACAGAGAAAAGAAAATTTGGAGTGAAAGTCTGAAGACAATTACCAAATAATATAAATAGCCTCGATGCAGAAACATCTCAAGAAAACATTAAAAAAAAAGCAGAATAAAGAGAAGTAGTAAAACAAAGAATTGACTGGAGATGGTTAAGAGGTTGCAAATCGACTGGAGGTCTTTTACAGTTCCTCTGAAAGAATCTGAAGAGACTTCTTGTTTGAAAATGCTCTTATTGTCAATATAACTTCTTTCTTCATATTCGTTTTTAAATTTTTATCTAATTTTTTCATATAAAAATATCAGATATTTGATTTCTTTTTGTTTTTATTTTTTAATAAAAAATTGTTTTAAGCCTAAACAACCTGATTTGTATTCAACCAAAATCAGCAAAAAAAATTAAATAAACTAAGCATAAGTAAACAAACATCGGAAAGTAACAAAAGAAAACTTAAATAAAATATAAAGTTTAAAGTTTACAGAAACGATAAAAAGATTTAATAAAACGAAAAATAAAGAAGAGTGCAATAAAAACAAATAAAAATGTCTTTAGAATAGAGCTTAGAGCTAAGTGGAACATGCCACGGTGTTACTGTGTTATAATTGGTGGCGTTCACCTTTTACAAAGAATAAAAGAAGAACCAAGAGAGATAATGCAAACACAGACGCACATGAAGAATGAGTATAATAAGAAATAAAAAAAAGAAGAAAACCTCTCCAGGAATTGTGGATAATGTCAAAAAGCTAATATCTGCAATAGAATTGTTCTGCTGAGTGAAAAGTGCACATTGAAAAACAATCTTAAAACAGATTAAAATGCCAACAGTAAAAACTGAACAGACTCAAAAGGATTTACAAAAATGAAGTGTTCAACTTATTTTAGCAATCAAATTTTATCTTTTTAAAAAATAATTATTTTTTATGCTAATGAGATACTACTTACCAAGGTCAAAAGCCACTCGAGAATAAGGGTTAATGAGATTGTTAGTTGGATGATAAACAATAATATGAGAGGATTCAAAACGATGAATGGAATGAACAAAATTTGATTAGGACGACTCGACAAATATTTGTTGACATTGCACTTGAAGTCTGCAGAGAAGCAGTCCCATGGTAATGTGTTCAACAGATGGGAAATTCTTGGAAAAAAATTATTTTTATGGAAGCTCCATTTAGTTTTAGATACACAGAGGAAGAAAGGAAAATTATTTGCTGTGGTAATCGAAAACGAGTTCTTACTGTGAAATAAAATACATTTCCTTTTTTTATTTTATTATATAACTGCCTTAAGGAATAATCACAGAGTCTGAATGTAGTATGGTTCTTTATAAGCATTTAATATTGGGGAAACCTAAATTATAACTAATTTTATTAAATGAAGTTTGTTTTAATTGAAGATAAATTGGTTCCAAAATATTCAGTCTATGAATACTTGAGAGTTTGTGTCTAATGTTGTTTGAGGATTTGTGTCTAATGGTGTTAGAGGATTTGTGTCTAATGGTGTTTGAGGATTTGTGTCTAATGGTGTTAGAGGATTTGTGTCTAATGGTGTTTGAGGATTTGTGTCTAATGTTGTTTGAGGATTTGTGCCTAATGTTGTTTGAGGATTTGTGCCTAATGTTGTTTGAGGATTTGTGTCTAATGGTGTTTGAGGATTTGTGTCTAATGTTGTTTGAGGATTTGTGTCTAATGTTGTTTAATGTTGTTTGCGGATTTGTGTCTAATGTTTCCGAAAAAGGTTGACAAATTCCTTTTCAACATAGCCTCTTGCACCAGCAGCCATTATGGTAGTAGTGAACTTTCCAACCTTAGTCTTTACACTCCTCAGTCAGCTCAACGAATATATCCTCTTTCTGCTTTGCTGCTGCCTCTAGGTTTTCTTCCTATGACATTGTTAGTTCTCATACTATGCATTCTTTAAATTGGATTTAAACTTAGCAAATTCTATAGTCCACATATATTTTTACCATTAACACTACTAACATGTTATTCTATTCATTTAATACAAGTATATTGTTTAGTGTAGTATAAGCTATTGTCATGCTTAATTATCATAACATGATTGTTATAAAACTTTTGCTTCCAGTTTCTTAGAAAACTGAACACAAATCAAAAGTATTATATTTTTGATTTGAACTTGAAGCAAAAGTTTTATACTAATATAATGATTATTAAGAATAACACAGTTTATACTACACTGGCCAATCCACTTGTATTAAATGAATAGAATAAAATGCTAGTACTGTCAATCCTATGTTCCATCAGATCAAATCCTTCACAATTCTTTGGTGTCCTAAAATCTACCACACTTCATCATATCTGAGCATCAGTCTGCCAGTCAGGAACATTCTGGTTATTTACCTGCTTTCCATTGCAGAAAGATGTAGTGTATGGTCAGAAGGTGGAAAAAGACAGCACTTCCAAGAGGAGCACTCTGGCAGGTGCAAAAATAGCTGTGAACAGACCGGCTGTATTCTCTGGTTGTGGCGCTTCAGGTTATCGACAATAATCACCCCTCAATTCAAGGAGGTAATTCAAGGTATATGCACTTCCAAGGACTGAGTCTGACCATAGCTCACCTGACAAAAGAGGGCCTGGTGCTATCAATATAGCGCCTGGTCTTCCGGATTGATTGCCGAGGTGGTATGTATTACACTGCCAAGCAGCATTTTTTCTACACTGAGAAAATCTCAATCTTATATGGACCTGTTGCCTAAAAACCCAGATTGACAACTGGTCAACAACCTCCCAGTACCACTCCTATGCAAATTAGCATCACAACTGTTATGCAGATGTTGACAGTGCCACCTACTCTAGTAAAGTCTTCTTTCATGTATCAAAGAGGACATAACTCTTGTTAGGAAAGATATTAATTTAATTGCCATTACATTTGAGAGTCCTAATGCCAGTAGATGCATCTTCAGGCATCTTTTCATGCCGACTCGCAAGTTTATAATCTTAAATATGACGTTCTTTATAAAACTTTACTAAAATCTATATTTACATTTTATTTCATATTTCATGAAAAATAAATGCATGATAATTTCCCATCAAAAATTGATCATACTCATACCCCTCTCACCCTGCCCCCTTCCCTCGTCCCTGGGGAATACTACTTGCAGGATCTCTTCATCTCCAGACCTTTCTAACTCAAATAAAGTATGACAAAGAGAACAAATAAGTGAAACACCCCGAAGTAGTTGTAGGGGAGGTAACATATACAATTTTCAAAATGGTAATTGAGGGAGTATGACCCTCATACATCACTGAAATGTGTAAACAAAAGGCACAAAATGATGTTGATTCTTAAAATTGGAAAATTTTTCGATCATTTTAAGACTATGTAATGGGAGTTATACTTTTAAAAACAATAACTTTTTTTCTAAGCCCATAACTCCAGTCGTGTTGGATCTATTTTTCACACAGTTTTCACCATTGCAGTATGTTTTTGTAATTGCTTTGAATTATTTGGATCTTCAACTTCTACAAGTTATCAAAGAGCCCGCAGGGTCTTCAATATTATTGATCCATCCTGAGATGGTATCGCAACTAGTATTTTCGAAATTCAGTTATGACTTGGACTTTTAATTTCAAGGAGACTAAAACATGCAAGAGTGTTTCAATTTCGCTGTCTATCAATGTATATAAACGAAAAATTTGTAATTAGAAGCATCATTCATATTTAATTATAAAACTTTTTGTCACGTTTTCTATATTAATATTTAATATATTTGTAAATTCACCTGCTTATGTATCAATCTTCATGCACTTATATATATATATATATATATATATATATACATATATATACATATATATATATATAATAATAAATATTTGTTATTGTTTATTATCTATGTACGTATACGTTTCGTCCTTAATAATTGGGACTCATATGACTATTCACTACCGGTCATGCGATTCGGAACCCCGGATTACAAGTATTTTTTAACTCAAATTCCGACGCCTGAACCACCGGGTCATGTTGAACAGCGAATAAACAGTAATAATTTTAACACTTTATGCGGCGGCTTGACGTCATAGAGTGTTCGAATTTTTAATGAAAGGAACGATGCATATATATATATATATATATATATATATATATATATATATATATATAAAATATTTTTTATAAATATCAGTGTAAGAGATGTTAATTACTGCCAGTCGAAGGATTCAAACCCAGTCACAGAGTCACCTTCGACTTTATAGCCTGATATTTTACTCTCAGCCAGCATTAATCAACTTGGAAAGAATGAAATTTAAAGTCTATAAATGTCAAATCAGTGGACAAGTACAACAAGCTTAGTCAGAGAGTGTTCAACTTGCAGAGGCAGGAACATCGCTTTATGCCTTAGTATGACTGCTTGTTCATAAATTCTCCTAGAGGCTCATCCTTGCTTTCAAGAGAGCGATAACAATATATTTTATAAATATTTATTATTATTATCTACAGACACTAGTGTTTTAAGCTTTTTTCAATCATCAGTGTAGGAGATGCTAATTACTGCCGGTCATATATATACATGCAAGATGAAAAAGGAAAAACCAAAAACTAGTTGTTCATATATTCATCAATATTTCGTCTTTATTGTACAACTTCCTCAGGATGATAGTTTGAAGAAAAATGTCATTTAAGTAAATCGAAGTTTGAGGTTGATATGATGGAGAGATGAAGGGGTGTAGTAGCCGTGGCTACTATGAACGCCAGAGAGTCCAGGCTTTGAGAAGTCAATGGTCGAGAAAGAATCAAGTGAATATGAAAAGCTTTGAGTATTGATTACTCCTCTCCAGGAGTTAGGCACAAGGCCAGTTTTTATCTTACTCCCACAAGTAAGATGTGACCCAAGGTCGGGTCGGGAAAGTGGGGTTAAAAATTGCCTGGGCAGCCCCGTCGGTATTCCCCGGTAGGGGCGCCTCAGGCAGTAAGCATTAAACTTACTCCTCCTCAAAGAGGGGAGACGAAGCCTGGGAGGGTTGACCTCCTAGAACTGCACAGGACAGATCCATAGACCGGCGTAAATCAAGCCCCGAAGGCCAAGACAATACCAGTCTATGGGGTGCAGTATCCATCGGAACAGATACTACACTTTGATCGTAGCCAAAAGGCCAATTTGAGTAGATAAGATAGAGGCAGCTATAAAATGGGGAGGGGTGAGAACATACTTAAAATAGCCGTAGGGTAAAAGAGGTGAAAGGGGGGGCTGAGATATTTGTTGTGGCGATGTGTGGCATAGATTTTGAGAGGCTGGAGGAGAGAGGAGGGGAAAACTGTGTGTTTAGCATGATGGTAGTATTATGGTTGTTAAATAAAAGATTTGAAGAATATATATATATATATATATATATATAGTAAGCAATGAAAATATATATGGCAATCAAGCTACACAGAGGCTCCCGTGTTTCATCCCCGGGGGGAATCGTCAGGCTAAATGCATGGAGTTATTTTTGTCAGGTGTTTTTATATACATGGCTTGCTAGTTAAATTGCTAAATTTTAAAGATCCCCGAAACCTATTAAACTCTAGAAGTGAAATAGCAAACAGCTGTTTACACA
This sequence comes from Sepiola atlantica, assembly GCA_963556195.1. Classification (NCBI taxonomy): domain Eukaryota; kingdom Metazoa; phylum Mollusca; class Cephalopoda; order Sepiida; family Sepiolidae; genus Sepiola; species Sepiola atlantica. The sequence continues at coordinate 73,616,872 of OY744521.1, forward strand.
GAAATAAATTTACCTTAGGATTATATATAATAAAAAAATAAATAAAAATAAATAAATAAAAAACTGAATTAGTTAAAATTTAAAACCTAAAATAGAAATACAAGAAACCACGTGTTAAAATAAATTCGCCCACTGTATTGACAAAACAAAGGAAACAGGATATAGGAAAATCCATTGTTAACAAAAATAAGAGCGTCACCAACAATGCCTTTGTTCGAGGGAAGCCCAACGATTGGCTGAGGGAACAACAAAGAATCTGATTGGTTAACTAGCAAGCCATGTATATAAAAACACCTGACAAAAATAACTCCATGCATTTAGCCTGACGATTCCCCCCGGGGATGAAACACGGAAGCCTCTGTGTAGCTTGATTGCCATATATATTTTCATTGCTTACTACCTAGCTCTACTTACGTATCGAGCACTGTTGAAGTAAATACTGAAAACTGACACATAAAAAATTATATCTCCTTATAATATTTTATGTGGATACATGAAGTACTATATATATATATATATATATATATATATATATATATTAACGGTATTAGACACACATGGCAGCATGTAAAATAGACGTTAAGCAGATGATGATGATCACTGAGCGAGAGAAATCTTGTGAATAAAGATGTTACATACACTTTTTTAAAAATTATTATATTTCCATTTCCAGAACCCGGATAACACCGGCTAGCTCATATTTCCCAGAAGAATAACATATTTTTATTTTGCTCTTTTTTGTGCTTTATTGTTGTTTTTACATTTTTTTCTCCTATGACTTTTAGTCTTCAGACCACTTACCTTTGGAATTCCCTCTCTGTTCCCTTATTCTCTGACCATACAAACAGGCAAAAATTTAAATATTTTATATGAACAAACATCTTACTTCCTGCCTAGTTCCCGCCCAGGTTGCCCCTCACCAAAAGAAAATCTGACTCCTATCACAGTAGCCACCTATGCTTTAGTGGCAATATGCCTTATTGGGGGTAAATAAAAGTTAAAATAAATAAAAAAAACTAAAACTTTTATAATTAAATTAATTTGCTTTTTGGTTATACATATAAAAAAGCTGTCTTAATAATGCTACTGCATCGAGTTTCTATGGATTACGTCCCTTTGTTTTAATACATGCGTATTTGCAGTGTTATGGTTGTGATAACTAATTAAGAGGGGTACACACAGAATCAATGAATAAATCAACTGTGTAATCTCCACAGGGTACCGCTAATGCATATATATATATATATATATATATATATATATATATATATATATATATATATAAAGTAATTTATGTTTACCTATTTTTTAAGACTGTGTTTATGTTCATTATTTAAACTTCAAAAGAATTCTTTATTTTTTTTATTTGTGAAGTTCCCCTCATCTCCTGAGGATTGACGTTTCTGTGGATTAGAATTCAACATTTTAAAACCAATCTTAAGAGTCGTGCTTTCTTCCGAATTAAATAAAGGAAACAGAGGGACAACAAATTCCCCTAAATAAATTTGAAAAAATAAATAAAGAGTATATGGAAAGTAAATTGAAATATATAAAAGAAAGTTCTTTTAAAGAGTTACAAAAAGGTTAATTTTTGTTTTTATTTTGCACTCAATCTGCCGTTTTTCCCCAATAAATTCTTGGGCAGGAAGCAGCATATGGTGTCTTGATTTATATATCGAGCAAAACATAAGAAATTAATGGCTTTGTGCTTTGTAACTGATTTTAAACACTAAAGCGATGAAGAGAGAGAGAGGGGGGAGAGGGGGCGTAAAGTAGAGATAAAGAGAGCAGGAAGTAAAAGGAATAGAAAGTAAACGGGGGGGGGGGAGAGAAAGAAAGAGAGAAAGAGATGGAGAGAGAGGAAGATGGAGAGAGAGGAAGATGGAGAGAGAGGAAGAGGTAGAGAGGACGGACGAGAGAGAAAGCAATATGTGAGATTTAAAAGTACAGAAAAACATTGCCTTCTCTTTCTTTCAGTTCACGTTCCTCTTTGCATTCATTTTCAAAAAGTGACTGGTAGACGTCAAACATTGCTCTAAAACAAAAAAATATGGGCAATATTGATAATATAATTAAACATAAGCGATCGCCATTTCATATTTAGAATTAAATTATTTTTAAAAGTCATTTAATTCCAGAATAAACACTTTAATAATTGCAAGATTATTAAACAATTGGAGTTTCATTGCTAACTCTTTTTGCATTTTTAGAATAATAAATATAACAATAAACGTCGTTTGCAAAATAAAGGCAGAGAATAAGAGAAATAAGGTAAGTGAAATCGCCATCAACCATTAACGACAATCTCTTTGTAAAAACACAAATGGAACACTGTTCGGTGGCTGATAATGTCTGTATAAACATTAAGATTTCATTTATTAGTGGCTTGCTGCGAGGGCATAACGGTTAGAATAGATGACTGTCGAGTTTCCATCTCAGTTTGAAGCGTTTACCAGTCTAGCCACACCGAAGAGCTGTGATACAGCGAAACAGTCTATGTCTGGATAACTATATATATATATATATATATATATATATATATATATATATATATATAACCAATATTATGATTAATATTTTTTATTCTTATCCACGTACATATATGTTTCATCCTTTTTGGAAATCATCAGTGTGGACGAAAACTGTTCTGCTTGTCGCACGATTCGAACCCCAAACCTAAGTAACCTTTTAACTTTAATGAGGATAATCAGGTAAAGACCATGTGTTCATATTATAGATCGTTTCGATGGGAATTATATAATAAGTACGAAACTATAGTTAGCATTATATAAATTTTAGTATATTATTGCTGGTATTGAAGTTAATTCTGTTAATTAAGTTTTTGTTTTGTTTTAATATATGGAGTTTTTGTTTGTTAGTACTATATTCTAAGATTTTGGTATATTCTACTAAGAGTTTTCTGAATTCTTATCGGGGCAGGAATAGACGTTAGTTGAGTGTTGGGCTATGGCGCTAGTATCAGACAAATGCATCGTCAATCTCCTCGACAAAGTCGTGGTAGACAAGCCTATGTATATGTTTTTTTCTTGGTAGTCGGAGACACAGTCTCCCAAAAAACATTTGCACTCATAAACAAGGCTTGTCTTATCCAAAACTCTAATCGAGGGGGAAGAATTATTTGTGATTATAAGGTTAGTGGGTGTTACTTTATTGTAGAAAATGATCAGTTTTACTTTTTTATTTGGGTCAGTAGGAAGTACGTTTTTATTAAAAATATTTCTTAGAACTTGTTCATCTATTTTATAATTGTGATGGAACTGGTAGTGATAAAATAGTTTACTAGTTGTGTTAAGTGGAGAATTGGATTTATTATATTATTATTATTATTATTATTATCGTGGGGATTATTTTTAAACAGTAGAATTTGTTGGTCAATTACATCGTTTGGGAAGCCATTATTTACTAGAGTTCTTTTTATATTGTTAAGTTCATGTTGGAAGATAATAGGGGAGGAGGCAATTCGTTTTGCTCGAATTAGTAAGTTTTTAATAATGGCTATAAAGGGTCATTCACTAAGAAAGTTATGGGTGCATGCGTTTTTGTTAGTGGGTTTTTGATAAGGAGATGTAGCGAATTTATTGTAATTAGTGTCTATCAAAACGTCTAAAAAAGGAATTTTTAATAATTCGTCGGTGAAATCAAGAACGGAGTTATTTTGGAACGTGGTTTTTAATATATTAACTTCGTATATATAGTATTTGTAAGAATCAGGATGCCATCTACGTATCGTAAATATATTGTTGGTGTATTGATAAGGTTAAAGACTTTAGTTTCTAAATAAGTTTACAATTGTAGCAGTTACCTCCTCCTTTCAAAACGTAACTACACCGGTTTGCCGGTAGATGTCGCTTTTTCACCGACAGGTGGCGCTGTAAAGCGACACCAGAGTTATCTGCCCTTCGGACTATAAAAGCCGGGGCAATACGGAAATTCTCTTTTTTTCACCGACCTGCCTCGGCAGGCAGACGCTGACACTAGCGTTCCGTTTCACTCTTCTCTGGTCGACAGAACGACGCTAATACTCTAGCGTTTCGTCTCACGCTTTTCTCTTGAACTTGTCTCGGCAAAACAACTACCAACACACGTTTCATCCGTCAACACGTGGGCAAACAACGGTAAGAGTTCTCAACTCATTTTCTTTGTGTACGGCTTTTAAAGACTTTCTACACGCCGGATTCATTTCTTCTTATACCTTTTCAAGAACTGTTTTTCCATCGACACACATGCATACATCACACACTTCACCATTCCACGTACACACACGTTCAATAAACGTTATTTGAACTAAAAAAAAAAAAAAAAAAAAAAAAAAAAAAAAAAATTTTTAAAAACGCCATTTTTTTTTCACGACGACGTGTTGATAAAAAAAAACAAAAGAAAACAAACGCTCACATGCTGACACTCTTTTTCATGACCACGTGTTGATAAAAAATTCAAAATAATGCCGCCATCTTTTTCACGAGGAAATGAAAATTCAAACCAAAAAAGAAAATACGAATTTATTTTCTGTTTCAACAACAAGCAAAAAAGGAAGCTGCCATCTTTTTCCCTTACCACGTGGAAATGAAAATTAAAAAAAAAAAAAAAAAGAAAATACGAATTTTTTTTTTTCAACAACAAAGAAAAAGAGAAGCCGCCATTCTCTCTCTACGTGGAAACTAACATTCAAACAAACTAAAACGAAAACAAAAAACGTCATTCCGTGTGTGAAACAAATTACAGCTCCATTTTTTTTTTCTTCTTTTTCCCTTCTACCCACGTGTTGGAAATATATATATAAAGGAAAAGAAAACTACAAAACAGACCAACACGAACAACATCACCCTTCAAGGCCTACCAACAATCTTCAACACAAGATGAACAACCACATTTTCCCGGACATTCATCAAGCACCAAACATTTCCGGACATCACTGACGACACTATGGAAGAAATCACACCAGTTCAAAATGAGTACAACTGCACAAGCACGACTAAATACTCAACAACTGGACGTTCGTTGATCAACTGGGGACACATCAACTCGAACGACGCGCACCAACACCAGTACAGACCCACTTGTACCTGGACCTGCTAACTCACTTGCAGACATTTGTGCATCTGATTTTGACCATAGTGTACCACCGATCTCAGCAACTAGATGTTTGTTCATCAGCTCCACAACACGGACTAATTAACATGAACAACATCAACACCTGCACAGACTCACTTGTGCTCATTCATCAACACCGCACAGACTCACTTGTGCTCATTCATCAACACCTGCACAGACTCACTTGTGCTCATTCATCAACACCTGCACAGACTCACTTGTGCTCATTCATCAACACCGCACAGACTCACTTGTGCTCATTCATCAACACCTGCACAGACTCACTTGTGCTCATTCATCAACACCTGCACAGACTCACTTGTGCTCATTCATCAACACCGCACAGACTCACTTGTGCTCATTCATCAACACCGCACAGACCCACTTGTGCTCACTCATCAACAACCGCACAGACCCAAGCACCAAACATTCCCGGACAACACTGACAATTCAACGTTTGTTCATCAGCTCCGCATCACGCAGACTAATCAACATGAACAACGCCACAACAAGTGCAAATTCACTTGCACTCAACATTTTTTGACCGCAAACTCACCTGCGCTCAAACTTGATGCAGACCCAAACAACACGCAGATCCACATGCGTTACAAACACTCAATTCCGCAGATGCACTTGCGATCAATCATTCAATACAGATGCAGAAACAGAAATAAGTAGCGTGCACACTACTTTTTCTAATCTTCAACAGCAAAACAGACATACCCACAAAGAATGCTTCTCATCTACAACTGTACATATAGAATAATATTTTCAATATTTTTCAATCTGGGGGGGAGTCCTTGTAGCAGTTACCTCCTCCTTTCAAAACGTAACTACACCGGTTTGCCGGTAGATGTCGCTTTTTCACCGACAGGTGGCGCTGTAAAGCGACACCAGAGTTATCTGCCCTTCGGACTATAAAAGCCGGGGCAATACGGAAATTCTCTTTTTTTCACCGACCTGCCTCGGCAGGCAGACGCTGACACTAGCGTTCCGTTTCACTCTTCTCTGGTCGACAGAACGACGCTAATACTCTAGCGTTTCGTCTCACGCTTTTCTCTTGAACTTGTCTCGGCAAAACAACTACCAACACACGTTTCTTCCGTCAACACGTGGGCAAACAACGGTAAGAGTTCTCAACTCATTTTCTTTGTGTACGGCTTTTAAAGACTTTCTACACGCCGGATTCATTTCTTCTTATACCTTTTCAAGAACTGTTTTTCCATCGACACACATGCATACATCACACACTTCACCATTCCACGTACACACACGTTCAATAAACGTTATTTGAACTACCTCATTTTTGTTTATTAATTATTACTCTGTCTTTGCATGCAACATCGCTTGATTTAACTGAACACGTTTATAATCGGGGGAACACGACCCTCGATCTTAACACAATATAGTAAAAACCACTAACCTTATTTGGTCAATGTTTTGAGACAACGTTCGTCGTTGGTTGTTTAATCTTCATTTTCTTTAGCTATTTTGTTCGACGACCGGAAAAGATGTGCAGAGCCATCTGCTCGGAAAGACATATTTTCATTTCAGTCTGAACTCGGTGTGTTTATATCCGGTTGGTTAGATTAATTGTGTAGTCTCAATCAGAAAGAGATTTGATTTGCTTAGACTATTTACAAATATTTTATTTTTTTAAACATGGGCAATATTATACTAACATATGAATAAAAAGTTTCTTTTATTTTTTTTAAACGTAATTCTTTTTAAAATATTTTTTTTGAATGGAAATCGCATGAAGCAACTTGATGTAAGGAGCTAACATGAACGAAAAATTATTATCGCAAAAACAGGAGATGTAGTCTTGAAAAGACAAATGATATAGGTAGGAGAAACACAGTCAGTAGGAAGAAAATTCCACAAGTCTGCAGTTCTTGGAAATAAACTGCTGTATTACAATGAGGTATCAAAACAGCGAATTGATGGAGACCACTAGACTAATAAGTCAAAAGAGCTGGAACAAAAGAAGCAGGGAATAGATAGCTCAATTCTGAAGAACACATGCCATAATGTATTCACGTCTGTGAGAAGGAGAGTAACAGAGAAGACAGGGTGTGGCTGATCAAATTACAGATACGTTTCTGCATCTTATTAAGAACCCTTAAATGAGACAGAGATTAGCTAGCCATCATATGACAACAGTAGCCCATATATGGTCTGAAGGGAGTTTCAGTGTCAGGCTACTTTTTATTTAAAGAATGATAAACATTGTGTGCATGTTTGTATGAGAGAGAGAGAGAAAGGAGAGAGAGAAAAGATGACAAATGAGAAAGGGAAGAAAATATCTCGCATGTAAAAGTACAAACAAAACAGTTACTCCTTCACTGTCTTTCTGTGTTGCTTTCATTAAAAACTGACTGGTAGACATAAAGTATTAACTTTAAAAACGTGCTCAATATTTTCATGAAGTGTAAGTTTCCAACATTTCATCTTTAAGATTCGTTTTTTAAGTATCATTCTTTCTGATAATATCCAATTTAATCATTGTTTATAAACAACAACTGAAATTCTATTATCAAATACCTTTGCATTTATTGTATAGTGATTAACAATACACCTTATTTGTGAAGTATTTATCTGAACATAGCAATTAACTGTTATCCATATTATTTACATATCTAGGGCTGTTATTCTTATTTTGTCTCCTGCTGGGATTAAAGTTGAGTATCTGTTCTATCCTCGGTCGGAGGAGAGAAAAACCTTCTTGACTGAGGCAATTTTAATTTTTGTTCCATCTAGAATATCAATTTTGGAATTACTAGATATCCCCCACATAAAATTCGACTTCGTCTATAACTTTTCCCTCGTAGGGAGGCAAATATAAAGGGCTGTTATTTTTATTGAATGAAAATATCTTTGGAATTGTATTGAACAGGGTATTGGAATTGTCCTTGGAATAATGTTAAAACAGTATTGAATTGACTTGGAATTGTATTGAAATGGTCTTAGAATTTTCTTGGAATGGTCTTTGGAATGGTCTTAGAATTTATTAAAACAGTCTTTGAATTGTCTTGGAATTGCCTTTCGAATAATGATAAAACGGTCATGAATTTAGTATTCTCTTGGAATTGTATTGAAACGGGTTTGGAATTGTCTTCGGAATTACGTTGAACCGGACTTGGAATTGTATTGAACTTTCTTTAAAATTGTCATTGGAATTGTATTTAACAGGTTTTAGAATTCTCTTTGAATTCTTTTTTGAACTACATTTAAATGGTCTTGGAATTCTCTTTGGATTGTATTAAAACAGCCTTAGAATTATCTTTAAATTGTATTGAAACAGTTTTGGAATTTTCTTTTGGAATTTCTATGAATTGTATTGAACGTTCTTTTGAATTGTCTTTAGAATACTATTGAAACAGTCTTGGACCTTTCTTTAGAATTGTGTTGGAACGGATTTGGAATTGTCTTGATAATCCAAGACCGTGTATTTAGAATTGTATTAAAATGCTCTTAGAATTTGCATGTGAATTACGTTGAATCAGTCTTGAAATTGTATTGCACGTTCTTTGAAATTGTCTTTGGAATTGTATTTAAACAGTCCTGGAATTATCTTGAGAATTATCTTGGAATTTATTGAAATATCTTGGAATTGACTTGGAAACTACGTTTAAAATAAACCTTCTTTATAAACAGCCATGTAATTATCTTGTGATGGTCTTTTTAATTACGTTGAAACCGTCTTGAATTGTCTTAAAATTATATAAAAACAGTCTTGGAATTTTCTTGGAATTGTCTTGGAATTTATTAAATCGGTCTTGGAATTGTCTTGAAATTTTGATTGGAATTTTCTTAGAATATTTTGGGAATTGTCTTGTAATTATTACAGAATTGTGCTCGGAATTATCTTGGGAATTGTCTTGAAACGGTCTCTGAATTGTATTTTAATATGCATTGAAACTATCTTCTAATAGTCTTTCGAATTTCGTTAAAACGGTCTTGAGATGTCTTTGAAATTGTCTTTGACATTTTATTAAAACCTTCTTGGAATTATCTTTGGAATAGTCTTTTATTATATTGAAATATCCTGGAACTGTTTTGAGAACTGAGTTAACATAAAAGTTTCATACTGTCCTTGGAATTGTACCGAGCGTTTTAACACTAAACTTTGAACTTTCTTGGAGGCGTCATATAGACGTTTAGCAAATAGGTGCGAAAATAAATTTGAACATGTCAAACAGTTTCATAAGGGAATAGGCAGAAGTGAACTCTAGAATATTTACTTTGTTTACAGTAATTTACTAATAAAAAAGAATTCGAATCGGAGAGCATTGAGTTCGAAATTGCCTTTGAATTGTTTTTTGAATAGTATTGAATCGGTCTGGAAACGGTCGTGAAATTGTTCCCAAATTGTCATGAATTTGGAAGTCTTGGAATTGTATTAAAACGGTCTTGGAATTGTCTTGGAATTATTTTTGGAATTGCATTTAAAGGAGCTTTAATTCTCTTTGGAATTGTCTCAGAATTATATTAACCGTCTTAATAATTGATTTGCATTAGAATTGAAAAGATTTTTTTAATTTACTTGAAATTTTATTGAACGTCTTTTAAAATTGTCTTAGAATTTTCTTTACGACTGTGTTGGATTGATCTTAAATTGCTTTTAGAATAGCGTTGAAATTGTCTTGGAATTGTATTGAAACCGTCGTAGAAATTTCTTTGTGATTGCATTGAAACGGTCTTGGAATTCTCTTTGAAATTTATTTGAAACGTTCTGGAATTGTCTTTGAAATTGAGTAAGAATTGTCTTTCGAATTGTCGTGAAATTTTCTTGAAATCTCTTGGAATCGTCTTCGAATTACCTTGGTAATTATTTTAAAATTGTATTTAAACAGTCTTGTCTTGAAATTTATTGAAATGGTCTTAGAACTGTCTGTGAATTGTATTTAAACGGTCTTAGAATTTGCTTTGAGTTGTCCTTAGAATTGCATTGAAATGGTCTTGAAATGGTTTTGGAATAATCTTGAAATTGTGTTAAAACGTTCTTTGGAATTTATTAAAACGACTTACACTTGTCTTGGAATTGTCTTTGGAACTGCGGTCAAATCGGGAATTTTAAACAGTATCTGTAATTGCATCGGAATCGGAAAAAATAGTGGAATCGTTCCTTTACTAGATTTTAACGAGAATACTATGAGCACAGCCTCCCATTTGAAAATTCAAATATTTCAGATTTGCATTAACCATCCGTAGTCATTAGACACCAACTAAGCAACATTCCCCGAATTTAAATTCCTTCCTTAGACCACTTAAGCTTAAGAATTAAATTTGAGACATTTTCTAAAATCAAAATTATGTAATGGATTTTGACCAAAATTAGAATAAGGATTTTAGACAAAGGGTTTACTATCACTATTTCTTGATTTTAATAATCGTAAGAGGAGATAAAAGTGGTGCAAAACTTTTCTGTACAGGAAAGTAATTTTGCCCATTCTGGGACGAATATGCTTCATGTTATTTATAAATTTAAGAATAATAACATTAAAAAAAACAACTCAAAAGTGTTTATGAGATTTAAATTTTAACATTTCGTAAGATTTCCGATCGATTTTATTGCAATTTATTTTTAATAACGTATATACCTTCGTTGACTTACTTTTCTCACAGATTAAACATTTTCTTGCAAGAAATTAATTAAGAGAAAAGGCAACATAAGTAAGGGTCAATAATGGAAACAAAAATTGGATGTAAAATGCCTCCTGGGCAACGCCGAGTAGACACAGCTAGTTGCTAATATTCTGATCAATTGAAAAGACATGGTAATAAGCTGACAAGCAAAAATGGTGACTAATGTGCTCGATGGTTGCTGATGAGTTGATGTTGGTGACCTTAATGGTCAATAAGTAATCAGAGGTAGGGTCACACGGAGGTCAGATGTGATTGAGCCTAATCAAAACAAGACAGTTGATCCATCTTATGGAATTGCAGATTGTTCATTGTGAGATCAAAGACCGAAAATGCTCCCTTGCTTGGGCATAAGTGATACAGATTAATGAATCATGTTTCCGAATTTTTATAGATAAGGATTGATAATTTGTAATATTTCGATTGTTCGAACTACTGTTTTCTCATATATATATATATATATATATTATCATGTATAAATATATAAATAGAAGAGAATGGTAGTTTGCTTGAAGCATTGCTGGGTATAGTAGTAGTATGTTTTTAAAGGCTGTGGGCAATGCAAATTCCGGGTAAGATGTAAGTTGAAGGAACAAAAATAAATTTCTCCGACTAGTCGGAGAAATTTCTTCTGGTATTGATTATTTTTGACAAAGGGAAGTTTCTTTTCCCAAAATATTAAATAATGATTTTTTAATCATCCGGACATCACACAAACAGCTAACAACCCTTATGCTGTTATGTTAAAATTTTTGAAAAAATGAATAGTAAGTCATATTTCGTATTCGATATTTTTTTGTTCCTTCAACTTACATCTTACCCGGAATTTGCATTACCCACAACCTTTAAAAGCATGCTAAATATATATATATATATATATATATATATATATATATATATATATATATTATAATGTATGAATATATATATAAATATATATATTATAATATATATATATTATAATATATATATATTATAATGTATATATATACTATAATATATAAATATATATATATATTATAATATATAAATATATATATATTATAATGTACATATATATATATATATAATAATGTATAAATATATATATATTATAATGTATAAATATATGTATATATATTATAATATATAAATATATTATAATGTATAAATATATTATAATGTATAAATATATATATATATTATAATATATAAATATATATATATATATATATATATATATTATAATATATAAATATATATATATATATATATATATATATATATATATTATAATGAACAAATATATATATATATATATATATATATATATATATATATATATATATATATATATATATATATATATATAATGCAAATTCCGGGTAAGATGTAAGTTGAAGGAACAAAAACAAATTTCTCCGACTAGTCGGAGAAATTTCTTCTGGTATTGATTATTTTTGACAAAGGGAAGTTTCTTTTCCCAAAATATTAAATAATGATTTTTTAATCATCCGGACATCACACAAACAGCTAACAACACTTATCCTGTTATGTTAAAATTTTTGAAAAAATAAATAGTAAGTCATATTTCGTATTCGATATTTTTTTGTTCCTTCAACTTACATCTTACCCGGAATTTGCATTGCTCACAACCTTTAAAAGCATGCTACTACATATATATATATATATATATATATATATATATATATATATATATATATATATATATATATATATATATATATATTATAATGTATGAATATATATATAAATATATATATATTATAATATATATATATATTATAATATATATATATATTATAATATATAAATATATATATATATATATATTATAATATATAAATATATATATTATAATGTACAAATATCTATATATAATAATGTATAAATATATATATATTATAATGTATAAATATATGTATATATATTATAATATATAAATATATTATAATGTATAAATATATTCACCAACGTATTAAAGAGCATCTAAACACCCACATTTCTTCCTTCCATAAACACTTAATATCATGTGGCAACACACATCGCTCCATTAGTGTCCGCATCCTCAACTCTGTCCGCAATATAGGTCAGCTTCGAATTTCGGAAGCTATCCTAATCTCTAAATTTCGCCCTGCCTTGAATAACAGATTCGAGTTGTCATCTCCCTTCATCCTCTGATTCTTACATCCTCACACTCCCACCTCCTCACACTCCCACCCCCAACTTACTTACTTTTTCTTTTTTTTTTAATATTCCTCCCCCTTCCCATAATCTCTTCTTATTCCCCCCCTTCCCCTGCTAATAAAAAAAAAAAAAAAAAAAGGTCCCATCCTTGGCTTTTATCCACTTCACAACTCAAATTCCTTCTCAAGTTTCCAATCTCATTTCTAAAGTCTGAATATATTATTTAGAATAAGTTATCTCCCTTTGACAGTAAATTTAAATTTAGATTTGAAGAGAATAAATGAAAAAAAAAAAAAATAAATAAATAAATAAATAAAGATTGATGAGTCATGTAAAATGAAACATAATAAAATTTAAAAAATTGGTATATTACTAAACTAATGTTTATAATGTTTTAACCTTAGTTATATGATTGCTTAATGGAATTTTGACATTTTCTGCGTTCCTACTGCCAATTGTTTTCCCCTGTATTACGATGATCTGACACCGGTTTTTTCCCGTTTTTTCGACCCTCTCGGTCTTCTATTGTTGTCTTCTGATAATGAAAGTTTTTCTTTCGAAAATTTAAGATTACCCTTTGCCGATCTGTTACTTACCAAAAAAAAAAAAATACTATTTGGTATTTAATCAGTTTTCGTGAAATTATTAATAAATCGTTTTGAGTTTCACTTTCTCCCTGCGTTTATTTCTTTTCACTTTTCCATCTCACGGCAACCACATCGCATTGCTATAGCCTTGGACGACTAATTTACACTTACATTTACCAGCAATGCTTCAAGCAAACTACAATCTCCTTTTATCTCTCAATCTCGGCCAGACAGAGTTTGCATACACCAAGAAAATGTTCCGACTTTCGGAGAGGCGGGCTAGGACCGGCTGCCAGATCAACTTCCTGAAGAGATGCCTCAGACATGGAATTTTCCCCAACACTATCAAGAACATTCACCTACCGTCGTGCTTCTACCTATCCACTCTCCACTCTGCACGCTCGTTCATACATACCTTTTGTATAAAAAAAACCATCAAACATTTCCATTGCAAGCTACACCAACATATCAACGCTATGTCTGATAGCAAATTTCCCCCCCCCCCTCACACCTTCCACCCCCGCATCTCCACATCTGTCAACAAAGCTTTCCACCACTGTTTCCACACGGAAAAAAACAGACTCATACTTAAATTCAACTGGCTCCACCAAAAACAGATCTTACAGCCACTTACCAATTATGGAGCTGTACACGGACCCCCTCTCCATCCTCAAACTACTACCCAACCACTTATCACTGACCTCACGTGTTCTCTCTCCGCAACAGAAACTGATCTCCTCAGCCTCGGACCCAAATTCTTCGTTACACAAAAACTTAATGACCAAACCCTCCTCGATATTGAAACACAGTTCTGCAGGACAGCGTACCATTTGAAATGGTTATCAGCCTTTGAACCACCCTCCCTGGACCCACTTAACGACTCCACCCCCACCGATCCCCCTAATTTTTCATCCAACCCCTTCCCCGTTTATCAACCTGACCGCCCCCTACACCCTCCTCCTGAAAACCACCCTTTAGACCTAAAGTTGGTAAATCTCAAACATAAGATTTTCTCCATAATACAACGGGAAAAACACCGTATCACACCAAATTATCTCCCATTCCCAGCGTCTCACCCTCAAAGGCCTTAAGAAAAAAAACCTGGTCTACCTACCCTCTGACAAAGGCAAGGAATTCTGCATTATCTCCCAAGAATCCTACAATACTCTCGCCCTAGAACACCTCAGCAATACATCCCTTTACACACCCGATAATGACATCTCTGCTACCCGCATACAAACCTCTATTAACAACGCTTGGTCCCAAATTTGCTCCAGACGTAATCTCCCCAAGGCTTATAGGCTCAATCTCACCACTAGAAACAGTAGACTCCCCACCTTTTACCATCTTATTAAAACCCACAAAACCAGCAACCACCTACAGATCAGACCTATAGTCTCCAGTACTGAGAGACCTCTTTACAAGATCTCCTGGCTCCTCTCCCACTTACTTAAACCGCTACTCCCCACCTTCCCGGCACACGTCAGCAGCTCTGACCAGGTAATAGATAGACTCAACTTGCTCCAACCCCAACAGCTCCGCGTCAACAACTACATCTTCAGCCTTGACGTAGTCTTCCTTTATACTTCCATTCCCGCACACCCCGCCATTGACCTCATAACTGACCACATCTCCTCTAACAATCTTGACTGTTTTGGGCTTACCCCTACAGACATTCATCAGCTCCTACGTATCATTGTGGATAACACCTACTTTAAGTTTCAACAAGACACATACAAACAAGTCTCTGGCCTACCCATGGGTTCCAGTCTCTCCGGCCTCCTCGCCATTTCTTACATGAACAGACTGGAGCAGCAAGCACTTAGCACCTGCCATTCCCATATTTTCTTCTCGAGATACGTCGACGACATTTTGATCCTCACTTCATCCCGAGAGGAAGCTATCTCTATCTTTAATACATTTAATAATTCTGACCCCCACATTAAATTCACCATCGAACATCCCAACACCTCAGGCTCTCTCTCACTTCTAGACTTCAAACTCAGCATTAATGACGACGGATCTCTCCACACCACTTTCTATAGAAAACCCGCCTGCAGGAATCTCTTTATCCACTACAAATCCGCACTACCCCTCAAATCCAAAATTAGTTACGCACAAACCGAAATCACCCGCATACAAGACAAATGCTCTTCTTCTTCCGATAAAACAACACACACCGAAGCCTTCCACCAAACTCTATTGACCAACGGCTTCCCGCTAACTACCATATCTAGCCTTAACAACACCAGAAGACGTAGACACCACACTCTCACCAACACTTGCTTCCTTAAACTCCTCTTCTTTAGCGACCGTATCACTTCTGCTATCCGCAATGCCATACGTAGTGAGAACCTTAACATACAACTTTCTCACACAGGCACCTCTCTCCGACAACATTTATCCAAAAAAAAGCCACCACACCCCAGACCCCTGCTCTCTAGCTAGTTGCCCCATCCCCAACTCTGGCCTCTGCCTCCGCACATATACAGTATACAACCTGCAATGCTCTAAGTGTCAAAAGTTCTACATCGGTAGTACCGTTAGGCCTCTACACCAACGTATTAAAGAGCATCTAAACACCCACATTTCTTCCTTCCATAAACACTTAATATCATGTGGCAACACACATCGCTCCATTAGTGTCCGCATCCTCAACTCTGTCCGCAATATAGGTCAGCTTCGAATTTCGGAAGCTATCCTAATCTCTAAATTTCGCCCTGCCTTGAATAACAGATTCGAGTTGTCATCTCCCTTCATCCTCTGATTCTTACATCCTCACACTCCCATCTCCTCACACTCCCACCCCCAACTTACTTACTTTTTTTTTTTTTTTTTTTTTAATATTCCTCCCCCTTCCCATAATCTCTTCTTATTCCCCCCTCCTTCCCCTGCTAATAAAAAAAAAAAAAAAAAAAAAAAAAGGTCCCATCCTTGGCTTTTATCCACTTCACAACTCAAATTCCTTCTCAAGTTTCCAATCTCATTTCTAAAGTCTGAATATATTATTTAGAATAAGTTATCTCCCTTTGACAGTAAATTTAAATTTAGATTTGAAGAGAATAAATGAAAAAAAAAAAAAATAAATAAATAAATAAAGATTGATGAGTCATGTAAAATGAAACATAATAAAATTTAAAAAATTGGTATATTACTAAACTAATGTTTATAATGTTTTAACCTTAGTTATATGATTGCTTAATGGAATTTTGACATTTTCTGCGTTCCTACTGCCAATTGTTTTCCCCTGTATTACGATGATCTGACACCGGTTTTTTCCCGTTTTTTCGACTCTCTCGGTCTTCTATTGTTGTCTTCTGATAATGAAAGTTTTTCTTTCGAAAATTTAAGATTACCCTTTGCCGATCTGTTACTTACCAAAAAAAAAAAATACTATTTGGTATTTAATCAGTTTTCGTGAAATTATTAATAAATCGTTTTGAGTTTCACTTTCTCCCTGCGTTTATTTCTTTTCACTTTTCCATCTCACGGCAACCACATCGCATTGCTATAGCCTTGGACGACTAATTTACACTTAAATATATATATATTATAATATATAAATATATATATATATATTATAATGAACAAATATATATGTATATATATATATATATATATATATTATAATGTACAAATATATATGTATATATATATATATTATAATGTACAAATATATATATATATATATTATAATGTACAAATATATATATATATATATATATATATATATATTATAATGTACAAATATATATATATTATAATGTACAAATATATATATATGTTATAATGTACAAATATATATATATTATAATGTACAAATATATATATATATATATATTATAATGTACAAATATATATATATATATATATATATATATATAGAGAGAGAGAGAGAGAGAGAGAGAGAGGGGGGGAGAGGGAGAGAGAAAGATGTGATACTTAGAAGACAATACAATGAGGTGTGACGGATAGACACAAGTTGGAACAAATAAGACATATAATAATGAAACAAGTTAAATAGTTTCACTCTTAATACAATGTATATATATATATATATATATATATATATATATATATTTATTTATTTCGCAAACACACATATATCTGCCTATCTACACAATGTTACAATGTTATGTAATACCTGTATCAAGATAGTCTGGTGGAAACTCTGTATGATATAATATTTCGGGAACTTTTTCTTGTGCATATTAATATTTAGTTAATTTATTTATATTGAATATGTATATTTTATTAATTAATTTAATTCAAGTCAGTATTGTCTGTTCATTCATCGCTCGTATCTGTCAAATGCTAATTACAACAATAGAATGGAGGTAATTCAGTTGAGTCCGTTTAATGATGTTAAAGTCGCTTTTAAATTTAGTTATTTCTAATTGTTAAGCTAAAATATTGTTATTCTCATATAACGAATGTATTTCTTTCTTCTTCATTTGTTTAACTATTAATTAATGTTATAGGGTATTATTATCGCCGGTTTGGTTCCGGTATTTTATCCCCTCTTACTGTTATTGTTATTATTATTTATTTATTTATTATTATTATTATTTACTTATTTTTACTGTTATTATTATTATTATTCATTAATTTTTACTGTTATTATTATTATTATTATTATTATTATTTATTTATTTTTACTGTTATTATTATTATTATTATTATTATTATTATTATTATTATTATTCATTAATTTTTACTGTTATTATTATTATTATTATTATTATTTATTTATTTTTACTGTTATTATTATTATTATTATTCATTAATTTTTACTGTTATTATTATTATTATTATTTATTTATTTTTACTGTTATTATTATTATTATTCATTAATTTTTACTGTTATTATTATTATTATTATTATTTATTTATTTTTACTGTTATTATTATTATAATTATTATTATTATTATTATTATTTATTTTACTGTTATTATTATTATTATTTATTTATTTTTACTGTCATTATTATTATTATTATTATTATTATTATTATTATTATTATTATTATTATTATTATTATTTATTTGTATTTATTTATTTTCTCCCCTTCGGCATGTAATCTTGATTAACTGTTAATGTTGTAAACTGAATGTTCACGCGTGGGCAGTCTCAACATTTTTTTTATTAATTCCTTATGTTATTTGAATAATTCCTTTATTTTTTTTATTTAATTACTTATTCATTCAATGTTTTACTGTATTATTATTTATATTATTAATATCATTGTTCTATATTATTATAGGTAATGTTTGTTTTAGGTTAAGTTATTACTATTATTAGTTCATAGACTTTAATATTTTTTTAAAAATTATTGATTTACTTATTTATTTTATTCAATTATTTTTTTTTTTATTATTATTTTTATTATTATTATTTTTTTTTTTATTTTTTATTTTTCTTTCTCTCTGTTATTTCGTGTCGTGTGAGTATTTGACCTATGTTGTTATATTATTTGTTATTATTATAAGGTGATGTTTTCGTTAGATTATTAGTCTTTAGTATTCATTTAAGGGTTAAATTAAGATCAAATCAATAAAACAAGAGTGAGATGTGAAACTGTATCAGACTAGAAATGATTATCCTAATTCGAGTCGGTGGTTTATCTGGGGACATAATTTTGCTATTAGTATCGATTATTTTATTCGAAGGATGCCAACATTTCTCTCCGTGGCTAGGATATCAACCTTGAATGATTTGCTGGTGCTGCCACATGCGTGGATGTGCTTGTGGAAGGAAGAGGTGCGTGTTTGTAGGTGGTCTTTGACTCTAATATGTAGGGGCCTCACCGTACTAAGATATAAATAATAATAATTATAATAATAGTAAAAATAAATAAATAATAATAATAATAATAATTAATAAATAAATATATATGAGGTGCGCTCTCGTCAGATATATAAATCCAAATGGATTTACATATCTGACGAGAGCGCACCATGCTTTTAACGCGTTATATAAAATTATAAAATGATAAAATAACAAAATAATAAATAAATGTTGAAAAAAGTTTTTTTTACAAATGTTGGTAGCCGTACTCCTTTACATATATACTTTTCTCTCGTTGGAATTGCACTAAACTGCACTACCCTCTTTTCTATTTATAATGTGTATATATATATATATATATATATGAAAACTCATGAGCTAAGGACTTAAGAATACTTTGCTTGAACTTTGAATTCTAATAAAATTTGATTGACACCTTATTTTATTACTTCATTTTATATTATAATATTAATGCTCTATCCAGTATATTGAGCTTCAGTTTTTATCCGGATGTTTCACTAATTATAAGATATTAGTTGATGCTTATATCTTTTGTTGGATTACTTTATATATATATATATATATATATATATATATATATATATATATATATATATATATATATATATATATATATTATAATGGATTATATTATGGATTAAATAAAGGGTTCCGTTCGAAATTTCGTCCAGATTCCCGAGTTTGACAGAAATATTCCCGAGTTCGAAAAGAGGTTAAAACGGCCGAAACGTTGTAATTACACTTAAGATGAGAACACTAGTCTGAATAATACAAATGTGGTTATCTTGTTTGTTATTTTCACAATATATCGGTCGATTCAACCGTCTTCAGGTGTATCTTGTCGAACTCGGGAATCTTCAGGTCGAACTCGGGAATTCGTAAGGAACTTTAAACGGAAACCTTTACTTAATCCATTTGGGTAGCTTCCGTTCGTTCCGTCAGCCATGACCGGGTAGAAGTCTTAAATAATTTGTAATTGTATTCTTAGTATCGTCTATACTGAGGATTGAAACCTCAACCCCCAGAAGACTGTCACTGATTAGTACTTCGCACTTTTATCGGTTAGGCCTCGGATTGATAATTTGTATTATCTGTATCATTCGGACTACTCTTCTCATTTTGGTTGTTATTTTCACAACGTTTCGGCTGATGTAACCTCCCGTAGAAGTGTGAATTATTATATTATTCTTAGTTATTATCGTCTGTAGTTTAGCAAAATCACATTGACACACTGGTTCTCATTAGATAACTGAAGTTAAGCGACGTTGAGTAGGGTCACTTCCAGATGGGTGACCATTTAGGAATATCAGGCTCTGCAGAATAATAACTACTAAAACTAACGTCATCTAAATCATCTCTCCATAAACATGCGACTGTGAATAACTTTTGAATTTAATATTCCTTAGAAACTTCCTCCTTTTGAAAAAGCCGGCGCAACCTGTCCTGGATGATTGTCACACCAGGCAGGCAGGTAGCACGAATTGAACCTTCAACCTCCAGAAGATTGCCACTACTTAGAACTGATTATTAATCGACTCATTGATCCGTTGGATGACGGATAAAGGCATTGAGTAACAATTTGTTTCTTTTTCCTCTCTTGACTTTTTCTCTTTCTTTAATTAGTTTTCTTTTCTTTCTTTTCCTTTTCTCTTTATTGGTCTTTCTTTATTCTTTTCCTTTTTTGCAAACTTTTTTCTTTTCTTTTTCTCTTTCTTTACTTTACTTTTTTCATCAAATCACTCTTTAAACACACCATCTTTTAGTAAGTTTCTGTTTATTACTCTCACCTTCTCTCACGACATCTGGTTTGACTCTCCTCCACTCTTATTTTATATATTCTCTATCACTCTTACTTCCGCCTCTCTCTCTCATATATATATATATATATATATATATATATATATATATATATATATTTATTTATTTATTTATTTATTTATTTATTTATTTATTTATTTAAAAGAAAAGTTTATGGGAAATAACTCAGACTATTGCTATATCCCAAAGAGATTACATAACACAAATTTAATTAATAAATAAGATATTATGAATCTCCAAGATATGTTAAATATTGTTAAATATTGTTAAGTGTTTAATTCTGGAGCATGATTATATAATATTAATTATGTCATAAATGTTGTATTCTACAGAATTATATATATATATATATATATATATATATATATATATATATATATATATATATATATATATACATATATATATATATAAGTATATATATACTCAGAATATTAGGTATCTTTGTTAGTATAAAAGAAAATTTATAGCAAAAGTCTATCGATTTAGACTTTAAATCAATACACTCCAAATTTTAGAGCAATTATTCTCTGAGAATCTGGGCAATGTGGTATACAATTACTAGTTTTTATTTTATCCAAGTTGGATGTTAGTAAAAGTATGGGACCTGATGAAATTCATCCTAAAATGTTGAAATACTTATCATCAAATGAAGGCTTTATCAATGCAATAACCAATTTGTTTAAGAAGTGTATGGAATATGAAGAGATTTCATATATTTGGAAAACAGCTATAGTAATATCGCTGCATAAAAAAAGGTTCGATACATTTAAAAAGTAATTACAGACCAGTTTCTCTAACATGTATTTTGTTTAAGGTATTTGAAAAAATAATTAGAAACCACATATTAAATTTTATAAAGGATGATATAAATTGTAACCAACATGGCTTTGTCCATGGTAAATCAACATTATCTAATATTTTGGAAAGTATTGACACCATAAATGAATATTTGATGGAGGAGGATAGTGCGGATATCATATATTTAGATTTTAGCAAGGCATTTGATACGGTATCTCATTATCGTTTACTAGTGAAAATGAAAAATTTTGGTATTACTGACAAAATGGTAAATATTGTGAGGGAGTTTTTGAAGGATAGAACTATGAAAGTAAAGGTTGGTAACAATTTTTCTGAATCACAGTATATATCCTCCGGTGTTCCGCAGGGTTCAGTATTGGGTCCTTTGTTGTTTTTGATATTCATAAATGACTTACCTAATAATATAAATTCAGAAATAGAATTGTTTGCTGATCATATTAAACTACTTGTGAGAGCTTTATCAAAGGAAATAACACAGATGGACCTTAATAAATTATCATATTTGAAGGACATTTGGAAATTGGGATTTAACCTAGACAAATGTAAAGTACTACATGTAGGATCCAGGAATGTTGGAGTTGAATATGTACTAAACAACAGAGAAATCAAAGAAGTAGATGAACAGTACGATTTGGGAGTGTGGTTTGATAATACATTTAGGGCAAATAATCATATTTTGACCATTGTATCGAAGGCAAATAGAATGATCGGGTGGATGGTTAGGAATATTATTTTGAGGGAAACAAATGTTGTGTTAAGGATATATAAAGCTCTAATAAGATCTCATAAAGAATACTGCACCCAGGCCTGGACACCAGCGATTAGACATGGAAATTGGAATGTAATATTGAAACTGAAAAGCGTACAAAGAAAGGTGACAAAACTAATAATTAAAATAAAAAGTGCAGTTACAGGGACAGATTGGACAAATTGGGATTGACTACTTTGCTGAAGAGAAGAATGAGAGGTGATAGGATTGAGACTTTCAAGATAATTAATGGCATTTCTAACAATGGTAGGCATTGTTTTAGTATTTTTCCTAGATCTGTAAGGTTATTGTCAAGGGAGTTTTCAAAAACTAGATCTGTTAACCAGTTAAGTTTTTTTGCTCAAAGAGTAATATGTTTTTGGAAAAGTTGCCAGATCAGATTAAGAACAGCAATAACGTGGATCAGTTTAAGATGAGGTTGGATGAATTCAGAGAATGTGGTAGGAGGGAGAAATTGAGGGGGCACTTTTGGGAGTTTACAAATTAAATATTTAACAGAATTTGATCTGGATATCGATACTGTACTAAGGGTTTCATTTTTTTAACAGTTGAATTGAGAAGATAGTTAAAGTGGAGATGCCCAAGGAGGCATCATAAAAAAAAAATATATAATAATAATAATAATAATAATTTTAGAGCAATGATTATAAAAATGTTTTGCATATCTTGGCAATGTTGAGTAACATTTCTATTTTAATAAATAAAAATAGTCATATCAAACGTACTTCCGAAAACAATTTACCGAATGCTTTTGACATGACTATTTTAAATAAAAACTTTTTTGTTGATGGTTGTGGTGGTAGTATAGGGGCGTGTATGGTTCATAGCAGGGTAGGGCTTGGGTGTGAGGGATCCCTGGTTCAATTCCCAAGCTCAGCAGGAGTTTCCATTGATGACGAACACAAGAAGGGTAAAATCTCAAATCATTGTGGAGGCAATGCATATTAATTTTCGACCTTTCATCTGGTTTTCATTATCCATTCTGCAGATTCTTTGCTCTCAGATTTCCTATTGAAAATCTGCATGAGTGAGTTCTTCATTTGGTTCAGGAACTCCAGGAAAAAAATACATATAAATATGGGTACTAGTAAGGATACCCAGCATTCCCTGGTAAGTTGAAAATCTTAGCCAATTTTTATTTCTATTTCTGACTTTCTTTTATAATTTAATTTTGTTCCAGAGTTATATCATAAAGTTATTATAACATCAGTTTTAACCTCACACATTTACTTTCCTATAGTAAATAAACAAAAATGAGAGTGATAGATAGAAACTTAGTAAGTGATATGTCACTTGGTGAGTTTATTGCAAATTGACAGGATTTATATGCGATATACGCCTTCCATTATGCTAGGGAGTTTTCGTGGTCCAGTGGTAAGGACGGTGAAACACACGCCCATGGATATATATATATATATATATATATATATATATATATATATATATATATATATATATATATATATATATTACAGTGATGAAAAAAGTTCGGTATAGGAGACCAACTATAGGTCCCCTTTGTTTCGATTTGAAACCGAGGGTACCGATGTTGTTCTGATCTTCTGTAATATATATAAATAAATATTATGCTTTTATTTTTTAATTTTTATCAATTATAGTGCACTCTGTTGGGGTTCTCTTCCACTATATATATATATATATATATATATATATATATATATATATATATATATATATATATATATATATATATATATATAATTACCGGTAATCTAGCGATAGTTAAAAATTCTAAATTAAAGAAAATTCCTAAGTAAAGGCCCAAACTATAGAGAACCTAAATGTTTAAACCATACGAAATGTGTTAAGGAAATAAAGCGTTAGATAATTTCACCGCATCCATGTCAAAAAAGCATAAATTATTACACTCTACATTTGACGCATGGAAAAATAATGTACTTAGATTCGTAAATCAAAAAGTAGAACGTTTAAAAGAATTTAAACACCCTAAAAAACGAATCCCCTCCTTAGAAATCCACAAATAATTACGGAGCTTGAAATGCTTCAAAATAGGTTTGTAATAATTTCTATTGATAAGGCGACAAAAAATATAGCTTTTATCTGTAAAAAATATTATATACAATGCTTATTGTTAGAAGTAGGAATAATAGGTGAAGCTTCAGATACATTATAAATTAAGTAATAGTAAAGGCGATAATATTATTATAAACAATACTGTTATTTGTGAAAAATTAGGATTAAAATTAGAAGAAAAGTACAAAAAACTTCCATGTATGTATTGGATACCTAAAATGCATAAAACACCAGTTGGCGCCCGTTTTATTGTTGCCTCAAAAATGTGCATCACTAAACCTTTAAGTAAGGCTGTATCTAAAGTCTTTAAATTAATTATAAATCAAATAAATAATTTCCATGAAAAAGTAAATTCTATAGTAATATAAACCTATTTTGGGTGGTAAATAATTCAGATCTAGTAAAAGAAAAATTAGATTGTATTAATTCTCGTAAACAGGTTAAATCAATCTCAACATATGATTTTAGTACATTATACACAAAAATACCACATAAAGAACTTATTAAAGAATTAAGTAATACTATAGATTTAGCTTTTGCAGGAGGTAACGGTAAATACACAGACTTTGGAAAATCTAAAGCCTTTTGGTGTAAAACTAAAAATGGTAAGACGAGTGTGTCCAAAACTGGTCTGACAATGCTTATAAGTCACCTTATAAAAGAGAGTTACTTTCAAATAGGAAATAAAGTACTAGTCCAAACAATAGGTATTCCGATGGGTTTGGATCCTTCACCATTTGGGCAAATCTATATTTACATAGGCATGAATATATATATATATATGTCATCATTAATAAAAAATGATATATCTTGAGTGTATAGTTATCATGGATGTAGGCGATATATTGACGATCTTGTATGCATTAATGATAACGAAGAGTTTGCAAATACTAAACATTTTATATATCCTAAAGAGTTAAAATTAAACTGTGAACATACGGGAACACAAGCTACTTTACTTGATGTGGATATAAAAATTGAAGATAAAATATTTATCTATAAACTGTTTGATAAAATAAATTCTTTTCCTTTTCGTATCGTGCGTGAGCCACATAAAAATAGTACCTGCCCTATATATATTTTTTATGGGAGTATTATGTCCGAATTTCTGAGGATTGCTCGTGTTACCTTAAAATTAGTAGATTTTATGCCCCCAATTTCTCACCTAATAATAAGAATGATTAAACAAGGTGGCGATCAAAATTTAGACAATTAAATAAGGCAATTACTCGCCACCCTGACGCTTTTAAATCTTATCAAATTAATCAAAATAAATTGATAGAGCAAATCCAAAGCTATCTAAATATAATAATGTAGAATATGTATAAACGTGTATATATATAACACATATACTAATTATATATATTAAAAAGAAAAAAGGAAAAAAAGGGAAGAAAAGGGGAAAAAATACATGTATATATATATATATATATATATATATATATATATATATATATTTTAATTTTTAAATATTTTTAATATAAAACTAAAACTAAAAATACATTAAATTATTAATCACCTAAAAAGTAGTGTAATGGATTCGTCCGAACACTTTAAAATACAGCAACTCTTGTGAAATTAACGGATACATTCTATTAAGCAAAGACGAAGAAGACAGGTAAGGAGGACATTTTTTAATAACTAATATAAGTTAGCTAAACATTTATGTGGAACAAAACGTAGATCTATTATACGGAACGTTTTTGTTTTTTAAGCAAAGTGGGGTCTGATCAACTCTGCTGGGAAGCCATGAAATAAAATACTGTTTTGTTTTTAAATTCCCGAAACAGTTTTTCATGGTAAACAACTGATGATCCCTTAAATAATGTTAAGACTAGTGTAAATTCTTGGAAGCAAACTAATATAGTAACTGCAAAAAATAAATTGACTTACATGTATATATATATATATATATATATATATATATATATATATATTTATATAATAATAATAATAATAATAATAATCCAAAGAATAAAATGTGCTCAATATAAAATAGAACTTTAATATAAGATTATTTTTATTTACATCGACATGTACCAAATCTACGACACTGGCATGTCGATGTTATCGATCAACAGCTGAGATTTCATCAGGCAGACTTAAAATCCGATCTTAACCTTAGATCATATTTGGAAAGAATGAAATGGGGAAAAAATAAAATAAATTTAAAATTAAAATGTGGAAAGTCACGTGGTCGAGACCGTTTAAAATCAAAATAAAAAATAATATAAAGTCAAAATATAAAATATAAAATAAAAAGAAAGAAAGACGAAAAGATAGGAAGAGAGAGAGGAATGATAGATAGATAGATAGATAGATAGATAGATAGATAGATAGATAGATAGATAGATAGATAGATAGATAGATAGATAGATAAAGATAAAATAAAATAATGTGGTATGGGATGAAATAAGAAATAAAATCATTTAGGATAGATAAAATGGAGGGGAGAATAAAGTGGGTGATAGAGAGGGGGAAAGGGTAAAGAGATGGGGAATGGAAGAAAAAGATTAAAAAAAAGACACATGTCTAAATGTAGATTGCTGGCAGGAGATTTGTCAATATCAATCTAGAATCTTTGTTGGGCAGGAGACATAATTTACAGTCTGATCCTCAATTTGAGTCGGCAATGATGGCGGTGGGGGTAGTGTGTGTGGGGGGAGTTCGTTAACACATTGGTTTCTGATTTTGTTTGTTTTTATTCTTTGCTTTTTACTGTTTTTTTTTTAGTTTTTTGAATTCATCCACATAAATAAACAATAATTAGACAACATAACCATATTCTATACTATACTTGATATAATTATTATATTCAATTTTCCATTAAATGAGAATTATGATTAGAATCCATCACTAATTGTTACAATCAAAACTATTAACATTATTACCAATTGCAAAAATATTATTATTATTATAATTATTATTATTATTATTATTATTATTATTATTATTATTATTATTATTATTATTATTATTAATTAATTATCTTTACTGCTTTGGCTACATTTATCACTATCATTACCATAACCACCTCTATTATTATTATTATTATTATTATTATTAGTTTTATGATTATTATTATTACTATGATAATTATTATGATTACTATTGTTATCATTATAATAATAATAATAATAATTATTATTATTATTACTATCATTATTATTATTACTATCATTATTAATATTATTAGTATTATTGCTACCACTATTTTTATTATTATCCATAAATTATTCTTATTATCATATTTACAACTATTATGATTAACATTATTGCTATTTTCTTTATTATTAATTATTATCATTATTATTATTATATCGATCATACATAATTTTAAGTGTAGATGGAGTTCTATTTTTTAATTATTTCAATGAAGGAAGGAATTTTTTAAAACTATTGATTGCCTGTTGAGCTCGTGTTTTACAATTTCTTCTCATCTCTTCTGCCTACTCTTTGTTCTTTTTACCTTCTTATTCGTTCCCTCTCCCCTACCCCCTCTTCTTTATACCGCAAAGAGTGCCGACATACGTACGTTCACTTTTATTGTATAAAATATATATTGTGTATGTTGGCAGCTAATATTCATTTATACAAATGTTGTTGAAAGAAAATGACAACTCATAACATTTGAACAGTTTTTATCAACGTTTTGAGGAAAATAGTTAGATTCCTGGGAAAGATAATCCCTGAAACAGAACAATGATTTCTTTGAAAGCTCCATAACTTCCAACCTTGACACACCTGGGTTCAAATTTAACTTCCAGAGAGACTTAAGCATATATTTTTTTCATCTTGTCTTGAAATGCAATCAACTTTTAAACAATTTTGTATAACGGCTTTAAAGATAGCATCAAACAAAAAGGTCTGGGAATTAAGTGTTCTTACAACACTTGAAGTTCCACAGTTTTATGTTCTTGGTGTTCAAAATGACAGACATTAATCATTTAAGTACAAGGTAACCAAAAAACAAAAGGCCACCCATGAAATTGGTAATAAATTTCACAATCCTTTCTACCATACAACTATATTGGGTACAGATAAACAACGTTAGCCTATGCCTGACTTGTCCACCTAGTTTCAGTCACGAATATCCAACAGTCTTTGGCTAATTGCCATTAAATTATAATCTCCTAATGTGCACCTCTGTGTTGATCAAGACTGAACGTTTGAACAGGATGGGGTAATTCCCCACACTTCAAACGACTCGTTGGAATAACTGTGGGGGCACTTTGGTGATCATCTCATTCATAGGACGTGAATAGGCTTCGCACTTACTGGATGTTACCCCCTTCGCATTACATACTCATCGTGTCATTCTCATATCATTTCTCTTCATGCAACGCATGTCTTCAACCCTTTACTGGCCAGGTTTTGCTTCCGTACATCATCACACTGATAGACTCTTTATTTGTAGATGGAAAACTGAAATGGAAATCGGGATTTTTTACGTTGGCAAATGCAAAAGTCGGAATGTAAAACTATAGAGAGAACCGAACAATAACAAAGACAATGTACACAAGGGATGACTTTGAGCAACGCATTCATCATAATCAACAGAAAACAGTAGCACAAATCCCATTCATTCACTGTGGAGGTCCCCAGATGCCGAAGAGCTTTCTACTCCAAAAGCTTCTTTCCTCGTGCTGCTGGACTCTGGAACTCTCTCCCTGCTCCCTGTTTTCCTGGCGGTACTGACATGCATAAATTTAAAACTAATGTAAACAGACATCTCGCTGCACAGCTCCCAATTTAGGTTGACCCCCCCCCCTAAAAAAAACTTCACCCTTTTTCTCAGTAGCCCCTTATGTCTACAGTGGCGGCCTGCCTTGTTTATGTTAAAAAACCCAAAAAACATTTAAATCCACAGAAAAACACGACAATTACTAAAAAAAAATGTAGATGCAAAAACCGACTTCAAATTTTCAAATTTTACCTTTTGCCAGTAATTGTCATCATTTCGTTCTGTCCAATGCCGGCTTCTTCAAAAGCTGAAACGCATCTGAAAAACAAAACGGTAATTTCTTTTCATTCAAAGAAAAGCATCAATATATCAAAAGTTAAATTTATTTATATGTCATTTTTTGGGGAGAGATGTTTTAAAATTAATTGGAAATCTAATTATTTATCTGTGGGATAGCTTAAAAATAATGTCTATGAAAGCGATTCCTGAACTGAAGAGAACCAGCACAGCCAAAATCAAGACCGTATCAAGAGATAGGTGTGGCATATGTGTTTTAGGGAGTTAGCTTGTATTAAAACATATTTTTAGTTTTAACAGAAGTAAACTGCTTGTCTGTGATGAAATATTTACCTTATGCTGACGACAATGAAGTGCCAAGAAGCAGTGCAGTCACGTGCGGCTCATGCCACCCCCTCAATCTATTATAATGTGGGTCCTCTATTAAGAGATTGCTCTTTATAAATTATGCTTCATCAGTGTTTGCACTAATCTATATAAAATCATAGAATTACGTCAGTAATTACATTTTTCGTATATAAATTATCATTATCATTTCTGATGACCCAAAGAGGAAAAAACATTAACCATAGACATTTTATTTAGAGTGGAGGATTTTGTTTAGAATTCATTTCAGACAGCAGGGGGGGTCTGACTTGTATCTGCTTTCTCGCTTGCCCTCTACACTTGAAATGGTTTCATCCGGCACGTTTTTTTGTTACTGACTAATTTTCCGGGGCATAGAAATACATATATATAGTACATGTATTATATTTGTTTCTTTCGATGTTAATCTAATGAAACTCCATATATATATATATATATATATATATATATATATATATATATATATATATATATATTACTAAAAATCAGTTCTATTTGTTATTGAGCACGTTTTATAAACACTGGAGTTTCATTAGATTAACATCACCAACTGGACAGACTCCATATTTTTTTACACGCATACTCTTACTTTCCATTACTTAATATTTTTTCAAATTTTGAATTTTGCCTTTTCCACTGCCAACTTATCCGTCTATGTAATTCCTCTGATGATAAGATTTTAATCTTTGAAAAGCCTTGGCTTAAAGAAAGAATAATAAACATGTTTTTACCGAATACATCTTGCATTGAACAATCGAAGTTGAAATAGATTTGTTATTCGTACATCTTTATCTCTCTTCCTTTATATATCTTTATAATTGCTCTATCTCGTATATTGAGCTTAAACCATTTCACTATAGGTTCTATCCTGTAAAAGTATACTTTTTGTTCATATTTTATTTATTTATTTCATTCATTATATATATATATATATATATATATATATATATATATATATATATATATATTATATATACACACATATATATATTATATATACACACATTGGTCTTTATTATAGAGTGGAGGATTGTATATTTTGTAAGGTCTGAGGATTGTGGGGAGAAAAATGGCTCATATGAATGTGTGGTTTAGCATCTGCTCCTTAATGTTCTTTCTTAACGTCTTCAAAAGGAACATGGGTAGAAAATGAAGGTTTCTTCGATTCAGATGGTCTTGCAAGCCCCACCTCCACCCGCTGTTCAGTGAAGTTCACAATTATCAAGATCTTGATGCTATCAGCTCGTCACTTCACCCAGCAAAGTCATGGTCATATGGAGTGTGATACTGAATGTGGTGGAGACGGAAAGGGTTTCAACATCTGAAGAAGTGTGGCAGTGACAAAAAGATGAAGGTAAATGAGTAGGCACGTGTATCACAGTGAGAGGGGCAACAGTGATTTGGGGAACGGAGGAAGGGGAGAGGGAGGCTGGCGTGTGTATGTTTGCGTATGTGTGGGGCTGTACTTTCAAAGTGAGGACTTGAGAAGATAAGCTGAACATTGGGATCTTAATGATGATGATGATCAACGCTTGAATAAAGTATTTTGAAGAAAACCCTGATAAATAACCCTGTTGATCGCCTGGGGCCCCTTGAAAAACAGTCAGACATCTGTTGGACAGAACAAAAATTGTATATCAATTGATTAAAAAAAAGCAATAAACAAAAAGTTATATTTTTTATTTCCCCCTCCCTTCATACCCCCCTCCCACCTCTTCCTCTTTCTTCTTAACCAATCAATAGGGTTATCTTTATCTTGATGTAAGATAAGGACGGTGGGGCATGGCTCAATTTTTCATGCTTGTGTTTGTGAGTAAGTGGGGTGGGTGAATCTACATAAGTATTCAGATAGATATTCTGCCTCCATCTTTCCATCCATAAGAATATCCATTTTGTTTTACTGTTCTATGGCATATCGACCCTTTAGCTTATTCAAGACAGAAATATGATAGTTATTATGATTTTACTTATAACAAAAGGGAATCTGGGCGTTCATAACTTTTCTCAACGGTATTACCTGTTAAATATTGATGGAGGTACATTTACAAGTAGATATATTAGCTGGTGATCGGTAAAAATGGCACAGGTAAAAGCGGCACAAGAAAAGATGGCACCGGTAAATATGGCACAAGTGAATAAGTAGGAAAAATGGCACATAATGGAAAATTAGAACCGTTCGAGAGGGGTGGAGCTCTCTCCACCCAATATTTTTAAATAAATGTTTTTAAATAAATATTTACTCTGTTGTTTTGAAGCCATTTCTATTTGGGGGTTGGGAGGGAGGCTATGCTCCCTTTCTTCTCGTTTTTTATAGAGGCTAAGCTCCCCGCCGCCGTTCCCAATATTTAAAAATAAATATTTTTAAATTTTCGATTTTAATATTTCGGGGGCAGAGAGGGGCTAGTTTTAAATAAGAACTAGGCGCTCCCCCTTCCCCCACGTTTTAACATAAATATTCTTAAATAAGTATTTACTCACTCGGTAAAAATCGTGAATAAGAAAAAAAAACGATACTGGTACAGCTTTTGAACCAGACAAAACCGACTTTTGCCTACACAGAAATACGTAAACAGTCGGACAAAGCCGAATCAAAACGAATCGGCGTCAAAACCAAAACGAGGCGGCTTTTCAACCGAAAAAAATGAAAGAAAAACACTTCACGTATGTTTATTTTTATGACAATTTATTCATATTTTGATGAAGGAAATAAGTGAAATAAATGTTTGTTTTCTCATGAGGAAAGTTAAAAGTTCATTTTTTTTTCGATAAATTGTGCTTGTTATGAATAAATTAACGATTGTAAAGGGCATAAGAAATGAAACAACGATTTTTACGGATTTTATTTTCGTTATTTTTGTACTGGGACAGCTTTTGAACCGTACAAAAATCGACTAGGTTGGAGTGATGTTAGGGTTCGGTTAAGGTAAAAAAAAACAAAAAAAACAAAAACAAACAAACAAACAACAACAAAAAAACAGTTTAGTTTTTATCCGGTTTAAAAGCCGTAGAGAAATTAATTTTTAACGATCTCGTTAAAGTCAAATTAAAAACTAGTATATTTTATTTTTTGTATTGCTACTCCGGATTCAGGGTTTGTTTTTTTGAAAAAAAAAAAAAAAAATTACGCGCGAACGTAACCTCCTGTTCTAAATTCTCATATAATTGGGAAAAAGATAAACAATCTACTTGATCGCGGTTTCCGGTTTTGAAGTCAGAAGTTGACAAGCGGTGTTTATCAGAAGACTGTTACGAATTATATTTTAGGTCGGATTTATTTCAATTAATAATTTGTTTTCACAATTTTTGTTTTAAATATTAACACATAGTAAAATCAAACTGCTTTGAATAATTGGATTTTGTTTTCTTATTACAAGTAATCAAATAAAACTTTTTTATAATAGGAAAGTTTTCTTCTTTGAAAATATTTTTTAAAATACTTTATTTACTATCTTTATGATTGGAATGTTTTCCTTTCGTTTTAAAATACTTTTTGAATAGTTTATATTGAAAACATTTTTTAAATACTTTATTTTATTGTTTAAATAGTCTAATAGTTTTTTTATAAATAGAAATGTAACAAAATGCATATATATTAAAAATCATAGTAATAACGTATCCAATACAAAATATTCCCGATAAATTGTTTTTTATTCGACTGCATGACTGATTCCCACGTGTTCAAACGTGGGAATCAGTCATGCAGTCGAATAAAAAACAATTTCTCGGGAATATTTTGTATTGGATACGTTATTACTATGATGTTTAATATATATACATTATACATATATACACTAGTGAAAAATTTTTTTAAATCCTCACACTACTGTTTTCTGATAAACACTGATTGTCAGCTTCCGATTCGAAGGCCGGAAGCCGTCATCAAATGGACTGTATCTCTTTTACTTATTGTTTTTTTTTTCAATTTTTTTCTACTGTGTTCAGACGTAATCGTCTAAAAAGTAAAATCTCATGGGGGTGGGGGGCATTTAGCTTAACTTTCTTTTTAATTCGACAAACATCTCATGTTTTCCTTTATGTAGTGCATCCAAGATTTTAATAAACTCATTGTGAAAGATTCATCTATATTTTTTCCGTGTGCCATTTTTTCCTATTTATCAACTTTTGCCATTTCTACTGGTGTCAGTTTTTCCTGTGCCATTTTTACCTAAATTTGTATTAGATGAGGTATAAAAAAAAAGTTTCAGATAGGGATCACAAAATCAATCAAGGGATTGATTCTACTGAATCATAAAAATAGATGAAGCAGGCGTATATGCCGTTATCTGTTCTCAGTTTGACAAGATTTCTGGAAGAAGATAGAAACATTTTACTTAACATATTGCAGCAAAGAATAGAATTTGAATTAAAATATTTATGTATGTAGGTATTTATTAAGGCTGATCGCAACGTAGAAAAGCCAGAATTGTGAAAGAAAGACTGAACAAAAACAAACATAGCGAAGACAGTATTTGGGTTACTAATCTTCACAAAATCTGTTTATTTTTCAAAAGATCGTTCACATATCAAAACAGAAAATATGAGACTTACTGTGAAATATTATTAATAACAACTTTGCTATGTTTTTGTTGTGGAACATGAAAGCAAATCAGATGGCTTTGTTTCAACTTATGAAATTAGTCTCGGTCCTGAGAGGAAGACAGCAACACAGCACTGACTAGCAATGAAGGTATGCATTTTTATTTTAATTAAAATAATTAAATAACTAAATGATTATGTTATGTCATCTTGATGACACTCCCATGCCGATATAACATGCCCTGCTAACAAAATTAACATGCTACCACTTTATTTTGCATCACTGCTGTCTATTTTAGACAGAAATTGTGCCACATATGAGTGTCCACCATCTTTAAATGTCTCACCACGTGGGTACATACCAACGTTGTTGTAAATATAACATAACAAGAGTTTACATACAGTTCAATTCCTTTTATCCATGTCCGCAGAAAATATTTTGCACACCATGGCACCAATCACAATTAACATGTACCCAAACTTCAAGATGTCTGCTCTGTCTCAAGTCTCGTCGGGGAAAGAGGACGTTCGAGTGCCCCACTTCTTGCCCGTCACGTCACAGACCCATACAAGATCTCCTCTAACCCCATCACTTAATATACAACAATTACACAAACATTTCAAAAATGTTGCTGTAGATTTCTTACATGGTTTTTTCAATATTATCTCGTAATTTTGCACAATACATTGCCTTGTAACATTACAGTAAACTGCCTGTTTAGACTCCTCTTAATATTTTTCAAATCAAATGAACCTATCAAAAACATAAACCGAAATAAAACAAATTCATTTGTTCTTGCGAAATCATAAATCTCATGGATATATATTTAGAGCACTCTTTCTTACAAAATCTACTTTATAATCTAGTGAGTTTTGTTCTCTACAGACCCTTTTCTCACAGAAGAAACATTGTTAGTCATTTTCTGCTCTATCTTTATTTCAACTAAGCTTCAATCTCTGGTTCCTCCTTGTAAGAAATTCACAGTAAAAATTGAGCAATTAAGAAGCAATGTTGAAAAAGAGTGTCACTGTTTCTCTAAATGCTCAAAAAGACATTAAAAGAATTACAGTTATGGACTCAGAAAAATGTAAATTTTGTGGAGTTAAGACCCAATATAAACGGTTTTAGATTCATCCAAATTTTGAGAATTGGTTTAATTTTGTGTACTTTCAATACAGGTTATCTATTATTATACTAAAACTGAGTGAATCAACGTTTGTTTCAGATAGATTTTTCATGTAATTTACTAACAAAAATACATGCTTAAGTATTCCTTACTTCTGGGATTGCGTTATGTCTGAAAAAAAATACCATTTTAATTCTTCTAATTATCCATAATTTGAAATTAACTGAACATGTCATCCATCTCTAATCTATGTATTTCTCTCGCTCTCTATCACCGTATGCTTATTGAACCACTTTCTAATATTGTTTAATGTCTCTGTGAGAATTTGGAGAAAGAGTGATACTCTTGTTTCAGCATTGCTTCTTATTTAATTGCTCTATTTTGCTATCTAATTTGCATAACATACGTATATTAGATGTCAAAATTATAAGTCTCTTTATTCTATATTATCCATAAGTATAATATAGAAATAAGGAGACTTACTATTTTTAGTTGTGCAAAAAGAATGTTTTAACATATATGCTACAGTTTATGCATTTTCGAATGAAATCAAAGAACAATGACTAGTGGTTGTGACCCAACGGGTCACGGGTTGTCTAGTATCACATTAAAATTCAAGTAAATACATATTTAGTAGGGAGATTTATGCTCTGCCAAGGACTCCTTTATAAGAAGACTATGAATATGACCCTCTTATGATAATCTATATAGGTAGAGTATTATTCCTATCAAATTTCACGGTTGTAGGTCTAATAGTGTAAAATTATCACACAAACAGACAGACAGACAGACAAACACACCTCTCATATTAGTATAGATTATTTCGTGTAGACATGTTCTCTTTGTGGTGATTAAAAAATCTTTTTACTGATTTCTTCTTTTTTTATATCATTTATGGCATGAAGTTGTAATTAAAGCTTCCTAATCTCTAATTACTGAAGAGTTGATTGCTTGTGCTTAATTTCCCTTAAATAACCCACAGCGTGCAATGAGTCGACCTTTTTTTTTTATATCTATGTGGTCCGGTGAGCAAGTAAGCGGACACCTCTGTGGAAAATGGAGAAAACCTTCGTTGCTTAGTTGAAATGGTAAATGCCCAATAAAATTGAAATTAAGAAGCAAGTTGAGAAAATAAAAACGAAAACATTTGGATGGAAAAAAAAAAAAAAATGAAAAAAAAAAGAATTTATAAATAACTGGAGAAGATACTATGTCTTTGGCGTTCAGACTGAGATTAGAGTGTAGTATCTGTTTTGTCCTCGGTCATAGGATAAAAAATCCTTCTTTACTGGTGCAATTTTAATGTTTGCCCCATCCAGTGTGCACATTTTTGGGGAGTGGGATATTCCCAACATAAAAAAACGACCTTGTGTCGAACGTTGCCCTCATAAATAAATAGGTACTATGTCTTTGTACAGTGTTGTGTTTTTAATAGAACAAATGTTTATTTATTTCATAACAGAATTTACAGTAAAAACATTAAGAGATTAAAACATAATAATCGATAATTTAAGAATAACAAATGATCAAAATGAAAATATCCGCAATACGAAAAAATTGAGATAAAAGTTAAATTTTATACATGTTAAAATTGATGAAACATTAATTTTATTGCCGTCCAATTCTATATAAACTGCTTCAACTGACAAATTTACAAAGCCTTTGTGCATATATCAAAAACATCAGGAAGTTTGATAAGATTTTCTGCTGACTTAGCAGGCCGAGAGCAGGCACAAAGCGTTCCCTTGAATAATGTCGATGGAGAGGTACTCGAAACACCAAGTCAACTCCCGATGCTCCCCGGTGTAGTGCAATATTTACAAATCCAGGCAGTTGAGGAAGCTCCACGTGGCGATATGAATCACTCCGCTTCTTTTGTCTCCATGCCAATCGGTTGGAATATGAATTGTCGAGAGGACTGGCGTATTCTGATCGTTTATGG
Organism: Sepiola atlantica; assembly: GCA_963556195.1. Lineage (NCBI taxonomy): Eukaryota > Metazoa > Mollusca > Cephalopoda > Sepiida > Sepiolidae > Sepiola > Sepiola atlantica. Next base: position 73,654,629 of record OY744521.1, read on the forward strand.
CCCTCTGCTGACGCTGCCACATGGCCAGAAGATACCAAATACTGCTCGGGAGCACTTTATTTAAACTTGAAAGTCTAGCAAATTTTTTATGACATGTATTTTAAACTTAAAAAAAGTTTAAAAACTGATATTTATTTATTTCATGACTTTATTACGAAGCTACTTAAAAATATCTAACTCCTAGCATTGTCTTTAAAATTAAATTAATGAGCAGAACTATTTTTGTTTATTATATGGGTGAAGAGGTCTTATGTTGCAAGACCAGAAACCCCCGATGACCTCAGGTATACAATGTTACCGACGATGTGGCTTCGTGAATCTCTTTAAGTTATTTAGCTGAGAGAGAATCATTTTTTATGCTTAAGACTTCTAGAGTAAAATGTTTGATGAGAAAAACTTATCTAAGAGAAAGGGGAGAAAAATGAAGTTAACATTTCTGTCACGATGGATTCATAGATTTTACAAGTATTTGCTAGCCTTATTAATTGTGCACTATCGATAAAATCAGGAGGGCTTAGTTTTATTTAATTTCATCCAAAAGTATCACTTTTGATTAAAGTATTAAATATGTGGTAAAAATAAGAATACATCTACAAATAAATAACTTAATATTCCCATTTACATTACTTATATATTTCGGACGGTTTTCCTCATCTTGATTGTTGTAATTCTTGTGGGTGAATGGAAGAAAATGCAATATATCTAAAATGCACGTAATGCAGAATGAGAGGAGTCTACTCCTATCACAGTGGATTAAATAAAGGGTTCAGTTCGAAATTGTGTATAGATTCTCAAGTTCGAAAAGATGCAACTGACGAATGTCAGAGATTACATCGGCCGAAACGTTGTGAAAATAACAACCAAGATGAGAATAGTAGTCCAAAAATCCAAATAATACAGCTTTATTAGTGATTTGAAATAATTGAGGCAACAGATTAATTTAATTCAGAAAATTGACCACAAAAAAGAAGGGTTTTTTTCTTTGTCAGCTTGTTTATTTATTGATTGCTTGTGCTTAATTTCCCTTAAATAACACACAGTGTGCAATGAGTGAGCCTTTTTTTTTATATATCTATGTGGTCCAGTGAGCAAGAAAGCAGATACCTCTGTGGAAAATGGGGAAAACCTTCGTTGCTTAGTTGAAATGATAAATGCCCAATAAAATTGAAATTAAGAAGAAAGTTGAGAAAATAAAAAAGAGAACATTTGGATGGAAAAATTGTGCTGACTAACATTCTCATACCATTGGGTAAGGTATTAACACGTCTTTCCATCTATGGATAAAATAGTAACTTGTCTTTAATGAACTGCATACAATGAATTTATTTGCCATAGTTATTAGATTTTTAAAATTTTCTGGGTACATGTGAGATTCTGTTCTAATGAAATTCGAGGTTTTAAAAAAAATGTTATGTTGCATTATATGACTTAAAATAAACATTGCCCTGAAACAGCTGTAAACCTTTGTGTATACGCTTAATTTGGAAAATGATTTAAATCCTCAAAAATACATATATCCTCGTTATTAGATTTAAGTATTGCTTCATTTATTTAATGCAAGAACGCGATACTTATTGTAAACGATTCATAGAACATAAGTTGTTATTTTAATCTCATCTGGGCAGGAGGGTTCTTCATATATTTCATAATGGTATTGCAGTATAAGTGAAAGTAATAGATCCTACTGGATTTAAACTCGGCTTAGCCGATTCCATAGTCTACGTTGGTGTCCATTAACCCACTTTCGCTCCTTCCAGTGTGCATGTGTGTGTGAGAGAGGGAGAGAATGAGAGAAATAATGAACATTGAGGATATTGCACTATGCTCCTCTCCCCAAAAGAAGAGGTAATGCCTGGGAGGATGGTATCATGACGAACGAGCATATACTACACTACACCCTCCCTGTGTGTGTGCGTGAGAGAGAGGGGGATAATGAAGATTGAAGATTGAGGAGAAAAATTTTAATAGTTGTTATAATTAGTATAATTTAAATAAAAACACTAAACATCATTGACATTTTAACGAAACTAATATTTTAGTGGTATTATGCCGAACGAACATATACTACACTTCCCTCCCAAAAGGAGGAGGTAATGACTGGGAGGTTGCTCTCATTACAACAGAACAGATATTACACTATCCCTCTCCCCCAAAAGGAGGAGATAATGCCTGGGAGGATTGTATCATGACGAATGAACATACACTAAACTATCACCGCCCAAAGGAGAAGATAATACCTAGGAGAATGGTTTCATAACAACAGAAATGATGCTACACTCCCCCCTAAATTGAACACTGAAAGATAGTACATTAGTCTTAAATAGTATAGTAAACTGAATTGAGCATTAAAAAATAGCACAATAGTACAATATTAATAGAAGAATTAGTATAGTTTGGGTTTCAGACAGATACCAAATCTCCATTTGTAATAGATATAGGTAGTTAAATATTATTTAGATTAGACAGTATTAAACTATTTTAAATATAACTGGTGTGCGTGATTCATACCTTACACAATTGTATTACAATATAAGAAAATGCAATAGATCTGATTGGATTTGAACTCGGTGCTTCTCCAGATTACTATCCGAGCTAACTTTGACCCCGTCATTAGGGTTAAGTTCAGGGTTAGGGTCAGGATCAAAGTTAAGTAGCTTGAACTCGGCTTAGCCAATGGAATAGTTCGCGTCGGTATCCATTTCACAACTCGTGACCCCCCTCCCTCCTCGAGAAAAAGATGCAATGAAACAAAGAAAGAGAGAGAGAAAGGGGGGAAGAGACTAATGTCATGTTTATTTTATTTATAGAGAAGGCTGCTATTAACATATAAGATAACAAAACAGTCTTTAAATTAGACAATATTAAGATTTATTAAGTGCTTCATTTGTCGTAGGGAGGAATCACAGTACAATTGACGAAGCCCCTGAATTCCGTTTCTTAACCGGAAGCCATCATGCATTAACAGGTTTCGATGGAGAAATAAGAATCTGTGTCTTATTCGGGATCTCGTCTTGCCGTATCTTTTTTTGTATGCCTTTCTCTCCAACTCGTGGACTGATCCCTATTATCAGGTATTTGCCATTATTTCGTCTTTTAGACAAGCAGCCTAAAATATGCCTCGGCTTGACACTTATGGAATTTCTTGAAGAGTTGAATTCTTCATTCTTTTTTCGAAATAAATTTCTTTTGTAAATATTGTGAAAAAGTTTAGCATGAATATTTTTTTTTTAAACTGGAAAAGGGATTGTAAAACCTGATTTTATTCAAGATCATCCTGATAGCGTTTTTTTTTATATCCGGGACTTATTATTTTGGTTTGCTTTGTTTTTGTTCTAGGGAACTTTTGACCATTACTGAAACACCGATATCGGCAAATTTGCAAGGGGCCTTGCCCCCTTCCCTTGGCTAATCGCGTGCACCGATATCACTAGGATTAAACTCAATTCGAGACAAGAACAGAATGCGAAACCATATTCACCAAGATTATTATTCCTATTTTAAATGAAACATTTTTTTCTTTCGTTCTTTACTGCTATTTATTTTATTTTCGAAAATTTTACTTTTTATTCCATTCGTTTATACATTTTAAAATCATTTTTTTAATAAAATCTTAATTTTCTTTTTAAACATTTTGTAGCTTTTTCTACTTTTTTTTCAAAGAATGCAGATAACAGTACACAATCATTCGTCTCTTAATGCTGTTTCATTGTTTCTGTTTTTCTCTTCCTTGGCCTGATAAAGTTCAGCTCATGTCCCCGCCCCCCTTCATCCACCTTACCAATGAACTTTGCGAAAAAGATACGTCTGAGTTTGGAAAAGGGGTCTTTGGTACAGATGCTGGCAATTGTAGTACTTCAGCAAAATTCTAGGGATGCACAAATCAACAATTCAACAAGCATGACATTGTCTAGATTCAAATCGAAATAAACTCATTCTCCATTCCCGACTAAAAAACTAACTTACTATATATATATATATATATATATATATATATATATGTGTGTGTGTGTGTGTGTATTACAGATGGTCAGAATTAAATCGGTACCGTCGGTTTCAAGTCCTAGCAAAGGGGACATAAAATAGCCCTATTTAGCGAACCCTCTTCAGTCTCTGTTGACATAAACGACTAAAGAGAGTCCGGTAAAGATGGCTATTTTAGGTCCCTTTTGCTAGTATTTAAAACTGACGGCACCGATGTTGCTCTGATCTTCTGTAATACATATATCAATAAATATTACGCTCTTATTTTTTATTTTTGTTAATAATCGAGCACTCTGCTGAGGTTCTCGCCCACTAATATTACACATTATTTATATATATATATATATAATTTGATAATGAAGTTTTTTGGTCTTATTTTTGAAATTACAAATATTTGATTCAAAGAAATTAAAGAAATAAAATAAAGTTTGACTTTACTTTTGCCACAAAATCTTTTTAGTGCTTCCAGAGATATTTTTCTAAATTCTCACGTTTAGCCCCGAAGCAACTTTCCCCAAACCCCTTTTTATACTATTTCTTTTTTATGTTAGTTCCACCCGAGTTTACTTTTATAATATTCCTAGCATTTTTACCCTAAAAAACAGTAATTGTTTATAAGATTAGCGCAATAGAGCAATCAATATCACTTACATGTATTTGTCTGTGAACTACTTTTATGCTAGATTACATAGGAACTTAACATTTTGTAAGGAGGTTTACTTACCTATGGCAATTTTTGTAAGGAGAGCCTATTTATCTGTTTCTCATAAAGATCCCCCCCCCCGATGGAGCATGTACCCCCACTCCACCCCCTCACTGAAATTATATTACTTCTGATTTTAATGAGATACAAGAAAAAAAAACTAACCACCATCCGGTGGCTATTAATCTATCTCTAAGTATTATTTTTCCATTACCTATCTTCAATATAAACTTATTGTAATTTAAAAAAACTGATAGTTTTCATTAAAATTATCTCCTTTAAAAATTAATGAACATTATATTTTCAGAAAGGTTTTTGGTAATTAATCCGTTTTTTCTTAAATCACTTTAATTAATTAATGTTTATATCGATGAAACTATTGCATATATATATATATATATATGAAAATAGTATAATTAAACTACAAATGAATAACACCAAATATTAATTTATTATACGCTGTTTAAAAATAGTGATGAAAACAAGGCATACAAAGCTGTGTTTGGGTTGTTGCTCGCTAATATATATAGAGTATTTCAAAAATATTATGTTGTATTATTGATTTAAGTAATCGGAAGCCGTTTTGATACTAATATAGGTGTGATAAATGAAAAAAAATCTATTGCGTTTATGACAAGGTTTAACTAACGGGGACAATATTTCAGGACAACAGCATCATTTTTGTGAAAAGAATATTGAGGTTTCAATTTTTCCTCTATATAGACATGTTATATACCATTAGATCACAAATTGAATGTAGTTTCAAAACGTTAATCTTTTATGGTCATCAGGATGACCATATTTGAGAGGAATTTGAAAGAAATAAAAAAATGCCTGTTTTTTGCAAAAGCAAAAAGGAAAATCATAAATTTAATGTTACAAATACCAATTTCTGAAGAGATTGAAATGATTTTCCATAGAATTTGTTTTTCAGATCACACAGGGAAACCCTCAGCATAAAATAAATCCATATCAATTGATGTAAATATCATTTGTAGAGACATACTGAGCTCATCAGTCATATTTTGAAATTACAGAAATTTTGAAAACTTTGCATTTTTTTCACAAATTTTCATATATTTTGTTAATGTGTTCAGTGTGTTTACTTGAATTTGATGTCAAATGGATATTATCCTCAGAGCATAACACATAAGAGTCTCACAAATGTTTAAAACCCCAATGTTAACCTATCAGAGTAAAAACTGGGGGTCATTTTTTGAAAAATCAGTTTTTCTGCATGGAAATATGTGAAAAAAACATTGGGTCCGTAAAAAAAAAAATCTCCCAAGAAAATAAATTTTAGCTTAAAAAAAATAATCACGGTATGCCTAGAAGGTTAGTAATGACAGTGATTTATTTTTTAAAAGCTAAAAATGAAAATTTTGGAAGATTAATTTTTTTTTACGGAGCATAAAAATCTGAAACAATGCTGTTTTGAGACTATTATTTTATTTTATTTGCTGTAACTATGAAAACTGATCAAAATTATGATTTTTGCACTTATTTTACAATAAAATGAGATAAAATACATAGTGTCCTTCCAACCTCAGCTGGGGGGTAATGATGATGAAGTGGAGGCTGATAATGACCGGAGTGACAGTGAAGAGGAAGAAGATGCTGATGACGATGAATTTCAGCCTGGTGACATTGTGTGGGGGCTCCATAGGCAACAATGGTATCCTGGAATTCTTAGTTGCCTAAATGATGTTCAAGCAAAAATTCAACACAAATTCAAGTCAATGAACAATCGGTACATCATATACTGGTATGGTGAGAAAATGTACAATTTGGTAACCAAGGTTGAACGCTTGGGAATGACTCAGCTGGACACAAAACATGCAGCAAGATCAGGAACAATGCAGAAGCTTTACAACATGGCATTAACTGATCTGTTAAATAGTCATTGGAAACTTTTTGATTGGTACAATTGTCATTTAAACATTTCTTCGTTTTGATCTTGTGGACATTTTGGATTTATTTAGAATAACCCTGGTTATTTGGCAAAATTTTAACTATGGGACCTGATACATGTCCCTGTTTGAATTTCATTGACTACTTCTTTTGAAATTTAACTAGTTTTTCACCTATTCTGGAAACATTTACATCATAGAACACTTATTTTCTGACACTTTAATTTGACAATCAGTTTAAATATGCAAAATTGTCATTAATACGTACCAATAGTTATGTCCAATTTGTGACAAAACCTGAATCTGGTAGCATTTTAAATTCCATATTTGAATTCTGCATAAAATTCTGACCATTTTAGAGGTATCACTTGATATATTTGAGGTATATGAAAATTTCAGAAAATTGTCTGGAAACATGGTCCTCGTTACTTGAAGCTTGTCTTATTCAGTTAGATAAGTTATTGGTAAATGACATGAAATTATACAGATTCTCACATTTTTAGCATTTCTGTGCATGTAACAATAAGGGGGTAATTAAAGCAAGTATCAGAAACAGCTGATTGAAGTATTAGTATTATTTGTAATGTAAACAAGATTACAAGTGAAATTAATTATAAAAGTTTTAGGTAAGTTGGGAAGCAATGGAAAAAGTATGCAGTTGTTTTTAGATGGCATAGGGAGAACAAAACTCAATCCGAATAGGAATTTACCATCAAGTTGACACAATCAGGTGTAGACTTTGTGGAAAAAGTCTAAAAGAGGAATCATGATGATATCTGCTCATATTTCGATTGGCGTTCGTGGATGAAATATGGCTTTGAGAAAATCTTGTAAAAACGAAAAGGCTCAGATACTGTGGATGTTTGATATACAGACTGATAGCATCATTGAGCGCAGACATCCTGATAAGATTCTCGTTCATAAACATGATAGTATGCATAAAATTGTGGAGTTAGCGATTCTCGAAGTTCGAACAAATTATCAATTATTCTGAACTCAGAGTAGAATTAGCCAGACTCTTGAACAAAAAGACAAAGGTAATACCACTTGTAATCGGACGTCTTGGTTCAATCCATGAGAATTAATTGAAAGAAATTGGAATATAATAAAAAATATCATCGTCTGTCTGATTTGATTGTGATGTTGAAAAGTTGCGTCTGATGATGAAGCCCCCTCCCACCACAAATCGCCATATTAACACGCACAATCATTACAATTAATATATTAACATGCATAATCAATACAATTAATATATTAACATGCATAATCAATACAATTAATATATTAACATGCACAATCATTCCAATTAATATATTAACATGCATAATAAATACAATATATTAACATGCATAATCAATACAATAAATATATTAACATGCATAACCAATACAATTAATATATTAACATGCATAATCAATACAATTAATATATTAACATACATAATCAATACAATTAATATATTAACATGCATAATCAATACAATTAATATATTAACATACATAATCAATACAATTAATATATTAACATGCATAACCAATACAATTAATATATTAACATGCATAATCAATACAATTAATATATTAACATGCATAATCATTACAATTAATATATTAACATGCATAATCAATACAATCAATATATTAACATGCACAATCATTCCAATTAATATATTAACATGCATAATAAATACAATTAATATATTAACATGCATAATCAATACAATAAATATATTAACATGCATAATCAATACAATTAATATATTAACATGCATAATCAATACAATTAATATATTAACATGCATAACCAATACAATTAATATATTAACATGCATAATCAATACAATTAATATATTAACATACATAACCAATACAATTAATATATTAACATGCATAATCAATACAATAAATATATTAACATGCATAATAAATACAATTAATATATTAACATGCATAATCAATACAATTAATATATTAACATGCATAACCAATACAATTAATATATTAACATGCATAATCAATACAATTAATATATTAACACGCATAACCACTACTGTGTTTATGTTTATTTGCAAATGAATCATCACTTATCAAGGCTAAAGACATTCGAGCATAAGATTTAGTGAGATGGATAGATTGTAAGTTGAATGATGAAGAATATCATGAGAAGATTGAAACTGATAAATGAAATGAACAAAATTTGATAACTTATGAGAATGGTTTATGATAAATGTTTGTTTACATTGGATTTGAAGAAGATTTATTGTAACCTGCAGGGAAGCAATCCTGTGATAACATTCTTGGGAAGTTCTTGGAAAGAAACTCTGTTCATGGAAATTTAGTTTGATGTTAAGCACACAGAGTAAGAAAGGTAAGTTGTTAGAAAGACGAGTTCTTGGTGTGAATGTCTTACAAGGAGGAACCAGAGATTGAAGCTCAGTTGAGCACCTTCAATATGAAGAGTTCGAATGCAAAACGCAATAAATCCAGTTTGTTTAAATTGAGACCTGAAACAATTAAAGGACGAAAATATTAAATCTAGATTTTGACTAACTGAAAGCAAAAAGCAATTATGCTGGTACTAGATTATGTATGGTTTGGTAGTTTTGTTTTACGGCATATCAACCCTTTTTGGGTTATTTAATGCCGAATCTGGTCATTATAGTGAAAGTTTTTATGCTTCAAGTTCTTTATATCTTCAAATGTTTAATCATGGTTTTTGGTTTGGTAGTTTTGTTTTACGGCATATCAACCCTTTTTGGGTTATCTAATGCCGAATCTGGTCTTGTTTTCTTTTCTTTTTTGTTTCTTTCCCCTTTTAATATCTGTTTCTATTTAACCCATAGTTGGGACCCTAACAGGTACTACCACTCCGGGTCAGGGTGAATTTGGGAGCAATGGTAATTAAGAGGAGGCTCCACATTCCCCAAAGTCCGTAAGCCGGATCTCACCATCGGATGTAGTTTAAGGTCATATCCAGGACCGGGAGTAGGGTAGGAAAAATAAAAATAAAAAAGGGGAGGGAGAAAGGGAGAGGGGCTGTTGTTTTTGTTTTTGGTTTTGTAGAACATAATTAAGTTTTACAAACAAAAAAAAAAAAAAAAAAAAAAAAAAAACGTCAATGTAGGTGAATTTCGTCTCAGGGAGCCACAGGGCAGCCTGATCTGGTATCACCAGCTAGATTATGTAAAACATGCTTTTGGGGTGTGGTCGAGTGTTGAAATGCAGCACTTTTTCTAGTGATAGCTTCGTAATTTTGAAAATAGCGTTTATCGCGTTTTGCATTCGAACTATTCATATATATACATATATATATTAACAGGTTAAAGAAAATCATTGATACTGTGGCATCCTAATTGGTAATGCTAGTGTAGGAGGTTGGATCGATTTAACCCAATAAATGGGGGGATGGATTCCTTTTATGTTCATCATGGTTAAGCATGGATTTTGTGAAATATATAGGGGTCACTTAAAAAAGGGGGTTCACAGTTGATTTTGCATCTTAATTAACAAATCAATTTAATCCGTATAAGTTGCATTAGAATTAATTGGATTACTAAATATTATGGTCACTGCCTTGTAACAATAAAATTAACTCTTCAGCGAATTAGCAACAGAGTCCGTCTATATCCTTCTCCGGGTGAATTAAATTTCTGAACAAAGGGGGGAATAACTCGTTAATTCTAAAAATTAGAGTTACCTCCCTCCTCCGTGTTGCTAAAAATCTCTATGGGTTTATGATCGATCTAGTAGTTTTAAATAGATAAATAAAACCAACTCTCGTTATGAATCCAATTAGATATAATTTTGTTTTTTCTTCACTTAAAAATAAAAATAAAAATAATAAGGAGAGATTTGCTTTTGAGACTTTAATCTCCCAATACTAATGTTTTTATAAATTTTCACGAGATTTGCTGCGGGGCTGGTCATTTTCATAGTTTAGCATCAAAACAATGGAGGTTTTGCACTCTATCGCTGGTTTTGAAAATAGCCTTATAAGACACTAAGATGTTTGAGTAATAATCAATAGTAAACAACAGCTCAAAATAAATTACTTATTGTCTCGGGGACTTCGGGGGTCTTTTCTCCTAATAGAGAAATTTCGATCTACTAACAGGAATTATTTAGGTTTGTTTCGTAAATATTAGCTTTGGGGCCATCGTTGAGAAATCTGATTTGTGTGTTTTCTCGAGTGTAAACATCTTATTGGGGTGTGGACTTCTTTCTTTTTTCTTTTCTCTGAAGTGGTCAACTTTTTCCCAAGTGAGTATTTTGCCTTTAAATACTTCAGTTTGCCGAATTTGTTTACCAGAAATCAACCTGGATTTTCACCGTATTTTCCCCTTCAGTGGTTTTGTTATGACATGCTTTTTCGCTATTCAATGATATATACTGCAACCCTCTGAAAAATTGACAGAATTGGACTAATTAATAAAAAATACATTTATCCGATTTTTACCATGAAACATGCGTAAGGGATAGGAATGAATATTAAATATGAATAAATTGCTTTTGTGTGTAAAATGAGAGATGTAAAAATAACTCATCGAAGTACAGAAATACAGAAGTTGTTAAAATCAATAAACATTATGGTTTGGGATTAATTCTCCATGATCTATGGAATGCAAATATAAGATATATATGCTCTGAAAATACAGCTTCATTGAGCTTACAATTGGAAACATTTAAGATATTGTAAAGACTATAATTTTCTTTTAAATATATATTTTTGTAAACACACACTATATATATATATATATATATATATATATATATATATATATATATACATAACCACTACCATATATATATATATATAAATATATATATAAAACTCAATGTATGTATGTGTGTGTGTGCATAGATATATATAGAAAAAGTTAAAGAATCTAGATAAAATCTAACAGTGTAAAATTAACCGAGAAAGGTAATGTAAATATTCCCGAATCGCTAAATGCAAAGGTAAGGGGGTTATGGGGCAGATTTCGTCGGGAGTGGTCGATTATTTATGCTATTTTCAGTTTAATTTCTATTTAATTATGTATCGATTTAAATAGAAAACAATTATATTATGTAGTAATTTGTAAAATAAAACTGCAAGTCATTCCCTAAAAATAAAACTGCAAGTCATGCACTAAAATTCAATCGGAAATGACATCAAAGTGAGGCTGCCGAGAGGGGATTAAAAATGAATCGACGCTAATTCTGAGGAAATTCCGTTACCGTTCTTGATTCTGTCGGTATAAGACGAGTTCTAGAAAGGAGGCTGTCCGCTCTCCCAGGCTTAACCTAGATACCCGTGTCATTCCTACAACTAATCCAGAAATGACGTCATAGGGAGTTGAGGGGAGGGGCAGGAAAAAATTACAAAATTCGATTCATATACAGGGTACTTTTGCAATCCGTAACCTTTCGCTTCTTTTGTACAACAGAGGGGCGCTTCTAAACATTTGATTCATTTGTACAACAGAGGTGCGTCTCTAAACTTTTAGTTCTTTTGTACAACAGAGGCGCGTCTCTAAACTTTGGATTTTTTTGTACAACAGAGGCGCGTCTCTAAACTTTGAATTTTTTAGTACAACAGAGACGCATACGTAAAATTTTGATCCTTTTGTACAATAGAGGCGCGTCTCTAAACTTTGGATTTTTTTGTACAACAGACGCGCGTACGTAAACTTCTGATTCTTTTGTACAACAAAAGCGCGTCTCTAAACTTTTGATTTTGTAGTACAACAGAGACGCGTACGTAAAGTTTTTATTCTTTTGTACAACAGAGGCGCGGCCATAAACTGTTGATTCTTTACAGAAGCTTGTGTAGTTTAGCCCATTTATGGAAAACGCTTATCGGAGGCTTGTGCAGTTGAGCTCCCCCTTATGGAAAACGCTTTTTGGAGGCTTGTGCAGTTTAGGTCACCTATGGAAAACGCCTTTCGAGGGCTTGTGCAGCTTAGCCACTCGATAAAAACGCTTTTCGGGGGCTTGTGCAGTTTACCCCCTCCCCCTCGGAAAACGTTTTTCGAGGGCTTTTGCAGTTTAGGTAACCTATGAAAAACGTTTTCGGGTGCTTCTTCAGATTAGGTCACCTATGAAAAACGCTTTTACGACTATTGACTTCATCAATATTACGAATTTTATTTTAATATTTTACAATGGATTTGGTAACTGGTATATATTACATCGGCTTCATCAACATCATTTATCTTCATCATATTCTGAAATAGGGGGGAGAAATTAGATATAGACTGGGACTATTTGTTCTACTCGGCATTATCCAAGATCAATAACTATTATTAACATTTTTTTTTCATACTTTGATTTTAACGGTACATTTGGCAGTTCTGTGAAGGCCTCCTTACTAACATTACAGTGTTAAAAGAGAAAGAGAGAAAGATAAAGAGACGGTTAGAAGGAGAGAGAAAGGGATAGAGATAGAAGTTTTAACATAAAAATGTTACACATTATTTAACTTCTAATTTTTTTATGTCATGGAGCAATAAATGTAAGATTACACTATTACATTTAAAACAGATGGCTCCGGGGAAATGAATTTCATTATTATTAGTTTTTAACAAGAGAAGAATCAGAAGGGGAAAGAGAGGGTTCAGGGGAAGGAGGGAAATAATGACGACGAGGCTAGAGAAAGGAAGTGAGATTGAAAATTATATAAAGATGCTACACACACTATTTAATTTCTACAACTTTGTTTTCTTTTTAATCGCCCCGAGCAACGCCGAGAAGCCCTGCTAGTGTATTAATAAATATAGCAAATATCCTCTCTATATAAATACACGTAATCTAGCATCTATATATATTAATACTTACGCCCCTTTGACAAGTAAATTAAAAAATTGTCACACCTGTAAACAGACATTTGCAGTTCAGTAGCAGACAAATTCAAACTGGGTTGGTTGAAATAGCTGGGGAGGAAAGAAAGAGTAATTTGCAAGTGTTAATATATGGGGAAAAGGTGAGAAAAAGAGTGTTATATCAGTTTAGTGAGAGAGAGAGAAAGAGAGAGAGAGAGAGAGAGAGAGAGAGAGAGAGAGAGAGAGAGAAGGATAATAGCAAATATCAGTATTTGGAAAGTATATATTCCTTTATTTACCAAATTGAAATAGTATAATAGGGAGGTAGTGTAGTATCTGTTCTGTTGTCATTAGACCATCATATCAGGGCTTACCTCCTCCTTTTGGGAGTGATAGTGTAGGGTATGTTCGTTCGTTATGATACCATCCTCCCAGGCATTACACTTACATTATGTATGCTAGCAAAAATATGCGACCAGAGGGAACATATATTTGCTGCTAATAATAATAATAATAATAATAATAATGATAATCATAATAATAATAATAGCAGTACTGTATTTATAAATTAAATAAACACCAGTCCCTTTCACTCAAACCATTTTGTGACAGTGATTTTTTGGCTATAGGCAAAAACATGAGAAGATTTTTGCTTGAAGGCAAAACTGTCTTTTCAATGTGAAACTGTCCAATTGCAGAACAAAACATAAACACCATCGCAGAAATGACATTAAAATGCGATCTGAATATCAGTAAGAAAATCAGAAATATATACAAATAATCAGGCAATAAAAAACAAACAGTTACTTAGAAATGCTATTTTTATTTCATAAATTTGTTTTTCTACAGCTACCATAATGTATCGTCTTTATTTTTAAAAGCATCTTATATTTATTATCAGTCCCCTTTAAATTTTTTTATATGACTTTATGAAATTATCCATTGATTCAAATTGCTTGATAATGCTAATATTACATTTTCTCTGAAATTGTAATTAAATTAGAATATTCATGAAAAATAAAATTAATAAGAAAAAAAAAGAATTGAATTTGTAATTAGTATCGCTGACTGTTGTATTTACTGTCGCTTTCAATTTTTGGGGTCGTTCATCTATTTATTAATATTTATTTAATTCTTTTAATAGTGCTGTACGTGAAATTCATTTTTCCTTCAGATAACACACTGCCTATATTACCCCTTCCACCTTCTCTCTTTTGTTAATCGTATCGTAGACTCATTTGAATATTTCCTCAAAATTTATGATAGGTTTTCAATAAAGAAAAGAAAAAAAAACTTTAACATCACATGATAAATTGAAAAAGGTTTCTCATTTAAAAACGACCAATAGGAATCGTCTTCGTCATATTCTCAGTTTTTCTTTTCAGTTTATAAAAATGTCTTTAAGAGATTAAACTGCTATCAATCACAAACATAATTTGGGCATTCAACTAAAAAGCACCTTAAAAATAAGAATGTGATGTCTGTCTCTTCGGTTTATATATATATATATATATATATATATATATATATATATATATATATATATATATATATATTCATAAATAAATATTAAATTATATTTATCTACGGACGATGTCGTTTCGAACTTATACTCTCATCAGTGTAAGGGTGTGATAAGTTCAGACGGTCACAAGACGCAAACCCGGTTCACAGTCACCTTTGACTCCGCACACTTAGGCGCTATCCTCTAGGCCATAGGAAATTATGACGTGATACGGAGAAATTAAGTCATATTTATGCCAAATGCAGCGGGCTATAAACATCAAGACAATCAAGAGGACCCAACGAACTTATTCAGAGTCTTGCTTTGTGGCTTAAGTGAATTTCTATTTTTTAATATCTCCTAACAGTGCCCAACTTTAATTTTCTTAAAGGAGCTTTTATTATATATATATATATATATATATATACAGGGTGGGCCAAAATAAGGGTCCTATCTTTAAATTTGAATAACTTGAATTTGAATAACTTCCACAAAATAAAAGTTAAACTCACCAAACTTTATGTGTGTGTAGACTGACCCTTCCGAGATTTTTTGAAATAAACAAAACAAATTTTAGCCGAAAAACACTTCTTAAAACTTACAAAAACTAAAGTATTGTTTTTTACACTGTTTTGAGTTTTTTAAGCAAAAATAATGTTTTCTAAATGAGGGTACGTTCCTTAGGGCTAATACGGCTCATGCTTGCTTCGGAAGGGGTCCTTTACTTATTCTAAAAAAAAAAAAAATCAATAAATAAAAAAGTTATGAATTTTTAAAAATAGGACCCTTATTTTTGCCCACCCTATATATATATATATATATATATATATATATATATATATATATATATATAATCAAATATGAAACTAAAAGTAAACTTTTAGTAGATAGAACCTATAGTGAAATGGTTTAAGCTCAATATACGAGATAGAGCAGTTATAAATAATTCCGTTTAAGTGCGCTCCATCTACGATTTGAACTCAACATCTGACTGTTGGAGTTACTTCATTTTGAACGCTTTTTCCATGCTGCCTCTACAAAAAACTTTTTCTTCTCCATCTAAATCTCCTTTCATTGGACATCTTATCAACGGACAATTACCATCTGGACAAACCCCATATCTTTTTTACACAAACTTTTTTTTCACACTCTCCATTTCTTAATAGTATTTTTTCAAATGTTTGAATTTTGGCTTTTCCACTGCCAACTTATCTATCTGTATAATTCCTCTGATGATAAGATTTCGATCTTTGAAAAGCCTTGGCTTAAGGAAAGAATGATAAACATAATTTTATTACAGAATATACCTTGCATTGATCAATCGAAGTTTGAAATAAATCTGGACATTCGTACTTGTTTATCACTCTTCTTTCTTCTATCTATCTATCTATATATATATATATATATATATATATATATATATATATACACTGATAAGTTTTTGATTTGCACTTGTATAAAATGCTCTATGCCAGCTCAGGCCTCCTTCTGTCTCGAGAGACAATATCTATCGACTGTAGTGGGTGTATGTGTGAAGTCTATAGTGAAGCAAGGATTGCGCAATCCGAAACTGCACCTCTCATGAATTAACAGGCATTGCTTAAGTCCAGTGGCAAGGACGAATTCAGGACAACAGGAAACAACGTCAGGATAAGCAGAAAAAGACTGATGTTATTTCAGAGTTTTCCTTGAGAGTTTTATTTATATCTGGAGAGAGGCTATATATATATATATATATATATATATATATATATATATATATATATATATATATGATAAAAAATGGAAATAATATTCCAACGCAATGGAAAATGAACAAAAGGAAATCCAAAATTATTTATGTATTCATCAAGGTTCTGTCTTTATTTCAAGACTTCCTCGTAATGATTGATTTGAAGAAATAACACACAAGTACAAATATTTGAAAATGTTTGGTACATTTAATATGTGTACTGCATTTATGAAATAGAATGAGTGTTTTTTATTTTCTTATCATTGTTTTTAAAACGAAAACATATTCGTTAGAATTCAGAAAATGTGGTGCGACTATAATGTGAAAGGAATGGTTTTGTTCTTTTTACGAACAAAACATATTCTTATTTTGTTTTTTATTTATTTTATTATCGATATCATGTGAAAAGTTTTGTTGGGAGTGTAGTAGCTAGCCTAGATCTAAATTCAATTCTGGTCGGATAGAATAAGTTTGCTGATTAAAGGAGATAAATTGTAGTAGCCATTACATTGTTTAATTGTTATAAACTGTATGTTATAAAATTTGTTTTATAAACGCAGTACACACATTAAATTCTAACGGCTCTGTTTCGTTTCAAAAAAGAATAAAAACATTATTTTCCCGTCACAAACGGAACAAACGTTTTCAAATATTTGTACTTGTGTTATTTCTTCAAATCAATCATCCCGAGGAAGTTTTGAAATAAAGACGAAACGTTGATGAATACATAAATAACTTTCGTTTTCTTTTTTCATATATATATATATATATATATATATATATATATCCCTTCCTTTGTAACTAATGACGGACGTAGTTGCTAAAGTCAGTAACTGTTGCGAAAACGGTCAGGTTTTAATCTAAGTTTGAACCATTGGTTTGTCTAGCTACACTGAAAATATGTGACACAGCGAAACAGTCTGTCTCTGGATGACTGTATATATATATATATATATATATATATATATATATATATATATATATATATGTCAATATACATAAACATGTATATACAGACATATATACCTACATAATTTATTTTTTACAATATGTTCATGCCTACCAAAAAGGAGTGTTATACTAACACATACATATTATAATCGTTACATAGATAACTAAGGTAAGTCGAAAGCTCGAGAAATAAAAAAAAATCTCAGACAACAATATGACTTTGATTGTTTTTATTTAGCTTACACTGACTCGTGAAACATTGTTAGAATTTTGGAAAACTTAATCAATAGATGTAAGAGAACGGTGAGCATGCGACACGATTCGGCGAAGATTGAAGAAAAAGACGTGGCCAGAAGAGACGGTTAAAAAATAGACATTTGAAACCTATTCGTCGTTACATAGAAACACACACAGAAGCGGAAACCAGACACATGTCATTCATGTTTAGGATTTCATATAAAAAGAAAATTTGTTGATACAAAAATAACAACAAAAATATTCGTTTTCAGATAGACACTGTCTATAACACAACATAACTATTTTTTACAAAAGTTTTGTTTATTGTACTGTTTTTTAATCAATTTTCTCTGCTGATTCCAATTTTTCTGTTTTACCGTTATAGAAATACATCGCTTTTCAATGTCATCATGCTATATGTTCTGCTACTAAATGTATATCTAATTTTCTCTTTCAGATCAATTACTAAGTCCTAAGATGGTTACTAGAGGATGTAAACATTCCTCAGATACATTTTGCTATGTGTGTGGTTATTATATTGGAAAAAAGCAGGTATTACATAAGATCCTAAAGGAGCCAAATTGTGGATAGCATACAGACTCTATTTCGGAATTCCCATGGGTGACCAAGACAAATCATGGACCTCTCATGTGATATGTGGAAGTTGTCGATCGACTCTAGAAGGATGGCTAAGAGGTACAGGAAGGGCGATGCCGTTTGCCATTCCCAGAGTATGGAGAGAGCTGAAGAACCATCACAATGACTGTTACGTTTGTATGATTGATGTGACAAAGTACAGAAAAGTTAAAGGAAGACAAGCTCTTCAGTATCCAGACATACCATCATGTAGAGCACCTGTTCCCGATGATGACAGCATGCCAGTACCACAACCACCAGAAAATGTAAGTTTACTTCTCATCGTACTCTCCAAAAGTTTTACTTTTAATTAACTTGAATATTAAGTATTTACAATGCATTCATTTTCCTTCAGATTTATGGAATACTAATGTTATTCACGTCTTTGTTTAAGTTGCTATATGTAGTTATTTTTCTTTACAGACGAAAGATGCAATGGATATATCATCTGAAGGGTCAGCAAGTAGCAGCAGCCAAGAAATGGATGAAGTTTTGTACCAAGAACGACTTTGGAGCCTCACTTTCCAAATCAGAGTGAGATAGATGATTTAATCAGGGATTTAGGTCTCATTAAGTCAGGAGTTGAACTTCTTACATCAAGGCTGAAGGAATGGAATCTAGTAGGGGAAGACTGCAGGACATCTGTGTACCGAAAACGACATGAAGAATTTGAAATTTACTATGACATTAGTGATGATCTGTGTTATTGTAATGATGTTACTGGTTTGTTTACTGCTCTTGGACTCACGCATGATCCTGCAGAATGGCGACTGTTCATAGATAGCTCAACACGAAGTCTCAAAGCAGTATTGCTCCACAATGGAAATACGTACCTATCTTTGCCTCTTGCACACTCTGTACAAAAGAAAAAAAACTATGATAATGTCAAACAACTTCTTGACAAAATAAATTATGCTGAATTCAAGTGGGATGTTTGTGGTGATTTCAAGATGCTTGCTTTCTTGCTTGGCTTGCAAGGGGGATACACAAAGTACTCATGTTTCCTTTGCTTATGGGACAGCAGAGCTGATGATGATCATTACAAGAAAGTTCATTGCCCCCCACGAGTGGAACTGAAGCCAGGAATAAAAAATGTTCTCAGACAGCCGCTAGCAAATTCCAACAAAGTCTTATTAACCCCACTTCATATTAAACTAGGATTGGTAAAACAATTTATGGAGGCCTTAAATTTTGGAGGAGAAGCTTTTCAAGAAATTCGTCTCATGTTTCCAAAGGTATCAGAGGCTAAGATCAAAGGTGGTATATTTGTTGGACCCCAAGTAAATGCAATGTTGAAGTCGGAGAAACTCGAAAAAGCGATGACAAAAGTTGAAAAAGAAGCTTGGTGCGCATTTTGTGATGTAGATTGTGGATTCTTAGGAAATCACAAGGATCCTAATTAAAAACAACTGGTATCAAAGCTTATTGAGAACTTCAGGAAACTGGGTTGTCGTATGTCCTTAAAGGTTCATTTTTTGCATTCTCATCTAGATTTCTTCCTCGAAAACTTGGGTGATGTCAGTGAAGAACATGATAAGAGATTTCATCCGGACATCGCAACAATGGAAAGAAGATATCAAGGACGATGGGATACTGCTATGATGGGAGATTATATATGGTCTCGTGTCAGAGAAGATGAAAGCGTGAACTTTAGAAAATCTCGATCGTCAAAGCACTTCTAATCTTAAGAAAAGAGTTATCAAAGCATTTACATTGCAAAGTTGTATGGTTTGTTTTGTTCTAACTAACATTGTATTTACTAAATACCATTCAATATATGAAAAATGTACTAAATGCTGTGTGATTATCTTTCCAACATACTGCTGTATATATTGTCATTAATAATTATATATATATATATATATATATATATATAAATATAGCCATTCAGAGACAGCGTATTGCGGCTCTTCGGTGTGGCTAAACGTGACGAGTATTTTTATGTTGAGATTAGAAACCTGCTCGTGTAATCAGCAAAATGTGATCAGCCAATTGTGATCAGCAAAATGTGATCAGCCAATTGTGATCAACAAAATGTGATCAGCCAATTGTGATCAGCAAAATGTGATCAGCCAATTGTGATCAGCAAAATGTGATCAGCCAATTGTGATCAGCAAAATGTGATCAGCCAATTGTGATCAGCAAAATGTGATCAGCCAATTGTGATCAACAAAATGTGATCAGCCAATTGTGATCAGCAAAATGTGATCAGCCAATTGTGATCAACAAAATGTGAACTCTATTACGCTCGCCTCGAATGTAAGGAAAATGATAATAGTTTAAAAAAATATTTTTGCATTCGCATTACCGACTGTCGAGAGTTCTTTATCCATTTCCAATTGTCTTCTTTACGCTTAATGGAAACCGTTTATTCTCTTAATACCGAGCTCAACCTATTAATCAACTAATTAATACGTATCTATATTATGAAAATACAATGGATATAATATCTAGCAATTTTGCAAGAATGAAAACTATAAGTTTATATAATTTCAAAAACTTCCTATTAGCTCATTCCTGGAAGGTGGCTGTGATGAAGTGGATACCGACGCGTATTGACGAATCGGCATGCCGTGTTCGAATCCTGTTAGATCCATAGCAACATTTTCACTATATACTTTCGTAAACAAATATATTTGCATAGAAGAAATAAATCTTAAGGACTGTTGTAGACTGATCCGGATTCACATATAGTGACAGGATGGATTCGTCAGGTCACTATGAAGTCGACACCTTTTCCCTTACTAAGGAAAACCGCTTAGCGAACCGATTCACACGTCTACCTAGAGCCGGTAATGGTGACCAAACTTATTGTAATTAAGTATTCTTAATACAATTCCTATTCCTTTCAATTCCTGTCTTAGGTTTCTTATTTACTTATTCTTATTCTTACGATATAACATTTATTTATTAATTAATAAATAAATAAATAATACAATATATATATATATATATATATATATAAATAAGTTTATTTGGCTTCAACAAATATATTTACAAGACAAAGTGACATAAACTCAACTAAGTACAAAGCTTGAGAGAATCCTTATGATAAAGTATATCAAAAGACTACAAAATTGTTACTCTTTAATAAAGTGTAATCTTTACAACAGGAAACTTCATGTAATTGATACTTCGTATAAGACTATAACTGGTGAGACAGACTGGTGCATGTGGCAGCAAACCTACACTCAGAATAGGATATAATAGGAACTGGCAATTACACCCCAGGGTACAGAGATAATCATGCTTCCAAGTCTGAAGAAGGCTCCCAATTTGATAACTTTATGATCCACCTAAAAAATATTTAGTCTCCAGATCATGGAAACAAAAACATACAGACATATTTATTATTTATAATATGAAAAGAAAGTCTTCATATTGTTTTGTGCAGACGATTGGTATACTTTTGTGTTTAATTTCTGCAGTTATATTAATTTGTACGCATCGCCTACAGTGCACACTAGCTAGCAGCTCTGCAATCGGATCCAGTACCACGATCATCAGGAGGAACCACTTCACAGTTTCGGCCCTTACTCCTCTACTGCATTTCTGAAGTGGTAAGGCCCCTACATTAAGAGGTCGTATTAATACTGGTGTAAGCTACTTTTGTGTCCAACACTCATCGTTTCTTCTGCTTCTTTACTTTTGTATTTGTACAACAAAACGATAGCGCAACACATCCTCGAACTCCAAGAGCCAAATGATAGTATTCCACATTTCATCCTTTTTCCTGGCACTCAGTTAGTAGATCACCATGTCTCTCATTCTTTCTATCTTCTGCAATTGCAAAATTATCCTCCCAAGATACAGTCAGCTCCAACATAATTCCAACCTTTTTTTCCTCACTTCACACTACAAGGTTTGGTCTCTGCTGTTTAAGGAACAGTGGGAAGATCAAAGTATTCTGGATGTCTACTGCCAAGTTCCATTTTCCTTGCCCTCTTTCATCAGTTAACTATATCTTTGAATGACTTTTCACCATGCCTGTTGTTCAAACTCTATCAAAGTTCATCTTCTTAATCTTCTCTATTTTTGCTAGTTCTCTTTAATTAAACTTCTCTACCTTTTAATGTAGTAGTTTTTTCTACTACTTTCAGGACTTGGTCATGCCTCTACATGTACCGACTTAGTGCTAATTTACAGTTGGACAGAATATGCCTGAGAGTTCTTCTTTCCTCACATCTTCATTTGTCACCATTGTCTACTCCCCATCAAACAAGATTCACTGGGGAAAGCATTGCATCGTAGTGCGATTTTATCAGGAACGAAGTTCTTGCTCGCTTCCAAGCTCAGATCTTTTTTCATCTGATCTTCCAGTTCACCACACGCTCTTGCCAACGAACACACTCACCTCGTTGATCACACTGCATAGATCTTTTTTTCTGTTCTTCATTCCTTATCTCACTGACCACAGAATCTCTTCTCTGTCTTAGGTTACTTATGCAGAAAGGTCTAAAATTCTCTTTCATGTGTATCCTGTACAGCACTAACAGTATCCACGTGCTCTAAGATGTTGTTATATTATTAAAGCGTATGCTGGTAAGCAGAAAGGAATAGACAACACAGGATGGAAATTATAACAATTCAATCATTTACTTTCCAAACAAAACGGAAGGAAATTACCAAGAATTGTCGTCGTTGTTGTTGGTGGTAGTGATGGAAGCAGCGGCGGCACTTGTTGTTGTTGTTGGTAGGAGTAGACACAGCGATGACTGTTGTTGTCGTTGTTGGTAGGAGTAGACACAGCGATGATTGCTGTTGTTGGTAGGAGTAGACGCAGTGATTGTTGTTGTTGTTGTTGGTAGGAGTAGACGCAGCGATGACTGTTGTTGTTGGTAGGAGTAGACGCAGCGATGATTGTTGTTGTTGGTAGGAGTAGAAGCAGCGATGACTGTTGTTGTTGTTGTTGTCGTTAGTAGAAGCAACAGCGCTGATGGTCGGGGCGGAGCGACCGCGATGCCCACCACAGCAGCCGCGGGTCTTGGTGGCCAGCGGTCCCTCTCCCTGCTTGTTGCTAGACCCCACTATTTATAGAAAAGTGGCGGACGTAGTAGTAGACATATGTCTTCGGATGAAAAATGGCCCCATGATTCAGAAAATTGTGTTTCTTTTGGGACGTTCTTTTTGCCACAGTGAGCATGGCACATGAGCAATCCGCGTGTAATTGCTATGGTAACAAGTATGATCATGTGCTCCGACTTTTGTGCCATCACAGCGATTACAGAACGAGTCCCAATGCAGCCGATTCCACTTTTAAGTGGTCGGGAATCACGTACACAAGGCTTACTTGGGTGGCGGTCGTCACGGTAACATGTGCCGACAGTATGACGGCGTCTTCAAACTAAAACGAGATCTAAAAACATAACAATGTTAATAGCTGTCTCTGTCGCTCCTTATGCCTTCCACTTCTTCTCACTTCTTCTCACTTCTTTAATCTCTCGGTCGTTTAATAAACCGAGCATCATGACTGTGTTTACTTTTGACACTTTGTACTCCTCCAATAGGTAATAGGTAGCTTCAGCTGTCCCTCTCTTCCAAATATTGCTGAGTTGTTCAACATTTTTGGTCGTCCCAACCACTTCCTTATGGACACTCCACACCGTTCTCCGACCCATTCTACTCACTTCAATGGTACTTCATACATATGCAATGGCTACATTATCCGAGGATAAAGACCAAACTGTAGACACCAACATTTATTCTTTCCAGCTAACTCGGTCTTATTAATTACCTTTAATCCTTCCTCTGTCTGCCATTGTATTTCTGCTTCTTGAATTCTGTAGCTTAATGTGTCCCAGTACCATCTTCCCAAGATTTTCACTGGTTTCTCTTTTACTGTTGGGGTCACTTCCCCTCCGATCATATACCTTATTCTTGTTGTTTAGCTTTCTTATACGTTACACTTCTTGATATTTTAGCTTTAATTCTCATTTTTTACTGCTCAATAAGCTGTTCTAGTTGGTTCAATACTAGTCCAGGCAATATAGCACATTTTAGGGCCCAACTTGGAACAAATTGCAACAGAATTTTTTCACCACCAGGCATTCCCATGAGGTGTCTAGAACATCATACTAAAAGTCCTAAGAAATCAACGTTGAGGAAATATGTCTAATTTGCATAAATCCAAGATGGCCACCAATTTTCGATAATTTGCCATATCTCCGCATTTAGATGTCATAATTGAGTGATTTGAAGTTCTAAAATGGGGTTTTTGAACACAAGGATTTACGTGGAGTAGGTTACATTTTTATTGGATAAAGAATTTATAGCCAAAAATCCAATATGCTGGAAAGAATGTCTATTTTTAGAATGTATTTGCTCAACATTTTATTTTTTTCGGTACATTTTTTAACCTAGGGCCTACTGAAATGTAGGAAAACACAATTGTAGCCATAGATAAGTTTGTTATCATACTCATGAACAACAGTAAGCCTGTGTTTCAACAACAGATCATCAATATTAATTTCAAGAGTGTCAATTCCAGTTGTGCCACTTTGCGGTATCCGGCTTAAGCATCGTCGTCTACATCATCTGACAAATCTGGCACCTGTGAGTTAGAGCAACTTGTACCACGACATTCTCTACACACGGCAGTGCAATGGAGACCATATTTTTGGCATGTGCACCTCCTTGTTTTGCAGTTTTTCTTGCAGCTACAACAGATGACATCCAGTATCTCCGGTGGTGCTGCGGGCTGATCTGTCTGTATAGGCATGCACCTTCTGTCCACAAGGTGCCATCCCCAATCTTGTGGCTTCATGTTGACACATGTTCCTTTCCACTCCATTACCTGGTAATAGACACGGAGGCTATGGAATCTTGCAGCTGCTGATGTTAGGGGTAGAGCTTGTGGTTCCACGGAAGATGTGTTCTTGGAAATCTTGTCACAGAACCGTTTGTATCTTAAGCTGTCCAGTCCTTCCTCTTTGGTACCACCGTACAGTGATACCAGAGCTTTCTCTCCTGCAGCAGTTATGTCCTCCGGTGTTTGCCCTGATTTGTGGAACATCTCTGATTGCTCACGAAACAGGGAATCAGTCTTCACCTTCTTCACTGCCAAACCTTTTCCCAATCCAAACAGGCGACTAGTGGTATCGCAGCCAAGAATAGCATGGACAAAGAGCAGATGGTCGCAAATCTGAGGACCCAGCAACTCTTTCGACTGCTTTATGCACCACACCCTTCTCGATTTGGTGGCTTGCTTTGACTCTGATACCAGAAACAGTTCGTTTTCGGTCATATCAGCGTGATACAACAGGAGGACCTACAAATCTGTGTCATCACCAATGAGAACCGTATCTCTTGTTCTGGCAGAGGCAAGGGCTGTTTGAACAATGAGGACATCAGCATCATGCTTTGCGTGTTCTGTGCTGCATCCAGCCCTTTCTAGTTTGTCGCTGAGAAAATGTATGAAGCGCTGTTTG
Organism: Sepiola atlantica; assembly: GCA_963556195.1. NCBI lineage: Eukaryota > Metazoa > Mollusca > Cephalopoda > Sepiida > Sepiolidae > Sepiola > Sepiola atlantica. The sequence continues at coordinate 73,680,512 of OY744521.1, forward strand.
TTTGCCTTGTTGTTCAGGAAGTCCTCCTTCTTGGATTGGATGATCATATCACCAGCAAAGCTTACGGTCAAACTAGAGCAGGTTCCTGTTCTTCTTTGTTGTGTGGCATCTTTAGTTGTGGGTTCATCTTTGTAGCCATCGAAAACAATGACAGCAGCTCCATATTTCTGTGTCACATATCTGACATAAATCTGACACACACTATTATATGTGGAACCTCTTGGCCAGGGAATCCGATGGAGTAGCGCGCCGCCATCAAGGACATATTGGACTTGGTCTACACTCGGCTCACGTTGTTCTTCATCTATAGACTTCCACAGAACATCAGCAAGGACTGCCTTATTGGCCTGCAAGGGAAGGGATGACGAGTCAAATAAGGCAGGAGGGTGGCTACAAAGTTCGAACTTGAATAACGTTGACAAGTCTTTGCACCGTTCACCTACAATTACCAGTCGCTGGAACACCAATTGTGGATCCACTACTACAGATTCCCCTCTGACTTTGACAGTTGATTTGGATGCAAGTGTCATTGCTTCATCGGCTTTTCGGAAGGTGAACTCTTCCACAGATTTCCCTGCCATGCTCACAAGAATCTTTTCTCCAATTTCTTTTGTTTGGTCAACATTGACTCTGTCCTGAGCGGCCATGCCATTAGCAATGTTGTGAAGTGAGGTATTCTCCTTGAATGGATCTCTTTCCTTCAGATAGCTGATAAGATCGAGTGTGTCCTTGACATCTCTGGCCTGTCTAGCCTTCAAAATATCTTTGTGTTGGTCGCTGGTTTCGTAGGAGACCCCGCTGAACTTCTGCATTGCATCGTTGATGTTTGCGCATGCTGGCATGGATAGGACCCACAGTAAGCGCTGAGTCTCTATCATCCCTTTTCCTCGAGTTAGGCCCCCATGCGTCTTTATACTTCTCATCAAAACTTGTTCGATGATCAGATCTGTGGAGAGCCCTGCCCAGTATCTATCACTGCACCGCACAACGTGGTATCCCTCTTGGAACTTCTTATACACATCCGGATGTGTATTTGGTAGTTCGGTCATCATTTGCAGGTAAACATATGCAGACTTTGTATACAGTCTGTGTCCAGAAGCGGCAAGGTAGGGAAGCATATCGTGCACACATTGGAGGTGTAAGCTCCAGTTCCCTGTTCTTTCAGCTTTAATAAATTTCCGCAAGATGTCCACCATGCTGAGATACTGCAACCAGAGTTGTAGATGATAGGTTCCAATGCTGGAGGAATTTTGAAGTACTGAATGCTGATGCGACCAATGGCAGCAATCTCTTTAGCCGTCACATGGACTGTGGGGACAGCCTTGCTTGTTTTTGTTTCTGGTGTAACAGTAGCTATAATGCCCATTCCATGGAATGTCCCTGTGCCATCAATTGTTGCCACATTATGGTCCACATTATCGGCAATATACTCTATGTGGTGCTCTTCGGAATACCCAGGGATCTCAGTACCTTGTACAACAGCTGCACTCCGTTCATATTTCATGACCTCAGCATAGGAAGATGAAAACCCATGCCCGTGAAGCGTGTCCACCAAAAAACGTGACGCAAAATGGTGGTGCATCTGGATACCGAGGCCAAGCTGAAGAGGGATTATTATTGCCCTTGGTCGTATGGCTTGCATTATGGCCTGCCCAATCGAAGCAAGTTTTACACCAACATTTTTGCCAGCAAACATAGTCCTAAGCAGTAATTGCAATGAGTTTGGAATGTAGCTAGCAGAATCAGCAATGTCGCCCGTGTCTGGATAGAAATCCTTTGGGGTTTCCATGGACTTTACATCACTGGCAATGAGTTTTGAAGCAGCTTCAATAATATTTAACTTGTCATCTTCAATATTTTCAGCTTTCTGTTGCTTGTGGAATGCATAGAGGATTGAGCTTGCTGTATCTCGCAATGTGACCACACATTCTTTGGTGCTCAGCACAGTCATTAAAACCCTCTCGCCAAAGTGCTCCTTTATTTTAGTTTTCATGTATTTAGCACTGTAAGGTTCATGCTCTGTGTTCTGAAGAAACTCTGACATTTTGAGAACAAGGTCATGTATGGTGGTTTGCTCCTCGTCATTTTCCTCTAAGAACTGAGCCACTTCCAGGAACGCTGACGTTCTCTCGTCTATCTCAGGCCTTCCGAGTTTGAGCCTCTTTGATTTGTCTCCAGTACTACTGGTGTCTAAAGAGTGCTTAGTAGGAATGTTTTTCCCTGTCCTAAAGTTGCTACTGCACTGCTGGTGATACATTGCATCCGCTGCGTGTAGGTCATTCACCGATGCTATTCTGCCTAATACTGTTGCAGACCATTCGTCATTTCTAGAATGACAAACCTGAAGGATACTCTTCTGAAAGTCTTCTATCCTAACTGGGAAAACACCCAGTTCTCTTTGCTTCCTACCAGTTTTAGCTGACTGTCCACACAACAAGCAGTGTTCTTGAAAATTGAAGTGTAGTTCAGAACGGAGCTCACAGCGGGGTTTTGGTGGTTGTTGCTGCCTTGCTAGGTCACGTGCAATGTTTTCTGCTTTGCAATAGTTGCGGCGACATTCTACGTGTAGTGTCTCTCCTGGATTCACTACCAAATCGCTACCACGTTGACTACTAGCACGATTCACGCCATCGCTGCCTTTTGTTCGAAGAACAACTGTCGCCTTTCCGTCAGAGATTGATTCATTACAGATGCGACACTTCTCCATTGTCAATGTTTGCTGAATCTCAGATTAATTACCCTGGAATAGAAACAAAAATAATATATAAAGTTATTAAATAAATAGTTAAATATAAAAAGTTATAATATAAAGTTAGTCAAGAGTTAGTAAGTTATAATAAAGTTATAATATAAAGTTAGTCAAGAGTTAGTCACATGAGGCAGCAAAACAGTCACATTTCAGTTTGCCTATGTTTCGGATACCACGCATATGAACATTTTCAATATTTTTGGGCCATATTGGATTTTTGGCTATAAATTCTCGAAAATTGGCGGCCATCTTGGATTTATGCAAATTAGACATATTTCCTCAACGTTGATTTCTTAGGACTTTTAGTATGATGTTCTAGACACCTCATGGGAATGCCTGGTGGTGAAAAAAATTCTGTTGCAATTTGTTCCAAGTCGAACATTATTTTGCCTGGACTATACGTCTTCCTTTCCTTCTGTGTTCTTCGACTTTACAGAAACATCGTTCATAAATGCTCAACAACATTTCCATCACAAGTACGAACAACATCACTCATATTGTACATTCTGCTGTAACCTTTGCAAGTAGTTATATATCTTATATATCTTGAAGCGCATCTTGAATTGATCCTAGTATTTCATGATCATAATATGAACTGTCTCTGGAATCTAAAAGAACTCAATCACGTTCCCAATCATCTCATGTGGAACTGAGCCACATGCGTTATCAAGATCTAGCCATACAATTACAATATCCTCTTTTTCTTTTGTGGCTTGTTGGATACTCTGACATATTGCATATGCATGCTCAATACAGCTAGATATTCCAGGTATTCCTGCTTTTTGAACTGACTCATTGATGAAGCTATTGCTTTGAACGTATTTTATTACTCTGTTGGCAACAACTCTGAATGCAATATTTCCATCAATGTTTTCAGTAATTATATTGATCAGAATTATCCTCGCTCCTTGGCCTGTTCTTCTTTTGGTAGGTATATACTTTCTGCTAGATATCACTGTTCAGCAACATCTTTCGTTTCTCTTATCAGCAGAAAAAACCTCAATTCGAGGTGTTCGCAGTGCTTATACATCTTGTAGCTGATACCATCATTGCCTCTTAGCTCTTGCTTTTCTGACAAAGTCATCAACTTCTCTTTTCTTAATATCACTTAACACAAACATTATGCCTGGTCTTGTTGGCTTTCTTACACCTCGTGTCAACGGTATATCCTTTTCTCTGTTTTCTATCACCATATGTTGTTTTCAAATGGAACATTTCAACTTTCCGTTCTTACTCTCTTAGAAAACTTGTATGGGTTCTTTACAAACTTTTCCGTCTTCTCTTCGTTCTCCTGACTTTCCTCATTTCATTCCTGAGCCTTTTGTTTATTTTTCCTGTGAACGAGTGTGTATTGAGATAAATATTTAGATGGGGGGACTATTATATTATTGGGTGTGTGGTGGTGGTGGTGGTAGTAGTGAATGATTCAATATAAAAGTTAAGCAGCAATAAATTGAAGAGGGGGAGTGAAAAGTGAAATTTGAATACAAGGAAGTGTTAAGTACGAGGATTGGTCAGTTAGTGAAAGGGTAGATTATAGAATGAAGGGTGAGCAGAGTTTGTGACGTTGTTTGAGTGAGCGGTTTAATCTGGAGATGAGGATCGATTCCGTTATTCTTAGGTCGCCAATGTTTCTGATAGAGACAAGGATAGAGACGTGGATGTTGCATTGAGTAGGTCTACATAGGGTTGTGTGTTTGTGGAAAGAGGATATACGGGCGTTGATATGTAGGTGTAAGGTATTGTAGTGTTTCCTATATAGAATTTATTGCAGTTGGTACACTGTAAGTTGTATATACAATTGGTGCAGTGGCATAGTTCAATGTTAGGGATAGGGAAATTGGCCAGGGAGCATGGTTCGGGGTGGTTAGTATGTCTTTTAGATAGATGTTGGCAAAAGGAGGTGCCGGTGTGTGTGAGTTGGATGTCAAGGTTTTCTTTGTGTGTGGCCTTGTGGATGGCGTTAGTGATTTTATCACTAAGAAAAGAGAGTTTTAAGAAGCAGGTATTGGAGAGGGTGCGGTGTCTGCATGTGTTGGTCTTATTTATGGTGGAAGTGGGGTAGCCATTAGTTAAAAGGTTTGATGGAAGTTGTTATTTTGTGCTATTTCGTCAGCAGTAGAAGAGCATTTGTTCTGTATGTGAGTGATCTCATTGTGGGCATAACCTATTTTAGCTTTCAGGGGCAGGGCAAACTTAAAGTGTATGAAAAGGTTTTTGCAGGTAGGTTTCCTATAGAAGTTGGTATGTATGGAACCATCTTCAGTGATGTTGAGGTTGAAGTCAAAGAGAGAGAGTAAGCCGGAGTCGTTGGGATGTTCTATGGCGAATTGTATGTGGGGGTCGGTGTTGTTGAAATTGCAAAATATTTTGGTGGCTTCATTACGAGAGGATGTGAGGTCATCTATATATCTGAAAAAGAATATATAGAAGTGGCAGGTGCTTAGTGTCTTTCTCTAGCCGGTTCATGTAAGTGATCGCTAGGAAACCGGAAAGGCTAGAGCCCATGGAGAGGCAAGTAATTTGTTTAAATGTGTGTTGCTGGAAAGTGAAGTAGGTGTGGTCGATGATAATACATAGAAGTTTGTGGATGCCATATGTGTTAGTCCGACGAGTTCTAGGTTGTCAGAGGAGGATATGTGGTTTGTGATGAGATCTATAGCTAGATATGCAGGTATTGAAGTGTAGATGGAGATGATGTCGAGGCTGAATATGTAGTTGTTGGCGTTGGAGTGAGTGTAGTCTGCTAATGACTTGGTCAGAGCTGCTAACATGTGCGGGGAAGGTGGGAGTTATTATATATATATATATATATATATATATATATATAATCTATAGGATTAACCCCTAAAGTAATGAACCGATCGTTATGAATTTAAGAACACAGCTGCTAGGCGTAAGGGGTCCAAATATGAGCTATATTTAGTTTGATTTATTTTCATGCGATTTCTATGACATTTAAACAATAGGTGTGAGACATCAATTGATAAAATTTTCCGAAACTTTAGTTTCTTTAGAATATACTTCTAGTATATATATATATATATATATATATATATATATATATATATACACACACATATATATATATATATATATATATATATATATATATATATATATTGCATCATTTGGGGCGTAGGATTGTTGACCCTATTTATTTCCAACTTTATTGCTTCTGATATTTATTTAGGCCACAAATCGAACTAAATTAATAGTAATTTATTGTATTTTACTTTAATTAACTGTAAATAAAGCTAAACTATAAATGTTCAGGACTTTAGATTATTGCATTGAGTCAATAAATTAATAAATATATGTAAACACATTAGCATTGAAATTCGCTCACGTGGTAATTGAAATAGAAAAATAAGCCCTTACTTATATCAGAGGGATGTGTAATTCACTACCATAAACCGTATTTTCGAATTTTATCTCATGCAATGATTTTATTTAATAATAATTATATACCTTAATGACAATTTTTAATTAACCACTTGCTATTTCAACAAGTATTTTTTTTCAGTACTTGTTCTTGTTCCCCATAGTTATTTGAAAACGTAGATCTGTGTGATAATTTTTAAATGGCACCCTGATTGGAATTCTGTCCTCTATATTGCCGGAGTGGGGTCACACGTGAGTGTTGTCTCCTTTCTGTTGTTTGTCTTTTTTCCGTGGACTTTGTGCTCGATATAACATTTTATAAATGCCTTTCATTGTGGTTTCTGAAGTACAGCAAGTAATTGTGTTTAATGGCTTCATTTTTTGCTCGTTGTGAAACAATTGTAAGACCATCGTCAATTTTGCCATGGCAAGAAATAAATTATATGAGTAAAGACGGAATTTTTTGGTCATTGGAAATTTAATAATCACTATATATATATATATATATATATATATATATATATATATATATATATGTATGTATAAAAAATCAATGTGAAAGGTATATATTTTAATAAATCTTCGCCCTTCGTCAGTGTAATGAGGGATTGTGTCTGTACGGTGGGAGGTGGATGGTGATAGAATGGGGAAAAAGGGGTGGGGAAGGCCAGTGAAATGGTGAAAAAAAACAGGAGTCCGTTCCTAATAGGTGAGAGGCATGATTCAAATGTACCCGGATATAAATGAATGTAAATAAATGAATATATAGATAGATACACAAGTGAACCTGTGTTTATACATACCCACGCCCACACACAGACACATCAGCACGTTCACCTACGTATGTCAGCTTACCTATACACCCGTGCACACACATACATACATCCCTATACACATGAAACAGGAGAAAGAGGAGGGGGATAGAGGGGCAGGCCAATTGGCTGGAGTCATAGAAAGTTCAGAGTGGGGGTGGGGTTTTTTAGTACACGGGGAGTTTGTGAACTTGAAAAATGAAAATACTGTGGAGATGGGTACATGCATATTTCCGCATACACATGCATACACATATACATATACATACATACATACACACCCATATACATACATATACATACATGCATACACATGTATACACATCCATATCCACACATACACGCACATTCATGTGGAGAGAGAGGTGGAGAGACATAAGCAGATACATGTGTATAGGTATATACATGCACATACATACCCCCACAAGGGCATACGCACACACACATATATATAGAGAGAAGGAAACCGAGAGTGAGAGAGAGAGAGAGAGGGGATAGACAGATGAATGAATACAATTTACTGGTGGACCTTATGAAAAAAATTTAAAAAGCAACAGACAAAAAAGTGGATATTAAAGTAGGAAAATGTTGTTGGTCAGTTCGTATGTTTGTAGAAAGAATAACTGTTGAGAAGTCCCAGGTCTATCTTTAGTCCTGAGGTATGCGCGTTTAGTTTCAGAATGAGTTTTGTCTCATATTTTCGTCTGTGTTGCAGTGATCTGAATTTGGAGGCTACGAGGAAGCATTTCATGTCGTCTGTGGAGTGGTTTGGGAGATTGAAATGCTCGGCTACTGGGTATCGTGTGGATTTGTCCCTAATCGTTAGTTTGTGGTTGTTGAGGCGTTTGCAGAACTCCAGGCTTGTTCTCCAATATAGTTGCCTTTTGTGCATCTGGTGCAGTATATCAGGTAAACCACGTTGGAGCTATTGCAGGTGAGTTGGATATTGATGCCTGGAAGTGTGAATGTGTCGTTGGTGGATATGCATTGGCATATTTGGCATCTGGGTTTGTTGCAGTTTTTATTTCCTTGGAATGCGAGGGAGTGGTGTATTTTGGACGATGTTAGTAAAGAATGTAAGTTAGGGGGCTGTCGTTTTGCACAGGTGGTGTGTTGTATATCGTGTTTATGGTCACGCTGTAATTGTTTGAATATGTTTTCGAGAGAATCGTGTAGTTTGTTTATTTTAGGGCTGAAGTCAAATATCATTGGTATTTGTAGGGATGATTATATATATATATATATATATATATATATATATATATATATATATATATAGAGAGAGAGAGAGAGAGAGAGAGAGAGACCAATTATCAAATTTCAAAAGAACTGATTTGCATAATTCCTAATTAATTTTAACATTAATTTGTGTATGCATGAGAACCAAGTTATTTAGATTTGTAATAAACTGTCAATTTTTCAAATAATTTTTTTTGACAATTCTTAAGTTCTTTGAGTATTGCAAAAGTTTATTGCCATATTCTAAAACAGTTTCACAAATTTAACAATATAACAATTATGAACCAATTAAATTTATGATAAAATGAGAATGGGTGGTGAAATTTCAATCAAACTCTGTTTTTTCTTATACACATAAAATATATGATAAAATAAAAATAAAATAAAATGATTACCATAAGAATGTTGATTGAAAATCTTTTTATAAGAAAAATGGACAGAAGTTCTCTTGGTAGTGTGGATGACAATATACGTCCTATACGTCCCTATCCCCTTCGTGGGTTGAATATTGTCGTAAATGAATTCGCTCTTCATCAAAACAAATTGAGCAGTCCTTGGTGCTAATAGTGTTTATATAAAAATTAAAAATTTATTTGCAGGTAACAGGCTGTCAAGAGCCAAATATTTAGAAACACCGAATGTCGAAAACAGTTAAGCCTGGATCATTGTTTAACTTGCCGCCATCTTGAATAACTTCAAAACAAAAATCTTGTAAGAATGGATGGGGTAAGTTCAGGGAACTTCTGCTATTACTAACCAGAAGAGTATTACCACTGTTTACCCAAGGAAGAGTTTATCAGGCATGTGTATGCAGTGTGATGATGTATGGAAGCTAAACATGGCCAGTGAAGGTTGAGGATATACGTTGCATGGGGAGGAATCATATGTGAATGATACGATGGATATGTAATATGAGTCTTAAAGACAGGCTCAGATCTGATGAACTCAGCAGAAGACTAAATCTGGACAGTATAGGGAGATGTATGCAAAACAGGAGATTTTGTAACACCGGCTTTAAGTATTTATCTTTTCTATATTAATAAAATTATGAGACAACTTCACGTGTGCGTGTGTTTTTTCTATGTCAACGTAACTTGAATTACATATTTACTTATCATTTGTTTTTTTTTTACTCATTATTAATGAAAATAAAAGGAAAAAAAACCCCGAAAATTTAAACATTCCTATTTTGAGCTTCATTAGCATTCAATCTATTCTCTTTGCTTGCACAAACGGCTGACACTATATGGCCAGTTCGTGTCTCTTGCATTCGTCACGTAATCAGCACACCTTCTATCTAAAGAACCGTTTGCTGATTTGGCACCTTTGGCTGTTAGCTTTTATTTTTATTTATAAATTTAAGAGTTAAATGAAACTCTCGAAAGCATTTATGCGATTTAATAAAAAAGCGAAATAAAAATTAAAGTAAAAAGACTTTCAGACAACGCCGGATATTTACAGCTATTTTCTAATAAATAGGTTCACACATTTCCTTTATTTATTTTCCACTCAAGGGTTCATGGTTTTACATCTATTTAATCTACTGCATTTTTACCAAATGAGCTAAAGCTGAACAATTACATGAAACTAGCAGTATGAATAATAATTATAAGACGGTCAATAATGTGAACAATAGCTAGTCTCCCTAGGACAACTGATCATGCTCAAGAATGCTATCAACTTTTAAACAGGCTAATGAGAAGGTCAAGAAGAATTCTTATCAGGTATCTGAGAACCCAATTGAACATTTAGCATTTACAGGTTTATCCTCTGTTCGCTCCGTTATCAGTGGTCAGTGTCTGCATACTTGGGTAAGTTGGTGGCTGGGATTAGATGGGTGGTCACTCAGGGCAGACCTGTCTCAAGAGGCTATCTGATGGCATTGCATCTTTAGCTGAAAGATGGACACTGGCTTTGATTCATGAGCTGCTGAAATTGTGCATATATCTATTGGTCTGGTTATTGTGATCCATCCTTGACAGATATGGTCAGTGTCAGTCATCATTGAGTTTGTGAGAGATGGGAAGTGAAATTAAAGGAAGAAGAATAAAAATTGATGTTTAGAAAGGAGGAGTATATCAGAAGGAGGCTGGAGAGAAGAATTCAAATTTGGTTTGGAAATTGAGAGTATGTCCGAAGTAGGGTTAGGAAAAGGTGGGCAGCTGTAAGAAGAAGAAGAAGAAGAAGAAGAAGAAGAAGAAGAAGAAGAAGAAGGGTTAGGAGAAATTGATTGGAGTTGATGGATGAAGATGGGAAAGATGACTGGAGAAAAGGAAGAAAGAGGGTCGGAAAGAAAGAAGAAGGCTGAAAAAAAGATGCCCACCTCCCACCAAAAAAAGGTGAGCCCAAAATAAAAAAATGGGTCATGAAAAGAAAATGATCAAAAGATGCACGAAAAAGGAAGAAAGATGACCGACAAAAAGAAAGATGGACGAAAAAATGAAAGATGGCCGAAAAGAAAAAAGAATGGAAGATGACCAAAAAATGAAAATGTCAGAAAAAAAAGAAATATGATTGAAAAAAAGAGAAAATACGGTTGAAAAAAAATGGAAAGAAAGATGACTGACAAAAGAAAGGAAGATATCCGAAAAAAGAAAGGAAGTTGACTAAAAGAAAAGACGAAAGATAGCCATAAAAAAGAGGAAATACAGCTGGAAATAAAAGAAAGATGCCCAGAAACAGTAAAAGAAGAAAAAAAGAATGAATGAAACAATAAATGAATAAGTTTGGTCAGGTTTGTCTATTTTACATCACATCAGTCATAGTAGTCATTTAATAGCAAAGCAAAAATATGGATCGTAAACGACTAAGTGTATATAACTTATTGAAGAACAAAGTTACCAATATTATCTATAAAGGGGCGTATTAATACATTTATTATCAGTATTAGTGCAATTGAACAAAAGATCTTATAGGATTTCGACTCAGCATAATCTGTGACAATATCTATTAGGCCAATTATATACTCTTTTAGGAAAATGAATGGAAGAATTAGAATGAATAAGGATGACAAAAAAGACAAAGAAAAGATGAAAGAAAAAAGATAGTGAAGAAGGTGGAAAAACAACAAAATAGCCATGAATGAAGAACATAATAAAAACCGCTGTAAAAAATAGCCATGAATGAAGAGAATAATAAAAACCGCTGTAATAATAATAGCCGTGAATGAAAGGCATAATAAAAACCGCTGAAAAAAAAATAGCCGTGAATTAAGAGTATAATAAAAACCGTAGTAAAAAAGATAGCCGTGAATGAAGAGAAAATAAAAATTGTTGTAAAAAAAATAGCCCTGAATAAAGAGCATAATAAAAACCGTTGTAAAAAAAAATAGCCGTGAATTAAGAGTATAATAAAAACCGTAGTAAAAAAAGTTGGCCGTGAATGAAGAGAAAAATAAAAACCGTTGTAAAAAAATAGCCGTGAATGAAGAGCATAATAAAAATTGTTGTAAAAAAGTAAAAATAAGAATAAGAAAAAATAATAAAAATATGAAACAATTGTGAAAAGGGCCGAAGTAAAAACTCTTCTTCTACCACAACTGTAAAGAACTGTCTTTTCATTCTCTGTGGGTTTAAACATCAAACGGAATTTCCACAAACAGTTTATTTCCAAGAACTTCACATCTGTGGAACACGTGACCACGAGACTGCTTCCATGCATACTACAACATGAGCATCTTCAAATCCAATGTCAATAAATGCGTGTCTTAAACCGGCCTCATACATCATCCAATTTTGTTCCATTTATTGTTTTCAATCCTCTCATAATATTCTTCATCATTCACTAACTCTTATCCTCGAGTGGCTTTTGGTCTTGATAAGTGTTGACACATTAGTAAAAAAAAAAAGATAAGAAAAGTAGATAGAAATGAAAAAAAGAAATTGAATGAATGGAAAACGAAAACAAATGAAAAGAAAGACGAAATAAACGCCCCAAAAATTAATTGAATTGGAAGATAATAAATGAATCGAACAAAAAGAAATTCCGTACGAATCTGCATGTTAAGGTTTTTGAAAAAAGTGCTTGATTCCGTAGTTGACATTGATTTCGACGATTCCTTTTTAGAAAGGACCACGTGAATTTTGCCCACATACATAGTGAAAGTGGTGTTATGGAACCGACAGGATTCGAACACGGCACACCGAGCCGTCAGTCTACATCAGTATCTACTTCACCACAGCCACCTCCCAGAAATTGAAAGAAAATAAAGGGAAAACAAATGTAAGGAAGAATACATTCAATTAAAAAAACGAGCACTTGAATGAATGTGTATTGATATATTTGCATTTGAATAGTTTGTTTTACATATTAGAAGTTGGCAATATGTAAAAAGCCTACTTAAAGAGTCTATTGGATAAAGAGTATTCAGACGTACGTTACTAGATATATTACGTGATTTGTGAATACTATTGGACACGCTTTTACACTTCATAATAGAAGTAAAAAATTCAAATAAAAAGAAATAGAAATTGAATGAAGGAGAAAGAAAATAAATGAAAAGAAAGCGAAATCGAATAAAGGAAGAAGAAACTGAATGAAAAAAGAGAAATTGAATGAAAGGAATAAGAAAATGCAAAGAAAGAAACACTGAATGAAAAAAAAAGAAATTGAATAAAAACATGAGGCAATAAAATGAAAGGAAATACAAAATAAATAAAAAGGAAAAGAAATTGAATGAAAGAAAAATAAAATAGAAAGAAAGCGAAATTGAATGAAAGAAAAGAGAAAGTGAATTAAAAAAAACAGAAAGAAAAAATGAACTGAAGGAAAATAAATGAAATAAAATGAAGAAAGAGACATTGAATGGAAATAAATAAAGAAAAAATGAATGGAAAGGAAAATAAATGAAAAAAAAAAGAAAACCTGAATCGAAAGGCAGATAAACATATAAAAAAGGAGAACATGAATAAAGAAAAATAAAAACGTTAAAATACACTTGATGAACAGAGGTAAATGGAAAGAAAGTGCAAATAAATGAAAGGAAAAATATAAATTGGATAAAACAAAAGAGAATTGAAATGAAAGCAAAATGAATCGAATCAAATTTAAAAGAAATTGAATGAAAATAAATACACAGTGAAATGAAAGGAACGAGAAATTTGTGGAAAGAAATTAAATTAAATGAAAGTGAAATAAATGTGAAAAGTTTTATAGTAAAATTGAAAGAGTAGGAGAAGGCAGAGACGAGAGAATAAAGATGAGTGAGATGAAAATAAATGGGCTTAAACCGAGAGAGAACGACAGGAGGGAATAATAGAAGAGGTAAAAGACGAGTTGAATTGAAAAGAAAAGAAGAGGAGGGAAGGAAAGATTAGAGAGAAGAAGGCAGAGATGAGAAAAGAAAAAGAAAGAAGAGTGAGATGAAAAGAAATGTGCCTTAATTGAGAGGGGTAAGAAGAGAAGGAAGAGTTGAACTGACAGAGCAGAGGAAAATAAAGATGAAGAAAGAAAGAGACAGAGACAAGAAAAGAAAACGAAAGAGAGATAAAATGATAAGGAAGAGGAAAAGAGTCAAATTAAAGAGAGAGAAGGAAAAGAAAAGATGGTTAAAACTATGAATAATAAAAGAAAAAGGATTGAAGAATGAGTTAGAGAGGGGGGGGAAATAGGAGTGAAGTAGGAGGAGAATGTTGAAACATGGAAACAAAGAATTAGCAAACCTTAATGAGACAAGATAGCTTTTGTCAGTTTCAGACAGGAGCTTTCAAATGGAAACAAGTTTGGGTGAGAGTGGAGGGAGAATGGCATCCTTCTCTTCAATCCCCAAATACTAGTAAGTTAGCATTTGCTGTCAAGTTGTTTGATTCCTTCTTTGGCCATCTGCTCTAAAATATTGGTAAAATTTGCTTATCAGCGATTCGCAGCAGTAGCAGCAGCAGCGCTACATTTGGCCAGAGATGGAATTATTCATTGATAGAATCTAGAATCGGGTGATACTGGAGAAACTTACCGACCACTACCAGTGAAACGACAAAATAAATACTTCCAGACTTTGGCTCATCCATTTTCGGTTGGATTACCGAAGATTACACTTATGCAATTTGGGAAATGGTAAAAAGTAATTTCAGTGGAATGTTAAGTGCCAGTTTGAACTTTGGTTAAGGAGTCAGGTATGAGGTGTTTATTAAGTTGACAAGAAAGTAAAAGATTTCAAGGAGTCTGTGATTTTAAATGCGATGCTTATCGACATTTTTCAAATAATTTCTCAGACATTCTTTAGTTCTATTCCAAGAATCATCTATGGAAATGATTTTCTTTGATTTCGGAAACAGATGAATAAATAACACACAGCTCTCTACCATATTGTCACTTTCAATCGTTGTGTCATTAAAATAAAAAATCGTATACAAAGCATCTAATTTGTGTCCAAATTTTATGATGCGGTTATTTTATATTTAGCAGCCATTTACAAACAGTCGGGCCCGAACCCCGAGAAGGTGAATAAAAATTCACTTTCGCTAAATAAATGACATGCAGCAACTTGGTTTCTCTTCCATATTGTACTTTAAATCATCGTCATCAAAAAATTGGTATGAAAAGCATTTCCCTTTCATTTTTTTTTGTCCAAATTTGATGAGGACATACGGTTGGATGACCTTGTGCTATACTTGGTTGCAGGCGCACGTGCATGTAGAAGTAGTAAGAATCCATTGAACTTCAAAATGTAGAAGTAGTAAGAATCCATTGAACTTCAAAATGTAGAAGTAGTAAGAATCCATTGAACTTCAAAATGTAGAAGTAGTAAAAATCCATTGAACTTCAAAATGTAGAAGTAGTAAGAATCCATTGAACTTCAAAATGTAGAAGTAGTAAGAATCCATTGAACTTCAAAATGTAGAAGTAGTAAAAATCCATTGAACTTCAAAATGTAGAAGTAGTAAGAATCCATTGAACTTCAAAATGTAGAAGTAGTAAGAATCCATTGAACTTCAAAATGTAGAAGTAGTAAAAATCCATTGAACTTCAAAATGTATCTATTGACCAGAGATCAACTGGTTGATAAAGCAAATTAAAAAAAAGAAAGGACTCCTGATTTTCAAAAGGTCATGAGCATATGATACAAAAGGAAATCATACTGAAGTAAAAATGTTTGAAAATTAGTTGAACTAAAATTCACTGCAATGAATGAATAAGTACTAAACAGACATATCAATGATATACTAATATGCAAGTTGTATTTCTTGCTATGTGTCTATAAATGAATGTTAGTCTATTAGATTTAGGAACATGAAATTTAGTGTCTTATGGGGGTCGTGTACTAAAGCAGGCTGGAATAGTGGAATCTCTTGAATGAAATTATCTAAGAAAATAAAACTTGGTAGGATTAGTCAACTTCCTGTAAGATCTGTCTCATGGATGGTCATAATCCTAGATCACCCATCTGAGACCCTGAGTGGACGAGAATACATTCATCTAAAGTAAGTGTTTTTGATTTGAGAAACTTTAGTAATAAAAAAAATATTCCTTTGCAATTCAGAGTATCTTAAGAGAAGTTCAGGGTTGGGTAAGGGACTGTATCCCTAAACTCTAAGGAATGACTTACAATCGATTGAAACCGGACTTTTGTTATGTATGTTTAAAGAACTCTATCTCAATACTAATACAAGAGACTTGTGTCTATCTGTGTACTTTTATGCTATTAGACCTAGGGGCATACAATTCGATAGGAAGATATCTCCTATCTATGGAGATTATCCTAATATGAGTCACAAGTCTGGAGTTCACACTTCTCAGATACTTGAACTCCATAAAAAATTATATGTATATGTTTGAAGAAAGATTCAAAAGGAGTTTCACAATTTGTTTAGATATCGAAAGGGCAGGTAACACAGGCTATATATGTACACGGTGTTGCAGCGAAATCCGACACTTGACAGGAAGAAAACGAAATGAGCAATAAAAACAAAAGTTGTATCTGCAGAGACCTGACAGTTTGTTTAGCAACAGTTCGAGTTACATACGATATTATTTTTCAATGTACCCACCACCAGTAGAGACGACCATCTCAAAACTGGCACGAAATGAGTCACACACTTTGGCGACTGAGTCCTTGTCTATGCGGCGAACGCCTCCACAATGGTAGCCTTCAGAAAGTCGACTTAGTCTTGGTTTTGATCATGCCAAGAAGAAATAGTCAAGGTGGTTGCAGTCGGGTGAGGAGGGCAGCCACAACCCTGACTACTAGTGGTAAGGGACATTGTTAAGCAGCCACACCTGGGTCGTTTTGGTCTTGTGTGCAGAAGCGAAGTCCTGCTGGAAGATGTAGGAACGTTTAACGACGATCTTGTCCATCTAGGGCTTCACCATGCTCCTTCGCACCTCCTGGTAGATCTCGGTGGTGGCTCTCAGGCCCTTTTGAAAGAAGTACGGAGGTATGACGTTTCCTTCGCTGAAAATGCCACGAAAGACCATGAATAGGGAGGGAAACTTTGTATGCTTCATGACAAGAACCTCCTTGATGTCTTTGCAGCCAACCTGTTGTTTTGTCTGTTAGAAATTCTTTTCAGCAAAGCCGCCGCTTTGACCTTCCTCGGTTCCTTGGAGCCATTCGTGATGTACGTACAGTGAAACCGATGGTAGGAGGAGTAAGCAATGTCTTTCTTGATCGTTCAGCAGATCGTCGACTTGTGAAAGCCCATATTAGCGGCGATCTTGGCCTAGCTCTGGCTTCAGATATTGCTGCAACACTCAGTATCTATATTTATATATATATACTAGACTGAAAAATGCAGACTTAATTCCACTTGTCGTGTACGTTTCCAGGTTTATATTTAAGAATATTAATACACATGTGTCCCCATTTTTCAGTCTAGTCCACTTTTCTAAGGCATTGCAGTTTCAGAATGTAAAGGAACAAATAACAAGACCCCAAAGTATCAGTGATGAGGTTAACCTTGAGTCATCTATACTTTGAGTTGGTGGAAATATTAATAACAATTAATCCAAACTTTCCTTCGTAATCTGCATAGAAGCAATAATAAGAAATTCTAACTTTATTATTATAATTTAGAAAAACAATGAGTATATTTAGTATAATTATTTAAAACATTTACCTTTTTTGACAGTCTTACTACATGATTCAGTACTGCCCATAGAGACAAAGTCACAACAAATTATTTCGTAATAAATTTAATTGTATACTTTAAACATGAAGTTAGCAACAATAATAACTTCATGTGTGTATTTTGAACCCCAAAAATGTGTTAATGGAATATATCAAATGAAATATTTACCTTTTCTGGACAGCCCTACTACATGATTTAGTACTGCCAATAAAGGCAAAGCACAAATTACTATACCACAATCATTAAAAATGTAAATTTTACAAATGAAGTTATTATTAATTTCTTAAGATTGCAATTAAAAATAATTTCACTTTTTTAGTTTCTAAAAAGTAAAAGTACATAATTAGAATATAGTAAATTAAAACAGCGACAAAATCACAATTAACTATACTTTAGTAATAAATTTAGAGATTAAGTTTAAAACTGAAGTTATTTGGAAATAATGAATAGAAAAACAATAAAAAATATATTTACTTATGTAAAATATCTTTAGAATATTATCAGAAAAGACATGTCTTTTCTGGACAACCCTACTACATGATTCAGTACTTCCCATAGAGACAAAGTCACAAATGACAATATTCTATTAATTAATTCATAGTTTTACTTAAATAAGTGAAGTTATTAAAAATAAGTTAACAAGCAAAATAAAAATGGGGTTGCTTTGAACTTATATCCCCATTTTTAACCCTCTAAAATCCCCCCAAATTTTCTCATTATTATTTAATTCTTCTTTTTGTGGTTCTTTCGTTCTTCTTTTAAATAAAATTTATTCTTTTTCTTTTCAATTATTAGAGATTCAATTATTAATCAGTTAAGAATTATAAAAAATAAAAATATTTCTTTTATTTAAACATCATATTTAAAAAAAAATACAATTTTACTTATTATTGATGTTTAATAATTTCAGTTTTTTCTTTTTTTAAATACTAATTCCATATTCCAATTCAAATTAAATGATTTTGAAAATTTTGAAAATTTTCATAATTTTAATTTATAAATTAAATCAAAATAAAATAAAAATATGTTGAATATTTTTAATTTAAATATTAATGATTCAGAAAAACTGATTTTCAGAATAAGTTTCAGAATAATAGGAACAAATTTCAATTTCTGAGTTTCAAAAAAGTTCAAATAAATTATAATTATTTCAGAATGAATTAAAATATTATAATTCCATTCATTTTAAACTCATTTTATTATATCTATTTAATTGTTCAAGATACAATTTGATTATGTTCGAAAGGTAAAAGCTTAAAGTTTATCTAAAAAAAAATATTTCTACGTGTCAAAAAACTTTTAGATTGAAAAATATTCTCACTATGACTAAAAAACACAGAAATTCAGTAAATTTTGAAATTTCAAGAAATCTGTTTTTGTTAATCTTTTGAACTGGAACTATTTAAAAAATTAAGACACTGAATTAAATAAATTTACGTACATTTTACTAAGAATTAGATAATTATCCAAAAAATATCCATGCGATCAAAAAAATGTCCAAGCGATCAGGATAGCAACAATTAGTTTGCCGACAAAAAACTATGTATGGAAAATCATAATCGTTATAATATTTCATTTTATTAATTTCATCTAGTATTTTTGATTATATATAGAAGGTATGGATTTGTAATAGAACATTATAAGAAAACTATCAGTCAGATGGTTTTCCAATAATTCTCCCCAATTTATTTATAGTTTTTTTAGAATAAATATAAAATTTAATCTATTTTTATTAAAAAGTTACTTTTACAGTTTTAATTGGTCTCAATAAGATTTTATTTCCCTTTCTGATTTTAAAATTATATTAAACTTCTTTAAATATCGACGAATATGTTTTAGTTTTAACCTTTCTATTTTGTTTTAATTAAAAAATTTAAACTTTAATTGAGAAAACTACATTTTATTTTTCTAAAGTGAAACTGGAAACTGAATGATTGTCTGTAAGTAAAACTTCAATGCCATCGCATAGTGGATAGTGTGTGATGGTGAACATCGTGTGTGTTTAATTGTTTATTATACCTTTGCCCTTCCATACATTTGAAATTAATTGTTAGTAAAATTTAGACCACTTTTTTAAATAATATTTTCGGACTGTTCCTGTTTCTCAATTTTTTCAATTTTTTTTTGTTTTCTAGATTAAATAAATGAATTTCTTACGCTGCTGAGTACACATTCATGCGTCAACAATTATCATTTTGAACTCATAAAAAAAATTTATTTTCAACTTAAATATTTAACAACATCGTGTAGCACGTGGTGTCCCAAAATGAACAAAAATATTTTTGCACGTGCCGCTCTAATATTAAGAAGCCATAAATATTCTAAAATATTTTTTTTGGGGGGGGGGGGGGGGTCTCTCTTTTATACAACTATATCCCTTCAAACATTTGTTTCTAAATATTATTTAGGGGGGGGGCTTTTAATTTATGAAGATTTGCTAAGAATTTTAAAGCAAGTTTAAATGACTTTCTATTCGACAGTTTAAATACCTCCAAACTCCTTTCAAATGTCGAACAAGAAGTAATGGATTTATTATTTCAACTATTAGCAAAATATTAAAATGGCTGGCTTGTTTATGAATAAACTGAAATGCATAATGAAGGATTTAATCTCGTAATAGGATTTTAATTTACTGCTTTTTTTATTAATATAATAATTGGAAAAGATGGTACTTTTATAGTTTACGGACCGGGTTGAAAAAATAACATGATTTAGAAAGCCATTCTTAACATGGGGTGTTGTTTCTAACGATTCTGTACTTTCACCTAACAATTTAATAAACAAAAGATATCGTAAAAATTTAATTTAACTTGAAAATCTTATATAAAAAATAACTCAGTCCGTAAACTGTACAAGTACCAAAAAGATAATACAAGAAGTGTTCTTTTTTTGTTGGGGGGGGGGGGTAGCCCCGTATTTACAACTATATCCCCAAGGCCAAGAAAGTATGTAACTGTTCTAGTTAAATTTCTTTGGGTTGTCACCTGGACTTAAGATTATTGATAGAGTTAAGTTATTTTTAGGTGCGGGGTGAGGGACCGTTTCCACATGGACTTAGGGTTAGTTGTAGGATTAATGGATTTTTAATTCCCCCACTAAAAATAAACACAATTTATATCCCTTTGCAAAAAAATATGGTTATATGCTCTTAATATGCTATAGCGATTGGCCAGAAATGGGTGATAATTTTATGTTAAATTTATATGCAAAACTCTAAATTCTGAAATAATTGTTTTTCTTTTTCCCACACGTAATCGCCTAAAAAAGGATAATCTCATTTTTGTTTAGGGGTGAGGGGTGGAGGGCTGAGAGGATATCTACAAATTTATCAACAATTTTTAAAATAAAACATGTTCAAATATTCTTTAAAGTCTTCCAGTACGATATAAAAATTAATATGTATACTGTAGAAAGTATTATTTATTTAGCGCAATAATTATATAAATATATTTAAAAAAATTTCCACAACAAGCATATATAAAAAGCTCCCAGTTTCAATTTCATAGGGAACATCTTGGCTTTCATCTCTAAGAAAAGAATACGGAACTAATAGAAAAAAACACAAATATTTGGAGGTTAACATCTTTAACATACCCAAGAGTTAATATCTTCAATATAGCCATTTTTCTTCATTAATAAAGAGAATTTTCAATTTGGTATTTTTTGGGGGGAGGGGGGGGGGGCTTTCTTTCATCTAAAAGTGTGGCTTCAGTTTTCAATTTAGCCTTTTTCGGCTTTTTTTCCTGAAAAATTTAAATAAAACATTTCTTTTTTGTTATGGAGAAAATATAATGGAATATTAATGGAAAAATATGTAATTTTGTAAGAAACTTTAAAAATTAAGGAAAATAAGTTCAAATTACAGAAAAAAAACACTCATTGTATGGTAAGTTTCATCAATAAACATTTATTTTTTAGCTAAGAAAATATAGATGCCTTTTTTATTGCTTTTTTTTCTTGCCAATTCTTTTTCAACCCTACCGATTACTTTAGGTTTAGGTAGTTTTCTGTTAGGGTTAGGGTGTTTTGTTAGCAGATTTTCTGTGGGCTTAAGAGCAGACGACAGAAAAGAAGAAGTGCTAGACGGAGTGGAAGAAAGCTGTGCACCATCCAAGAATACTTGTCCTTCAAATTCAGCAACTCTTCTGGGAGGTGACGGTGGTTAAATGGATAACGACACGGACTGAAGACCTGGGTGTTCCAAGTTCGTATCCAGTCGGTTCCACAGTATCACTTTCACTTAGGAATGTTGGCAACCTTCTCGTGGTCCTTCCTGTAAGTATCCAATGTCTTTCCAGAAAGATTTCTAACTAGAAAAACATCGGGGAAACTAATACCAACACCAGAATCATCTGATTCACACGAAAGAAGAAGAAGCAACTCTTCTTTTTGTCTAGCAGCTTCGTTTTTTGACAAAAGTCAATAATTATTTCAGGAGACTGAAGCGTCTGTCCCGTCTCGATTAGTTTCATCTTGACTTTAACCAATTTTAAAAAATTGTTGAATTTTCCGCAATATTTTGATCACGTTTGTCAATTGTCTGCTGCTGCTGCGATTTTTAAAGCAGTCCATAAACTGCATAAGTCGCCAAAATTTTAACAAAATTAAATCATGGTATCACATTGCGTGAGTGGAAAGTCGTCATTTCAATGAAAAAGTTAAAGTAACGCTTAAGGGTCAGAGGTGACCTCAGAATGGAAGTTGGCAAAATCACGTGACTTCCGGACAAACTATCTATCTGTCTATCAATCTGTGTCTTTCTCTCTCATCACGCCCACCCAAGTAACCTGTCTCGTTTATTCTTCTGTGACTGTTCCTCTTTTGATTCATAAAGCTTATAAATTAAAATCAGTATCGAAGTGATTTTGTCAACAGAAGATTCAGAATCTGGGCTCCAGACAACATGAGTGTATAATGATTTATACACGCCTCAGTAAGTGAGAATGTAACATGGAGAGTTTCTTTTATCCCCACTAATTGCCCATCGTTTTCTTCATCGACAGAAACAGTTGTTCGTCTTTCTGACACATAAGTAGTTACTCAGTTGAAAATGACATCTTTTGGAATGAGGATATAGCAGTTGTAGAGATGTTCTATTCTTTGTTTCCCTCCTTGTGACTAAAAAACTGAAGCTAATAAAAGAACAACAAATAACTCCAATATTTGCTCTGGGATTTGATTCACTTTTTACAGCAATTTCAAGTACATCTCGGTGAACTGAATCTTCCCCTCCCAACCCTCATAGGATGATAGAGGCCTTGAAAATCGCTTCCGGTCACTTCCATTCATAATCAGGAACTCCTTGCAACATTCTTCCTTCCATTACACAACTTCCGGTACTTCAAATATAAAATTCAATTTTTCTGCTTAACTAACCGTACGTGGAATTTAATTCTTTTTAAAACGATAAATATTCTGTTTTCTCATTAAAAAAATAATTGTCAGCTAAATATTCTTCAAATCAATAAAACTAATGTCGCTCTTTGACATGTATTTATTTAAAATGATATTGTTTTAGTCGACGGGACGACATAATTTGATTTTGGAAGAATTCATTTTAGAATGACATAAATTTTTACTTTAGCGACATCAGATTCATTTATCACCAATCACTATATTTGCTGATCGGATGATCCCATTTTAAAAAATATGTGACAAGGTGATAACGTACCTACGAATATGTAATGCCTTAGTGTATTATTATATAGATATTTCAGTTAGACTTTAAATCATCAGATTTGATTTAACGTTCGTGTTACATGCTGGAATGCATTTGGCGGCCCTAAGAAATTGACTTCCAAACTAATCTATATCTAGCCACCTCTTTATTTATCCCTCTTTCTCTTAAGTCCACTTTTATCACTTCCTCCAGTGTTTTCATTGGCCTTTTCCTGTGAACTGGACCTTCTACCTTAACTGTTATACATCTACTAACCCAAGAACTCTCATCGATTCTTTTAATGTGACCATACCACAGAAGTCTCCTGTTTTGCACACATCTCCCTATTCTGTCCAGATTAAATCTTCCTCTTAGGTCATCAGAAGTAAGTCTGTCTTTAAGACTCGTATTACACATCCATCGTATCATTCTCATATCATTTCTTTCCATGCAACACATGTCCTCAACCCTCACTGACCAGGTTTCCCTTCCATACATCATTACACTGCATACACATGTATGCTAGACTCTTCACTTGGCTAGTTAGTAATGGCAAAATTTTCCTGAACTTACGTCATCCACTTCTAACTCTTGCTATCACACAAGCACTTGCTGCACCCTGATATCACCAAGGTAACAAAACTTCTCAATAACCTCAATAGCGTCGCCGTTTAGATATATTTTATCTACAGCTAAGTTCTCATCCATCTTCATTGTCTTACACGTCTTGCACATAAATCATCAAGAAAAATAAAACTAAGATTTAAAAAAAAATTTTAATAAGAAAATCTCTGAAAACTTCATTTTTTTAAAAATCTTCTCTGAAATTGTATTAATCATTCATCAGTATTTTAATGTCTATAAACTAATTTTCACTTTATATTTCAAACTGATCAACAGGAGGACCTACTTTCTTTGACTCTTTTTCAAGGATTCTCCTTATCTTCCTTTAAAAAAAAGTCTTCATTCAACATCAGTTCCTTAATACATTCTGTTTTCAGCTTTTAGGGTTTTAAGCCAAATATTAAATGCCTTACAGTTGTTTGCGTCTTCCGCTTGTGTAAACCAATTCCTTCTGCACTGCTCAAAAAATATTTGTCGGGGATGCATCTGTTGGTTTGCGGATAAAAGACCCTTGTTGGTTTTTAGCCAGATTAGAAAGAAAATGTTAAGAAGAGAGATTTAAAAATGAAAAAAAAATGTTTTGATTAGCAAGAAAATGATTCTTTCAAAATGGGAACTTTAATATTTGGGTTTGAATGGGGGGGTGGGGCGACTTTATTATCCAAGATCTAATCCAGTTACAATAATTAAAATATTAATCACATTCTAGAAGCTGACAATTAATACAAGAAGATAATTAAAGATAATTCCACATGAGAGGATTATTTTTTTTTAATTATGTGTGTGGGGGTTCTATTTTTTTTAAGAGGGGAATTATTCTACTTCATTTTCTAAAGGATATTTTCTTCTCCTCAGATAGTCACAAATAGAAATGGCTGATAGAAATAAACAAATAAATAAATGGCTTTATTGAATGTGGTGACACAGCAGAAACACATATGAAGATGTCTATTTTTTTTATAATTATGCAGAAAAAAATAAGAGATTTGGAAAGTTTACTCTGAAAAGTCAAAACATCCAAAAGATGTCAAGTCATCTCTTCCATTTTTATGAAGATCATATCCGATTAACAAAGTTACTCATAGCATTTTTAACTGATTCCGTTTTCTTAGTTTATTTGATTCCCCAAACGTTTAAAACTGATTTTGCCAATCCATAATATCATATTCACTCTTTAGTGTTTGTAAATCTCACATTATTTTTTGAGAAACATCATTTCATAATATATTAAAAAAATGCTACGTGGCAATCCATTGAGATTACTTTGTAATAAATCACAAATCACAATTTAATAAGTTTGTACAGTCAAACCTCGGTTCATGAACGTCTCAGAACTGTAACAATTTGGATTTTGAACAAAATATTCAGGCCAGAAATGCCTGGGTTTTCTAAAAAAAATTCGATTTCCGAACGACGCCGACGGCAACCAAATCATACCGTCTGATGAAACGTTAACACTTCTTTGCAGGGTTTCATCTCCTAGGTTTTTAAATCCAAATCTGTTGTTTTTTTTAACTCAATCTCGGTTTTTATTTTTTTGAATATATTTTTTAGGTACTATATACTTGCTCAAATTTAAAAGGTATGACAAAATGTTTAGTAAAATAGTCTTAATTCATAAAAAGTTCACAGAGAATATATTTTTTACGAAATAAGGTTTTATATTATACATTATAGTAAGTATTGAAAACAATAATATAACTGATGCTTAATAATTTTGTATATCAATCTATTAAATACCTAAAATAGTCTCTTTATAAGAATTAACGAATTAATCTATTTTATATCATTTTTAATGGGAAAATATGATTCGGTTTTAGAACAGCTTTTCAGAACGAATTATGTGCAATTCTGAAATGTTTAGGGTGTGAATTTTACATTTGTAGACGCTCTTTTTTTTACAAATTTTATGCTGAAAATCATCTAAACACATCACAAAGCTGCACACATTATATGATTTTTTCATTATTTACATTGAAACAGCGACTTAACACTTTTTAGTATGTTCATTAACCTCCTGCAAGAAGTCCATGTGTCAAAAAAAAACAACCTGTATTCAGGCAGAGGTTGTCTTTCTGCAACACGGACTGAGGATTAAAATCATGCTTTTCAATTTTACCCTGCAACGCCGGCACCTGGGTCCTGGTAATATTGAATAAAGTTAAATTTCAGTATAAATCGGATCGTGATTTTTCTTTTTATAAATATCCTTGCGAAAAGAGGGAAATGCAGTTCTCGGCATCCAGGCATTTCCAGTCCAGTGGATCTGTCATAGTGGAACATTTATTGGAGAACTAATCCTGTGCCAAAGATTACAGTAATGAGGCAGTTTCCGTACTGCAGAGAGCATGGTCCACACATTACATAAATTATTAGTAGCTGTAGTTAGTAATATGCAGTGACTGTCTTTGTGTAGGCAGAAAGAATATATATACATGTATAGATCTATGTTTCGATACATGGGTCAACATTGTCTCTAAACTTAGATTAACATACACTCTATCACTGATATTGAGCACTGTGTTGTTGTTGCTAAAACACCTGTCCAAATATATCTATCTTACAACATCATCATCATCATCACTATTATCATCCCACCACCATAATGGTTATTACTTTTCCCATGTTCCTTTTCACACTGTTTTTCTCTTCATACCTTCTTCTGCTGGCTTCTTTTGAACAACAATTGTTTTTCTTCTAATCTTATACCTAACATATTTATAGAAGCTTGTCTTAGCATCCCTTGATTAGCTCTATATTCTGCACCAATACCCTTATTGTCACTGCTGGTTTACTATTATTAGACTGGGTTAGTGTTCAGGAGAGATGGAGAAAAATTATAAGTTATCTGAAACATCTGTAACTATTAAAAATCTGATTTGTATAAATAAATGTTTGTAGGATTGTTTGGTTGTTGCGTTTTACAACTATCTCCCCATCTACTCAAATTCATACGTTAAATGCATTTTACACACAAACAAAATTGACCCGTTATTTAGTAGCTGGTTAAACAATATATGAACGAATCTACATTATACTGTCCATCTCAACAACTGTGGCTGAAAATGTTCTATTGATTTTTTTCTCAGAAGACTGGTATGTCTAAAGGTGTTCTTGAAGAAAAAGATGATGAAGATTTTAATTTTAAATTGATTTGAATTAAATAAATGGACCTCGAAATCCTTAACTAGGAGTTGCTTTGAGGTTTTTTTCCTGGAGGGAACAAGGTGTCTTATTGTGCCATATTTCTCCAGACCTTACATAGCAATTCTGACAACACCTTAACTTCAAATGTGTCCTGCATCATGTGGTTCAGTTAACCAATCAACTGTTTAACTTTTATATGGGGTTACAGCTGACCTTAAGGTCATCTTCTGCCAAACATTCTAGATAAACAATTGTACATGAGAACTATTTGTACACTTTACGTTAAAATGTATATTACTGAAATGAATATATAACACTACTCGCCCCTATTTACTTGCCTCCTCACGAGAGCAGAGTTAGACACAAGGTCGGTTTTTAATGTGAGGAAAATCCAGCTCCTCAAAAAGTGGCACTCTGGATTAGGACAAAAATAAAAATTGCCTCAGTCTAGAACAATTTATTTTTCACTGACTGAAGACAGAACATATACTACACTTTTCTCCTAGCCAAAAAGCCAAGTTATTTATCTCCCCAGCAGGAGGCAAGACACAAGGTCAAAGTATTTTTATTTACCTCCTTTCCAGTAGACTAGACACAAGGTCAGGTGTGGTTTGCTAGTGCACTAGGATTAGTGCGCTCTGGCCTACAAAAAATTCCCGAGCAACGCCATCGGCATTCGATGGCAGGGTGCCTCAGGCGATTAGCAATAAACTAACCCCTTCTCAATGAGAAGGTAAAGCCAAGGAGGGTGTACCTCGTAGAACTGTACAGGACAATACCTCAAACTGGTGGAATCAAGGCACGAAGGCCAAGACGGTACCGGTCTACACAGTGTAGCATCCATCAGAACAGATACTACATGCTGAGCTTAGCCAAAACGCCAAGGTGCAGATATATGAAACACTTCAAGTCTACTGACTAGGTTTGCTTGGTTTCAAAGTGGCTTAATCGGCCCCCTGTCTGAGAATGAACCCACGCCACTAATCCTTTTCATGAACGCATTTTATGCTTGGAGGCTTCCCTCAAAATTTGATCCATTACAAATAAGGAATAGCAGTTGAATCATTTTTTTTTTTTTGAAAACTATATTTTTTAATCTTTCTACTTTGCTTAATGAATGGAATTTAAAATGAAAATAAAATACAAAAATATTATTTCACAGGATTGTTATTTGTTAGTTTAAATATTACAAATTTCTTTTCTTTGGTAGAAAAGATTTTTTTTTTAGTTTGTGTCGGGGGGGGGGGAAGAAAAAATGGTTACCCTTTTTTATACCTCGTGCTCAACCAGTTGGAAAATCCCTAATAAGAAGGAGAAAAATACACAAGAAAAAAAAATAAAAAGGAAGAAATCCTTTTCTTAGCATTAAGGAGGGATTAGAAGATATATCCACAAAACTCTTGGAAAATCCTGTTAAAAAAAAAGAAAAAAGTTTGAGATTTGGATGGTGTTGGTGGCAGCATTTATGATGATGATGATGATGATGATGATGATGATGATGATGATGATGATGGTTGTCATATTGTTGTTTGTGTTTATTGTAGTTGTGATGCTGCTGTTTGTGTTGTTGTTGTTGATGATGATGGTGGTGCTTCTGTTGTTGTTTGTGGTGAGGATGGTAGTAGTGGTGGGGGATGATGATGAAGATGATGATTGTTGTGTTGTTTGCTGTGGTGGCGGTCATGATGGTGTTGGTAGTGATGATCATGATGGTGGTGGTGGTTGTGTTGTTGATCCTGATGGTGATGCTAATAGTGGTGGCGATGATGATGATGATGATGATGATGATGGTGGTGGTGATACGGTGGTTCACTTGTGATGCACTGTTATAACTGGGAAATGAATGAATACTCCTTCATCTCAGGATAAAATAGCAATTGGTGCTCAATTAACTATTGACAAATGTCTTCCTATTTCCGTCCCCTCCCCCTCAAAGCTACTTCAATATACAACACATGGATTGCTATGAATGTACTTTAATCAGACTTTTCAAAAGTTGTCTTATTATTTTCTAGAAAACAAAACTAAGAGCTCAAAAGAACATTTATGTACTCCCTCAACCTCTTTCCTTATCACTCTTTTCTTTTAACTCTTTCATTCCACCTCCTTTAAAAAAGGTTCCATCTCAGTAATTGCCATTTTAGTATTCAAAGCATCCAACAGGTCGAAATGAACCAACTGAAGGCTGTGGTAGTTAAAGATGGAACATGTCTTTGAATGTATACGGTTTCCTAAAAGAACTATTTGGAAATTAAGTTGAAAATAAATATATATCATTTTATAATCAATTCCATTTCTTTTCTGACAGGCCTCATACATTTACAGGTGATCAAGTTAATATTAAATTCTTAAGAGGAATAAATATTTAAAGTTAATGAGTTTTATTCGTTCTCGAGGATCACATAATTGGGAGAAGATAAAGTTAATTAAGAATTGGGAGACAAATAAATGCTTTATTCAATACTGTCACATAATTGGGAGAAGATAAAGTTGTTCTAAAATTAAGAGACAAATAAATGCTTTATACAATATTTTCACATAATTGGGAAAAGGTAAAGTTGATTAAAAATTCGGAGAAAAATAAATGCTTTATACAATATTGTCACATAATTGGGAGAAAATAAAGTCGATTAAAAATTCGGAGACAAGTAAATGCTTCATACAATATTGTCACATAATTGATAGAAGATAAAGTTGATTCAAAATTCGGAGACAAATAAATGCTTTATACTATACTGTCACATAATTGGGAGAAGATAAAGTTGATTCAAAATTCGGAGACAAATAAATGCTTTATACTATACTGTCACATAATTGGGAGAAGATAAAGTTGATTCAAAATTCGGAGACAAATAAATGCTTTATACAATACTGTCACATAATTGGGAGAAGATAAAGTTGATTCAAAATTCGGAGACAAATAAATGCTTTATACAATACTGTCACATAATTGGGAGAAGATAAAGTTAATTCAGAATTGGGAGACAAATAAATACTTTATACAATACTGTCACATAATTAGGAGAAGATAAAGTTAATTAAGAATTGGGAGACAAATTAATACTTTATACAATACTGTCACATAATTGGGAGAAGATAAAGTTGATTAAAAATTCGGAGACAAATAAATGCTTTATACAATACTGTCACATAATTGGGAGAAGATAAAGTTGATTCAAAATTCGGAGACAAATAAATGCTTTATACAATACTGTCACATAATTGGGAGAAGATAATGTTGATTCAAAATTCGGAGACAAATAAATGCTTTATACAATAGTGTCACATAATTAGGAGAAGATAAAGTTGATTCAAAATTCGGAGACAAATAAATGCTTTATACAATACTGTTTCATGTTTGAATGGAAATGTTTTAATGGAAATATTTGAGATGACCCTAGACAGAAGTCGATGAAACTATCTGACTTCAAGATGAATATTTTCTGTCTTTTAGCTGGTGAGACTTCACACAGAAAAGACATGTCAGTGGTGTTGTTACCAAGGATGTGTGGGTACGCACAATGTAACTAGGTGTAGTAAGGCGTGCTATCTGTCTATCTATGTGTCTGTGTCTCTCTCACACATACGAAAGTAACCTGTCTCTTTGATGTTTTCTGTGACTTTTCTTCGCTTTTATATACACATTGGCGTCCGAGTGGGGTTATCTACAGACAAACATCTGGGTTTCCAACAACAATGACAACAAGGGTGTATAATTGTTTATACATGCACCGGAAAGTGTAAATATAACAATATATTATCAACAAATCTCATATTTTGAAGAAATGAAAGCCAGATTAAAGTATCTATTATTTGAATTATTCAGGCTACTGTTCTCATCTTGGATGTTATTCTCACAACGTTTCGGCCGATGTAACCTCTAACCTTTTTACTAAGTAATGATCAGTTCTAAGTGATAGTTTTCTGGAGGTTGAAGGTTCAATCCTCAGTAAAGATAATACTATGAAAATAATTAAGAATCACTTAAGACTTCGACCCGGTCAGAACGAGAACAATCGACTCGCGTGGATTAAGTAAAGGGTTCAGTTCGAAATTCCGTATAGATTCCCAAGTTCAACAGAAAGATTCCCGAGTTTGACAAGACACATCTGAAGAAGGTTGGAGGCTACATTGGCCGGAACGTTGTGAGAATAACATTGAAGATGAGAACAGTAATCCGAATAATGCAAACATAGATGAAAGTATTTTAGAGTGAATACAAAGCCACCTTATTACTTTCTCATGTATTTGATAATGGCTTTAACAGATTTGATTGATTTTGTTTTAATTTTGTTCGCAAATAAAATTCGTTTGATGTTATAAAATATTTATTTTTAATATTATTGGAAATCAGTTTTGGAACTTATCATCACATATTCTTGTCTCATTACACAAATATTGGCTTTTACAATATTTCTTTCATAAATGATATTCTCTTTTTTATTTCTATTGAATAAAAGAAAACTAAATACAATAACGAAAACAAAAACTTTCTGAATAAATCAAAAGATTCACAAATAAAGAGTTTAGGGAAATAAAAACGTATGAAATTGAAAAAAAAAAATTAGATTAATAACATTCATTACACTACACTGTTTAGGAATAAATATTATCCTTATGTATTAAACTAGCAGACCTGTGTCTCGGTGTTGCCCACGAAAGTAAAGTACCTATAAAAAACCCTCCTGGCCCCAACCATGGACTATTCCATTCTTTGCTGCTTATAGTAGTCCAACGTAAATGCAAAACCCATGATATTAATATCAAACAACATCTGGAATAGTAAAAAAACAAACCTTAAGTATTACATTTGCAAATGTGGAATTTAATTTCATAAAGAAAGAAATGTTGGGGTTGGCGGGGGGGGGCGATACTCAGTGACTTTTTTTTTGCTCAACTGCAGTGTTTCGGATGGAGGATTTTTGTGATATGTACAATTTAATAAAAGGATTAAATGGCTGATTTGTCTACGACTGAACCGAAATGCATTATGGGAGTATTTAATTTCGTGATGAAATTAATGTGGTGGAGGAATGAGAGATACTCACAAACTTGTTTGCTTGGCGGTGCTTTGTGTGCATTTGTGTGTGTTTTTGTTGTCGGGGGACAGGGGTCTTTGTTTACGTGAATCGCAACCCTAGAAGTAAATTGACCTGAAAATAGTGGGAAGAACGCTTTTCACCTAAAATGCTAATTTTATATTTAAATATAAAATTAACATTTTAAATTTAATGTGGGGGAAATCCAAATCCCCATAAAGAGTCACTCTGGATTGGGACAAAAATTTAAATTGGCTCAGTATAGAAGGAGTTCTCTTTCACAGACTGAGGACGAACAAGATGAAGTGCAGTATCAGAACAGATACTGCACTTTGTTCCTAGCCAAAAGACCAAGGATTGGAGTCATTGAATTAGAAAACGCTAATAACCAATAGCGAATTAATAAGATGTCATTTTGTAAATCAATATGCAAATTAGTTTGTCCTAGTACGGATAGCATGTGGATATGCTGAGTATATTAGAAATCTGAAGTTGTTTTAATTTGTATATGAAGAAAGGTTTTAATGTCATTGTCATTGCAATGAATGACCCAACTTTATAAATAGAGATTCAGTCACAAACATGAAGCACTAAACACCCTGCTCGCTATTTGAATTTTGAATTCTTGAAAATTGGTTCTAGTCATTGGTTAGAGTACACTGCATGCTCTTGTACTGCTCAGTGGTCACTTCTGATGTCCTCATTTTCAGCAATTCATCGATATGTATACGTAAACCATATTCCAACTCTATGAGTGTACACACAAACATACATACAGTCACCATATTTTCTTTATAGAGAATGTTTATCGATTCATAAAGCGTTGACGTAAATGGAAATTATGATCGATGAAATAGTTAGGAAACTAGAATCAATATTCTTAAAATTCGTTAGTTCAATCCAGGCATTTAGAGACAGGCTTAGATATGACGACCTCAGAGGAAGATTAAATCTGAGCACTATAAGGAGATTTGTGCAGAACAGGAAACCAATAGTATGGCCACAATGAAATAATTGATGAGAGTTCTTGACTTAGTAGATACAGAACAGTTGAGATAGCAGGGTCAGTTGGCAGGAGAAGGACAAGGAAAACATGAGAGTTAGTGATAAAAATGGATTTCAGAGAAAGGAGGATAAATAAAGACCTGCTAAGAGATAGATTAGTTTGGAAGTCAAGTTCTAAAAGCTGTCCAACATATGTCAGCATGTAAAACAGACGTTAAACCGAATATGTTGATGATGTTCAAGCATGTCATACTAACAAAAAATTTATTTTAAATTCAAACAGGACATACTAACAAAAATTCTTTGAAACTTAAGAATTACTGACGAATGACGGCCAGAGCCTCTTAAGGATTCTTGGACACATTCAACGTGATCATTAAATCAGGTGCATTTAGCAATGAAAATGCTATTTTAAACAGAAGCGTGCTAGACAAATCGACAAAGCCTCCCATAAAGATGTAAGGACGCAACTTAAAAAGGGAGATAACTCATTAAAAAGCAACAATCAATATATTTAACTAGCTGAAATACCCGTACATAGGAGTAGGTGGCAGGAGGTTAGCAAAGTGTTTGACTACTTTTCTAAATTCAAATGTATGCGTATATAGTAATGACTATTTTAAAAACAAGAACATAATTTATGTTTTAATAAGAAAGTGAGCAAAAGCTCACTTGCAAAATTCTAATTTTAAGGTTAACATTTGGCTATGTGGTGCATTTAATAGGAAAATTCTCTTGGTGACCATCTATAACAGTGTTTCTTTACCATTTTGGTGATCAAGGAACCCTAAGATATGGATCCCATGAAGAAATAGTGTTTAATTACTAAGATGGCGATTGTGAATTTGTATGTTTTTACTGAACTGTTTGGTAAATTATGACAGCTATCAGAAACAAACATTTACCAATTTTGTTCAGATGGTTGTTGAAAATACTGACACCAAGTGACTTCGACATTTTCAGGGCATTTTGATCTGGGTTTTGTTCAACAATTGCTTTCAAAAGTTAAAGGTGTATGGCCATCCTCTATCTTCTTGATTATTAAGGCTCTCATTATGACTACAAAATTTCTGAAACTATGCTTGTACTGTTCGATCAGTGACTGCTTTGGAAGCATTATGCCTAGGTTTGAACTAAAAAAAAAAAATTGAAATATTATTTAAAAAGAAAATGATATAAAAATAATGTTGGTCATTATATTTGTGTACCAGTTTAGTAAGATAAAATAACCGGTGTTACTTTACACCATGTTCCTTTTGAATAATATTCTGAGTTTGGGTTAGAAACCTAGGACACGAAATCTCCATCATAGTAATGATTTATGAAGCTTTACTAAATTAAATATTAACTTTCATTATTATCATTCTTTTAGTTGCGCCTGTGGTAATTCGACAAAGAGTGGTAACATTTGGTGTGGTTTGATTTGGTTTGGTTTAGTTTGTCTGATTTATGGCATATTAACTGTTCCGGGGGGGGGGGGGGTGTACCTTTTCATTTATTCATGTTTTACTTTATTATTTCCTTTTTTAACAAATTATTATAGTTTTTATAAATACTATTTAAAATTTTAAATATAATTATTATGGTATCGTTTGATCAGTTACAGATTATATATGCACGTATATATTAGTAATACAGTACCTCATATTAGTTTGGGAATTACACAGAACTTTCCTTAAATCAAAGGTCATTTATTCTAATTCTGGCATACAGCTTCATCAACAAGATTGTAAATCCACCTTTAGAGGAGTTTGTCGCCCCAACACTTAGTTGCAGTCTCCACGGTTGCCCACAGAAGAATATCATCATCATTTACGTCTCAACAGAAGAAAGGCAGTATTCTCTATCCGTGTTTCTGCTCCCAGAAACAGCTTGCCAGAGGAGGTTGTAATGATGTCTACAATATCCAGGTTTAAAGTCACCTTGGACAAAAATTCACACAGTATATAGATACAATATCTTTTTGTCTTTTTACATGGCTTGCTGCACTTTGTTATTTTTTTGCAAATAAAATTGATTGGTTGATTGCATTTAAAAATATTTTTTCAAGTAAGATTTATTTTTAGCTTTCACTTAAAAAAAAAGTCGATCTAAATGACGTAAGAATTGTTTGTAAAATAGGATAAATAATTAAAAAAATATATATTTTATGCTTAAATAAACAAAAACTCGATTAAGAAAGATTTATTTTTAGCTTTGAAAGTTAAATTTAATTATTATGGTATCGTATGCTCATTTGAATGTTATGTATGTATGTACATTAGTAATATAGACCATCATTTTAGCAGTGTATATCATGAATTGTGTCATACTAAAGGGCATATCTGACCGGATATAGAATGTAATCGATGAAATCGATTTAAATGTCAAGTTTTACTTGTAAAGAACAGATACCGATGATTGACGTAATTGACTGACTAGTCAGAATAAAATATTGATTGACGAAAACTATCAATGACAAACTTCGAGAATCCAATTGACTTTACTTTATTACACAGATGAACGTTTTTTTAGGTATTTAATGGTGAAATACGATTACTCATAGCTGCAAGAGGGTTTCTTATACCTTTTTAAATGGTTCTAGTGTGTCAATAAATACCATAGATCTGATAGGATTTGAACTCAGTAAGCTGATTTCATAATCCGCATCTAATAATAGGTAACATAGGTCTGAAGGGAGAAAATATTGATACGCAAATAATTCTTTGAAAAATATAATATTTTGATCCGTATATAAAGTTTTATCACTCAAATAACTGAATGGAGTTACCTGATTGGCATGATGGATCTATTTCTACCATTACAACCAGTGTTCAACTAATCGTCTACAAAAATGTTTACAATAGATATTGCATTTTGGTATTAAATAACTTCAAAAAGGTTGATATTTTACAAATAAACAATTTGGATTTTTTTTAGTTCTTTGTTTACTTCTAGTGACTATGTTATGGGTTAAAAATGACCTTTCCTCAACACTCCCATATAGTAGAAGACCAACAATCACCAGGTATTAACTTTAAGCCTCCTCGTTTGGTATATTCTGCTTGATTGGATAATAATCATATATTAACATTTTACCAAAGATTGCAAAGTGTGATCATTTCTCAACACGGTAAGTAAAATTGAGTGAAATGGGTGCATTGTTCGATATTTTTATACGCTAACCTTTATCACAAGTTGAAATGTTTGATCCTTACTTAGGCAAAGCTTGATCAGTACCTAAGTAAAGTATGATCATTACCAAGGCAAAGTTAGATCTTTACTTAAGCTAAGTTAGATCTTTACGTAAGCTAAACTTGATCATTACCAAGGCAAAGTTTGTTCTTTACTTAGGCAAAGTTTAATCAGTACCTAGGCAAAGTTTGATCCTTACTTAGACAAAGTCTGATCATTATCAAGACAAAGTTTGATCATTATCAACGCACAGTTTGATCCTTATTTAGGCAAAGTTTGATCAGTATCAAAGCAAGGTTTGATCCTTACTTAGGCAAAGTTTAATCAGTACCTAGGCAAAGTTTGATCCTTACTTAGGCAAAGTCTGATCATTACATAGAAAAAGTTTGATCATTATCAAGGCAAAGTTTGATCATTATCAAGGCAAAGATTGATTCTTACTTAGGCAAAGTTTGATCCTTACTTAGGCAAAGTTTGATCAATATCAAGGCAAAGTTTGATCCTTACTTAGGTAAAGTTTGATCAATATCAAGGCAAAGTTTGATCATTACTTAAGCAAAGTTTGATCACTATCAAGCCACAATAAGGAATCAAATAAAAAAATATGAATAAAAATGTAATATAAAACCACACACATACAAAAAAGGAAATGTTACAAAAATAAAAGTGGAGGAGTAATAATTACTAGGCTTATACTCTAGAAATCATAAGGTTTATACACTAATCTTTACCGCAGGTTCTAAAGTTTTATTGTTACCTCGGAAACGTTTGATCATTACCAAGGCAAATGTTGATCATTACCTAGACACAATAAGTAAAAATGAATTAAATATAAAATGTAAATACAATTTTTCCACACACACACAAAAAAGGAACATAAAAATGTAAGCAAAGTGAGATAATAAAAAAATACAAAATTCAAAAGTTGAAAGAAAATTGTTATAACAAGGATAATATTTTTAAAAAAATCAAATAGCTAAGGTTACATAAAAATAAATAAAATAAAATAAGATATTTTAATAACGCAATCAAAGAAAACGAAAAAATGCACACAGCCAATGACTCTTCTCCATTTTCCAATTAAATAGTCTAATTTTATAATGTAACGATTGAGCAATTTTCTCACTGTTCTTGAAGGACACAATTTCTCTCTGCCTTAAACGATGGCAGGTTACATGCTGTGCACAAGACGCTGTGCACAATGTGCAGTATGGCATCAATGTCACCGTTTTAAATCGATTGTGGGATGTGATTTAATAATGTGGATCGGTTTGAAGGAAGAAACTACCAAGTTAAAAGGTGAGGATATGAGTTTCATAAGTGCATTAACACTGCCTTTTCTACAGTTTTGTTAATATATCTATTATGTTATATGACCTTTGGATGCACAAGAAAGCATTATCATAATTAGTTTTCTTAAACTCGTTGGCTTTTTATTTTTCTATTACTATCAACCAAAGTTATATCAGTCTAATCATTTGTGTAATACAGGAAACATAAGTCAATTTACGAGTTTAAGTTTCAATTCTTACAGGTGTCAACCTATTTTTTTAAAAATTTTATTATTGGGGCACCACTTATCAAGGCCAAGAAACCCTTAAGCATAAAGGTAAATGAGACGAGAATGATTGTCAGTCGAAAGATGAGGAACACTATGGGAGTACTAAGCTTGATCAATAGTATGGTTACTTATGGGGCGGTTTATGACAATACTTTGCTGACATTGGATTTGAAAAAAACCAAGTGGTAATCAGAAGGGAAGCAGTCCCACAACAATGTGTTGCACAAGCGGGAAACCCTTTCAAAGAAGTTCTGTCCATGGAAATTCTGTATGACATTAGGCACATGAAGGGAGACAGGAAAGGCTTTTTCTGTTGTGGTAAGAAGACGAGTACTTGTTGTGAATGTCTTACAAGTAGGAACCAAAGATCGGAGCTCAGTCGAGCACCTTCCATGGAAATAACGAGAGAGTAGAGAGTGACTAGCAAGGAGGTATTAATGATTGGAGCTCAGCTCTTAAAAAGAGAAAATCTGATATTTCAACTACAAAAGTATTGTTAGAATGGAAACTATACAATGAACCTGCGATCCTGGGTATTATCTTAAAATGAAACCGGTGGTATAGCCCCAATTTTAGGTCTTTGGGAAACTGGAGTAATCCCTTAGTTGCCACTACTCACAGGTCCACTCAGAATTGGAGTGGCAGCACCTATCAGGATCTCATCTATGAATTAAATAGAAACTATCGTTTACAGAGTGATTTTTTACAAAATATATGCTTGCAAAACAAACTAATCTACAAACCAAGTGTATGCAAAACCTAAGTATGGTTTCGGCATAAAATGACCGGATGACAGTTGACATGCTATAAAAGCCAACAACCAACCAAATTACGATTAAAGTGAATCCGATGGTAAGGCCCCAATATGAAGGACTTTGGGTAACTTTTTATTTTTATTTTTACTATTGGGGCACCACTCATCAAGGACAAAAGCCACTTGAGGATAATGGTAAATGAGAAGAAAATGGTTGTCAGTCAGAAAGATGAGGAACACTATGGGAGTACTAACATTGATCAATAGTATAAACTGCATTTGATTACTTATGGGCGGTTTACGACAAAAGATTGTTGACATTGCGACCAAGTTGTAATCCACAGAGAAGCAGTCACACAGCAATGTGTTCCACACGCGAGAAGCCCTTGCAATGAAGCACTGTCTGATTCCTTTTTTTTTTCAGACTTTTAATAAAATAATGGAAGTCAGTCGTTATAATTTTGGGGATTCATTGCTTTTTGATTACAATAAACAGGTTTTAAAAAGATTTAAAGATGCTCGTTTTATGTTATGGAAAAAATGCTTTTTGATAACAATAAACAGGTTTTAAAAAGATTTAAAGATGCTCGTTTTATGTTACGGAAAAAATGCTTTTTGATAACAATAAACAGGTTTTAAAAAGATTTAAAGATGCTCGTTTTATGTTATGGAAAAAATGCTTTTTGATAACAATAAACAGGTTTTAAAAAGATTTAAAGATGCTCGTTTTATGTTATGGAAAAAATGCTTTTTGATAACAATAAACAGGTTTTAAAAAGATTTAAAGATGCTCGTTTTATGTTATGGAAAAAATGCTTTTTGATAACAATAAACAGGTTTTAAAAAGATTTAAAGATGCTCGTTTTATGTTATGGAAAAAATGCTTTTTGATAGCAATAAACAGGTTTTAAAAAGATTTTAAGATGCTCGTTTTATGTTATGGAAAAAATGCTTTTTGATAGCAATAAACAGGTTTTAAAAAGATTTAAAGATGCTCGTTTTATGTTATGGAAAAAATGCTTTTTGATAACAATAAACAGGTTTTAAAAAGATTTTAAGATGCTCGTTTTATGTTATGGAAAAAATGCTTTTTGATAGCAATAAACAGGTTTTAAAAAGATTTAAAGATGCTCGTTTTATGTGCATTGATACAGTGATTTCCAAAAGTAGGGGTGAAGAATTATTACAATTATTTCGTTGATTTGGTTGTTTTGTATCAGTCTATGTGTGTAACGCTACACTAACTTTATGAGCTTTCTGTTTAGTTCGTGCAGGTATCAAAATCTATTTTGCCTGAAAAAATTTTAATTTTCATCTTCAATAGATTTAGTTCATTTATTTACCTCCGGCTTTTCATTCGACTTATATTTCATTTTCATTACATTCACTATTTTTTTATCTTACAAATTTACTTTAAAAAAAAATCTGCTTTCTTTCTTCTGCTCTTTTATTTCTCCCATCTTTCTCTTTTTTCAATTTTTTTCTATCTTTTTCCTATGTTCATTTTTTTTCCCTTTATCCATCTGTTTTATTTTCTCTGAGGTCAGGTGTGGTTTTGAAAAAACCAGCAAACAAGGATAAGCACATTCTAGTCTACAAAATTGTCTTAGCAGCCCCTCAACATCCCCCGGTAGGGACAGCCCAGGCGATTAGCAATAGACTTAACGCTTCTCAGAGAGAAA
This sequence comes from Sepiola atlantica, assembly GCA_963556195.1. Classification (NCBI taxonomy): domain Eukaryota; kingdom Metazoa; phylum Mollusca; class Cephalopoda; order Sepiida; family Sepiolidae; genus Sepiola; species Sepiola atlantica. Next base: position 73,720,406 of record OY744521.1, read on the forward strand.
GTAAAGCCTAGGAAGGTGGACCCCCTACGACTGAACAGAATTATACCTCAGAAGGAAAACAAAGTCACTGTTGAACTGATTGTCAAAGACGTATCCCCGACTTGTACGAACACCTACTCAGCTGTGCCAGATTTAGTATAATGCAAATAATATTTTAATTGTGGATTTCTTGCATTACTTTGTATTATGGGTGGCTTTTCTTTCAAGCTTTTACCGAAATGTTACCCACCCATGGAATAGTTAATAAAATTCACAATCATCTGTGCAATCTAACCATATTTGGTAGAAATAAATTTCATTCTATGCATAACTTGTCAATCAAGTTTCAGTCATGAATTCTGAACAGTCTTTGTTTTATCGCCATATGATCAATATATGTGCTGCTGCATTGCAAGAACACCTGGATATTATGTGTAAAATTGTTAATAACTCTTCAGTTCAAGAATAGTCTGACGATTTTCCTATTTACTTGCCTCCCCATGAGGGCAAAGTTCGGCACAAAGTCAGTTTTTAATGGGGAAAAATTCAGCTCCCCAAAAAGTGGCACTCTGGATTGAAAAAAAGATTAAAATATCCTCAATCTATAAGGATTTCTCCTTCACTGACCGAGGACAGAATGGACTAAGTGTAGCATCAAAACAGATGCTACACTTTGTTCCTAGCCTAAAGGTCAAGGAACATTTTGATAGACATTTGAGATGACCCTACAGATAAAAATCTGGAGGGTTAAATTAACATAATAATTTTACCTAAAAAACTGAGCAGAAGGCTTGGTATGAATGGATGAACATCTACAATGCTGAATATTCACAACACTTATTTATTTGATTTTACAAATTATCATCTCTGGCGAGTGGTTTGTTCAATTATAGACTCCTAGGAACATTCCATTAACATTTTCTTTTCTAGGTTGGCCATGACAAGAGAAGCCCAACTAAGTGGCTAACATAACTACTGACTATTTTAAAAACCAACTCTCTCCTAACATGTTATATTAATCAACCAATCAGAGCCTGTGGTATCTCTCAGTTCCTCTTTATTATCTAACAGCATACTTCTACTTGAAAAACAAAACAATCTTTCATCTCTAAGAGCTTTGGTAGAATGTAAATAATATTCTAGTTTGGTATGTGCTGAGTTCATACGAACTATGAAATACTTTTCCGTGACCTTTATGTTTATACACTGGGAGCCACTAGCTATAATCAGTTTAAGATGAATCACTTTTTGATTGCAATAAACAAAAAATGTAAAAAAATGAAGCTTCCAGTTGGATAAGTGCATTGACACATAAATGTGTAACTCAGTCCTCGGAAACTATGAGTTCAGTTCCTCGGGATTAAGCATGACTTTTCTTACGTATTCTTGCAGATATAGTGGAAGCTGCTTCTTATAATCACTTTGGGACTATCACTTTCTGATTACAATAAACAGGCTTAAAAAATGTATATAAAAAAGTTAGATGAAGATATTAGTTTCATACACATATTTACATTGGCATTCTTAATACTTCAAATATTTATTTATAGATGACCTTTTCTTCACTCTTTTACTACTGCAGTGATACACATGATTGTAATTCCTTTTGGATTATCACTTCTAGATAAAGGCATTGATACATTCATTTCTCAGTTATTTAAAGATCTGTGTCCCTATTTACTTGCTTCCCTGTGAGGGCAGAGTTGTACACAAGGTCAGTTTTTAATGTGGGGAAAATCCAGCTCCCTAAAAAGTACTGTGGATTGTGGTAAAAATAAAAATTACCTCAGTCTAGAAGCATTTCTCCTTCACTTACCGAGGACCGGACATTTGAAGTGTAGTATCGGAACAGATACAACACTTTGATCTTAGCTAAAAGACCAAGTTATTTACCTCAGAAGGTTAGACACACGGTCAAAGTATTTTTATTTACCTCCTCTCCAGGTGTGGTTAGCCAGCACACTCAGATTAACGTGCTCTGGCCTATAAAAAATGCCCCGTCGGCATTCCCCGGTAATGGCGCCTCAGGCGATTAGCAATAAACTAACCCTTTCTAAAAGGGTGAGAAGGAAAAGCCTGGGAGGGTTGACCTCCTAGAACTGAACAGGACAATACCTTAGACCAGTGGAATCAATGTCCGAAAACCAAGACGGTACCGGTCTACAGAGTGTAGCATCCATCGGAACAGATACTACACCCTGATCCGAGCTAAAAGGCCAAGGGATCGAGTTGTTGGAAAATAAAAAAGAGAAACAAGTAATGAATGAACTTACCTAACAAGTAATAAAGTTTCTGTGTAGTTTTGATTTTTGCTATTTTTGTGTGAAGAAGTATATCTTATTTTAAGAAACACTTTTATGCAATAAGAAATATTAAGAGAGTTAGCAAAATAGATGGGATTAGTAGAAAATAATAACAATAAGTATAAAGATATTAGTAATTTCTGGTGTGTTATTTAAAACATGTGTGGAATTTTTTTGTGTGTGCTGATCCGATACTAAACATTTAATTCTAACATGTGACAATATGTTGGTATTTTTTTTAATCATGAAATCATGTGATCAAAGGGCAATTATGACGTCACAAAAATTAAACATTAACCAATTATCATGCAGAGAATCATATTTGGCAACTTAAGTTGAATTTCCAAATGATTCTTTCAAAAGCTTCACAATGAGATAATAAAACCACGGAAAATTTCTCCAGCTAATTATCTCGATAAGACCATGCTATAATTAATAAGCTCTTGGCATCTGTCCACTAGCAAGTGACCTAGACTGACTTAAGCTTAAAAGTCTTTCTGCAGAATGCTAAAAATACAGCCTTTTATTTTTACCCACTGCTATATTAACAGTCATAACGAGAAAAATAATAATAAGCTGACAAAATTCACATGTTAAATTGTTAGAGGAAGAATATTGCTGAGGTGTATGGATTCATGTGTTGTTGAATACTGCAATTGAGGGGGAGGGCTAACTTAACTGTTCTACATTTACTAACCCAAGAACTCTCATCCATTCTTTCAACGTGGCCATACCATCGAAGTCTCCTGTTCTGTACACATCTCCATATATTATCCAGATTTGATCTTTTTCTGAGGTCACCAGAACTAAGTCTGTCTTTAAGACTCACATTACACATTCATCGTATCATTCTCATAGCAGTTCTCTCCATGCAACGCATGTCCTCAATCCTCACTCGCCAGATTTCTCTTCCATCGATTATCACACTGCATATACATGCCTGATACACTCTTCCCTTGGCCGACAGTGGTAACGCTCTGCTGGTTAGTAATAGCAGAAGTTCTCTACACTTACTCCATCCACTCCTAACTCTTGCACTAGCACCAGCCCCTCCCTGTGCTCCAATGGTATCACCAAGGTAACAAAACCTCTGGACAACCTCAATAGCCTCGCTATTCAAATATACTTTCTCCATATCTGAGTTATCATCCGTCTCCAGTGTCTTACACTTCTTGCACACAAACTGGTTATCATCTCTCAATCTACCTGTAATTCCATTGCAGTTCGTAGCAATCAATTCCTATCAAGGCAGATTCCAACCACAGACGAAATCAAAGATAGCAATGTGTTTTACATGTGGGGAGTCAGAATAAAGCCAATCAGATGATCCAAGAAGTGAAGCTTATTCATTCAACAAGTGACATTTCAGAGGCTCTCCTTCATGTCCAGCTGGATGAGGAAATGATACTTAAAGATCCCAGGGAAGTCTGACACTACTCACTAATCAGTAAGTGGTTGTTGAATAAATACATTAATATTTGAAATATTCTATGTCATTCTGTAGTAATTAATGAAGACGAAATGCAAGATATCAATGTGGTCTACACGTGGGAGTCACGATAAACCCAATAAGATGATCCTGAAGAGGAATATCAAACAATCTAGTTGATGTTTTGTATCAAATGTTGAGATAAATGTCATTGTTTTTAAATATTTCTAGAAAATAGGAACATGTAGGTTATTGTTGAGGTGGCTTGTTCTCTGTCGGTGTGAGGTATGGTCCTGTGGAATTCTAGGAGATCCAGGCTTTTCCTTCTGACCCTTTTACAAGGGGTTAGTTTATTGGTAATCGCCTCGGGCATTCCTACAGAGGAATGGCGACGAGGCTGCCCAGGTATTTTTTGATTTGTTAGAGTCTTCTCCCTTGAGAGCGCTGGCTTCAAATCCTTATTTCCCACCCTTGTGTCACATCTTCCCGCCGTGGAAGGGAGATAAATATCAGTAACATGTCGAAAATAGAGATCTTATATTTCATCATGCAAATTTTGAAAACGTCAGGAGAAGAAAACAGTATCTAGAATTAAAATTTATCATTTCTAAGTATTTAAATGAATAACCTATAATGGGTTAACTTTTTAAGTATGCTCGTCATTTAATTGCTGTAGCAATATTTGGTCGCAGATATGTAAAAATGAAATTTTTTATGTTAAGTTAGATAAGATAATAAAAATAATTTTCCATTAGAGGTTAGGTTGACGTGTGCAGGAAGTTACATCATGGCAGGAAATCTACTTGGTAAAGAAGCCAGATAGATCCTGTCTCTGGTGTGTTGAACACCAAAGTTAATGGACATATTTTTCAGGCTGATTCGCCATCCATATGAGGGATGGATGGGAAAATTCAATCATCTAGATGAACTTACTGTAAAAAAAAATAAAATAAATTAACATGAAAATAATATGCAGCCCAGGGTAAGTAATGGAGTTGTTCTTTATAATTGCTTTAATTATTACAGCTACAAGGAAGAAAAAGGCGGCTACAACAAAAATAAATATAAGAAAAAGAGAGACAGGTCAAATCTACATACTGCTACGTAGCATCATCACAACAAGACTTCGGCTGTTTTCATAACGAGCCATCGTCCGAATAATCTGCTAAAGATAAGAATTCGTCGAATGTAATACTACGTTGCAACCACATGCACACTTCCCAGATCGTAATTCAAATTTAGCATCTAAAAATTGGTAGCCACTCTCACCACAACATACTAAGAGTGTCTAGCACTTCATTTTTCTATCAAATATGGCATATATTGCAATACAAGTTTACAATTTAATATTGGTAGACTCTAGCACCTTTACCCATACTTGTTAATTTATTCATCTCTAGCATGAGAGATGATCACCACCTCGATAAGATCAACGGTTAAAAGAGGAAAATATCTAACAGCTATTAAATTTGAAATTCTTTAAACATGAAAAGAGTGAGGACGTCCCCCCCCCCACCCCACCTCAGTTCTTGAGATGAAAGTTTTTCAAACCCTGGATATGAATTTTTATCGTCTTTTTCAGGTGTGAAATTAAATGGTCATTTAAGTCTGAAGATTCTGCTAGGTGAATGAAATAAATCATTACCTATAACCGACATGATGTTTCGACTTTTTCCATATATCTTTGTGCATATATGTATATATATATATAGATTTACAGCTGACGTGCTGATTGTGATATCGTACAGGATCAGTGAATCTATCAATGGGGTCTTCGTTTCTAGGGCGATAGTTCTTAATCTATCAAAGGCCTTTGATAGGGTTTGGCAAAAGGTTTGCTTTACAAACTTGCTAGCTATGGAATATCTATAAATGTCCTCACAACCATGAACTCTTTTCTCTCCAATAGGTTTATTGAAATAGTTGTTGACGGGCAGAAGTCCACAGCTCATAATATCAATGCAGGCATACCTCAGGGATCCATTCTGGTTCTTATCACCTTCATGATCTTCATAAATGATCTTCCAAATTGTATCCTGAGATCATTTGTTGATATCTGTTATGCTAACGACACAACTATTTATGGCAGCACCTCGAAGAGCATTGATAACCAAGATCTTTCTGACTCTTTCTTTTCAGACAAGAAGCACACGGTGCAATTGAGTAAAAAGTGGCTTGTTATTTTTAACGCCTCCAAAACCAAGCGTATCCCTTTTCAGCACCAATGCTCGGATTCTAATTTCTCCCCAGTCGAAATGAATTGCTCTTTCCTTAAGGAAGTCCCCTTCCTTCATAGGCTCCGAGGACTAAATTTTACTTCAGACCTGAAATGGAAGACTTACATCAAATCTTTTGCTAATGTCGCTCAAAATATGGTTGGCTCATTCTATCGCTCCAGAAGGTACCTTACTCCTGACACAATCCTCTACCCATATAAGAGCCAGATACGTCTTAAGATGGAGTACTGTTGCCACGACTGGGGAAGTGCCGCTTGAAGCATTCTTTCTTGCTTTAACAAAGTACAACACCGACTTCGCAATCAAGTAGGGATGATCTCTTATCTTCCCTGCATCTCTTTTCACACAGAAGAGAGGTTAGACACCTCTCTCTACTGTATTGTGGTGGTCATGGTAGGTACTCGACTGAGCTCTAATCGCTCGACCCTCCTCCTGTAAAACATTCACATAAAGAACCTGCCTGGCTACATCCACAGCAGAACTCTCTCTCTCTCTCTCTCTCTCTCTCTCTCTCTCTCTCTCTCTTTCTCTCTCTCTCTCTGTCTGTCTGTACCAAGCGGAAATTCTATGAAAAAAAATTATTTTCCAGAGAGTTCCATCTGTGGAACAAAATACTTCAAATCGGCTTCCTAACCGACTATAACATGGTCGTCTTCAAGTCTAATGTAAACAAATACTTGTTGAGCCGTCCTCTTGGATAATCAATTCGTGTCAAGAAATCTTCTGCCAATTCCACCGTTTTTTTCCAATCCTTGCGTGGTGCCGCTCATCATCCAACTGATGATCTCTATAATCCTTATCCCCGAGCAGACCCCAGGCTTTGATAAGCAATGACCTCTGAGTAAGAAAAAATACATATGTACACACACATATACATATAAATATATTTATACACACACACATATAATTATATATATATACACACGCAAATATATATATATATACACATACATATATACAAACGTAAATCTATTTACACACGTAAATATATATACACATACAGACATATACATACATATAAATATATATATACACATACACATATACATACATATGAATATATATATATCCACATATATATATATATAAATATATATACACATACATATATAAATATATATACACATACATATATATATAAATATATATACACATACATATATACACATATACATACATATAAATATATATATACACATACATATATACACATATACATATGAATATATATATATCCACACGTAAATATATACACATATATATACACACATGTAAATATATATACACATATATATATACACACGTAAATATATATACACATACATATGCATATAAATATATATACATATACATATATATATATATATATATACATATACATAAAAATGTATATATATACATAAATATATATATACATTAATATACACAGATATAAATATATACATATACGCACATACATATATGTATATATACACATATAAATATATAGCTCTATCATTTAGGAGGAGTAAATACAGAGGGCTCAATTCACATTGTAACAGCAATATTCATTCTTACTAATACTATGGGAAATCAAAGCGAATAGCGATGCGATAGCAATTTGGTTTCTCACACATTACAAGTTTGTCCTGTGGACAAAAATTTCAGTGTCATCATTCCAATATATATATATATATATATATATATATATATATATACATTTATATCCATCTATATATGTATTACAGAAGATGAGAATAACATCGGTACCGTCGGTTTCAAATCCAAGAAAGGGGGGAACAACATGTGACCACTTTTTATGGATTCTCCTCAGCCTCTGTCGTGGTCTGTTGCTTTGGAAAATGACGACTTCTGTTTTAATGGATTTAAAACCGACGGCACCGATGTTATTCTGACCTTCTGTAATATATATATATAACTAAATATTACGCTCTTATTTTTTTATTTTTCTTAATAATCGAGCACTCTGCTTGGGTTCTCTCCCACTAATTTTACAAAGAAGATATATATATATATATATATATATATATATATATATATATATATATATATATATATATAATTAAGATCAATATATTTAACACCCGGACAATGGTGAGTAAGTCAGCTAGTTTTATATGAAGACAATCTTGCAATGGGGTACATAGGTTGACAGAATATCTCAAAGGCTTAATTCAGTTTCACCCGCTTCTTCCCTATTCTGAAGTGATATAATCAGCTCTGATGAATTCTTGTGAATATCCGACAACAGGAATGAGGATTTGTCAATATGTTCACCGAAATCCTGCCTGGTGTCCCGCTGCAAAGTTGTGTCAGACAGGCAATTCCTAATTCAAAACCAGCAGGAGTGATCCCCCTTCCCCATTTCAACCAATAGCTGAGCTGCATGTTATGGAATTCCTTCCTACAGCTGTGCTCTTCTGTCTGGCATATTGGCACAGTTTGGAAGCTTCTACAGAATGAATGTAAAAGATATGGTAGCATAAATTCTTTAAAAAAATCAATTCGTATTTTTTAGTTTTTTATGCTACTGCATAGATAAGAAAATCGGGTGGTTTTGTGAAAAGGAAAAAGAAAATATACACAATGAATAAGTATTTCGAAAAAAAGTAAGGCATATACATAAAGAATAGACTAATAATAAAGAGTATAGATAAAGAAGAAACTAATTATTTATGAGTATATGTAATAAAAAAAGTAATAAGAATTATAGATACAAAAAGTGATTAATAATAAGGAGTTTAGATAAAGAAGAAACTAATATTGATGAGTATGAATAAAGAAGAAACTAATATTGATGAGTATAAAGAAGAAACTGATAATAAAGAGTATAAATAAAGAAGAAACTAATAATAATTATAAGGAGTATAGATAAAGAAGAAAGTAATTATAAGGAGTATAAATAAAGAAAATAATAATGAGTATAAATAAAGAAGAAACTAATTATAAGGAGTATAGATAAAGAAGAAAGTAATTATGAGGAGTATAAATAAAGAAAATAATAATGAGTATAAATAAAGAAGAAACTAATTATAAGGAGTATAGATAAAGAAGAAAGTAATTATGAGGAGTATAAATAAAGAAAATAATAATGAGTATAACTAAAGAAGAAACTAATTATAAGGAGTATAGATAAAGAAGAAAGTAATTATAAGGAGTATAAATAAAGAAAATAATAATGAGTATAAATAAAGAAGAAACTAATTATAAGGAGTATAGATAAAGAAGAAAGTAATTATAAGGAGTATAAATAAAGAAAATAATAATGAATATAAATAAAGAAGAAAGTAATTATAAGGAGTATAAATAAAGAAAATAATAATAAAGAATATAAATAAAGAAGAAACTAATATTGATGAGTATAAATAAAGAAGAAACTAATAATAAAGAATATAAATAAATAAAGAAAGTAATTATAAGTGGTATAGACAAAGAAAATAATAATGAGTATAAATAAAGAAGAAAGTAAAGAGACGTAGAAAAATCTGTAGAATAGAAAGAAAGAAAAGTTATTTTTTAAGGAAATAACATTGAAATGGGAATTGACAGATTAAAACAAACAAAGCAGAAAACAATCACGGATAAAGAAAAAGACGAGTTAGAAGAACACAATCTATTAAAATACTAAAGCTGAGTTAATCAAAGTCTATTTCCATATATAATTTTATCACATGAAATACTTGCTAAAATATACTTTAGTTCTGGGATTGAGTTATGTTTGCAAAATTCTCTTTTAATTGAGCTAATTAGCCATGGACCAAGTCACGACTAATGGACTGGTTGTGTGAGCTTATTGGCACCAAACAAGCACTCACTTTGCCCTCCACACTCTATCTCAAAACAAACATGAATTTACAAAATAAAAAAAAACAAGCTTAAACCAGACACCCAACAAAAAACATCTTCACCTCCGCCCTTGAGGCTCGTATTCACAAATATCCGGGGACTTAGAACCAACATTAACGACGTAGAAACTTTTCTCTTGACAAACTCCCCTGCATATCCTAGCACTAAGTGAAATGAACCTTCAATCCTCAATCTCCTCTCACCACTTTGACATGGCTGATTACCCTCTACTCTACCGTAAGGACTCTGACAAACATATACATGGGCTAAGAGTTTATGTTCGGAACACCCTCCCCTTGACTAGAGAACATAGGTTAGAATCAGATGACCAAGCCTACATGTGCTTTAGATTGACTTTACATCACAGAGTTAGTTACTTATATTTCTTATACCGTTATCCTTCGACCCAGGACTGTACCCTGCTTGACTCTGTCTCTGAAAGCTTAGATAGTGCACTCTCACTCGACTCGAATGCCAAAATACATGTATTTGGGGATTTTAAGGCACACCACCGTGACTGGTTGGGATTTTCCAGCATTACTGATGCAGCTGGGAACTCTATGTTTAATTTCTCCTCAGCTCACGACCTCTCACAGACTGTCACTTTTCCGACCCGACTTCCTGATCGTGTGGACCAGCAAGCCTCACTTCTCGACCTGTTCTTGACCTCACTACCAGAGGCTCGTGTGGCGAATGTCCATAGCCTGCTCGAAAACTCTGATCACGTTGTGATAATGATACTTATCACTTTAAAAACTCGTCCAAAAGCTGATGAGCTGTTGCTCAAAACGACGAGAAACTATGAGCAGGCGTAGTTTGAATCTCTCAGGGATTACATCAGCTGGGGTGTAACCTCACTCTCTGCTGATCAGTGTACACATGAGCTAACTGAATGGGTCAAAGCAGGCATTGATGCTTATGTCCCCACGCGAAAATTCTTCAGCAAACCCCACTCTCCTCAATGGTTCACCTCAGAATGTGCAGCTGCTATTGCTGAGAGGCAGAAGGCATTCCGAAAATTCGGCCGCCATAAGTCAACTACGAATAGACAGAAATTTATAGAGACAAGAAATGATTGCAAAGTAGTGATAGATGAAGAAAAGAGGAGGTATACAGAGATAACCAAAAAACGCATTCAGTCACAGAAACTAAGTACTCGTGATTTCTGGTAAATCTACAATAGTGTGATGAACAATGGACAATCGACAATTCCCCCGCTATCAAATCACAACGATTTTGTTTGCACAGCAACTTTGGATTCAGCAAACCACCCCCTCCCTAAATTCCCATTGCAGACTGAAGCCACACTTGAAAACCTGGTCATCACCCCATCTCAGGTCAAAGACATCATAAAAAACCTTGACACCTCCAAAGCCTGTGGGCGTGATCTTATACCAGTAATAGTAATAAAGAAATGCTCTGCTGAGCTGGCCCTTGTCCTCTCCAAACTATACAACAAATGCCTTGCTGAATCTTGTTTCCCTGATAGTTGGAAAATTGCCTCTGTGGTACCAGTCTTCAAGAATTCTGGAGGTAGAATTGATCCTCTAAACTACCGCCCAATCAGTCTACTCCCGATCTTTGCTAACATCTTTGAATCATTAATCAATCTAGTTGATGCTAAACTTCTTTCTGATCATCACTACAGATTTAGACAAGCACGATGTACCACAGATATCCTAATGGTCATCTCTGAACGCATATACCATACACTGGACAAGGCAGGTGAAGCTAGGGCGGTAGCGCTTGATATATCCAAGGTCTTTAACAAGGTCTAACATGAAGGGCTTCTCCTAAAACTGCACTCATATGGTATTACTGGACAAATATTTAATATAATTAAATCCTTCCTAACAAAAAGAAAGATCCAGGTTGTCCTCGATGGCCGTTCTTTTAAGAACGGCCATCGAGGACAACCTGGATCTTTCTTTTTGCAACATCACATAAATGCTGGTGTACCCCAGGGATCCATCCTTGGACTTCTACTGTTCCTGATCTTCATAAATGACCTCCCTGATGTCATTGAGACTGAGATAGGAATATTTGCTGACGACACAATGCTCTACTCTCGTCATGTGGGCAAAACCGACGCACATATCTAAGACAATGGCTGAATCCTTAGAAAATGACCTGTAGTGGATTGGGGTAAAAAATGGATGGTAAATTTTAATGCCGCAAAGACAAAGCTACTTTCTTTCAATAACTACAAGAAACCTCTTCAACTACCGATTGTCATGGCAAATAACACCCTACCTGAGAGTTCATCATTAAAACTCCTCGGCCTAACTTTCACAGATAACATGAATTGAAGACATTGCCAGGGCTGCTGCAAAGAATGTAGGCTCCCTCTACCGTGCTAGTAAACTTCTCACACCTGACATTATCCTATATCTCTCCAAAGCCACCATCCGTCCATGCATGGAGTATTGTTGCCACATCTAGGCTGGTGCATCATCCACTAGTCTTTTCCTCTTAGACAAAGTCCAAAAAAGAGTCGCCAACTTAATAGGTCCTTCACTATCCACCAAGCTCCAGCACCTGTCCCATTGCCGCAATGTTGCTTCCTTGTGCCTGTTTTACAAGTACTTCAATGGATTGTGCTCTGATGAATTTGCTGCTCTGGTGTCCCCATGACGTAAATTCACTAGACAAACCCGACACTCAGCTAAATCCCATCCATTCACTGTGGAGGTTCCCAGATGCTTAAGAGCTTTCTACTCCAAAAGCTTCTTTCCTCGTGTTGTTGGACTCTGGAACTCCCTCCCTGCTTCCTGTTTTCCTGATGGTACTGACATGCAGAAATTTAAAACTAATTTAAACACATCTTGCTGCACAGCTCCCAATTTAGGTTGACCCCCCCCTCCCCCAAAGCCAACAAAAACTTACACCCTTTTTCTCAGTAGCCCCTTACGTATATAGTGGCGGCCTGCCTTGTTTGGGGTGAACTATATTAAAAAAAAAAATTTAAGTTTAATGGTGTACATCTGGAATTTGTTATTGACGTTTATTAATATATATATATATATATATATATATATATATATATATATATAAAGATATTGTCCGTTCTTTTTTTTTTTTTTAAGCATTGAATAAAATGTAATAAAATGACGTAAGAAGCCCTTTTTAACAATGCGTGAAAGAATTTATTTCTTTTTTTTCTTTTTCCAATCAATTTCGAAGTCTACAAACTTCATCTTCAGGGATGTATTTTTTTTTTTTATAAAATAAACAAACCTTTACTTTTGTTTATAAGTAGCATCGAGATGGTGTGACGCTCTCCGCCAAGATGGAATAGGGCGGAAGTGAAAAATATTAAGAACGATTATGCCAGGGGCAAGCCGGGAGTTATAAAGATATTGTCCGTTCTTTTTTTTTTTTTTAAGCATTGAATAAAATGTAATAAAATGACGTAAGAAGCCCTTTTTAACAATGCGTGAAAGAATTTATTTCTTTTTTTTCTTTTTCCAATCAATTTCGAAGTCTACAAACTTCATCTTCAGGGATGTATTTTTTTTTTTTATAAAATAAACAAACCTTTACTTTTGTTTATAAGTAGCATCGAGATGGTGTGACGCTCTCCGCCAAGATGGAATAGGGCGGAAGTGAAAAATATTAAGAACGATTATGCCAGGGGCAAGCCGGGAGTTATAAAGATATTGTCCGTTCTTTTTTTTTTTTTTAAGCATTGAATAAAATGTAATAAAATGACGTAAGAAGCCCTTTTTAACAATGCGTGAAAGAATTTATTTCTTTTTTTTCTTTTTCCAATCAATTTCGAAGTCTACAAACTTCATCTTCAGGGATGTATTTTTTTTTTTTATAAAATAAACAAACCTTTACTTTTGTTTATAAGTAGCATCGAGATGGTGTGACGCTCTCCGCCAAGATGGAATAGGGCGGAAGTGAAAAATATTAAGAACGATTATGCCAGGGGCAAGCCGGGAGTTATAAAGATATTGTCCGTTCTTTTTTTTTTTTAAGCATTGAATAAAATGTAATAAAATGACGTAAGAAGCCCTTTTTAACAATGCGTGAAAGAATTTATTTCTTTTTTTTCTTTTTCCAATCAATTTCGAAGTCTACAAACTTCATCTTCAGGGATGTATTTTTTTTTTTATAAAATAAACAAACCTTTACTTTTGTTTATAAGTAGCATCGAGATGGTGTGACGCTCTCCGCCAAGATGGAATAGGGCGGAAGTGAAAAATATTAAGAACGATTATGCCAGGGGCAAGCCGGGAGTTATAAAGATATTGTCCGTTCTTTTTTTTTTTTTAAGCATTGAATAAAATGTAATAAAATGACGTAAGAAGCCCTTTTTAACAATGCGTGAAAGAATTTATTTCTTTTTTTTCTTTTTCCAATCAATTTCGAAGTCTACAAACTTCATCTTCAGGGATGTATTTTTTTTTTTTATAAAATAAACAAACCTTTACTTTTGTTTATAAGTAGCATCGAGATGGTGTGACGCTCTCCGCCAAGATGGAATAGGGCGGAAGTGAAAAATATTAAGAACGATTATGCCAGGGGCAAGCCGGGAGTTATAAAGATATTGTCCGTTCTTTTTTTTTTTTTTTTAAGCATTGAATAAAATGTAATAAAATGACGTAAGAAGCCCTTTTTAACAATGCGTGAAAGAATTTATTTCTTTTTTTTCTTTTTCCAATCAATTTCGAAGTCTACAAACTTCATCTTCAGGGATGTATTTTTTTTTTTTATAAAATAAACAAACCTTTACTTTTGTTTATAAGTAGCATCGAGATGGTGTGACGCTCTCCGCCAAGATGGAATAGGGCGGAAGTGAAAAATATTAAGAACGATTATGCCAGGGGCAAGCCGGGAGTTATAAAGATATTGTCCGTTCTTTTTTTTTTTTTAAGCATTGAATAAAATGTAATAAAATGACGTAAGAAGCCCTTTTTAACAATCGTTCTTAATATTTTTCACTTCCGCCCTATTCCATCTTGGCGGAGAGCGTCACACCATCTCGATGCTACTTATAAACAAAAGTAAAGGTTTGTTTATTTTATAAAAAAAAAAAATACATCCCTGAAGATGAAGTTTGTAGACTTCGAAATTGATTGGAAAAAGAAAAAAAAGAAATAAATTCTTTCACGCATTGTTAAAAAGGGCTTCTTACGTCATTTTATTACATTTTATTCAATGCTTAAAAAAAAAAAAAAGAACGGACAATATCTTTATAACTCCCGGCTTGCCCCTGGCATAATCGTTCTTAATATTTTTCACTTCCGCCCTATTCCATCTTGGCGGAGAGCGTCACACCATCTCGATGCTACTTATAAACAAAAGTAAAGGTTTGTTTATTTTATAAAAAAAAAAATACATCCCTGAAGATGAAGTTTGTAGACTTCGAAATTGATTGGAAAAAGAAAAAAGAGAAATAAATTCTTTCACGCATTGTTAAAAAGGGCTTCTTACGTCATTTTATTACATTTTATTCAATGCTTAAAAAAAAAAAAAAGAACGGACAATATCTTTATAACTCCCGGCTTGCCCCTGGCATAATCGTTCTTAATATTTTTCACTTCCGCCCTATTCCATCTTGGCGGAGAGCGTCACACCATCTCGATGCTACTTATAAACAAAAGTAAAGGTTTGTTTATTTTATAAAAAAAAAAAATACATCCCTGAAGATGAAGTTTGTAGACTTCGAAATTGATTGGAAAAAGAAAAAAAAGAAATAAATTCTTTCACGCATTGTTAAAAAGGGCTTCTTACGTCATTTTATTACATTTTATTCAATGCTTAAAAAAAAAAAAAAGAACGGACAATATCTTTATAACTCCCGGCTTGCCCCTGGCATAATCGTTCTTAATATTTTTCACTTCCGCCCTATTCCATCTTGGCGGAGAGCGTCACACCATCTCGATGCTACTTATAAACAAAAGTAAAGGTTTGTTTATTTTATAAAAAAAAAAATACATCCCTGAAGATGAAGTTTGTAGACTTCGAAATTGATTGGAAAAAGAAAAAAAAGAAATAAATTCTTTCACGCATTGTTAAAAAGGGCTTCTTACGTCATTTTATTACATTTTATTCAATGCTTAAAAAAAAAAAAAAGAACGGACAATATCTTTATAACTCCCGGCTTGCCCCTGGCATAATCGTTCTTAATATTTTTCACTTCCGCCCTATTCCATCTTGGCGGAGAGCGTCACACCATCTCGATGCTACTTATAAACAAAAGTAAAGGTTTGTTTATTTTATAAAAAAAAAAAATACATCCCTGAAGATGAAGTTTGTAGACTTCGAAATTGATTGGAAAAAGAAAAAAAAGAAATAAATTCTTTCACGCATTGTTAAAAAGGGCTTCTTACGTCATTTTATTACATTTTATTCAATGCTTAAAAAAAAAAAAAGAACGGACAATATCTTTATAACTCCCGGCTTGCCCCTGGCATAATCGTTCTTAATATTTTTCACTTCCGCCCTATTCCATCTTGGCGGAGAGCGTCACACCATCTCGATGCTACTTATAAACAAAAGTAAAGGTTTGTTTATTTTATAAAAAAAAAAAATACATCCCTGAAGATGAAGTTTGTAGACTTCGAAATTGATTGGAAAAAGAAAAAAAAGAAATAAATTCTTTCACGCATTGTTAAAAAGGGCTTCTTACGTCATTTTATTATATATATATATATTATATATATATATATATTAATTATTCGAACTACTAATCTCATCTTAATTATTATGTTCGAATTTGAAAGCATTTAAACTGTGAAATCGAAATCATTTTCTGGCTGTAAAATTATTAAAAGATTAAAAGTCTTGGACGTTATTTATATCCAATAGTTTTATAAATAGAGATCAAACCATTACCTTAAAACGATTAGTTAAAGTTTCATAACAATTTGGTTCAATTAATAATTTAATGAACAAACGATACTCTAATAATTACATTTAACTTTCAAAAAACTATTTAAAAACAAAACACAAATAATTTGGTAAACAGAACAAAAATAAAAACGATATAGTTAAAAAAAATAAAAAGGCAACACAAATCTGAAAGTAAAAGAATCCCGAGCAACGCCAGGTAGGAACAGTTTGGTAAATAATAAAGTATGGAAAGAAAACAAAATGATTTGGAATAAAAAATGGTAAAAAAAGAAGAATTAAAATTCTTTGAAAAGTGGGTTTGAGAATAGGAGAAATAGAGTGAGAGACCTTGAGAGTATTTGAAGAAAACTTGGAAGAAATCGAAAGAAGAAAGGGAAGAGAAGAGGGAAACTGAGATGAGGTGAGGAAATAAAAAGTGTTGTCATCTTCAGGTGTGTTAATTGCTTCTACACCTTGTCATGAATCAGTGATGGGTGAAACATCATTTGAAGAAAAGATACGAAGGAAGCTCTTTGTGCTAACAGACAACAGGAAGTCGTCTCCAGTCAATCGTTGTTTCAAAGACTAATTTTTGAAAGGAGAGAAAAGGAAAGTCAACGCAAAGGCATTTTCCTTCTTCTTTTCTGTTTTTCAAAAAAAAAAAGATTGATTTTTGCTTGTCTACACTTTCATAGATTTAACAGCCAAACCTTTCAATAAGAATTTCCTGGATAATTCCAGCATGTTCATTAGATAAAATATTAGCAAGTCTGTTGCTTTTTTAGATAGAGAATAAATTCAGTGAGTCATGTGACACAGTATGAATGTGTGTGTTTTTTACACACTGCCGATTGGAGAAGACTTTTTAAATTTTAGTTTTTTTTTTTGAAATCGAGTTTCTTCCTTAAAAAAATTTCTTCTCTGTGATATGGGAAGATACATACGTATACTTACCTGACACAGCTTGAGTAGGTGTTTGTACCAGTCAGGGATACGTTCTCGACAGCCAGTCCGACAGTGAGTTTGTTGCTGTCAGTTTGAGGTATGGTTCTGTTCAGTCTCAAGATGGCCACCTTCCCAGGATTTATTCCTAATCGCCTGAGGTTCTCCTACCGGGAAATGCTGAGGAGGGGGGGGTGCTTAGGCATTTTTTGTAGGCCAGAGTGTACTTCATCAAGTGTGCTAGCTTTTCTAAACTCCACCTGATCTTGTGTCTAACCTCTTAGAGAGGAGGTAAATAAAGCATACATATCTATTATTATACTAAAGCTGTGTCAATTAAGGTTTGTTTTGCAAAGTTTTTTTCCTATATACTTTAATGACACAAAATACCTGCTAAAATATTCCTTAGTTCTGGGATAGAGTTTTGTTTGAAAAAATAAATCCATTTAAATTCTTCTATTTAGCTGTGTTTTAATTAAGAGAGAGTAGAATGTGGACCTTGGGGTTTCTTTTGGCAGTCTTGAACTCGCTTCCCTTATTTTGCCTTTAAGTCCTCACATTCCATGAGCGATGTTTCTGACAAAGGGGGAAAGAATTGCTGTTTTCTGGGTCGGAATTTATCCAGCTAACACTTATCGTTGGCTAGTTTTTAACCTTGAAGTAGTATTTTTTAGCTTCTTAAATCAAGTGGCTTCATGCCTTGTCTGGAGCGATTTTTATAAAACAAAAGACATAAGGTTTAGTACCATTGTATCTTGGTTTTAATCTCCGTAAGGGGTCATAACAGTCGTGCAAAACTGTTCTGTTTGAGGAAATTATTCTACCCATCATGAGACAGGTATTCTTCTAATATATATATATATATATATATATATATATATATATATATATATATATATATATATATGTGTGTGTGTGTGTGTGTGTGTGTGTGTGTGTGTGTGTCAGCCACACATGCAGCTGTTTTGTCGTTTTACCACTATAATCAATGTGGCTATATTTTAAAAAGCCTATCAACCTTGAGATTCGAAACTGAGACAGCAGATCACTTCCAACTGTGACCAGCGGTATTGGATGTCTTACCGTTTGAGCTAACAGACATATTGTAGTGTTGTGTAGGAAATTATATGCCTTTTCATTTTACTAACGAGTTATCATTTATCAAGGCCCAAAGGTCACTCAAGGATAATGAGTTTAGAAGCTCCGTTTAGTTTTAGGTACACAGAGGGAGAAAGGTAAATTATTCACAGCGGTTGTAGCTAGACGAGTTCTTGTTGTGAATGTTTTACAAGGGGGGAATCATAGACTGGAGCTCAGACGAGCACCTATTTTGAAAATAACGATAGAGCAGAGAAAAACTAGCAACATCTATGTGATAGAGTGGCTGTAGGGAAGAAAAGAAGACATCCACCACTAGATTTCGAAGTCGGTTTTATACTGTCAAGGCAGGAAAGGGTTCTCTGAACGGAACCCCCCTAGATGTGGCAATAGTACTCCATCTTAGGGCGTATTTGACGCTTATATAGGTAGATGGTTTGTGTCGTCAGGTGTGAAGTATTTTGTGGAGCGGTAGGATGATAAAACCATTTATCCAGCGACCTTAGCAACGAACGAATGCTTTTATTTGTATACAAATTGTGCGATATTGATACCCTAAATAACTCAATTATTTTCTATTTAACTACACTAAGAAGAACCCATTATTTCCTCTACCAGATAACTCCACCCATAGGGAAGCATGGGTATATATATATATATATATATATATATATATATATATATATAGTACTGTAAATATATTTTTTTAAATCTTAAAGTGTTTGTGTACCTACAGACGATATCGTTTCGTTTTTTTTACCGTCATCAGTGCAGGAGTGGCGGTAGCATGTGATCAAATGCAGTTCGTAAATTCAGCCTAGAATCACAAGCCTAACATCTAACGTCTATGCCCACGCGGCCACAAGAAATCGCCACAGATAGTAATTGAAATTAACGTACACTTACCCGAGAGGCATGAGCAAGCGTCATTGTTGTCAAAAGTGTTCAACACTCGAGCGGAACTTTGCATAATCGCTAGTGACAACAAACTTTGTCATTCCAAACAAGGCTCTACTTTTACCACTATTAATCTTAAAGGGGCATTTACTGTAAATATTTTATTTTTAATATCAAAGTATTTTTGTACCTACAGACGATATTGTTTTTGTTTTTTTACACTCATCAGTGCAGGAGTGGCGGTCCCATACTGATCATTGTAGGTTTGACATGAAACACATGAGTTAATTTGAAAATATTATTTATAAATAATTATTCAAAGCTCTTGCTAGATTAAGCACTTTAAGTAAGTTAACAACAAGCTGTTATATATTGCCGAGATTCAAGGCAATTCAATGTAACTTCAAAATTGTTTCATGCGCAAACAAGCAACTGGGAATAAATATGCAATTACCAGGATCTTTCATTCATGCAGCTCATCAGAAGAAAATCCTTGAGCAAAAACAAACAAAAACAGCCTTTTACATACATTTTACATCGAACCCAGTCCTTAAAGGAACCAAGGATTTCTTCATAGGCAATCGGTCATTTTATATATATATATGATATCAAATTATATTTTAAATATTTTACCTACCTAGGACGTCATTTCAAGCTTTCGGCTCTCATCAGCACATGGAAATGACTATCTCAGACGGCCACAAGGCACGAACCCAGTTCACAGAGGCACCTTGCATCTGTAAGCGTTCACTCAATCTCTGAGGCCATGGCAGGTTGTCAGGTGATAATGGAGAAATCAAGTTACATTTACACTGAGTGTAAACATCAAGACGTCCGATAGAACTCAATGACAGAGTCGAAGTATTGCACTGGGGCTTCAGGTGAATGTCTATTTTTAATTACTTCAACAGTGCTCAACTTTAATTTTACTTAAAAATATTACCTAATATATAAAATTAAGTTAGCCGGATTTTCTACTTTAGACTTAAATAGAATTGCATCTGGCAGATCTATATTTGCTTCTGACAAACGATTTATTTCAGATAAATGAAATAAATGTTACCTACTTCATTTTCTTTACGCTTCCTGCTTTTGCCTCTAAACACCTAATTTGACTGTTGTATTTAGAGAATGTTGCATTCATTCTATAGATATAAGCTTAATTTTCACCGATTTATTTTTTTATTCTTGCACCATGTTCTGTGCATGCATATTATGTATTTAGCTTGAGTTTCTTTAAAAATATACTTATTTTTACCCGGAAGATTTGTAAAATGTAGACATTTATTTTGCAAATGTGCTAAAAAGAAAAGTTTACCTATGTCATTAATAACATTTTTAAAATCTTTATTGCTACTTTAGCTATCAAATAAACTATGGCATTCGTTTCTACTAAATATTAGCTTTTTTTTGTTACGTTACTTTAGTATCGTAAAACTAATTTGACTCATACCATATAATTAGAATGATGTCCTTAAGCAATGTTTTAAGCAGACTTTGTTTCACCTATTTTCTTAGTACGAAAGTTTAAAACCTCTATAGCAGTGTCCCATTTCAGATAAATGAAATAAATGTTAGCTACTTCATTTTCTTTACGCTTCCTGCTTTTGCCTCTAAACACCTAATTTGACTGTTGTAATTACAGAATGTTGCATTCATTCTATAGATAATAAGCTTAATTTTCACCTTTCGTTACTATACTAAATTTGATCATACGTTTTAAGTCTTTAAACTGTCGAGTCGATTACATTCATGTCTTCATTTACATTTTTACTTCAACCTGTTGCATATACATATGTAAGGACAGTTTGGTTTTTGATATCTTCTGAATAAAACAATGAATTAATACAACAATCCTACATTCTAGACTATTCGTATGGTAGAATTAATTTCATCTACTTACCTCATTCATGTGTACAATAAATAACAAGAACCTATACAGCACGTTATTGGTTTAACGTTCGTTTTACATGCTACCATGTGTTGCAAGGCTTTTATAAATTGACACCCGAACTAACCTATCTTTGGCCAGATCTTTATTTATCCCTCTTTCTCTCAAGTCCATTCTTATCACTTTCTTTCCATGTTTTCTTTGGCTTTCCCCGGTGAACTGAACTTGCTACCTGAACTGTTCTATATCTACTAAGCCAAGAACTCTCATCCGTTCTTTTAATGTGACTATATCAACGAAGTTGCCTGTGACAATACACTGTTTCTTTGGCATGATGCCACTGGTGAATTAATGGGCATTCTGGCAATACATGTTGATGATTTCATATTCTGTGGAAATGATTTATACTGTTATTTTTCACTTCCCTTCTGTCACAATTTGAATTGGTATTATGTTGTCCTTCATCTTCCTCCTCCAAGACTTCATTCATCTCATTTGAAGAATTTGTATTTTCTTCATTTCTGGGACTTCGCAATTCCCTGTCTACCTTCATCAAGTGACATTGATGCATCCTGAAAAATGCTCCTCCATGTCTGATCAATACACATTGTCCTTCTTTACCCAAACTTTAGCCGGACCACGCCATCCTTTATAGTTTTGTCTTCTATAGTAGACACGGTCACCTGTCACAAAACCTTCATCCGCATAAATCCTTATATTGGATCTCAAAGCTCTCCGAATTCTTTCACTTGATTCGGTTTCCATGAAGCTTTTCCTTGCTGCATGTAGGGCATTTAAATTTATTCTAACCATGTCACTTGTTGTTGCAGTTTCCAGTGCAGGTAATCTATCATTCAAAACTGAGGGGGTGTTAATGTTAGACCCAAATACAAGCTCATTTGGACTATAGCCAGAATGACTCTGAAGTGCATTTTTTGCGTTGACAGCGCATGCCAAAGCTATTTCTGGCTTACATTTTTCATCATCTAATGTTTTTTTCATTGCTTCCGCAATTATTAGATTATGACGTTCCACGGTACCATTGCTGAATGGACTTTCAGCAGTTGCACACATTTTTATATACTGTCCAGATTTAATCTTCCTCTTAGGTCATCAGAACTAAGCCTGTCTTTAAGACTCACATTACACATCCATCGTATCATTCTCATATCATTTCTCTCCAATGCAACGCATGTCCTCAACCCTTACTGGCCAGGTTTCACTTTCATACATCATCACCCTGTATACACATGCCTGATAGACTCTTTCCTTGGTCGATAGTGGTAACGCTCTGCTGGGTAGTAATGACAAAATTTCCCTGAAATTACTCGATCCATTCCTAATTCTTGAAATCATACTAGCACCTGCTCCATCATGTGTTCCAATCATATCACCAAGGTAACAAAACTTCTCGACAACCTCAACAGCTTTGCCATCCAGATATACTTTCTCCACATCTGATTTCTCATCCATCTCCATTGTCTTACTCTTCTTGCACTACCATACTATTTCACCCATAGCTGAAGGGAGGCTATATCGATTCATACCTTTCATAAGTGATCCAGTAACCTATACAGAATTCGAACCGAGCATGTCATGCCTACAGTCCACGCCTGTAACCATTACACCACACCACTTAAATACAGAAGTAATAAAACCACTCTCTCTATATATATTAATATTTTCTCTCTCTCTCTCTCTCTCTCTCATCATCTCAACTTCTATCAATCCAGAACTATCAAGATCACTTTCTTTCTATTCTACCAACTCTCTCCCTCTCTCTATCTCTCTCTCTGCTTTACCCACTTCAATATAGAAATAACAAGACCATCCACTCACATCTTTTAATCCTTCCATTCATCTCTCTCTCTTTTTCTCTCCTACCCCTCTCTCTCTCTTTCTCTACTCCTCTCTCTCCATCCTTCAATGTGAGAAATGAGAATAATCATTGAATAGTTATTATAATGATTGAATAAGTAATTCTTTGGAAGAATTTCAAAAAAGCATATTCTCAATTTATCACTGGAACTGTCTGGACAGGAATTCACACAATAGACCGACTAATTATTTTGAAAAGAAATGTTTCGGATCGGTTTATGATAAAATAGCACACATTTTTGGCCTATAAATTCATTGTTCTACCTTCCCTTCAAGACGTATAAAAGAAGCAATGAATGGTAAGGAAATTAAGTGGTAATATGGATTGGAGAAAATATACGTTCCTTTATCTCATAACTATGGTAAAAAGTGACTTACAAAACCACTTGAAGTTTGACTTGCAAAATAAATGGAACACTTTTTTTTGTATATTTCAGAAATTTATTCTTTGGTTTTTATTTCTTTTATCCCTTTTTTAATATTCGTTCTGTTTTACTTTATTAAATCTTATTATTTAATTTCTTTCATTTCTTCATATTGATTTGCAAATTTTTTAAGTTTCTTATTTTGGGGTTTTCATAATAATTATTTTTTAATTCTTCGATTTATTTTCATTAAATTAGTTTATCATCTTCAAATTATTTTTCTCGCATATTTTTATTTTATTATTTTTCCTTTTTTTAATCCTAGAGTTTGTTCTTTTTAAAAAAATTTTTTTCTAATTTTTCCTTCTTTTTACATTTGTTTTCGATTAAACCATTTTTCCATGTACCATTTTTTTCTTGTCAAAATTTTTTGATATTCTTGTATTTACTTTTTAGTTTCTTTGTATATTTCTTTTGCTTTCATTTCCTGCTTTTTTTCTAATAAAAATTATTTTTTTCTAATTCTCCCTTATTGTTCAGATCGTTTTTGTTAAATCATTTTTCCATGTACAATTTTTTCTTCACTCGAATACGTTTATATATTAATTTATTTTTTAGTTTTTGTGGTCGCCATTTTTTCTTTCCTCTTTTTTATCTCCCTTCTCACCTCAACTTTCTGTTTCATTTTCTTTTCTTAACTAATTTTTTATCATCCATTTACTTTTATTTATTACATTTTTAATTCCTTTATTCATCTTGTATTTATCTCATTTAATTTATTTTTTAGAAAAAAAGGGTCAAGCCAGTTTTTTACATATCTGTCTTCTTTGTTTGATATCTGCACGCTTTTTTTATTTCATTTATATTTTTGCTTTAATCCAAGATGGCTGAAGAGCATTTCTATAGATTTCCCCTGAAGAGCTTGCTGAGCGCAAACAGAGAATGGTTACAACTAAAAAAAAAAGATTTACCATCAATTCAACACAAGATCCGAAAATTTCCTGTATTTTGTTTTAAACGGAGATATGGATACAGTATGCAAAAAGAATTTACCAAAGTTCTGCGAATCACAGAGAATAGAACGCAAGATAGGGACAACAAAAAAATGGAGACAGATATGAATTTCGATGTAATAATGGATATAAGCTATCTATTTACAATAATGGATATTGGTAAGTGTCTATTGAAAAAGCCTCTTACTAGCTATTATGTTCCTCGTTATTTGATTGGAACAGGTGGGAGGAATTATTGCACATTCTGATTAAATGATATGATCTGACAATGAGTTTTTTGAATGTGATCATTTCTATACTGGATAAGGGAAGAATAGCTTTTAATAAACAAGGCGCGGTCATTGTTCAATGGTCATTTACTGCTAAGCACATCATCTTGAGATGTTTACAAAAAAAAAGGAAATTGAGAGCAGGGTGGAATGGTTGGCTGCTGCAATCCTGAAATGAACCTTTTCAGGAATCCAATAAAAAAAGCGAACAGGATATATAGTTGCACATATCTCTATTTTGAAATCGCTATATATATATATATATATATATATATATATATACGAAATGAAGATCAGAACAATATTGATACTGTCGGTTTCAAATCAGACAAAAGGGAAACAGCACGTAACCGTCCGTTGTGGTCTGTTACTTTGGAAAGTCTTTTTGTCGCATTTGAAACCGACGTTACCGATGTTGTTTTGATAATCTGTAATTCATATATAAATAAATATTACGCTCTTATTTTTCAGTTTTCTTAATAATTGAGGACTTTGCTGATGTTCTCTTACACTGATCTTACAAATATATATATATATATATATATATACTAGCTGGACCCGTACCCCGGCGTGGCTCTGGAGAAATGTAAATTAATGAATAAAAGAGTGTAAACATCCGGCCGAACGCAAATAGGTCACATTTTGGAATTGTTGCAGGGTGAAACGAGGAAGAAAGGAATGTATGAAAGGAAGATACGCGGTTTAAGGAGTCTTCATGCCTATCCCATGGTACCGGTATTTACTCAGAATTTTTATTTTGGATTTAATTAAAGAGGCCTACAGAGCCCTATTAAATTCAATTCCCTTCCAATTATCGTTGTTTAGGAATTTCATTCTTTTAGCAAGGACGGAAAAATGGAAAAAGGAAAAAGAAAATCAAAGGAAAAAAGAAGAAAGAAAAAAGAAAAACTGAATATACCCTCTGAGCACTACTGAAACACAGAAATATAATTAAGCAGGTCTGCAGAGCAGTAGTAAATCATGTTCGTTTGAAGTAAAATGATGACATTCATAATAGGTAAAGTACTACATATTACAGTAATTATTTTTCAAATTACTACATGGCAACGTTGAATATAAAAAATCCGGCCCATAGTCCTCCCTCCCCTCTCCTTCAAAGACGCAAGTATAAGAATGTTTAAAAAGATAGATTTAAAAATTGTGTGAGACGACTGGGATCGAACCATAAACCTTTCAGTCTTGGAGCTACACTGTTAATCTTGAAGACACGAACGCAAGTATAAAATTTAAGCAAAATTAGGTCATATAAACCAAGACAGCCGATAGATAGCATGTGTTATAATTTATGATAATGCGACCAAATCTAGGGGCTATTATTCGCATGTTTTGGATCATTTCTACCCCAAGAAATCAATGTTTTTTCTAATTTTTTAATATTATGCATGTGAAAAATGTAGTATTCAGGAAATGTCAACTTTATGGATCTATGTTGAGTATCTTGGCGTATATGGACTTAATTCGGAAGTCAAGTCACTGAAAAAATTGTAGCCACCATGTTGAGTGTTGAAGTACAGAAGGAACTATGTTCGTTAATTGCATTCTATAAAAACTGGAATAAGTGTAAATGTTTAAGTAATAAGTTGAAGTAACGTAATTTGATATTCTCGAAAAATCAACGGAATTAGCGGGAGCGTCCATTAAATGTTTTCGTAATGTTTTGTATTATGTAGTAAATTAATAGCAGACAAATTGTAAATACTAACGGACACTTTTTAAAACAATAGACGTTGATTATTAGTTCCCGGTGACGATTGGAGGAGTGTCAGTATTTAAATGTTAGGGGGAAAATTTTTGCTACCGCCTATATGGAGTATGTTTTGAGGAGAGTCGAAGATGGTGGGTCAAAAGTAATATTTAGTGTTAGCTGGGGAAAAATAATCACAAATTTACTAACACGATCGCGTAAATAAGCATAATGTAGTGGTGATGCATCTGGTTAGTTTCTTATTCTTCAGGAATGTACATCATCTTAACTTTTTATATATATATATATATATATATATATATATATAAATATATATATATAGTCATCCACATACAGACTGTTTCGCTGTATTACACCTCTTCAGTGCGGCTAGACCAGTTAGTGCCTCAAGCCGGGATTGAAACTCAACCGTCGAGCTGACAGTCGGCGCTCCTACCCCTACGCTATCATACGGCACTGACTGAATGTAAGTAATATCTCAATGTAAACAATGTCAAGTGCCGGAGCTCGAATTAGTTTTACCTAATGAGCTATGCCTTAAAGCTAATGGTAGTTGACGATATTCTTACAAATAAGCTCTATGCAGGGAGAGAGCTTAATATAGTCAACCACATACAGACTGTTTCGCTGTATTACAGCTCTTCAGTGCGGCTAGACCAGTGTCTCAAGCCGGGATTGAAACTCAATCGTGTTTCGCTGTATCACAGCTCTTCAGTAGAGAGAGAGAGTTATCCACACACAGCTGTTTTCTTGTCTACGACTTATCAGTGTGGCTAGACGTAGCATGCAGATTCATACCAAGATTCGAAACCCGAACGGTCAGTCACATACAAATGCGATCAATAGTCCAAGTACCTAAATGAAAATCTAGAGTTATGTGTACATATATATTTAGTACACTATTCCGTAAGAAATCTACTTTTTACAGAGATTATTGCTTTATGCTTATGGAAAACCGTTATTTCATCTACCAGAGAGCTCAACCTATGCATACAAGAGTCGTTTCAAAAGCTCTAAGCCTAACCCAGAGAGGAGAGACAGAGTTGAACATTTCCGTTGTGCTAATGTTGCAATATTTAGATGTGCATATGTAAAAACAAGGTTAAAAAAGTGGAAAATTCCATGTAAAGTTAGTTAAGCAAGAAGATGAAATTTTCCATTAGAAGTCAAATTAGAGTTAGGGTTATGTGACAGGATATTGCATCATAAGAGGAAGTCGGTAGTGATACATACCGGATAAGTTGGTGAAATATTTCTCTTTTGTTCGACTGCAAAAGAGAGCCGTCATGCTTTGGGGTAGCTTCTCCCATTCTCCTATGAGGGATAGGTTGGTTATATTTTGTATGTATACCGTATACTCAAGAAGAAAAATAAAATCCAAAATTATTGTTAAACCCCAAATGATTTTGTGCTGCTATTATTTATAACCGCTGTTATCAATCAACATGGCAGAACGAAAACGAAAGAACGAACTACTGCTACGTGTTATCATTTTACAAGACTCAAGCTGTCTACATGATGAGTCGCCATCCAAATACTCTACTGAGATCGAATAATTCGTCTCCGTCATACAACAGGAGGGTTAAATTAAACTTTATTTTTTTTATTTTATTGCTTTATAAGAAAGAACGAACTACTGCTACGTGTCATCAAACCAACAAGACTCAATGATGAGCCGCCGTCTGCATAATCTACAGGGATAAAAGAATTGGTCCCCATCGGTCACACATCACCATTTCTTATGAAAGTAGCAAAACTAATTTAGAGTTCTGTCTTAATTTTTGTAAAGATGTGGCCCATACATGGGTGAGAGGTTTGTGACAAATCTAAAAATAGATAAAGCAGAGGATCGAGCAGTCATAAAGGACCTGCAAAAAAAAAGATGCTCCAAGACCAATGTTTATATATATATATATATATATATATATATATATATATATATATATACTTAGGCAGTATTTTTTTGTATCCATGCCATCACACAAAAATTAGCTGGACGAATCAATTTGAAGTATCTATGGGAATCGAGAAAGCAAATCGATTCCCACTTTTTTCTTTCTGCTTTCTATACCGATTTATACGTTTTTTCTTGGTTTTTAATTGTAGTTTTCTTTCTCTCTTTCTTCTTTCTTTTTTATAACTTCACCAATTCAGACTTAATTTTATATGAATATTCATAAGGATAATTTGTTCCATTATTTTGGATAGAATGTATACACTCGTATGGTAATATTCTTGCTGGTGAATCCCCTAACTATGTAACTGCAAAAAGTATACTGCAAAATTCAAGCGGTGAAAATGTCTCTCAGTCAGGTGGTCCAAAACTTGCTTGTCTATTCACTCTGAAGAGCTGTGATACAGCAAAACAGTCTGTGGATGACTATATATATAGTACTTAAATAAATTATGCGTTTTAATAGGCCATTACAAAGGTTTCTTC
The DNA here is from genome assembly GCA_963556195.1 of Sepiola atlantica. Classification (NCBI taxonomy): domain Eukaryota; kingdom Metazoa; phylum Mollusca; class Cephalopoda; order Sepiida; family Sepiolidae; genus Sepiola; species Sepiola atlantica. Next base: position 73,749,562 of record OY744521.1, read on the forward strand.
TCCTAGCGATCATCAGCCTAGAACACAAACTGAATTGTTTATTTTTTCCCATTTCCGGGTTTTCTAGAAACCATTCTGCAGATAGCGACTGCTGATTGCCGGATATCATTTAGATTTTTTTTACCAGCGTTTATGTTTATCTGTTTAATCGGAAAGAATTCTCTTTGTTTTTTTCTTTCATGCATTTTTGCTTTTTTTAATTATTGTTTTGTGTTTTATTTATTTATCTATTTTTATAATAATTGTAATTAGTCTATGTTTTTTATATTTTTTCAAGGGTAATTTATTTTGTTAAGTTACATTCCCTTCACTTTTTGAGATTTTGTTTTCTGGCCAAATTCGCATTGTCCATTTTTAAATTAAAACGTTGATGCCATTTGCTGTATGGTTTTGGATAACAGACTTATTACTGTCCAGTAAATAACTAAGTCCATAGGCATTAGTTCTGATCATGTCCACACTATTTTAATTAAGGTATTGAGAATAAGCAACCTCTCTGAAAGATGGGTCTCAAAAATGCTAATATCGGAGCCCATGCTAAAAAGGATTGACATTTTCAGAACACTTCTCATTCGCTTCCAGGCTCACTCTAAGAATTTTCACTGCATGATGACATTAAACTCAGCATGAAACTTAGATTCACTACTTCATAGTTGAATCAAAGATTCGTAACAAACAGTGCAAACATTCTAATTTTAAGCAGGCTGTGTTTGTTAGCGAGGTGGTGGCTTTTATTATAGGGTATTTTGATTGTGCAATCATGAAAAACCATTTAGAAATTTTTTAAAAAAACTATTAATGTCATGTATTAGGATTAAAACAACTGAAAGAAGAAAGACAAGTAAAATTGCAAAGCTAAGCTGAGGGCAGGTGTGCACATAGTTCTGCCAGGGTTTGCATGTGTGTGCATATGTTAACAGTTGCCAGACGCAATCTTCTTAGATCCATTGCTTATTTCAAAAAGAAAGAAAGACAAACATACAGATAAACAGAAGAAAACAAAATGGTCGCTTCATAACTCGCCACATGCTTTCTTTAACTTACATGTTCATCGACTGAACCGCGGATGGTGAAATTTAAGTTTTAAAATAATTTCATTTTTTAGCCTGTTTGAATTGAAGCTGTCTACGAGATTGTCCGAAAATACTGATGACTCGTTTCCAGACGAACTGTAAGAATTTTCACTGTCGATTCTTAACTCAGCATGAAACGTGGATTCATCACTTCGTAGATGAATCAAAGATTCAAAGCAAATAGTTGAAACACTTTAATTGCCATTTCGCAAAGAAGTTCAAGCAGGCAGCATCTGTTGGCAAGGTGATTATTCTATTTATATTTTTAAACTTAAAAAAATATGATTCTCTCTTTGTATATTTTTTCTTTCATCGTGTTAATTAGAAAGATTTTTTATTGTCTGTTAAATAAATGAAACAAATTTAAACAATTTATTTCGCTATTCTTTCAATATTGCCCCACTTTATTTTATTTCAGAAACGACTTATTTTTTAACAACATTTTTCCTCTCAATTAAAATATATTTATTTCATTGAATTTCGTATTTTTTGAAACGGACCAAACAACACTGATATTCCCCGTTTTTAAAACAAATAAAAGAACTATAAAAATTAAAATATTTTCTTTTCCGAAAGCGATTTATTTATTGTATGTTTCTTTCTAATGTAAAGATATATTTAAGATTCTGTTTTCAAAATAGTCAATTCTAATTGATACAGAAGGCTCATCATAAAAACTCAGATAAATATAGAAGGCACATTGTATTTTGATCCTCGCCTCATAATTAAAGAAAAGCATTGCTATAATTTGAACATTAAATATTACAAGAGTCATTATAAAATGCATACTGAGAATCAAAATAGTTGTTCAGTCAATCTTTAAAAAGAGAAAGAGACATTTCAATATATATATATATGTATATATACATATATATATATATATATATATATATATATATATATATATATATATATATAGATAGATAGATAGATAGGTAGGTAGATAGAAGGATGAAAAGGAATTAGAAAAGCGATGGAGGCAGATCTTTTTTCAATTCAGTTGCTCAATGCAAGGTATATTCCGCAAAAAAGCAATTTATTTAATTAATTTTTTCCTTAAACCAGGCTTTTCAAAAATCAAAATCTTATCATTATTAAATATTAATTTGCTGTCTCTTCGTCAATTTCAACATATTTTATGATTTTCAGCCCAGGAAGACTTTTTAATATGCCTAATATTTCCCACCTCACGAATTACTTAGCCTTGTTGCATCCACGAACGAACCCTCTATTGGACTTTTTACCCTCTGGATTGTATCTATTTTGACCGCACCTGAAGACGGTGGTTTCTGGAGTTTAACTTTGAAACCTCTCAATTTATTTCTCGTGCCGTCTAATGGCCTACCTACTAACCACTTTCTCCGCTGGACTTTTTGACACCGGATTTTTTTACAATCGGACACTTGCTTGCATTCGGGCAGCTTTTTGCCTCGTTTTTTTCCCCACAATCTTTGTTTCACTTTTTCAGATTTTAAATCTTGGCTCTTCGCCAACTTATCTATCCCAGTAATTTCCTCTCATGATAAGATTTTGATCTTTGAAAAGCCTGGCTTAAGGAAAAAAATAATTAAATAAATTGCTTTTTTGTGGAACATACCTTGCATTGAGCAACTGAATTGAAAAAAGAACTTCCTCCGTCGCTTTTCTAATTCCTTTTCATCCTTCTATTTATCTATCTGCTCTATCCGGTATATTGAGCTGTATACTTTTCACAATAGGTTTTACCTTTCCTAAAAGTTCGCTTTTAGTTCTCTACTTTATTTATATATATATATATATATATATATATATATATATATATATATATATAACATCTTTGTAATATAGCAGGAAAAATCCCAGCAGAGTGCTCGCTCAATTCAGAATTAAAATTAAAAATTAAAAATTAAGAGTGTAATATTTATTTATTTTGGTACAGAAAAGTTAGTACAACATTTGTACTGTCGGTTTCAAGCACAGAAGGACTTAGCCATCCGGCTCTCTTCAGCTTCTGTTGTCATCTGTTTCGGAAATGTGAAGTCACGTGTCACTCTTGTTTGGACGCGTTATTTGCTTACACTAAATTTAAAGAAACATACATAACACTCTAAGCAAATAACGCGTCCAAACGAGAGTAACACGTGACTTCACATTTTCGAAACAGATGACAGCAGAAGCTGAAGAGAGCCGGATGGCTAAGTCCTTCTGTGCTTGAAACCGACGGTATGAACTTTGTACTAATTTTTCTGTATATATATATATATATATATATATATATATTAGAGATGAAAGATGAGAATTAAAAATTGCAAAGATACAATATTTATTAGAACATCAAAAGTTCAGAGCAAGGAGCCTCATATTCCTTAATCCATGGATTTTCAAAGATAAACTCTTCTCATCAGAGGATATGGAAAAGCCGACAATGTAATTGTAAATGTGATTCAAGATACTGCAATAATTTGCATATGTGGTGGGTTAAACAATATAAAAACTATACTTTTTTGACTGAAGAGGTGAGTTGAGTTTGGAAGAGAAGAGAGTGAAGATTGGAGAAAGAGTTTTAATATTGGAGATTGCAATTGACGGTGAAGGTGAAGAAAATCCAATTTTATTTTTTTTAAAGTTTGGATTACAAGCTATTTCGGCGTGAAGAGGAGAATATGGAGTCCGGAAAAATAAGTTTGAGCAAGGATGTGATATCGCCTTTTAGTGGAGAAGGTGATGTAGTCGGGTGGATGAAAAAAGTAAAACTGGTGGCGAAACTACAGAAAGTACAAGACCTGGCTAGTTTCATTCCACTTTTTCTGCATGGAGATGCGCTTGCTCTCTACCTCGAGATGAGTGATACAGACCAATTAGATGCGGAAATGATAGAGATGAGATTGGTGACAGCATTCACTGAAGGTCCTTTCGAAGCCTATGAAAAACTGAAACGATTCAGGTGGACTGGAGAATCGGTGGATGTTTATGCCAACAATATCAAAAGATTGGCTGGATTAGCTGGATACCTAGGGATAGGCCTGGATCAGACAGCAAAACTCGCGTTCATCACAGGATTTCCAGATTACGTATCTGTGGCACTGCAACAATTCCATCACTTGGAGAGACTGGATGTTAGTCGACTGATACCGACTGCACGGCTATTGGTTAGCAAGAGAATGCGAGATACTGGGACGGTGGCAGCGAGTGCACAAAGCACTACACTGAAAAATAAGATTCAAAGAGAATCTTCAAGCATTCAGTGCTTTAGGTGTCGAGGACCACATCTTATTAAAGATTGCACGGAGTCAGATAGAGTCAGAGTAAGGTACTATGAGTGTGAAAGAATTGGGCACATTAGAGATGTTGTTCTCTGGCTCAGGGAAACGAGCAAAGGTGAGCTTCTGCGCCAGTAGCTACCCCAGAAACAGAATGAAGGCGCAGTACGGAACTCTACCCATGATAGAAGTGGCAGTAAATGATGCTGTAATGACGGCACTTGTTGACACTGGATGCACCACCACTCTACTTAACTCCAAACTTGTGAGTGGGTGTGGTAGAAGTGGCATGATAAAAACAGTTGACGGTCGGGACGTAAAATGTAAGGGAGCCCGGCAAGTGAAAATGAAATTATGTGAGGTACGAGTGAAGGTGGAAGTGATTCTGATGGATCACATGATTGACGGAATTGATGTCATAATCGGAATGGACGTGATCAATGAGATGGGAGGTGTGAGTATCAACAAAACTGAGGTCAAGTTTGGAGATGTACACTGTGCTGTAGCTGCCCATCAGCCGAACGTTTGCAAAATTGAGGATAAAGATTTTGAGGCGGATTTTGATGGAGAGAGATGGACAGTGAAATAGAAATGGATTGGAGAGCATCCAGTGTTGCAGAATAAAGTAAAATATTATAAGAATTCCCTGGACAGTGAGAAAAATTCAAAGTTCGAGAAGGAAGTGGAAAGATGGATAGCAGATGGTATTCTCTTACCATGGAATGGCGATGAAAAAGGTGTGTTACCATTGATGGCAGTGGTCCAGGCCACAAAAGGTAAAGTGAGGCCAGTGATAGATTTTCGGGAATTGAACCGTTTTGTAGCATGTTATATGGGGAGCGACCTAATAGATGTGTGTGATGAAAAGATGAGAAAATGGAGGCGGTTGGCAGGAGGAATTGCGATTGTCGACCTTGCCACGTGGCAAAAGTGCTATGGCAGTAGCAGCTAGTCTGCTATAAAGAAAGAACCTACTGTCTGACACGGTTAGGATTTGGGCTTAACGTTGCACCAAAAATTATGGCAGCCGTTCTAAAAACTGTGTTAATGAAAGGAAATAAGACAAAGGAGGCCATTGATTCGTACATTGATGACATAATCGTAAATGTGACAAAAGTATCGACAGAGGAAGTGGTGGAACATCTTAAGGGATTTGGGCTGACAGCAAAGCCACTTGAATCCTTGGACGGCGGAGCGGCACTTGGACTTAAGTTGATGAAAGGAAAGACAGGTGAGCTGATGTTCAAAATGAGCAACGAAGTCCCGGAGATGACGGAAGAAATGAATAGGCAGCAGTTATTCTCTATCTGCGGCAAATTGTTGGGGCACTATCCAGTTTCTGCATGGCTGCGACTGGCATGCAGTTATGTTAAAAGAAGAGCAAGTGGAGTAGACTGGGAGGAAAGAGTTGATGGCAAAACTGCCAAAGTAATACAGGAGATTCTAACTGATGTAGAGAAGGAGAACCCAGTTCGTGGAGCTTGGCACATACCTGAAACAAAAATAGGAGTAGTGTGGTGTGATGCAAGCAATATTACAACAGGCGTGGTTGTGGAGATTGGTGGTTTGGTGGCGGAAGATGCAGCGTGGCTGAGAAAAAAAAATGACTGTAATCACATTAACGTGGACGAATTAGATGCTGTTTTGAAAGGCGTCAATTTAGCCATAAAATGGGGATTGAGAGAGATTAAAATAAAGACCGATTCAGCAACGGTACTAAGTTGAGTGAACTCTACAGTGGAGGAGAGTGGAAAAATAAGAACCAAGGGTGCTGGAGAAATGATCGTAAAGCGAAGATTGGGAATACTTGGAGAGTTAATATCCGAATTTGGACTGCGAATAAAGGCAGTATTTGTGCCTTCACAGAGAAACAAAGCAGATGCGCTAACCCGAATAAAGAAACGGTGGTTAGTTGAGAAAGAAGAGGTCCCGGTATGCTGTTTAGGAACCGGAGAACTAGAAGAGTTGCATTGCATGCACCACATGGGAGTGGATAGAACATTATATTTGGTGCGGAAAGTTGATCCACTTATAAGACGGGAGGAAGTTCAGAGAGTGGTCAGGAACTGTGTTCGATGTCAATCAATTTATCCTGCCCCGAATATACATGATCCTGGTGAAATTGGAACTTCAAATAATTGGACAAGATTAGCTATTGACATAACACACTATCGTGGGTGCACATACTTGTCAAGGATTGACTGTGGGCCTGGGAGACTAGCAATATGGAGGGAGTTACATACGGAGACGGCAACTGCGGTTACAGAGGAATTGGAGAAGGTGATGTTTGAACGGGGTCCGGTAATAGAGGTGATAATGGACAATGACACCGTTTTTCACTCAGAACGTCTCCAGACAATCGTAGAAAAATGGAAAATAACAAGATATTACAGGGCAACCTATAGGCCCGGAGGAAATGGAATAGTAGAGCGACATCATCGGACAGTGAAAGCGATAGCTGAGAGAGGAGGGATATCACCCGAAGAGGCCATATTCTGGTACAACATGGCACCCAAGGTCAGACAGAGAGACGAGACAGTGCCACATAGATCCATTTTTAAATATGAATGGCGACATCCAAGAGATATATCCTCAGAAGTCAAAGAGCGAGGACCAGCCAGAATCCAAATAGGAGAAGAGGTTTGGGTGAAGCCACCAAATGCTCGATGTACAACGGAATGGGGAAGAGGAGTGATTACTGGAGTGCAATCCCCTAACAACTTGAGCGTCGATGGGATGCCACAGCATATTTTAGATTTGAGGCGTCTGGTCCAAGTAAACGATGGAGATGTAAGCACCGGACATGAAGGTGAGGCGGTCGCGATGCAAAGACCGTGGAGAGAATGTAATGTGCCGATTTGGGCACAGGATTAAGTGATGGGAAATGATCTTTGATGATCATGGGGGCGTGTGATTCAAGATACTGCAATAATTTGCATATGTGGTGGGTTAAAGAATATAAAAACTGTACTTTTTTGACGTAAGAGGCGAGTTGAGTTTGGAAGAGAAGAGAGTGAAGATTGGAGAGAGAACTTTTAGTATTGGAGATTGCAATTGTCGGTGAATATGAAGAAAATCCAATTTTATTTTTTTTAAAGTTTGGATTACAGTAAATTTTATTGGCAACATTTAACTTTGAAAATTTTACATAAAATAAAACAAAATAAAAACAAAATAAAGGCCAAAAGGTAAAGAGTCTTATGTTGAGATGAGAGCGTAAAGTCAGGATGGATGATATCCAAAAACACGTCAAAACAAAAATAAAAACAGCTGTTATTTTGGAAATGAATGTTTGAAAAAGAACAATACTCAAATTGTTTAGGAATCCAAATATTTTTGTTAGAGGTTGGTGATATATACCGAATTCTAACAGACAAATTTTAATCTGAACTCTGCGAAATGGGTAATTCCAGCACCAAACTAATGCGCAGACAGAATAAAATGGACGTTACCAATTGCCGTCGGACCACCAACCAAGTTAAATGTTGCCGATAATATTTACAATTACATTGTCGGTTTTTCCCTATCCTCTGATGAGAAGACTTTATCTTTGAAAATCCATGGATTAAGGATATGAGGCTCCTTGCTCTGAACTTTTGATGTTCTAATAAATATTGTATCTTTGCAATTTTTTATTCCCATCTTTCATCTCTAAAATTGATTGCTCTATCCAATATATTGAGCTTTATATTATCACGATAGATTATTATTAATCGATAATTCAATTATCATTAATTTAATTCAGCATTTAAATATATATATATATATATATTAAAGTGAAATATTTTGAAAATCAACAATCGTGCAATTTTAAATGAAAAATTAATTTATTTAATTTTTTTTTTTTTTGCGAATTTTCGTTGTAATACAACCTTGTCAGGCGAGACTGTCTTATAGTTGTTTTTTTTTCTTCTTATCTTCCTCCTTGTGTTTCTGCTAATAAATTCATTTTCCAAATGAATATGATCGAAATATTTTAGCCTTACCTTAATGATGTGTTTGTATCCTTATATTTGTTAGCATGCTACTCCGCTTTTTCCACATTTCCTAAACCCATTTCACATCATATATATATATGAAGAGATGAAAGGATTAAATAATATGGTGGTATGAATTAAAAAGGAAACAGCGGAATATCTAAGAAGTCAACGTTTCGACAAACTGCTGCGTGGGCATTTTTTCGCTCTTGAAAAAGCTCACGCAACAGTTGGGCGAAACGTTGAGTTCTTAGGTCTTCTGCTATTTCCTATTAAATTCATATACACACACATTATATATATATACACTAGATAAATACCCGTCTCAGAACAGGTAAAATTAATTTCCCGACAAAATAGTTTTGCACTACTTTTACGTCACCGTACGAAGATTAAAATCAAGATATAATGATACTAAACCTTATGTCTAGAATCCTGATTCTAATTTTGATAAAAATACATTACATGATTTTGATTCCATAAAATGTTTTTAATTTAAGGCTTAAGCTTAAGGGGTCTTAAGAAGAAATTGAAATTCGGGGAATCTTGTTTAATTCGTGTCGAATGATTATGGATAAAATTTAATAGAAATCCGATATATTTGAATTTCCAAATAGGAGGTCGTGTTCATATTATGCCCCATAAAAACGGTTTCGAATACTCTAAAGAAACTGAAATCTGAGGAATATTTATTAATTGATATCTATTCTTAAGCCCTTTACATTACACTAAATTAAAATAAATATAGCCCACATGCCCCCTTTACGCCTAGCAGCTGTGTATCACAGTTCATAATGATCGGTTATTAGTTTAGGAATGAATCCTGTACATACAAATATATAAACTCACTTTGCATCTGGGTTTGAATCCTTCGGCGGGTGCTTGAATGAGTTATTTAAAATTTTGAAGAATTCCTTAGTGATATTTGTTTTCACATTGCAGTTAATTTTTTTTGGGGGGTTTTCCACTATGTAAATCCTCTGATGATAAGATTTTAATCATTGAAAAGCCTTGGCTTAAGGAAGAATAATAAACATGTTTTTACCGAGTACATCTTGCATTGAACAATCGAAGTTGGAATAGATTTGTCATTCGTATATGTTTATCCCTCTTCTTTTATTCATCATATATATATATATATATATATATATATATATATATAATCATCCACGGCTGTTTTGCTATATCACGATTCTTCAGTGTAGTGAGACTTGGTGGATGTTTTCACACTGAAATTCGAAACCCGTCTGCTAGATCATTTGAAACTTTGATCAGAAGTCGGGAATTTTACCTATACTCTATTACACTCACCCTTCAATGTTTATATATTTTTACATGAGAGAGAGAGAGAGAGAGAGAGAGAGAGAGAGATTTATATATCGAAGCAAACAAGAAAGAATATCCACGAAGATAAAGCGTTTCTTTCTTTCGCCGTGATTGCTTCATTTTCTTCGTTTTTCTTTCTAACAGTTTGAAAGTAAATAACATTGAAGTGACTAATTTGATTCTGAAGACAAGGTGGATGATTGCTGGTTATATCAAGATGGATGACAAACAAAAGCTTATGGTCTTTGAAGCTTAATATTGCCAGAAGAGTCAGGGCTCAATGATTGCAAATGAATTTCTCTAAAAAAAGATATTTCTCCCCCCCCGCCCCTCTCTTTCTCTCTCTCTCTCTCTCTCTCTCTCTCTCTCTCTCTCTCTCTCTCCATGACTGATCAGAAAACAACTAAATACACTTATTCAATACTGCTGGGTTTATTTCATTGATTTCAAAATGACAGTCACATGTTACTGCTGCTGCCACCGCTGCCGCTGATGATGATGATGATGATGATGATGATGATGATGATGACGATGACGATGAAAAAAAAGTTGAACACAGTAATAATTTAATAATAGCTACATGAATAATTTTTTTTTAACATTGATGAAGAAGATGAGGGAAAGAACAATAAGAAAAATACTAATGAAGCGAGTAGAAAGGTGAGGAGTATAAAATAATAACAATAATAATAATAATAGTAATAATAATAATAATAATAATAAGAAGAAGAAGAAGAAGAAGACGAAGAAGAAGAAGAAGAAAACGAAGACGAAGAAGAAGAAGAAAAAGAAGAAGAAGAAAGAGGAGTGGAATGATTGGCTGAGTTGAAGGAAGGTAATACCAATAATAATAATAGAAGAATACTGATGAAAAATTAGGGATAATGATAATAATAACAATAATAATAATAATAAGAAGAAGAAGATGAAGAAGAAGAAGAAGAAGAAAGGAAGAAGGAAAAGAAGAAATAAGAAAAGAAGAAGAATCAATAGTAAACGGCTCCTCCGATAACGCAAAATGTTTTGCAACAGTTATCGAAAGAGGTGGAAAGTATTAGAAATCTGGGGAGACTTGTTGTCACACAGACTCTAGGGGACAACACTTGTTATTGCAAATAAGCAATGACTTATGTGAAAACTCTTAGTCAGTAAATAATAATAGAAGGATGGAAAGACCAAAGTCAGAGAGTTCTGCAGAAGGGCACGGAGAGTAGTTGAACCCTGAGAAGGCTTATTGACACTCAAATTCCAACAGTAATTTTCTTCATGCTCCATATTGCTTTCAGTTCCATGTATTTGCTTCGTTTTTCTGTTTCTCTTCCTGATCTCACCCTGGGAATTGCTGGGAAGGCAAAATCTACGATTTGGCATTTAAAAAAATATTATTGACTATTATCACTTGCGTTCTACTTGCTTGGATGAGTTTGTCTGTGTGTACCTCCATGTTCCAAAAGATTTTGTGATTTTCATTTTCCAATACTGTTTATTGTTTGTGTCTGTACTATTTATCTGCATGTTCAAAGTGAAGACGTTTGAATTAATTATTATTATTATTATTATTATTACTATTATTATTATTATTACTATTATTATTATTATTATTATTATTATTATTATTATTATTATTATTATTACTATTATTATAATCATCTATGTAGACTAGCCGACGAAATCGTTATGTTTGTTATAAATACAGAAAAATGCAAATAGCATCCAAAAATCTGATCTCTTGGTAAGTATTTAATCAAACCTTTATTTTATTTACATTAAGACTTCGTTTGGGAGGTGACGGGGTTAAGTGGATATCGACACGAACTGAAGACCTGGGTGTTCCAAGTTCGAATCCACTCGGTTCCACAGTACCACTTTCACTTAGGGATGTTGGCAACCTTCTCGTGGTCCTTCCCGTATGTACCCGATGTCTTTCCAGAAAGATTTCTAACTAGAAAAAAATCTGGGAAACTAATGCCAGCACCAGAATCATCTGATTCACATGAAAGAAGAAGAAAAAGACTTCGTTTTAAGGTTATTTCGTTAGTCATTATCCTAGATTTTATTTCTGGCTAAATTAAATTCAAACACTTATTATGAATGAGCTTTTTTGAAGGAATTTGAAACATCAGCAGTCAAACAGCAGTAAATTAATAGTTTACTTTTTTTCTTTCTATAAACTTTACATCATCAGTAGTAGCATCATCATTATCATCATCTTATACCTTCATTTTGTATTCCAAGCTTTAATAAATTGTTCGACCAAATTACATACGAAAACTATTTAGCCAGAGAAACAGATTGCATCACATTCTGTTGCATGATGCCATGGTTAGAACATAAGCACTATTTAGGGTTGAAACCATTTGGCTTGTTTAGAGACATATCACTGTCTGCACAGGTTCCCCACGCCATCATCATTGTTGAACTTCTGATCGTGTAGAAAATCAGCAATGGAACGAAAAAAGTCGTAATCTGGTGATATTAGGAGTGCACTATATAGAAAGTGTTCGCTTTGTCACATCGGCAGTGACAGCTGAGACATTGTCTTGCTGTATGTAGTTATTCAAAAAGAAAAGTTGAAAAAAATAAAATAAATAAAGACCTACACAATAGAGCTTTTCGTAAGACCCAGTCAGCTTTTCGTATGACGTTCCATCGATTTTATTGCAAAAACAATGATTGTATTTCAATACCATTCCGTAAGACAAAATATGCGATTTAGATTTAAATATTTCGTAAACACTGATTTGTAAAATTAAATAAAATTTCTTCGAGTCCGTCAACAAGACCAGACGATAAATAATCTTTCGAGACCACAAGGAAATTCACTTACGATTTTAAGATTAGCAAGATGAAGAGGAAAAAAAAAGAAAGAAAGGATATTATACTTTGACAAGACCGTTTTATCAGCGAAAGTCTCAAAAAGAGAAGGTATACTTGGTTAACAAAAAAACGCATTCAGTCACAGAAACTAGGTACTCACGATTTCGGGAAAATCTACGATAGTGTGGTGAACAATGGTCAATCAACGATTCCCCCACTATCAAGCCACAATGATGTCGTTTGCACAGCAACTGATAAGGCTGAACTACTTACCCAGCATTTCGCCTTAAACTTCACTTTGGACTCAGAAAACCACTCCCTCCCTAAATTCTCATTGCAGACTGAAGCCACACTTGATGACCTGGTCATCACTCCATCCCAGGTCAGAGACATCATAAAAACCCTTGACACCTCCAAAGCTTGTGGGCCTGATCTTATACCTGTAATAGTAATAAAGAAATGCTCTGCTGAACTGGCCCCTGTCCTCTCTAAACTCTACAATAAATGCCTAGCTGAATTTTGCTTCCCCGATAGCTAGAAAATTGCCTCTGTGCTACCAATAATTCTGGGAATAAAACCAATCCTCAGAAATACCGCCCAATCAGTCTACTCCCGATCTTTGCTAAAATCTTTGAATTCTTAATCAATCTAGCTATAGTCCGACACCTAGTTAATGCTAAACGTCTTTCTGACCGCCAGTATGAATTTAGACAAGTACTGCAGACATCCTAACGGTCATCTCTGAACGCATGTATCATACACTCGACAAAGCAGGTGAAGCTAGGGCAGTAGCGCTTGATATATCCAAGGCCTTTGAAAAGGTATGGCATAAAGGACTTCTCCTGAAAATAAGCTCATACGGTATTACTGGGCAATTACTTAATATAATTAGATCCTTCCTAACCAAAAGAAAGATCCAGGTTGTCCTCGATGGCCGGTCATCTAAGCAACATGAGATAAATGCTGGTGTACCCCAGGGATCTATCCTTCGACCTTTGTTGTTCCTGATCTTCATAAAGGATCTCCCTAATGACATTGAGTCTGAGATTTGTTTATTTGCTGACGACACCACTCTTTACTCTCGTCATGTTGGTAAAACAGACGCGATCATATCCGAGGCAATGGCTGAATCCTTAGAAAATGACCTCCAGGCTGTAGTGGATTGGGGTCATAAATGGTTGGTAACTTTTAATGCCACAAAGACAAAGCTCCTTTCCTTCAATAACTACAAGAAACCTCTCCAACCACCGATTGCCATGGCAAATAAAACCCTACCTGAGAGTTCAACATTCAAACTCCTCGGCCTAACCTTCACAGGTAACATGAATTGGAACAAATACATTGAAGACATTGCCAAGGCTGCCGCAAAGAAGGTTGGCTCCCTTTACCGTGCTAGTAAACTCCTCATACCTGGCATTATCCTGTCTCTCTACAAAGCCACCATCTGCCCATGCATGGAGTATTGTTGTCACATCTGGGCTGGTGCATCATCTACTAGTCTCTCCCTCCTTGACAAGGTCCCAAAAAGAGTCGTCAACTTGATAGGTCTCTCACTGTCAACCAAGTTCCAGCCCCCGTTCCATCGCTGCAATGTAGCATCCTTGTGCTTGTTTTACAAATACTTTAATGGATTATGCTCTGATGAACTGGCTACTCTGGTGCCCCCTCGACGTAAATTCGCTAGACCAACTCGACAATCAGCTAAATCCCATCCATTCACTGTGGAGGTCTCCAATGCAATGTTTTTGCTTGTTTGTTTGTTTGTTTGTTAAGTGAGTCGGACTTATGCATAAAGCTCACGCAGATCGAACCTCAGGACTGTCTGGTCTGCATGAAGTCCCCCCCACTTTTCATTGGTCGCAACTATTTCTTAATCTGCAGGATTGCAATTTTTACGCTCGAAACTGAGAAACCAGCAAGACTCAGTGGTTGCGTGCAAAGTCAGGAAATGTTTGAAGCCCGAATAGCAGAGAAGCAACACTGCTCCCTTCACTCCATCGATTTGCAGTCTCGTGCCTGACTTCTCCTTGCTTACCACACACAGAAACGACCAGAAGATGCCGGAGCCTGATGCTGACTCCTCCTTGATTTTCACCAGAGCCGTGTTAGCTGAGTTTCGGCCCTAATACCGCTTGATGCCACAACTGTCCAGCACAAGTGGCCCTGCAAGTAACCAGAGTTCCAGACGTCACAGCTCTAACACTATTACATTGCCACTGCTCCTACCATGATGAGAAAGAGTGTGACTTTAGGGCGTGTGTGCAATGTTAAAACATATGGTTGAATTGAAGCAGCTCTCTTATATATTTTTGAAATTAAACAAAATTAGCAAATTGCAAACAAATGTTTAAATAAATATCTTTTTATTTTTTAAATGTATTTTTTTCATTCTTCAAGTGAATTTGAAAAAATTATATCTAAATAAATAAATGCAAAAGTTTTTCCGATTCATCACTCCTATATTACCATCAAAAGGGGTTACTGTTATTTTAATCAATAATACAACATTTTATTTACCTCCCGAGGAGGTTAGGCACAAGGCCAGTTGTATCTTACTCCCACAAGGTAAGATGTGACCCAAGATCGGGTCGGGAAAGTGGGACTTGAAAAGCCAGCGCCCGAGAAGGTAAGCACTCTGACCATTAAAAATTGCCTGGGCTGCCCCGTCGGCATTCCCCGGTAGGGGCGCCTCAGGCAGTAAGCAACAAACTTACTCCTCCCCAAAGAGGGGAGGCAAAGCCTGGGAGGGTGAACCTCCTAGAACTGCACAGAACAGACCCATAGACCGGCGTAAATCAAGCCCCGAAGGCCAAGACAATACCAGTTTATGGGGTGTAGTATCCATCGGAACAAAGGCCGATCAATAATACAACATATTTATTTACTCCTCGCTAGGAGTTAGGCACAAGGCCAGTTTTATCTTACTCCCACAAGTAAGATGTGACCCAAGATCAGGTCGAGAAAGTGGGGTTTTAAAAGCCAGCGCCCGAGAGGTGAGCACTCTGGCCATTTAAAAATTGCCTGGGCAGCCCCGTCGGCATTCCCCGGTAGGGGCGCCTCAGACAGTAAGCAATAAACTTACTCCTCCCCAAAGAGGGGAGGCGAAGCCTGGGAGGGTGGACCTCCTAGAACTGCACAGGATAGGCGTGCAGTATCCATCGGAACAGATACTACACTTTGATCTTAGCCAAAAGGCCGAGAATCAATAATACAACATTTTATTTACCTCCCCAGGAGGTTAGGCACAAGGCCAGGTTTATCTTACTCCCACAAGTAAGATGAGACCCAAGCTCGGGTCGGGAAAGTGGGGTTTTAAAAGCCAGCGCCTGAGAAGGTGAGCACTCTGGCCATTAAAAATTGCCTGGGCAGCCCCGTCGGCATTCCCCGGTAGGGGCGCCTCAGGCAGTAAGCAACAAACTTACACCTCCCCAAAGAGGAGAGGCAAAGCCTGGGAGAGTGGACCTCCTAGAACTGCACAGGACAGACTCATAGACCGGCGTAAATCAAGCCCCGAAGGCCAAGACGATACCAGTATATGGTCTGTATCAATCAATGATACAACATAAAAATTTGAACTTCTGTGTATATAGTACAGATGAACGATTCAAAGACATTCTTTTGAATGCCTAATTTGCATAACTATTTCTCAAACAGTTCATAATCAATTAATGCTTGGTGTTATTATTTAGTAATTTTATTGTCCTATTTTTACTATATATATGCAATTGCTTCGTCGATATTAACAGTAATTAATTAAAGTGATTTAATAAAAAAACAGATATATTACTAAAAACTTTTCTTCAATAAAACTAACATCATTAAGCAAGAAGAGAAAAAAGGGAGAGAATGTCTGGCCTCTCTCTCAAGGGGGGGGGCTTGATTTGATTCTAACAAGTTGCCATCTGTTTATAAATTTTTAAGCTTTAAAAACGAGCTCCCTCCACACACACACCATCGCCCAGGCGAGTTGATTTCTTTTCGGTCTTATTTAAAGTATAAATAAAGTTGTATCAAAATTACCAATATGTTAATGTTTATCTATTTATTGAAAACAAAAAATGCAAACGTTTCAGTCTTGGGTTTACAAGAAATTTATGAATGAAATGTTTATTATTTAAAATTTTGGTTTCAAGTAGCGAAATTTGCAAAGTGATAGTACAGCGAATATATATATATATATATATATATATATATATATATATATATATATATATATACAAAATCAGTTCATGAGATGGTCAATAAGCAAGTTTACATGCTAGTAGAATTAAAGATACAAAGACATCATCAAAAGCTAGAACAAAATATTTCGGTTGATTCGTTCGATAATATTCATTTGGTAAAATAAGCTTTATTAAACAGAATTTGACATTCTATACAGTGAAGCGTGGAAGATAAACTGAAGCGTTTGTAAGAGGGGAAGATAGATGCTGTATTTAGTAGAGTGATGATGTTGAATTTGTTCACTATTGCATATTTACTACCTCATATACATATGTATATATATATATACATATGTGTCTGTGTGTATATATATGTGTATATATATGTATATATATATGTGTGTGCATATATATATATATATATGTGTGTATATATATAGATATGTGTATATATAGATATATATGTGTGTGTATATATATATATATATGTGTATATATATGTGTATATATATGTGTGTATATATATATATATGTGTATATATATGTGTATATATATGTGTGTATATATATATATATGTGTATATATATAGATGTGTGTGTATATATATAGAGAGAGATATGTGTGTATATATATATGTGTATATATAGATATATACATATATATATATATATGTGTATATATATGTGTATATATAGATATATATATGTATATATATATATGTATATATATATGTATATATATATGTGTGTATATATATATATATACGTGTGTGTATATATATGATGAAAATTATGGAAAATTAAATAGGGAAATATAATATAAATAATTTTGGTATTCTCTATTTTCATATATATATATATATATATATATATATATATATATAGAGAGAGAGAGAGAGAGAGAGAGAGAGAAAGAGAGAGAGAGAAAGAGAGAGAGAGAGAGATAGGCACACATGTTCTATGCTAATGATATATTTCATTTGTACCTTTAGCTTAAATCTGATTAGTATATGTAAAGATGATAGTATAAAATTAGTGTCAAAATGGAGATTTTCGGCATTCTTCTTTCACGTGTTAATAAAAACTTTGCTCTCAGCATGCAATTCTACGTTCTTAATTCGAAATTTGTTCTTAGGCATCATTTTCGAATCATGTCACAAAAAATATCTTGCAACAAGGATGAATAAAATATCTGCTTTTTTTACATCATTAAGCTAAAACAAAAAAATGTTTGATGTGATTTCTCTCTCTCTCTCTCTCTCTCTCTCTCTCTCTCTTTATTTCTCTATTTTTCTTGTTTTTTATGTGAATTAGTGTCTAAATCATTGTATGAGTATTTCATATAGGAAATATTTGGAATATAATGTGTGGACCTGAGGTGCTGATAGCAAAAATAGTCTTTTCTAAATGGACGAATAAAAACAGTTTTAAAAAGATTTGATTTAAAGAAAATTACGAATCAGAACTTGACTATATGTGTGTGTGTGTGTATATATATATATATATATATATATATATATATATATATATATATATATTGGAATGTACATATAAATTCCGAGAAAAGTGTGATTTCTCACTTACATGTATACTAATGACTTCATTTCAATGTAGTTAATGAAATGCATGCCCATAATATATATCTCTATTAATATAAGGATAGGTATGTTTATGCTTATATATTTGTATGCACAAGATTCACTACTAAACTAGTTAAACGATCACTATGAAGTTTGGAACACAGCCGCTAGGCGTTAGTGTGGGTAATGTGGTTTATGTTTAGTTTAATGTAGTTTTATGCAAAAGAAGGAAAAGAGAGTGTAGAAGCCTTTCGAAAAAAATCCGAATATCATAAAAATAATATTAATACCCTAAGTACCGAAAACGCCATATATTCATATACATAAAATCTCTACAAAGATAAAATATAAAACATGGCGACACGTTTCTCTTTTAAAATTCTTTCCTTCAATCCTTCCTTAAATTTGAAAAAAAATCTAATATCTACTAGATTGCTTCTAATCACAGCAACTGGAACTAACTTCATAGGCACAAGAGGCCGATCAAAGAAAAAAAAATGTAACATTTTTTTCGATTTGAAAATATTTCCTGTGAATGTGATCACTTTTCTTGTCTTCTTACTCTAAAGAGCTCCATCTTTTTCTCTGTTTGCATTTTTTTCTATAAAACATTATTAAATCTCAAATAGATATTTCTTCTCTCCATTTTCTATTCTCATACATAAGCAATATGATTTTTTTTTTCTATTCTTTCTTCCTATTTATTTCTGTCTCTTTTGGTTTTTGCTTTTAGTTCGTTGTATTAAATCTTGCCTTACCACAGAAGATCGATGCCAGATGAAAACGATGTACATTCACCCCCGTGTACCTGGCAGGTAGCGGTAAGGAAATTAACAGACCTAAATATTTATTTACTTGTCACAGCAAACGGTCATTTATATAGGAGCCATTAAGGATGTCTCTGATGGGTAAAGTATTCAGGTTGCTTTCAAATGTTGGCATCACAAAACAAGATTCACAGTTTTTTGGTTTTTGTTAAATTATTCCTTTTATTATGCTTTTCTTCTTACTTCTCAATTTTACAAATGTAAACATTAGTAGATTTATATATATATATA
>OY744521.1:73771294-73776294 GCA_963556195.1 Sepiola atlantica
ACCTTCCAAACAGGAGACTTTGTCGTCACAGCTGATCACAAGGTGAAGCTGAATGAGACAGAAAGCTAAACAAATACATGGAACTGCCAGATAGCCGAAGGGACTATAGAAAGTGAAAACTATGGTAATACCAATGATTACAGGACCATTATGAACGGTTCCGGAAAAAAACATGAAAAAAACCCTTAAGGAATTGAAATCAAAGGGAAGTTTGATATTATACAAGCCATCGCACTGATGAAAGCATAAGGAGTGTTTGTTTGTTTATTTGATGATGATAATGATGATGATGCTGCTGCTGATGACGACGGGAGTTCTAACACGAGTAATTACAAGTGGTCATGCACTGGTAAAAACCGGTAGTATTTCCTGGAGTCTGAATGAAAACACTTCTCAGATTTCCAGTACTATCTGCTTCTTTTATACCACCATTGCCACTCACTTTGCGTTCTCGCAACAGCTGTTTATCATTGGTTTCTCACTGATAACGATCAATGGTTTCTCACTGATAACGATCAATGGTTTCTCTAGAATTTGAGTGACAATAAGCCTCTCCATGATTCCAGTGCTCTCAGTACCCAACTCGAGGTCAGAATGGTGCTGTTTCTTCTCAGTCTGTTCATCCTCTCAGACCATTCACAAAGATTTTCTGTGCCACTGCATTCTGCTTTTCTTCTAATGATTATTTTTATTATTATCATTATACAGAAGTCGCATATTTTTGCTAGTACATCACTACCTCCAAAGAAGGGAATCTCTGGGAGGATGGTATAATGGCTACATAACAGATACTACACTAGCCCTTAAAAAAGAAGCGGTAATGTCTGGAAGGATGGTATCATGACCACAGAAGAGATACTACACTACTCCTAGCATTAACTGCCGCATAGGAGGAGGTAATGCTTTGGAGGATAGTCTCATGAGGGCAGAACACATACTACACCCCCCCCCAAAAAAAAAAGGAGCTAACACCTGGGAGGATTGTCTCATGACAACTTAACATATATTACACTACCCCTCCCCTTGAATAGTACCTTAGTCTGAAATAGTATAGTAAACCGAATTGAACATTAAACGATAGTGCACTAGAACAATTAATAGAAGTAATAGTATAGTTTCGACTTCAGACAGACAGATTCCAATTCTCCATTAGTAATAGATTATTTAGCTAGGTAACTTTAGAATTTTATTTATTAAAGTTAGTATTTTGGAATACTGTTGAGTATATGAAAGTAGGCGAAAGTTATACATTTTCTTAAAGCGTTTTTTTATAATTTCCTTATATCAATGCTAAATATTTACACCTATTCTTGAAAACATTTTATTTGCTCTAGTAGGTCTGCATATTTGCCTTGGTAGTTACTTCTGGGAGAGAATGTTGTAGGCATGAATACATAGATTTACACAGCAGAACATTGTTTCTTTTCAAGTATGTCTTGTAGACTTGATCTCAAACAATCCGAAAGCAGTGACAAGGAATGGTTTATAATAGTGCCTGTATATATGGTTAGCAAAGGAAGAATGAAATAACATGCCATATTGACAACAGATAAATAAAACCAGGGTGGTACCCTTGAAATACTCCTGAGCACAGTGTGGTTCTCATCATGTTTTTGATGGAGTCTTGGGTGGCACTCTTCAAATAATCAAGAGTACCTCACATGGCACCCTGTGTAGAGAAAGGCAAAGTAGAGAAAGCGACAGAGAGAGCAAAGAATATTAGGAGAAAAAGAGTGGCATGTGTCATTTCTATTGGAATCTTAGAAGAACTTCGGGTGGTAACCTTCATGTCATTAATTGAAACTTTTTTTCACCCACTTCTGTGTAGAGTGGAAGATAATCTAAGGCACTGTGATAAAATCTGCAACAGGTTGTTCAGAAGAATATACTAATTATATACACACATTTTAAGTGATATATATATATATATATATATATATATATATATATATATGTATATATATATATCGGTTATTGTTATATGGTATAATTGGATACCAATTATTCCTTGAAATAAAAGTATACCAACATTGAACATGTATGAAAATGTCATAAGTAATTATATAATTCAATTTGTTTTATTAATATATATATATATATATATATATATATATATATATATATATATTTATATGTGTGTGTGTGTGTGTGTGTGCATGTATGTATGTATATAAACACACATGTGGAGAGTATATATCTGATATGTATGTAAGATTAAAAGACGTGTGCCTTATTGATATTAAAGCTTGATCCTGTGGAGATCTACTTAGCTCTTCAACTAGAATAATAAAAAATGAATTTTAATAAGTGAAGAATTTATTGGAGTAAATAATACAGTCTATAAAATATAATTATCAAATAATAATAATAATAATAATATTAATAATAATAATAATAATAATAATAATAATAATAAGAAGAAGAAGAAGAAGAAGAAGAAGAAGAAAGATAGAACATAGAATGGAGTTCTTTTATAGGCGTACATTTCATTTTAGATGATGTGTACGCTACCTTCGTTTTGTTAAACATACTATACTTCGTTGTGATGGACACCATCATGGTGGCCACAACTGTCATGGATGTTGCCAGCATAGAACAAGATGACCTCAGCAAATGCCACCCATGGAATCGGTAAGGTAAATTGTATGTATTTGATTCAAGTCGTCCAAGTTATGAAAATCTAAACAGTTATATAATATCATGTAAAATCTTTATAATTGTATGTCTTAATTAAATTTCAACCATAGGCAAGAAAAATTCTAGTGAAGACCCCTTTAAAAAGTGCAAGAGACCAGGCCCAATAAATATTTCAAAAACTATGAAAAACTAAAGCTTCTATAATAATTTTTTTGATTTAAAAATGGTAATTTTGTAGATTTAAGACTCCATTATAGAATTTAAAACACATCTATATTTAAATAGATGTGTTTAATTGTCTAATTTAACTTTGATTTGAATCTCATTAAAACCTTGATTCAATGTATGCATCCATCGCTTCCCTCCTCAACAATATTCATATTTGTAAGTTATACTAAAATATCAAGGCAAATCATGTAGAAGAAGAAAAACTCAGAAAATGTCTATGCACATGTTGAACACGAATATGCTTTAAAGCAAGCAAAATGATATTGCTATGATACATATTCTGTGAAAATAGGGATTACATAACTGAAGTCATGGATTTTGTTTTAATTTTGTGGAGTAAAGCTCTTGTTTACCTTATGGGAGCCTTTACAATGATTGAGATTTCAATGATCGAATTTACTTAATTATTCCGAATTGTGTGACTTACAGAAGTGAAATGCAACTGTGAGACGGGAAGTTGAAAGCTGAGTAGAGATCACAAAGGCTACCGGTGATGTACACCATTTCCTGCATGAACGTGAAACAACGGCCCAACAACTTAAGTTATTGCTCCCAATAGTGGCTACTACTTCTTCTCATTAATCCATCATGTGAACCCAATATTTTCATGTACTTGTATGACATTTTTCTTAAAATAATCATCCTGAGGAAGTCTTACAAATAAAGACGAAACGTTGATGAATAGATAAAAAAAACATCTTTTTGGTTTTTCCTTTTTCATTTCCCATTACGTCAGATTACCTTCATCCTTACTTTCTCATATATATATATATATATATATATATATATATATATATATATATATATATATATATATATATATGACGACTTAGAAATATACAAAATTATGACAAATTCATCACTAAGTATGCAAGTTATTATGATGTTTATTAGACCTCTTTTGGAAAAGGTCGGTAACATATAATAGAAATATGTCGAGAGTCGTACACGGTCCAAACTGTGACTTGAAGGACTTGCCTCCTCGTGTCGTGGTCAGAGTTGCCTCCCTTTCATCGCCCTTGGAGCATCTCATTCTCCAATCTCAGGAAGGGGTACCAGCTTACTCCACATCACAAGTTCAAAAAATTCAACATTAACAAAGTTTTAGTGCACGATCGTTTCTAAGACAAACTTTGTATTATTATTAAATCTCTTTATCAGCACAAAAATCCATGCTACATTTTGACAACAAATATTGGACTATGAAGGATACCCCTAACTATTTTAATATTTTGATGGGATCTACAGCCTTAGTACAGGTAACAGACTTGGTAGGCTTATTTTTACTTAAGGAGATACATGAACACTCCAAAGGATGACCTTGAATTGGAAGTTGGACTATAGAGAGATGATGAACTATTTGCGATTAGATGCACTAATAAAATATACAAAAAAACTAGGAAGAGTTTACATGAACTATTTAAAAACTTTGGATGAAAAATAATAATTGATATTGATAAAAAAAAAGTAGTCAACTTCTTAGATTGAACACTCAACTTATCAGCCAATACATTTCAACGTTAACATAAACCAAACCTAACCCTACATAAAGTCAATAGTGACTCTAACCATCCTAGGTCTATTTTGAATTTAATTGTACCTAACGTTTCTAATACAATCAACTCTAACCACCTTAGGTCTATTTTGAATTCAATTGGACCTCACGTTTCTAATACAATCAACTCTAACCACCCTGGGTCTATTTTGAATTCAATTGTACCTAACGTTTCTAATACAATAATATCAGAATAGGTAATAACAAACCGGAAAATTCTAAAGGGTATATCTCTGGATCCATCCACCGTTTAGCAAAAATGTCCAAGCTGACATCCCTAAACTTTTCTTTAAAATTGTAGAGGAAAGCTAACTTTAAGACCACACACAAATATAATAAACTTTTAAACAGAAATACAATCAGGGTCTTTTTCTCTATGGTACCTGGTACTTATCTATCTAATACAGAGAAAATAAATAAAGCCCCACAATTATATAACGTCGTTACCTCATGCCCTGCATGCAATTGTTCTGACAGAAATTCCTGCCCATGAGATAATTCGTGCAGTCATGAAAGTGTTATTTACAAATGTATTGTTGAACAAAATATAAACCCAGGCAATAGAATATATATATATATA
>OY744521.1:73783794-73811294 GCA_963556195.1 Sepiola atlantica
TTACGTCTTCATTAGCGATGTAACAATGATCACCTAAGAATTACATCAAGCAACGAAAACGATTAACATTGGAATTTATTTCTGACAGTATATTATATATCATACTGATTATATATATATATATATATATATATATATATATATATATAAGGTACTTTCTTAGATTAGGACCCACGCTAAATGTGCCTCGGCGTCGATACTTTCCGGATGTTTATGTAAACCGCCGGAAAGTACCAAAGCGGTTAGCCAATGAAACTGCGAGAAAATGGGCAGACGATTTGAACTGATTGAAACGAAAAAGCAGACGACATCTAAACATTTCAACTGATTGAAAAGCGAAAGTACTGCAATGAATTTTCACGAGCTATCACTGACTGTTGCGTCTCCCGAACGAGTGATGAACTTTTGTCAGGAAGAAAAACTGATCACAAAAGAAAAAAATTGCAAAACATGTGGAGATAGATGTAAGCTTGCAAACGCAAAATTAAAATAAACTGTTTTGTGCGAGAAAAGCTTTTTTTACAACTTGTTCAGTAAATTTTTTGTTATAAAATAATGTTCAAGCAAAAAAACAACTTTAATACCTAACCCTAACCAGACGAAAAGTAATTATCAGTAAAAAAAAAATTGCTAACCCTAACGACGCCATTTTTGCCTGATTACAAATCAAAAATAATTTTCAGTAAAAAAAAAAACAACACTTGATTCACTTTTTAATTTAAACACTTTTTACTGGAATCACTGTTATTTCTTTGTTAAAAAAAAATATTTCTGTAATACAATTTGGCAAAATGTATTTTTTTGTTTTTTTTTGCTTTAATTTTTTTGCTGTACACCCCCCCCCCCCCCCCCCGCTTGTAAATCTAGTCTCGTTTGTGATTTTTGGACGCAATTCAGCAGTTTATGTAAAAAGACATCCGGAAAGTACTGACACCAAGACACTTTTAGCGTGGGTCCTAATCTAAGAAAGCACGTATATAAAAATAATCCTTGTGGACGCGATTTATATATTACTGGCGGTATTCCCTCGGCGCTGCCCATGTAGAGATAGATTGTTGGTCAGAAATAATTTCAAATATAGTCATGTTCACAATTTTTGCAGTGAAAGAAAAGTTAAAA
Source organism: Sepiola atlantica (assembly GCA_963556195.1). Classification (NCBI taxonomy): domain Eukaryota; kingdom Metazoa; phylum Mollusca; class Cephalopoda; order Sepiida; family Sepiolidae; genus Sepiola; species Sepiola atlantica. The sequence goes on from OY744521.1 coordinate 73,784,914, forward strand.
ATAATATTCGGAATATGAGGTCAAGTATTAAAAACCGTTAGCGTGCTGGGTTTTTTTTAAAAAAAATAATCATTTATGCTGCGTTTCTATCAAACAGAAAATGGCTACAATGAATCAAAATGAATTTATCACTATTTAATTATTTTACATCTTTAAAATCCTATTAAAAATAATGATTTAAATCTTTAAATCTTTTTTTCTATCTACATTCTTCACTAAGATATTCTTTGTTCAATTTTATTTTTGTTTTATGAAACTAAAAAAATCTATTTTAATAAAATTAATTTATTTTCTTTACATTCTAATATATTTCAATTATTTTATGGACTTAAGCGATAACTGTCCCTAGTAACCCCAGATGAAATTGAAGGAACATTGCAATAGTGTCTTTAAATTCCTTGAAAAATGTAACCCGAATTCGAATGTTCTTACTGTTAATATATTGATTTCTATAACACACAAACAAATCGCATTAGCTTTTTGGCTAGGAGCAAAGGGTAGTATCTGTTCTGATACTACACTTCATCTTCTGTCCTCAGTCAGTGAAGTGGATCCTTCTAGACTGAAGCAATTTTTATTTTTGTTCCAATCCAGGGGAGCTGGATTTTCCCCACATTAAAAACCGACATTGTGCCTAACCCTGGCCTCGTGGGGAGGCAAGTAAATAGGAACAAACATTGACTTATATATATATATATATATATATATATATATATATATATATATATATATATATATATATATGAGGAATGAAAGAAACAATGTTTCAGACAAAATGTAAAAATAGAAATGGAATAAAGGATAAGCTAATCAACAACTAGCAAAAATAAACTCAAAAACACATATTGAAAAGTTCTACCAAAATATTTCGATTGTTAAAATACAATCATCATCAATCGGTAGCAGAACTTTAACACTACCGATTGATGATTATTGTATTTTAACGATCGAAATATTTTGGTAGAACTTTTCAATATGTGTTTTTGAGTTTATTTTTGCTAGTTGTTGATTAGCATATCCTTTATTCCATTTTTATTTTTACACACACACACACACACATATATATATATATATATATATATATATATATATATATATATATATATATATATATATATATAAGATTTAGTCATATTCATTCTTGCTTGCTTAAAATTATTAAAAAAGAAAACAAGATTTATTAAGAGTCTTTGGAAATTAAGAAAATATTCCCAGAAATCTTTTCTCTTCTCTAAAATACGGAATAAAAGTTGGCAATACAAGGAATTTCTTGCAGAAGACACGTATAAATTACGAAAAAAACGAAAGAAACATGACTTACTTGAAGCAGTCTACTTTGATGTCTCATGAAACTAGAAAAGAAAAAAGAAATAGTAAGAAAAGATCTGAAGTAAAAAAAAAAAATGTTTTAAAAATATGGCCGACATAATAAGGAAAATGGATGATAGCAACAGATGATAAAAAGGTGGGGGGGGGGGGAACATGAAAGAAATATACAAATGTAAACTCTAGAAAAATTTTGCTCACAAAAGAAAAAAAAAAGATGAGATTCTGTTTTATTGCAAATCAAGAAGAATTAAAAAAGAAAGAACGTGAATTGTGAAAAAGAAATAAAATGATGCAATATTATTTCAGTATGTTATGTCCTATACAAACGCATTCAGTTTGGTATTAAAAATGTTTCTTTCAAAACACATCAATAGATGGAAAATCAAAATCAATTCTGTTTGTCTCCATTAAAGTTAATGCTCCGTTTTGTCATCTAAAAAGAAACGCAATGCTTGGTGTATCAAATTATTAAGAACTAGACGAATACACATTCCTGGATGGATAAACTTAATTAACTTTTATGACTCCTTACGAAAATTAAAATCATGATACTAAACCTTATGTCTAGAATCCTTATTCTAATTTTTTATCAAAATACTTAACATGATTTTGATTCTAGAAAATATCGCAAATTTAAGGCTTAAGCTTAAGAGCTATTAAAAAAATTGAAATCAGAGAATTTTGGTTTACTTGGTGTCTAATGACGGCGGATCAAATTTGATGCAAATCTAAAATATTTGAATTTTCAAATTGGAGGTTGTGCCCATATTATGCCCCCCCCTAAAAATCTTTAAAATGCTTCAAAGAAACTGAAATTTGGGGTTTATTTATTAATTGATGTCTAATACCTGTTATCAAAATTTCAGAAAAATCGGAGGTATCTGAATTTTCATGAAGGGGTTCCACCTCCTTTTTTACTCCTACTTGCATGAGACTAAATCAAACGAGATTATAACCCACATTTGGACCTTTTACGCCTGGCAGCTGTGTTCCGAAATTTTATAATCATTGCTTAATTAGTTTAGGAGTGAATCCTTAACATGCAAACATATAAGCATACTTAACTCTATGAAGATAAAGGTTTCTATCAAAGAAAAGTAAATAGTTGAAATGAATTTGAATGTCACATCATCATCATCAGTTTAACATCTGTTTTACATGCTGGCATGTGTCGGGTGACTTTTATAAATTGACTTACAAACTAACCCATCTCTGACCAGATCTTTATTTATCCCTCTTTCTCTCAAATCCACCTTTATCACTTCCTCCGATGTGTTCCTTTGCTTTCTCCTACCAACTGACCCTGCTACTTCAACTGTTCTACACGTACTAATCCAAGCACTCTCATCCATTCTTTCAATGTGACCAAACCAACGAAGTCTCCTGTTCTTCACACATTTCCCTATACTGTCTAAATTGTTATCTTCCTCTGAATTCATCAGATCTAAGCATGTCTTTGACTCACATAACACATCTACTGTATCATTCTCATATCATATAACATATGTCCTAAACCCTAATTGACCACGTTTCACTATCCTAAACCCTGATTGGCAACGTTTCACTATCCTAAACCCTGATTGGCCACGTTTCACTATCCTAAACCCTGATTGGCCACGTTTCACTATCCTAAACCCTGATTGGCCACGTTTCACTATCCTAAACCCTGATTGGCCACGTTTCACTCCAATACATCATAACACTGCGCATACATGCCTGATAAACTCTTCCCTTCATCGACAGCAGTAACACTGTACTGATTAGTAACGAGAGTTCTCTAAATTGACTCCATCCATTCCTAACTCTTGCTATCACATCAACATCAACTTCTCACTGTGTGCTAACCAAGGTAACAAAACTTCTAGACAACCTCAGTAGCTTCACCATCCAAATATATTTTCTCAATATCTGAGTTCTCATCCGTCTCCATTGTCTTACAGTTCTTGCACACAAAATGGAACTAAATAATATTAATATATATATATTGTGAATGCAAGGGTTTTCTATGTTAGCTGGTCAAAATTCAGGAAGGCGACATTTTGTCTTCAGCACCGTTCTCGTCCAGAAGACATGCGCACGGGAAACTGTCTTGCCTCAACACCGCCTGCTTGCTCAGAAGCGGTCTTTTTCAAATCAGCCAGCATGGGATTCGGACGTCCGATAAGCTTGCGTTAGACGTTGGTCATTCTGGGACAAGTAACTTGGTAAAATAGAGGTAAGTAACGCAGAGTTCTCGGAACCTATTTAAGTTTTCGCTTTCTTCCAATTTTCTTTGTTTTGTTTCTTAGAACATGTTTGTAAGACTGATTTATTTACAGTTTTACGGTGAGAAAAAAGGTGTTATATTCAGCGTTGTCACGTGCGCGCATAATAAACACATTCGCCTGTACTACTCGTCTTCCGAGATATTTTGCCCCAGATTGCTTGCTGTTACATTATATATATATATATATATATATATATATATATATATATTATATATATATGTGTGTGTGTGTGTGTGTGTGTGTGTGTGTGTGTGTGTGTGTGTGTGTGTGTGTGTGTGTACTTGGATACATTTGACTTTATAAACATTATTTTACAGGAAAAATGAATTAAAATGTAACTGTTGAAAGCTCTTAAAACATGATGATATCCAAGAAGAATTTGAGACAGATAATGCTTTATGATTAAAACGAAAAAATGTAACTTTGCAACCTAAGTGACTCGTAATATTCACTCAGCTCATGGAGAAGAATGCTTGTATAAAAGAACGTGCAGAAGATGGTTTACAAAATTCAGAAATGGAAATTTCCTCCTTGAAAATAAAGACTGATCAAGACGTCAAGTTGAGTTTGAATGAAATGCTCCTTGTGGCATTACTTGAAGAAAACCCTGCAGTATCAGTTGAAGAATTGGCAATGAAGCTTTCTTCACACCATACAACCGCTTATCTTCATCTTCAACAACTTGGAAAATGGGTGCCTCATGAAGTGTTTGAAGGCAACCGTAAATTGCAAGTTATAGTCTGCAGACAATTAATAAGGCACCCATTTTCCAAGCAAAGGAACTTTTCCAAGTCGTTAATGATGGAAATTTACAACCGTATGGTTTGAGGAAAGCATCATAGCTAATTCTAAAAACTGATATTGCAGGTTTTTTTTGGGTTAGGCTGCAAGGAGCTCTTCATCAAATTTAACTGAACGATTTGGACTTGTAATAGCCAATTCCATAGGCTGTGTGAGTATCGAATCATGCACTTTAACATAGGTAATAAAATGAATACTATTTCACAACAAAATAGGACATTGTATAAACCAGAGAACTCAACCCACAAGGGTGGGAAGTAAATGTATGTATATTGGGTTTGAGTTCTGTCGGGGCTACAGCATCAATTTTACTAATACCCTTGTAGAAAGGTAGGAATCTATATAGCCTCTTTCCAGCTATGGGTTAAATAATAATATAGACTTAGTGGTGCAACTAGTCTAGAAATTTAAGCATGACAGACCAATGGAAATACTATTTCAAAAGTAAGCGTGACAGACCGACGAAAATACTATTTCAAAATTAAGTGTGACAGACCGACAAAAATAGTATTTCAATATTAAGCGTGACAAACTGATGAAAATACTATTTCAAAATTAAGTGTGACAGACCAACAAAAATAGTATTTCAATATTAAGCGTGACAGACCGACGAAAATACTATTTCAAAATTAAGTGTGACAGACCGACAAAAATAGTATTTCAATATTAAGCGTGACAAACTGATGAAAATACTATTTCAAAATTCAACATGACACACCAACGAAACTTCTATTTCATAACTAAGTGTGACAGACAACCAAAAATGCTATTTCAAAATTAAGAGTAACTGACCTACAAAAATGATATTTCAGAGTTAAGCGTGACAGACTGACGAAAATGCTATTTCAAAATTAGGCGTGACAGATCAACGAAAATAGAAAGTAGAATATCCAACTCGAAATGCACATTGGAAAGCGTTATAGTTAGACTGACGGCCAGAGCCTCTTACAGAAATGCTTTGACGCATCTAACACAAGATGCACCCATTCAATCAATGCTATTTTAAACTAAAGCGTGACAGACAGCAGACTGACGGACAAAGCCTTTTATAGAGATGCAAGGACGTATCTAAAAATTAATTTTCATCTTATACTTTTTATGATGAAGAAAGAAACAAAAACACTCAAAATGATTAGCCTATTCATTCTTTAAATCATTGATTTTATATTTTCTTTGATGTTTCAGGCAAGATCCCCTACTCTCCACCACTCACTTCTCTAAACCCTTCCTGTCCCCGTGGATAGAACAGAAAGCACAATCATAAGTCATCGCCTTCAGAATTTGGTCAGTGAACCCTGATTCCTGATTTGCAATGGTTCCACCTAGCATCATCGCCATCATCAGTAGGGTTTAGGGTTGGGAGAAGGTATTAACGCCAACAGGTAATTAAAGGTTAGAACCTTCAGGGAAGAGCATTGTGAATGGGAGTAGGGGCGTGTCTCTTAGGGTTCCATCATGGTGCTATCTGTCAATTGTCACTGGTGAGAGGGTTAAACTCACAATTGGTGTTTATCTGAAACGTTTTCCTTCAAAGTGCCCCACAATATGGCTGGCAATTTATCCAGAACGGTGAACAATATCTTCTAGCAAGTACCCCATTCTCTTGGCTCAAAGACGCCGTCAATGCATGGACAACGCTTGCTTTAATGCAGAACAAACCTATTATTATGAACGATCATGTGAAGTCAACTGAAGATGACAAAATGGACACTTTTGGACTCAGTCAAGCGTAATATTTCTGCATCTCTCAGGGCAAGGAAGATATTTGGCCTCAGGGGAGCTTGTAAAGACATGGAGTAGACTAATGACAGAGTGATAAGGAAAGGATATGTAAGTATTGAGAATATAAGTATCTTTGAAATCACAGGTTAGAGTTGGGATATATGAATTCTTTGATCAAAAATTAGGAAAAGTGATTTGTGATTAGAAGGTTGTGATATTTAACTATCTATTCCATGTCTTGTGATGAAGATATGATAAAAACAATTTTAGAAAGGAGAGAGGATAAAATTATGTCGTTATTAAAGAAGAAAAATTGTTCTTATTTTGCGATTATTTTACATAAAGTTTTTTTTAATACTTTTATTACAAGCTTTATTCTATTTTGTTAATGCTGATATTATTTTTTATTTGAAAAAAAAAGTTACTTCCGGTCTGACTGAAAAGAAATTCATCTCTCCGGAAGTGATTAAACCAATGGTGGAACTTTGGATCAAATAATCCACCAACTAAAATCTTTGTTAGCAATTTCATTCAAAATAATGCATTAGGTTCATGGTTTGAGCGAGAAAATCGTTTTTCAATATCTTCCATACCTTTTATAGGAGGGTCTTGTTTCCAACGTTAATTCATTGTAAAATGAGCCCTTTTACTCTCGGCAGTAAAAGAAACTCAAATATAATGACAAAAAAGTAAAAAGTCGCTCTCATTTATTAAACAATCTGTTCCACCACATCTTCTGATAAAGTCAGAATAAAACAAGTTTCAGAAAAGGGAAAATAATGTGTAGGATTTTAATCCGATATTTTAGATCCAATCAGAGGAGCACAAACAACTAAGATACACCTTAAAAATATATCATTATATTTTCGTACAAACCAAGGCTTCAAAGTAAATCAGATATGCCTCCAAAAATATATAATAATATTTTGTGCAAAACCAGGCTCCAAAAGCATAAGATATGCATCTAAAAATGTATAATTATATTTTTGTGCAAAAGCAGGCTCCAAAAGCATAAGATATGCATCTAAAAATATATCATTATATTTTGTGAAAAACACGGCTCCAAAGAAAATAAGGTATGCATCTTAAAATGTATAATTATATTTTTGTGCGAAAGCAGGCTCCAAAAGCATAAGATATGCATCTAAAAATATATCATTATATTTTGTGAAAAACACGAATCCAAAGAAAATAAGGTATGCATCTAAAAATGTATAATTATATTTTTGTGCAAAACAGGCTCCAAAAGCATAAGATATGCATCTAAAAATATATAATTATATTTTGTGAAAAACACGGCTCCAAAGAAAATAAGGTATGCATCTAAAAATGTATAATTATATTTTTGTGCAAAAGCAGGCTCCACACAAAATAAGATATGCCTCCAAAAATGTATAATTATATTTTTGTGCAAACCAGGCTCCAAAGAAAATAAGATTTTAAAAATTTAATTCACCCCAAACAAGGCGCATTACCACTGAGACGTAAAGGGATACTGTGAATTAGGAGAAGTATCCATAGGAGCATCTTGTGGGGAGTTGTGAAGCGAGATGTTCGTTCACATTACAGTAAAGGAAACAGGGAGCAGGGAGGGAATTCCAACGGCTAACAGTTCGAGTAAGGAAGTTATTAGAGTAGAAAGACCCCCCGCATCAGGAAGCCATCAACAGTGAAAGTGTGGGATTTTGATGATTGCCGGGTTGGTCGGGGGTATTTATGTAGAGGGGCACCAGATACGCCCCCTAAAATATATCATACTATTTTTCTGCAAAACCAGACTTTAAATAAGATATGCCTCCAAAAATATATCATTATATTTTATTTACCTACTCTCTAGGAGGTTAGACACAAGGTCAGGTGTGGGTTTTGATGAAAGTGTTTCTGTGGAACGAACTGGATTCGAACCCGGCACACGAAGGTCCTCAGTCTGCATCGTTAACCACTGTGCCATATATTTTTGTGCAAAACCAGGCTAAAAAAAAAGTTAAATATAAAAATGAAACAAAAATTACAGATTACAATTTTAACATTGTTTGAAATCGCACTATTTTTTCACACAATTACACATCAACGCCCTGGAAATACCTAGAATAAGTGTTGCTTAGCCATCTTCTTTCTTCTCTTCTGTACTGCCGTGAACATCGCCGCTACAACAAAAAGCTTCATACCTCGATTCACGAGACAAACAATATTTTAAACTTTGATTTTGATTTATTTCAGGCGTCAGTTACTGTCGCCGCTGGAGATGCTTCACTAACGTTGAGGGAGAGACCCATTACTACTTATTGTAGTTAATTCCTAGCTTAAGTCCTTAGCCATTCGAGGAGGGGGGAAGAAGGAATCTCATGTCTGTATTCTCTTAGGGAAATAAATTCCCATATTTCATTTGAAGACTACATAGAGAAATCGTCTGTTCGGCTTGCTTCCAAAAGCCAGACTGGCAAAACCCTGTTTCCCACACAAAAGCCTGTGACGTCACAGAACCCCCATGCGGAGGTGCACCTTGACCCTTGATCTGAGGTCTCGTCAACGTGGTTGCCCTGTCAACGTCTGTGAGCCCCGACTGTGAGAACCAGTTTATTTTGCACTTGACTGTACGCAAGTCAAACCAAACAATCCCCCACATATACGTCCACTTCAAAATGCGTCCGGCCCCACAGGGCCATTATCCAACATAAGAATAAAAATAAAAATAATAATAATGGTCGTTATCAGTGAGAAATCAATGGTAAGCAGCTGTTGCGATACTGCAAGGTCATTTGAAGTGATTATCGAAAGAGGTGGATAGTACCGGAAATCTGGGGAGGCTTGTTGTCATTCAGACTCTAGGAAATACCACCGGTTGTTATCGGTGAGCAATCACTGACGATGACTTTTGTGGAAACTCCTAGTGAGTAAAAATAATAATAATAGTTTTAGCTTTTAAACTGGGGTTTTGTTACATAACACAAGTGGCAGCTCGGATGGAGAGAATGATTGATGGATTAAGGATTGAATTTAGCGAGTAAACGGAAGTGATAGAATATCGTGATCTCTTGCAAAAGGGAATTCTGGTCTTGCCGGCCAGACTCTTTAATGGGGCAGTTATACTAAAAAGTCATCCACAAAAATCCCAGTGGATGCGCAAAATGCTAATTAAATAGAGCACGCCCACAGCCATCAGTATTTATGTCTCTCTTTATCTAATGCAGTAACCCACATCAAAAGGTATATCTCTTTCTGGTTCTCTGTAATTGTCCACTCTGTCTAACTAATAAATCTTCCATTTGAAATAACCGTTAGCATTCCTGTGAAGTTGATGAGACGATTGTATCGACCAGTGTGTATAATAATTTATACACACCTCAGATGACCGATATACAGCAGTTTTACTTAAATATTTAGATTTAACATAAACTGATAATCCAGTTCTTGACCGCTGACCCCCCCAACCCCAAAGTTATTCTTCTCTTCAAGTATTTTCAGGGTGTTGAAGCGCCATCGCAAGAAGTATGGGGGTATAGAGTATAATTTTATCGCAACATTTAGACTTGACAGCTACTACCACAGAGTGGACCTGGGAGTAATGGTAACGAAGGGAAGACTCTACGATCCATGCAGACATATATACAGACATATATAGAGACATACGCCGCTCATATTAATATAGATTTGATCATTTCATCAATTTATCATTTTTATATTATTTATGCAATTTCTTTTATTCATAATTCATTTTATATCTATTTATTATCTATATTTGTGTTATTTATTTGTTATAGATTTATATCATTATATTTATTCATTTGTTATATTCATTTATTATTTATCTTTTTAGCCACTCAGTCCATTCTTTAAATGCATTATTTTATTTTTACAGATCGGAGATCTTAATGGCTATTATCTCCCTTTGTGCTAAATATGCATTAATAGATTCAATTTCTATATAAGATTTTCTTTTCTTTTTCCCCTCTACCACTTGAGTTCAATTTAGAGATGATTGATGGACAAAGACTCATGGATCAAGTGTCAATAGACCATGCAACAATTTGAAGACGTGTTCAAATCTCAATCATTCAAGCCAATAAGACAGAAATGAAACCTTGTAATAAGAGAAGAAAAAGACAAAAACCGAAAATAACAAAAAACAAAAGAAAAAAAAACAATGATATTTATTCAATGTTAAGACATGTTAGTTTGTTAAATCTTTTGTCAATCCAAAATTTAAAAGATGGTTCAAATGAATCAACCGAGTGGCGAGAATATAGATAAAGAAATACAAACAATTGTCCATTCATCAAGATTTTAAAAGGTTGTTTCTTTATTAGACTCGATATCTGCGTGAAACGGTGCCCAGATCCTTTAACCGATGCTTGAAGTGTTCTTTTATGGAAAAAAGGATCCTTCATGAAAAGGTTTTTTTCCCTTCTTTCATCGTTTACATTTAATCAAGAAATGATTTATTTACTTTGGATCTTCAAGATTTACAAAGATCAAAATGCTTGTTAATAAATCGCAAGGGACCTTTATTATTTGCAGTTTTAATGCTTGTTTTTAATTATCCCGGGTCACGTGCGAAGGGAAACTTCTGTGCAGGTTCACAAATCGAGTTGCTAAGTTCGAACCAGGGCAGTGCAAAGGTTTGGTGATGCCCCGGTAATGCCCGGGATAAACTCCTTGATTCTGTGTCTGGTGGTACCAGATCAGGCTGTCTGAAAATACTAGATTCCTGACCTAAAATGCACCAAACATTGATGTTATTGTTTTTTTTTTCCTTTCCCTTTGCAAAACTCAATCATGTTCTGCAAAAACAAAAACAATAACTTTCCTCTACAAAACAACCAAACATATACATATATATATATACATATATACATATACATATACATATAAATATATATATATATATATATATATATATATATATATATATATATATATATATATATATATATATATTTCCTGAGTATGTAATTGAGTGGCATTATGGCTATGATTAACAGTAGGGGTGATAGGGTGTCTCTTTGGAAAATTACTCTTTGTATGTTGTCCTTCAACTAATATTTCCATTCTCCATGTTCCATTGCTTTCTGGATGAGATTTATAATCCTGTCGGCTATCTCCTACCTTTTTCAGCGTTCAATTGTCCATGCTTGAAGGATTCTGTCGTAGGCTTTTTAGTAGTCAATATATGCTATAGATATGTTGTTTTTCCTGCTTTTAACTTTTTTTCAGAATCTTTTGATATATGTATAACAGATCATGTATCCCTCTTTGCTCTTTCCGGCATCCTTTTGGTTACTCGGGGAGTAGCCCACACCTGTTCAGGGAATGGAAAATTTGCTCTCTCAATTGTACTGTTAGGCTTTTTACATTGTTGGTAAGCATGTTATTGGTCTATAATTGCTTGAGGGCGTTCTCCTCTTTGAGTCTTTTTGTATGAGCATCACTTTTTCTTTTAGTCATCCACTCTGGTACGTCTGTTTTATTGATACATCCTCTCAGTTTCTGTGCTAGCCTTTCATGTAGGGTCATGAATTTTTTGAACCAGTATGTATGGTGTTTTCGAGTTTGCCATTTTCTTTAGTGTTGTCTTAATAGTTTCTTCATTAATTTATGTTTCTTCTTCAATTTCTTGTAGTTTATCTTTCATGTTTTTCAGCTATTTAGCATTTTTTTGTGATCTTCAGTCTTTTCCCATATCTTGCTCCAGAAATGTTTTGTTTCTGTTGGGTCCGGTTGTTCTGTTGGTGTTTTTTCTCCGTTTATGTTTTTATAAAACTGGCTTTCATTGTTTTCAAAGGTCGTATTCTGTTTGTACTGTTCTGATTTGTATCTGTATTGTCTTCCTTCTTTTGCTGCTATCGTTTGGTTTAGTTAGTCATGTTTCTTATTTAGTCTTTCCTTGTGATTCACATTCCTGCTCTTCCATCGTTTACTGTTCTCCTTCATCCTATTTACGGTTTTAGCTTCCTTTTGAAGTTTGGTGATCTGGGTTGTTTGTAGTCTGATCTCCCATCCAGATTTCGTTTGTCCATTCTTTTGGCTATTCTTTCTTTACTCTTTTTAGTTTCATACTTACCGATTTTGCCTCCGCATATATCAAGTTGTTTCGGTCTGTGATAGTGTCTGTTGGGATGTACGCGCTACTCTGTTTATTTTCTGTGTTTCAACTTTTAACTTCTTCCAATCTTCTTTCTTTAGGAATGGGAGTTTTGTTTTGGTCTCGAACATGAATCGTTTGATGTTTTCCACTTTCGTGAGTTCTATGGTTTCATAGTCTTCGCTCTTTTCAGTTTCTGTGTTTATGTTTTTTTTCTTCTTTTTTTTACCATATTTAACCCCAAACAAGACGGAAGGGGTTACTGAGAATTAGAGTGTAGGTTTTGGGTGTCATCCTAAGTTGGGAGCTGCGTAGCAACATGTCTGTTTACATTAGTTTTAAACCTCTGCATGTCGGTACAGTCAGGGAAACAAGGAGCAGAGCAGGAGTTCCAGGGGCCGGCAGCACGAGGAAAGAAGCTATTGGAGTAGAAGGCACTCCGGCATCTGGGGACCACCACTGTGAATGGATGGGATTTTGCTGATTGTCGGATTGGTCTAGTGAATTTACATCGAAGGGGCACCAGAGCAGCCAGTTCATTGGAGCAGAATCCATTAAAGTATTTGTAAAACAAGGACAAGGATGCAACATTGCGGCGATTGGTGACTCTCTTTTGGACCTTGTCTAAGAGGGAGAGACTAGTGGACGATGCACCAGTCCAGATGTGGCAACAATACTCCATGCATGGGCGGATGGTGGCTTTGCCTGTCTTCTTCCAGGGAGTTTTCGTCAAGTGGTGTTTCTTGAACTGTCACACCATTTATCTTTTGTTTGATTTCAATTAATTCCATCTCCGAGAACTACCCTCCCTTGAGTATCTGCTTTGCTGTATCTGCTATCATTTGTTCCATTTTATGGTAGTCAGTCGAAATGTCCTATAGATCTTTCATACATTTCCAGTATCCTCCTTCTGTAGGGAAGCGACTTTTGTAGTAGCATTCCACTACCAGTCTATTCTCTTTTGGGGTCAATTTCTTTCTATGACTATTTGGTTTGTTCTTTTCATTCCTGTTTTCTAGTGTTTGGTCCGTGTCCTTTTCATACCTGGAAGTTTGTGATCTTTTTCCTGAAATTAAAGGAGCCAACATTCGTAGGATGCGGACCAGGTCCCCCATGTTGACCATCGATGGAGCACCTGCCCATCATGACACTCAGATCCTTCTTCTTAGTCCCACAGCATTTATTTGTAGACATTTATCATGGTTTGATGTTTGTGGCAACACCAAGCCCAGGCTTAGTTAACCCGTGATCCTGTCACAGGGATAGTGTTTCTCTCATTTTCATGAAGTTCAAAGTGCACTATCACACATACATGAAGACACATTTACGAATAAATTTTTTTTTTTAAATTAAAAAAGAAATAAATTATATATATATATATAAAAAATAAATAAAAATAATTTAAAAAAATAAACTAAAAAAAAAAATGGCAGTTTATATAAAAAAAATCGGTTTCGATTTTTTCTTTTAATAAAACATCATCGCATCCTTACATGTTTTAAAAGGTATTTTGATTTACCTTACCGCCTTGTTTTTAAAATTTATTTGGATGCTTTAAAAAAAGGTATGAACTCCTATATAAATATATATATATATATATATATATACACATATGTATGTTACCTTATAAGTTTTCTAGGATACTCTTAAATAATAATATAAAAAAGACAATATAACTCCCCTCCCATGTCTGTCTGATGAATTGATGCCAAGTTATCATACGTTCGATGAAGATTAAAAAATAACGGAAACTTTTTTCTCTCACGTGACTAATTACTTTTTTTTTGGATTTCAATTACTTTCAACTCAAACAAAAAGCAAAAATATTATTTCCCCCATCCCTAAAGAGAACTCTCAGAAGCTAGTTATTAGTTAACATTAAAATTCACAATAAAAATGACATTTGTATATCTACCAAAAAGACGTCTTCAATCGGTATGATTATTATTATTATTATTATTATTATTATTATTATTATTATTATTATTCGTTATCATTGTCTATTTATTTTGTTGCAATATGTTATTGTTATTATTTTTGCTATTTGAAAGCAAACTTCCTGGCCACGTTTGTGAAGAGAACTGGCATGGTATAATTTGCATGTAAGTAAACAGTGAATCGCAGTTGGGGATGTGGAAAACTATGAACAAGCATCCAACCAACATGTTTATGGCTGGAAGGATTTTCCTTTCGCTTCTGATCTCAACCCATGAAAGAGAGAGACATTAAACTCAGCAGGCTAAAGCTGTGGACACGTTGAGAAGCTTCAAGCTCTTCTGCAAAGAATCAAAGGGTAACTCACAAGGTCTTTGCTTCGCGACACAACATTTCTCAGAGTAAGCATTGAGAAGTACGGGGGTGAAGGGGAAAGAGTAAAAATGAAGACGTGGAGGGCGAGAGTGGTTTCAAAGAGAGGCTCGCCCGAAAAGTCTTTAAAACTTTCTCTGCCAGTGGGTTTGCTGTCAAGTGCAAGGAACTGCTTACTTCATGCCTTTTGTCGCACTTTTGTATTCTTTTGGTCTCTTTCTACTTCATCCCTGCCAACCTCTTTTGGATTATATCTATCTTTTGTCTATCACTTTTCCCACCTCAAATGCCTCTTTTCTATCAAGCATCAAAAGCTATAGAAAGAAAGACAAAATCAAGAAATTATGTAACCACTATTCTTATAAAGTTTACAATTTTTAATTAAAAATGTAGTTTTAAATTATTTAGAACTAGACGTTTACATCTTTTAACTTTCGGTACAACTTGATATACATTGTGTAGAAAGATGTTCCCTATTATTAGAAAGTAGTTCCCTATTATTAGAAAGAAGCTCCCTAATCTTGTAAAGTAGTTCCCTTTATTAGAAAGTTGTTCCCCATTATTGCAAAGTAGTTCCCTAATCTTCGAAAGTAGTTCCCTTTATTAAAAAGTAGTGCATTATTATTGGAAAGTAGTTCCTTATTATTAGAAAGTAGTTCTATATTATTAAATGCTCGGAATTTATTACTTAAATATAAGTCTTACAAGAAACGAATATATTTTAAGATATAGGATTTTATTTAGAATTTAACATGGGCGCCAGAATTCGCCATCAGCTTCTGAAACCACACGTAATAATCGATTGAGTTGCTGGGCTGAATAATTAGAATATTTGATATTCTATTCCATCAAGTTTAGCAACGTGGGATTGTTAATCTCCTTCATCATCATATATGGTTTAGCGTCCATTTCACATGCTGGCATGTGATGGACGGCTTTTAGAACTGACTTCCAAACTAACCTATCTCTGGCCAGGTATTTATTCTCTCAAGTCCATCCTCATCACTTTCTCCCATGTTTTTCTTGGCCTTCATCAGTGATCCTTCTACTTCAATTGTTCCACATCTACTAACCCAAGAATTCTCATCCATTCTTTCAATATGGCCAAACCATTGAAGCCTTTTGTTCTGAACGCATCTCCCTATATTGTTCAGATTTAATCTTCCCCTGAGTTTATCAGATCTAAACCTATCTTTAAGTATCATTCTCATATCAGTTCTTTCAATACAATGCACGTCCTCAACCCTCATTGCCCATGTTTCACTTTCATCACACTGCTTATACTGTCTGATAGACTCCTGGTTGAAAGTGGTAATGCTCTGCTGGTTAGTAATGGCAAAAGTTCCCTCAACTAACTCCATGCACCCTTACTTCTTGCTATCACACTAGCACCTTCTCCACCCTGTGCTCTAATGGTATCAGCAAGGTAACAACATTTCTGAACAACCTAAGATTCCCATTATTATCGTTGGAAATACAGACACCTGTCAGCAAGTAAAAGACGGTTAAGAAGTCGTGGAAGGACACACACATTTCATTTATTAATAGCTTGTCTATGACAAACTACAAAGACAGTAAATGAGAATGTCAGATATAAGATTAAACATATAGGATACATTGTTTTCATACAACAGAAGAATACACAAGCTATTCCTTTACAAAGCTGAAATGAAAGGGAATGTGCACTTACATTGTCTCATGGTGTCCTTTCTGTTAGTAGATGCGCCAAAGCCAGTTCCCTTCGAAAGGCATTCAGAGAGCAAATGAAGATGAAATCTGATCTTATTTCTAATCCATGATGGCGCTAGAGTTCTCAAAAAAAATCTATGTTTACCATGAGATTTGGGGATCTATCCCTTTTTCCCAAAATCTGGTCTGAAAAATAGTTTCTCTAACACTCGTCTCGACACAGTTATAAATTACTTATTATCACTAAATAAATACAATTTCTCAATAATTAAAGTTCTTGTTAAATTAAATAGTTAAGACATTAAATATGACAGAAGCGATTTTACTTTACTTACATGACAGAATGTGACACAGCATATATCCGCAATAGAAATGGTGGTACATATTTATTAAGTTTATTTCTTTCTACTTAAACTTTTTTACTATCAACTGAACCATGAAGTAAAAAAAAATTAAAATAAACTTTGTTTCTTAGCAAAAAGAATTATCTCCGTTACCCTTGATTGGTTATAAAATCAGAGTCCAGTACTTAGATTGAAAATTGATCCATGCAACGATGAGGATCATATTAGTCCTAATGTATAGTGTACAATGCTTTTAGGTTTGCATTACATGGATTGTGAGTGGTTAAAATGAAAATTCTCAAATGTTTGTTAATATGTTTTTGTCTGTTTGTGTGCTTTTTTCTTATTTACCACTTACCAACAGTAAAAGCCACTCGAGTATATGGGTTAATGAGATTGTTACTTGGATAGCTAACAACACTATGAGCAGATTGAAAAAGATGGAAGTAATAGACAAAATTGAACTACTTAAGAGGACGACCATGTTGTAGTCTGCACAGAAGCAGTCCCATGGTAATATGTTCCACAGATGAGAGTTCTTGGAAACAACTCTGTTCATGAAAATTCCGTTTGGTTTTAGATACATAGAGGAAGAAAGGAAAATTCTTTGCAGTGATGGTAGCAAGACAATTTCTGCCTGTGAATGATTTACAAGGAACCATGGATTAGAGCTCAGTCGAGCACTTTCCATGGAAATAACAACAGAGCAGAGAAAGACTAGCAACGAAGCTGTAGGGAAGAGAGAAAAAATCATCGCTCACTAGATTGTAAAGTTGATTTTATACTCTGTCAAGTCAGTAAAGAGTGCTCTGAGCGGTAGTTCCCAAGATGTGGCATCAGTACTCCATCTTAGAATGTATCTAACTCTTATACAGGTAGAGGATTGCGTCAGGAGTCAGGTGTTTTCTGGAGCGGTAGAATGATCCAACTATTTCTCCAGTGATCTTGACAACAGATTTGACGTAAGTCTTTCATTTCAGATCTGGAGTGGATATTATCTAACTACAATAAGACAAAAACGAATTATAAGGACTTATCATTTTGTAGGAATAATCATTTACCGATGTAGAGGTCATATTTATTCATTTTTCTTATCATGGGTTCCCTCAGGGTGCATGAAACTCCCTCACTGACATTTTTAAGTCATATTTTAATGAGATTTAAATCATAGTCAAATGACAATGTGTTCCTATTTACTTGCCTCCCCACGAGGAAAAAGTTAGACACAAGATCGGTTTTTAATATGAGGAAAATCCAGCTTCCCAAAAAGAGGCACTCTTGATTGGAAAAAAAAATTCTGTCAATCTAGAAGGATTTCTCCTTCACTGACCGAGGACAGAATACACTACGTGTAGCATCAGAACAGATACTACACTTTGTTCCTTGAAAAGAATGATTGCAAACAACCTCTACATGCAGCTACTACCATAAGAGAGAAGATAAGCAACTCTATAGTCACTGCTGCTATATGATATATTTGTTATATTTGATCTATATTTTTTCTTTCTTTCTTTCTTTCTTTCTTTATATCTACATTCATTTTCTACATCTTTCTTTTTATGTGTCTTTATTTCTATTTCTCTTTTTAAGTTCCCTCTTTCCACATCTCTTGTTTTATATCTGTTTTTCTTTACATATCTCTTAGATATTTTTCTTTTTTCACATCATTTTTTTTTTACATATTTTCTTTATTATTTTCTTTGTTTCTTGCTAATTCGTTCTTACCAACTGTTTCCTCCGTTTTTTTATTTATGTCATTCTATATTGTTTTTTTTTCTTTCCTTTTTCTGTGACTTTTCTTTTTTCCTTTCTTCCCTGTTTCTTTCTTTCCCGTTTCTTTCAATCCTATTTCTTTCTTTCTATTTTTCTCTTCTCTTTCTTTCTTTTTATACCTCTTTCTTTACTTCTTGTTCTGTAATTTTTCCACTTCAAGTTTCTCACGATTGATCTCTATGTCTTTTCTTTCTCTCTCTTCTGTTTGTTTGTTTCTTTTTTTATTTTAATACTTCTTCTCTTCTTTTATTTTTCATGTTCCTCACATCTGATATCTGTATCTTTTCTTTCTCGCACATTTTTTTCTTTCTTTCTTTCCTGATTCTTGGTCTTTTTTCTTTCTTTCTTTCCTGATTCTTGGTCTTTTTTTCTTTCTTTCTTTCCTGATTCTTGGTCTTTTTTTCTTTCTATTCATACATCTTCTTTTACTTCTTTTTCTGTCATGTTTTCACTTCACATTTCTCATGTCCTTTCTTTCTCTCTCCTTTTTTTCTTTCTTTCTTTCCACACCCTTTTCCTTGACTTAGTTTTTCATCATCTTTTCAAGTCTTATCTCTATATTTTTCTTCTTTTATTTCTCACATGTTTCTTTCATTCTTGGTTTGCTTCTTTTATTTACTTGCCTCTTCATCTTTCCTCTCTTTTTCTCTATTTCCAAATTTCTTTTATCATTCTTTTTGTTTTCTTTATTTTCCCACATATTTTCTCTATTTTCTTTCTTCATTCAAATGTATATTTTATGTTCTGCTTTTACCTTTCTTTCAATGTTTCTTACTTTACTTATATATCACTTATCTATTTTCTTTCATTCCATAATGTTAATTTATATCCTTTTTATTTCCTTTTCTTTTCGCCTTTTCTTTTCCTTTCTTTCTATTTTCCCTTTTCTATTTTTTCTCCATTTCTTTCTTTCTTTTCTTTTGATTTCTTCCTTTTAGCTTTCTTTTGTCTTTCTTTCTCCTTTTCTTTTTCTGCCTTTTTCTTTTTTTTTGTTCTTTCCCTGCATCTACTTCTACTTCTTCTTGTCATTTTTCTTCTCTCTTTTCTCACGTTTAATCTTTCATTTCTTTCTCTCCTTGAACCTTTTCATCTCTTTTATGATTCCATTTGACATCTTGCCTAGGACATAACTCCATTCTCCAACTATGCATATGAAACAAGCACATGTTCAAAGACAGTAACCTGCATTTAGCTCAAGAGAACTTATGCTCATTCACCAGATTTATACCCCACGGTTTCGGGAGAAAAGTTCATGTTAAGGAAGAAAGTCAGGGATACAGTTTCATCAAAATATAAATCATTTGCACTATACTCAGCGCAACATAAAAGAAAGTGAATCAACATTTCTTCATCATCAAACATCATTACACTCGTTTTATTTTTTACTTTTGTTCAACCCAAATAAGTGAAAGGGGTTACTGTAATAGGGGCCAGATTTATAGGGGCTACTGGGTGGGGATTTGGGCAGCAATATTTTTGCTCACATAACATTTAAATTTCTGCACATTGATACGGTCGAGGAAACAGGGAGCAGGAAAGTAATTTCAAAGGCAAGCGGCTCGAGGTAAGAACCTATCAGAATAGAACATCTTTCGGCATCTGGGGACCTCTACAGGTAAATGGTGGAATTTTTCTGCTAGTCGGGTGGTCCGGGGGTATTTTTCCTTATTTATTGAGGGGGTAGAAGTTCAGTAGAGCACATGCCATAGAAGTACTGCTAAAACAAGCACAGGGATGCAACACTGGGGTGATGCGACAGGGGTTGAAGTTTGGCAGACAGTGCAGGACCATTAGGTTAGACATTCCTTTTTTCACCTCATTCAAAAGGGAGAGGCTAGTGGTTGGTGCATGAGCCCGGATGTTGCAACAATATCCATGCATGGGTGAATCGTGTCTGTTTTATGAGATATCAATAATCTTCGGGTTATGTAAAATGATTACTTGTATATGATGAATTGAATACTAGTTGCTAAATGATATGAAGCTGGGAGGGCTTGTGGGTTTATACCTCTCCCAATGATATTGATGCATACTTCAATAATAATAGATCAGATAGGATTTGATTCAATAGTCTGTGACAATATTCATTAAGCTAATCATGTTCCTAAATAAACTGGATTAAACTGGTTAAATAAATAAAAAAAAATCCAGAACCTTTTTAAGTGAAATAAATATGAAATACACACTAGAATATCCAAAACTGGTTCGAAATACTGAGACAACCTTTGATCCTTTTATAACATAAAATAATACCACTATACTGAAAACTGTGAAACTGTGTGTATACTAAAACTATATACAAAGTTTTGAAGCAGTCAGACCAAAGATAATTGAGGAAATTTATTTTAAATATGATGAGTGGTTACCTCCCTTGTTGGAGATGATAACCCTTGGCAAAAACGTTTACAGTCTAAGATTATCTCCCTTGAACAAGAACTCTCCAGTCTATAGATAACTGTACATATTTATCTATTCTTGTACTAAGCTATTCTAAGTTGAATAAAGCTTTATGAGTTATATCGATTTATCACGTCTTTATTACAAGAGGGTGGGCAAACTGAGTAATATCTTAAAAGAATATGAATATGAGTGTATATCCTCTGTCAAAAAGTACGGTAGAAATAATGCTTCGCCAGTGTTCGCACTAATATTCATATAAATAATGTCTCAATTGGTGAAGTTAAAAAGAAAGAAAGAAAACGTCTCAAACTAGAAAGTTTTAAAAAAGAAAAAACAAAGAAGAAAACGTATCAATCGGTATAGAAAGAAGAAAAGAAAGAAGAAACAAAAACGTCTCATTATAGAAATAGAGTATTGATTTACTCCTCTCCAGGAGTTAGGCACAAGGCCAGTTTTTATCTTACTCCCACAAGTAAGATGTGACCCAAGGTCGGATCGAGAAAGTGGGATTTAAAAATTGCCTGGGCAGCCCCGTCGGCATTCTCCGGTAGGGGCGCTTCAGGCAGTAAGCAAGAAACTTACTCCTCCCCAAAGAGGGGAGGCGAAGCCTGGGAGGGTGGACCTCCTAGAACTGCACAAGACAGACCCATAGACCGGCGTAAATCAAGCCCGAAGGCCAAGACAATACCAGTCTATGAGGTGAAGTATCCATCGGAACAGATACTACACTTTGATCTTAGCCAAAAGGCCAAGAAAGTAGAGGATTTCTAAAGACTTGCTATTCTAAAAAAATCCTAAACATAATCTCTTCTTGTAATACCTTATTCTAAGCGTAATAAGTCTTGATAAGCTACATAGCTGTTTCATGTCTTTATTCCATGGAAATTGTAAAAACCGAGAGATATCTTAAACTAATCACCGAGTATATATATTTTCTGAATGCGCTGATTTCTATAGGTGTAATTCTGTTTAGATAATGTTAATCAATTTACAAATATTTGTTTTAGAAAGTCATTCTAATTGGACCGGCTTTACTTTATAGAATTTTGTTTTGCTCTTTTTTGTTTTTCGAAATTTACACCATTTCCTGTCGATTAATCTCGTAATGGCTGAATATATTTCCATCGGGTGCGAATACCATTCTCCACAATGGAATCAAATATTGATCACTTCGCCAATAGAAAAAGGGTTTATTATAAAACGATCGTTTCTGTTATCTATGGTAGGATGCGCACGCACAAATAACAAGCAATGAATATCTAAGTGGAAAGTTTGAGTGAACATTGGCATAATTATCCAATGCCAGAAATAATCAAATAGACATAATTGCTCTGATGAAGTGATTTGAATGTAAGTGTTAAAGCAATTACTCTCCTGCTAAGAAGGAAATAAAAGACTTTTACAAAGTATTTATCATGGCTCGATTCAATTGAACTCTTTTTAATCGGCTGTTGAAAACATTTTTAGGAGAAGAATAACAAGATATTTGCTGAAGAGTTAATTGAAAAAATTACAAGTATCCTTGTAGAAACAAGACCGTAAGTCAGTCGTGAAGCTGCATATCTACGCCTGACAGCATAAGGATGAGCCAAAGGTTTATCTGGGTCTTACTTCTCCATATTAGATGAAGTATTTCTCAAGTTATGCCATGGAAAAGTTGATAACTCAAAAACTATTTATCTGATAAGGCTGACATTTGCATGGTGCTTACTGTTACAAAGAGCAGCAGAACCATACATCAAATTTGGAAAAAATCGCAAGTTAAAATTCAGTCGAAATTTCAACAGTGACCGAACATTTCTATGTCATATTAAATGCGGGATTTCATTGGCTACAATATGGGCCAATTAGCAAGTCTCTATCATGAGCAGAACTTAAGTTATCATCAAAAGTGTTATTTTCACCTTTACTGTGACTTTGACCTTTGACCTAGATATCCCAAAATTAAATCAGTTACAAGTTAGACCATGACCGATATTTTGACCAAATTTGGTGACGATTGATCAAGCGGTGTGGACGCTACGTTGTACACAATCAAACAGTTACAACCTCGACTTAAAACATAACCTTCGCCTTAGCAGAGGTAATTAAAGGACAATTGATTGATTCGCTTTGTTCGCTTTGTTTCATGGCATATCAACCTTTTTACGATTATTTACCGCGAAATCCAGTAACTTTGTATACGTTTTCATGCTGCAAGTTCTTTATATCTTCAAATATTTATTCATCGTATAAATTGCTGTTATAATTAATTCTTTTCATTCGGTAATTTTTTTTATTTTATACATATTTTATCACATGTCCGACCTGTACTCTTGTATGGCTGTGAAACATGAGCGACGACGAAACGTCAAAACGACACGATCCTGGCTACAACGCATCGAATAGAGAAAATTGCCAGTCTCAATGTAACGGTTTCCATGAGAAATTGCGTCACACAACGACGTCTTAACTAGTACGACCACATAACCCGTCGTCACTCATCTGAAACGCTCCAAAGTATGTCCCACATCAATGTCGGTAAGCCACGTAAGACCTGAAGGGGATCAGTTGATGACGACCTGATCCTAGTGGGTGGTACAAGAAAAATGGCAACAGACAGACGTTGGAAGTCATTCACGAAACGTCTAACCTCAACATGAGACAAGACGAAAAAAATAAAAATGATAATAACAATAATTTGGATAATGTTTATATTTTCTATTTGTTAAGATTTTTACATTTCTTATCCAGCATAGATGTTATCCTATAAAATGAATCAGTTGGGCTGCTGCGGTCATGTAGAGCGTTTGACCTCCTGGATAAACCGTTGTAGAATCATGGAGGTCAAGAATTGCAGGAAGATTGTCCGGCCAAGGAAGACCTGAAAGCAAGTGATTGGATCAAAACCGTTCAGAGTGGTGTTTGGAGACAGTTGGGCCACTGAACTGTAAGGAATGAAGAGGGAACTTGTGAAATATAATAAAATGTCTGATCACATGGACAAGAGAAAAGTGATTTTAAACGGAGAGAGGGGTGGGGGAGATTCATTGATTTTCGGAAGGATATAGTGCTGTAGCATGCTTGGCACGGTGAGAAAGAGTAAGTTACTGTTATGTTAAGCAACTGCTGTTCTCTCTCTACTTCTCTAACGCCACGTTTTCTTTTTCCCTCTAAAAAGCATCACAAGAAAGTGGAAACGGGATATACTTAAGACCATTGTCTACACGGACGTGCGAAAAACCAGGACATATTACGAAATCACAATTCAAAAATTAAAAAATATTGGATTATTTGGATTATTCGGACTATTGTTCTTATCTTGGATGTTATTCTCACAACGTTTCGGCCGATGTAACCTGACCTTCTTCAGGTGCGTCTTGTCCAACTCGAGAATCTTTATGTCGAACTCGGGAATCTGTACGGAATTTCAAATGGAACCCTTTATTAAATCCATGGGGGTAGCTTGCTATTGTTCGATCAGCGATGACCAGACAGAAGTCTTAAGTAATTCACAATTATATACTTAATATCGCTTTTACTGAAGATTGAACCTTCAATCTCCAGAAAACTGTCATTTAGAACTGATAATCACTTAGCACTTATATCCGTTGCGCCACGAATTAAAGAAAGGATCCAGTCTGAAATTCTGTACAGATTCTTGAGTCCAACATAAAAATTTCTGAGTTCAACAAGTTGCACCTGAAGAAGGTCAGAGGTTACATCGGCCGAAACGTTGTGAGAATAACATCCAAGATGAGAACAGTAGTCCAAATAATACAAATTATCAATCTTTATCAAAAAAATTCCAAAACATAAAATAACGTTCATTAACCGATTAGAAATCTTCCTCTGTGATTTATCATTTCTTGTCATTAGAAAGGTTTTAAGTCGTACACCTTGGTCCAGCACTGATAACTTAAAAAAGATCATACGAGATCATACTACACTTCATCTTTTCTGTCCTTGGTCAGTGAAGGAGAAATCCTTCATGACTGAGAATTTTTATTATTTTTCTGCAAATCCAGAGTGCCCCGTTTTGGGGAGCTGTGTTTTTCTCACATTAAAAACTGACCTTATGTCTACCTCTTCCACCTGTAGGGAGGCAAATAAATAGGTACTCTCAGTGTATTGCAATTATAAAGGCGTTTGAAAATGATCCACTAATCCAGAATGGATAGTTTAAAAGGATCACATGGAAATTCTCTTAAAGTACTGGCATTGTGTTGAATGGCTGTGGACTTTTAAATTCTTTCTGTATATTTTATATATATGCAGTTTTGTAGGTAATATAGAGTACCCCATCTCCACCCTAAAAAGATCATCCATGGAATCGTTAATAAAATTTACAATCCTTTCTGTAATCCAATCATATTTGATACAAATAAACTGCAGTCTATGTCTGACTTGTCCACCAAGTATCAGTCGTGAATATCCAACAGTCTGTTTTCAAACGATATGACCTGTGCAAACAATATGACCTTTTCTATTTTATGAAAAAACTGAAAATAATTGGCTACATGTTTCGCTCAAAAATTAGTTGAGCCTTCTTTCTTTCAATACATTGTTTCCTAATTAATTTAACTTAACTAACTAACTAATATCGCACCAGTAAAATACCTTATAGTGTCACAGATATGCCTAAAATAAAACAATCAAACCAAACCGACGGTCCTTGGCCCACCATTGCCTCGAACACGAACCCCATCTACCAGTCAAATTATTTCAACCAAAAGGCAATATTTGACAAACACATGCAATCAATATGACCGCTTTTTTGTCTCAATTGACGACTTATTGCCACTTAGTAAACTATAGCAACCAACCTAGAAATCGTTAATAAAATTCACAATCCTTTCTGCAATCCAACCATATTTGGTACAAATAAACTGCAGTCTATGTCTGACTTGTCCACCAAGTGTCAGTCGTGAATGTCCAACAGTCTGATACGCTCTTTTCTTGACACTACCCTGATTTGGGTTGTGATGGCCTCTTCAGTTAGGGAATAGTCTGATGATTGTTTTGATATATATATTACATTTAAAATAAAACCGCAAATAATAATCTGGTGTGTGAAGCCCATTCAGGATCACACTTCCTACTGATGAGATGATCATCAAAGTGTCCCCACATATCATTAAACGGCGATAAAACAAAGACTGTTAGGCATTTATGAATGAAAGTCAGGCATAGACGGAAGTTTATTTATACCAAATATGGCTGGATTTTTAGGTCATCCATTGGTTGTATGAAATATTTTAGTCTGTTATATATACATGCATATGTACTTAAAATGGAGATGTGTATAATCTGTACGATTTCGATAACTCCATTAATTTCCAAAATACTTTCTTCAGTTTTCTAAAAAAATGATCGAATTTAGAATTTTTATTTTTATTTATGGCTGACGAGAAAAACAATTTTTTTTTGTAGAAAAACCTTATTAACCATTTTTGTTGACCATTCCGATTCTATTTGAAAACTTGGGTTTCTTTTATTATTTATTTATTAACTTTTTCCTGATATTCATTTCATTATTGTTGTCTGTTTTTTGTTAGAGTTTTTTTTTGTCGGATATAGATTGTATCCTTAATAATTTGGAAGTGTTTTTCTTACTTGATTAGGCCATGAACAGAATAAAACAAATAAATGATGTAAAAATAAAACAATTAAAAAACAAAAAGCGCT
>OY744521.1:73821294-73846294 GCA_963556195.1 Sepiola atlantica
TTTGAAAAAACTTTTTTTCCAAATATAACTAAAAGGGAAGGATTAGATTATTATTCTGCCCGATGAGATCTCACCTTTTAACAGCTGTTGATCGATAACATCGACATGACTGTCGCAGATTATATACATCTATGTATAAACAAAAATTATCATATGTATAAAAGCTCTATTTGATATTGAACAATATAAGCCCAGTTGAAATTCTTTAGATTTCATGTTCGGGTAATATGATTATTCCCTTAGGTCATATTTGGAAAAAAATTTTTTTCCAAATATGACCTAAAGGGAAGGATTAGATTATTATTCTGCCCGATGAGATCTCACCTTTTAACAGCTGTTGATCGATAACATCGACATGACTGTCACAGATTATGTACATCTATGTATAAACAAAAATAATCATATGTATAAAAGCTCTATTTGATATTGAACAATATAAGCCCGGTCGAAATTCTTTAGATTTTTATTCTGTGGATGTTTAGTTTACCGTGATTACTATATAATATATATATATATATATATATATATATATATATATATATATATATATATAAATAAATATTAAATTATTTATATTTTATTTATATATATATTAATAAATAAGATTATATAAACATTAGAACAGCCTACGCAGACTAACCTGCATTTCGATGTTAGTACACATCTACACGACAGTAAAAGCAACTCAATCAAGAGTTAATTTAACTGTCCCGTAGATGTGTACTAACATCAAAACATAGGTTAGTTTTTATTTTTATAAAGCTCTACTTAGTATTGAGCACTTTTCAAAAAATATTGGCTTTAAGTTCATTTTATTAACATATGTGAACTTAATTAATATATATATATATATATATATATACATACATATATATATATATAGTAATGGTGTTACTAAATATCAAGTCAAATTAACATGATACCGTCGGTTCAAGCCAGTGTGATTACAAAATCAACGAATCGCACAGGCTATCCACAGTCATGTTTGAAAACTTCGGTTTTAAAAGTTCGGTTTGAAAAGTTGAGGGGGTCCCGTGTCGGTCTGAAATGAGCGTACACTGTTGTCTTTAAAATATACTTTATATATTTATTTTTATTTTTCCAGATTTAGGTAATTAAATCAGTGGGTTTCATTAATAGAAACCAAGTCAGAGGGAATATCCCTATTTTTTATTGTTTTGTTGCATAATTTTTCTGAATAAAACCCTTTGATTCAATTGCCTATATATATATATATATATATATATATATATATATATATATATATATATATATATATATATATATAAACACAGGGATTGGACAAAATAATGGAAATCCAGTCTTGTGAAGCTCTCAGCGAACAGTTTTTGTGGAAATGGAATTATCCAGATGATTTTTAAGCTCTGCTGTCATATTACGATCTTTTTCAGACAGCTTCGGCTTTCTTCCAGAATTTTGTTTAGAGGATGATGTTTATCCCTTCTTTTTCATAGGCTGTCATCACCTTTGAGACAGTTCCTCTCGATACGGCTACCATCTCATCCACCTCTGTTACTGTAGCACTACCATACGGGTACCAACAATATGCCCGCTTTAAAAAAACTGATAGATCCCTCATTTAAATTTTTCTAATATGCACGATCTGAATTAAAATATAAATTTAACCAATTCAGAACAATAATAAAAAAATGAAAACAACATTTTAGAAATTTTTTTCAAATTTTATAGGTGTTTTAAAATTGATGCAAAATTCACACATGGTTTTTCTTTTATTTTGTCCAACCCCTGTATATCAATATGATATAGTTATCCACGGACATGTGTTTCGTCGTCTCTACGACTTATCAGTATGGCTAGATGTAGCAAAATTCTGAACCGTGATCCCAGTGATTCGCGTCTGGGGCTCTACTGACTGAGCTACGATACTGCTAGTGGCAGTTGGAGAAATTATAACATATTTAAATGAAACTATTCATTTATTTATATATTTTTTACAATACTGATAACCGAACATACTCAATTATTTTTGGAAGAGTATTGTTTTAACGTAACCATAATTTCCTCCATTATATATATATATATATATATATATATATATATATATATATATATATATATATATATATTTATATATAATTTATTGGGAATAAAAATTGACCAGAGTGCTCAATTATTGCAGTAAAAGCCTAATATATTAACTCAATAAAATATTTACATATTGGATTATGTCATGCTGATGAATCAGCACTTCTTTCCCTAAAGTCTTTTCCTATCTACTTTAATAGCACAAAATACATGCTAAAATATACTTTAGTTCTGGGATTGAGTTATGTTTGAAAAGAATTCTGTTGTAAACGTGTTAATTAGCCATAATCTATAATTAACTGAACAATTCACCATGTCTCTTCTAGCTTTCTATGTATTTCCCTCGCCCCTTCTCACTCTACGTTGATTCACTTCTCTAATATTTCTTAATTTCACAGTGAGCATTTAGATAAAGAATGAATCTTTTTTTTAGTATTGTCATCTAATTTACATATATGTGTCTGTAGACAACACAAACATATATGTAAATTAGATAGCAAAATAATAAGTCTCTTTACTTCTATATAAGAATAATAAATAATAAAAATTATTCTATTGAAAGGAATATGGAGCATGAAGTAAGTTAGAATAATATCATAGGAGCACTAGGAGCAATCCCCAAAAAACTTGGAAAAAAGACTGGGAGAAATTGGAATCATAGGGATCATTGAAACTATACAAAGAACGGCAATGATCAAAACAGCTGCAATCTTAAGAAAAATCATTGAATGAGGTAATCAACCCGCATAAGCTACGAAGGGTCACATGGAATCTACAACAGGAAGAAAACAAAACCACAGAAAGAACACATCACAAACAAAGGAACAGACAATGCATAAAACATCACTTTATAAGCCCCCCTCCCAATATATTACACCTGCCTCAACTGACACGGCACAAAAATGAACTAATGAACAGAAATAGTAAGAAACACCATAAGCTACCCCTCTCCCCCCCCAAATAAAAATTTTAAAAAATTAATTTTAAAAAAATAAAAATAAAAAATAAATAATAATAATAATAAAAAGGAAAAAAAAATTATACCAGCCTTGGCTGACACCACACAAAATATTTGCATACGGTCAAGGAGGATAAGAAGACCGAGGAGAGACAGCACAAGCCAGACCTCCACTGGATATGCAGAGAGTGCTGGGACCTTGGAGAGGCTTATTGCCATTCAAATCCCGGAGAAGACCAATGTTCCTTACCAGCGAGAAATCAATGGTAAACGGATGTTGTGATACTGGTGACCTGTGTGAGAACTCCTAGTGAGTACAAATAATAATAATAATAATAATAATAATAATAATAATAATAATAATAATGAAAGAAGAACTTCAAGAAATCGAAGAAGGAACAGAAACAGAAATCAATGAAAAACCGCTCAAGACAACCCTAAAGAATATGGTAAACTGAAAAGCGCCAGGCCACGATGGAATACATGCATACTGGTTTAAAAAATTCATGACCTTACATGAAAGACTAACATAAAAACTTAGAGGATGTATCCACAAAACGGATGTACTAGAATGGATGAGCAAAGGAACAACTATGTTAATACAGAAAGACCCCGAAAAGAGAACGACTCCAAGCAACTACAGACCAATAACCTGTTTACCAACCATGTGGAAGATCCTAACGGCACAACTGAGGGAACAGATCTACCACTCCCGTAATAATCGTGGACTGCTTCGCTGTGAACAAAAAGGGATGCCGGAAAGAAAATAGAGTGGTGCACGTCATGTTATACATAGATCAAAAGATCCTGAAGGAGGTAAAAAGCAGGAAAAGGAACATCGTCATAAATTTACTATAAGAAAGCCTATCAATGGATAATTGAATGCTTAAGAATGTACAAGATATCTGACAAGATTATCAAAATTATAAAGAAAGCAATGGGAACATGGAGACTGGAACTAACAGCTGGAGGACAACACCTGACTGAGATAAGAATACAGAGAGGCATCTTCCAAGGAGACTCTCTATCACCACTACTGTTTATCATATCCATAAGGCCACTCGACTACATCCTTAGCAAATGTAATACCGGATACAAGTTTACAGACACAGAACAAAGAATAACCCACCTCATGCATATGGATGACCTGAAACTATTTGCAAAAAGCAAAAAGGAATTGGAAAAGCTGATAAACACGACCAGAATCTTAAGCCAGGATATCTAAATGGAATTCGGAATAGAAAAGTGTGCATTGCTTGGGATGAAAAATGGAAAACTGGAGACATCAGATGGCATGGAACTGCCCAACCAAGAGAGGATGATGGCATTTGGTGAACATGCTATCTACAAATATTTGGGAGTTCGAACAGCAGACACCATCAAATCTACAGAAATTAAAAGATTGGATAAGAATACTGGAGAAGAACAAGGAAACTCGTAGAAACAAAATCATATAGTAGAAATCTAATTGAAGGAATAAACACCTGGGAAGTACCATTAATAAAATATGCTAGACCAAAGAAGAACTTAGGCATCTTGACCAGAAGACGAGGAAACTAATAACGATGCACAACGCGCTACACCCGAAAGATAATACTGACCGATTCTACGTGAAAAGGAACAAAGAAGGAAGAGAACTGATAAGTATAGAAGATTGTGTGGAAGACACAAAAAATACTTGGAAAATACATAACTCAGAACACAGAAAGAGGCACCGTCAAAAACAAAAAGACAAGAAAAGTGGAAAGAGAAACAGCTACATGGATGATTTATAAGAATGACAAGAGAAGAGAATCATGAAAACACATATACATGGCTAAGAAAAGGACACTTGAACAGAGAAACTAAATCACTACTGACAGCTGCACAGAACAATGCGATAAGAACTAACTATATTAAAGCTAAAATAGTTTTTGTGATTTTTTATAGCGATAGAAACAAAGCTGTTTTTCTTAGTATTTTTTCACTTCCTAAGCGGTAAAGAACATTGCATTCAGTCTCACTTTTTAATATAGGATCTGTCATTATTTCTTTATTTTTTTTATATATATTTATTAATTAATTTTTATGTACATAAAAGGAATCCATAGACACATGTTTCTGGCTATCAGTTATTATTAGCATGACTATCCTGGGCAAGGATCGAACATCCGATATTGCTGTCTACAGTTTGGCGTTTTATCACTAGACCACAAACACCTTACATTAAAGCTAAAATAGATAACACCCAGGAAAAGAGTAAATGTAGACTCTCTGGACAAAGAGACGAAATAGTAAACCATGTAATAAGTGAATACAGCAAATTAGCCCAAAAAGAATATAAGAACAGACATGACTCTGTGGGGAAAGCAGTACACTGGGAACTATGCAAAACGATTAGATTTTGAACATGCAGACAAATAGTACAGACACAAACTGAAGCTAGTACTGGAAAACGAAAATCACAAAGTTCTCTGGGACATTGAGATACAAAGGAGGAAAGAAACTGCCAAATTGTAGATTTTGCTGTCCCAGCTGAAAGAGACGGAAAAATGAAGCAAATTCACGGAGCTTGCTGGAGAACTGAAAGGAATATGGAACATGAAGAAAGTCAATATAATACCAATAATTCTAGGAGTACTAGGAATAGTCCCGAAAAAACTGGAAAAAAGACTAGGAGAAATTGGAATCTAGGGTAAGTCTGATACTATACAACGAGCGCCAATGATGAAAACAGTTGAAAACTTAAGGAAAATCCTCAAATGCGGAAACCAACCCATATCAACTAAAAACACTAACCAGCCACATGAAAACTGCAACAGAACTAAAACAAAAAGATGGAAGGAACAGCACATGAACCCAAGGGAATTGAAATTGCAAGAAATCTTAATAAACGAGGCTGATACCACACAAATAGCTATAAAGGGTCAAAGAGGATGGAAAAGTCGAGAAGGGAGAGCACTAATCAGACCTCCACTGGAAGAGTGCAGGGAGTACTGAGGCCTTGGGGGCGGACTTATTGAAGTCCCAGTGAAGACCAATGCCATCGAGAAATCAATGGCAAGCGGCTTTGAAATAATGTAAAGTCATTTGCAAAGGTTACCGAAAGAGTGGGAGAGTACTGGCAATCTGGGGAGACTTGTTGATACTATGACTCCAGAGAACACCACCGGTTATTATCAGTGAGTAATCTCTGATGCTGACCTATGTGAGAACTCCTAGTGAGTACAAATAATAATAATAATAAAAATTGTAGAATAAATAGGTATGTGTATATGTTTATATATTTGTATGTAAAGGATTCACTTCTAAACTAATTAAACGATTATTATGGATTTAAGAAGAGAGTTGTTATGCATAAGGGTGGATAATGTGGGCTATATTTAATTGAGTTTTATGCAAAGGAGACAAAAAAAGAAAGGGAGTGGCGGCCCTTTATTAAAATTCAGATACCTCCTATTTTTATTAAATTATAACAATATTCGACTTATTCACAATATTTCAGATTTGCATTAAATTTGATCCAGTCCTTAGACACTAAAGAACCAGTATTCCCTGAATTCCAAAATCTTCTTAAGACCTCTTAAGCTTAAAGCTTAAATTTTAGACATTTTTTTTGATAGAAAATCATTTAATGCATTTAGATAAAACTTGGAATAAGCATTCTAGACATAAGCTTTAGTATCATTTATTTTTGCCCATCCTGGAACGGGTATTTTTCTAGTATATATATATATATATATATAGTTATCCACAGACACATGTTTAATTGCTTCTACGACTCATCAGTGTGACTAGACATAGCGAGATTCAAAACTGGGACCCCAGTGGTTGGCATCCAGTGCTCTACCAATTGAGCTATGAAACTGCTAGTAGCAGAAATTATATTGTATTTAAATAACGCTATTGATTTATCTATATTTTTTACAATACTGTTCACTGAAAGTACTCATTTCTTTTTATAGAAGAGTATTGCTTAATGCTAAGTAGAAACCATCAGTTCCTCCACCAGATTGCTCCACACATATGAAGAGCGTATATATACATATATATGAAATATAGGTGTCCACCATGTTTCGTTATCTCTATGACTCTAAGTGCGGCTAGACATAAGGAGATCTGAAACTATGACGTCATTTTTAAAAAAATTTCGAATGAAATCAAAGTAGAATAAATAATAACAGTAATTGTGACCCAACAGGTTACAGATATGTTAAGTAATATATATATATATATATATATATATATATATATATATATATATATATATTTTTGTTTTTATATACATACATATACGTTTCATCCTTTAGGGAATCGTCAGTGTAGAGATAATTATTCATACCAGTTGCAGAATTCGGAACACCGGTACACCAGTCATGTTATAACCCAAATTCCGACGCCTTAATCCACTCAGCCACTGTGAACAATCTGAATTAATCAGCGAGAGTTTAAACCTGTTATAGGCAGATGTCGTCAAGAGTGTTCAACTACTGAAAAAACATGCATTATATATATATATATATATATATATATATATATATATATATATATATATATTCTAGTCAAACCGTTAGTGTTTAATTTTAATAGATGTATAATTCCAGAGCATTTATGAATAGCTAATAGAAAAAGCAGATTCGAGTGACTATATCTATTTTCCAATAAGGAGAGTTTTTTTTACGGCCGCTTCTTAATTTGTCCAGACAATCAAGGTTTTCAAGCATATCTTGAATCTTCGTAAGAAAAAGAAACAGCAAAGTATTTAAAAAATGAAAACTTACTTTAGAAAACATTTCTCCTCAATTTTTTCCCAAACCACATGTGTATTTATTCTAAAAACTAACGCCATCTTTGATTTTACCAGAGAGAACCAAAACACATTTGTGTACCCCTATCTATCTATCTAATTATATATATATATATATATATATATATATATATATATATATATATATAATGTGTGTGTATGTGTTTTTCTCTTGGTTTCATTTTACTTCAGTCGAAGATCTCAGAAATCAAGGGGCCTCTTCCTGGGGCTAACACTTGATCTCTATATGAGATACATAGATATTCAAATATTCCATTAATCTTTGTGTTTATCTCTCAAAGGTTGAGTTAGTAAAGAAGTTAAGAACATTGATTTTTCTCTACCCAATTGACCAGTTAACTATGTTATAGTATATCTTTGTTTTGGTCTTACCATATTCCAGGACAAGAATTCATCTAGTCTGGTGGAGTATCCAGCTAAGTGCTGTTACTTGAGGTAACATCACTATGAGAAGGTGCACCATTCCTCATATGAGCCAGTGTATAGCTGTGTGGAGGGGATTTTATGTGGGCTTCGAATACTATGTTATTTTGAATATTTAGTCAATTTACTTGTAGGGTTGAGTATCCTCATGTCAGGTTGTCCTGACAAACCCTTGTACAAAGAGACCGAAGACACTCGAGGATGATGTCTAGTATGTGATTCAAACTCTTCAGTAATTCAAACTGTGTGTGTGTGTGTGAAATGTGAATCTATCTGCTTCCTAACTACTTTTATATTATTACACCTTAGAGCATGAAATTTACTTTAAAACTTACACAAATTTTATATATGCTTTTTCGTTAAATATAAATTAATATAGAATGGCCCAATCATGTTCCGAACTAGCGTCTCAACTACACACATAGCAGGAATTCTTTTTATTTATTTATATACTTAAAAAAATTGTTTCTCTTTTTTCAAATTTCAATTCTGACTTCCTAATTATTTGTTGTTGTTGTTGTTGAATAGGTCAATAGCAACTTGACAGCAACGATTAACCCCTGGAATTGCTTTTAACATCCAACATTAAAACTTTTTGATTTAGGGGTTTGCTGTTTTCTTCGTTTTTTTGTCTCAACTTCATTTAAATTTTACAAGAAAATAAATCATTGTCAATGAGTGTGCATCATCTTCATTTGATTGGATACACATATCCCAAAACACAAAATTTAAAATAGACAAACACTCATGCCCATGTACATATTTGTAAGCCAATACAAACACATTTCATCCTTTTCAGTATAGACATTTTAGGTGCATACCTAAAAGAAGAAAAACAATAACACTTAGAATGAGTAAAATGCTCAGTTCCAATAAAGTAGAGCTTTATGAACTACAAGCATTAATTTGTAGAAAATCAGACCGTTACAGTTCAAGACGGTTTAAATAACCAATAAATATTTTTCCATCTCTCCTGAATACGAGTATAGTCTAATATTCCTACTTTTGTATTTATTTATGAAAATCAGACTTTTATATTTATGGTAGGCCCAAATAGCATATGATTTCCTCCATATCCTCTGAATTCGATCCCAGTTTAATAATAATCTTTACATAGTTTTATTGATGAAATCAGACTTTTATAGTTACGGATAGCCTAACTGAATTATCTTTTTTCTATATCTCTCCTGGACACTAACCCAGTCTAATGATAATCTGTACAAGCATTTATTTATAGAAATAAGAATTTTATGGGTACGAAAGCCTCAAATAATATATACTATTTCTCTATCTCTCCTGAACATTACCCTATTCTTATAACAATAATCTCTAGAAGGATTTCTTGGTACTTTATCAGATTAGGACCCGAGTAAACTTCGACCACAACCCTAACCCCCTACTCTGACCCTAACCCTAACGACGAGGTCAAAGTTAAATTGGGTCCTAATCTAGATAAGCACCGATTTCTTTATGAAAATAGTACTTTTTTTGTTACATATGATCCAAATAACCTTTAATTGTCTCCCATCTCTCCTGAACACCAGACCAGTCTAACAATACAAAATCAGCAGTGGTATGGGTGTAGAAGATAAAATTTAGATTTATGTAAGTGATGCCACGATAGGTGTCCTTACTTGAGTTAGAAAACTAGAAAAATAGTGAGTCGTGTAGAAGTGGGTAGAAGAAGGAACAAAGAGAAAAACTGTGTGAAAAGGAATGAGCGAAGAAGACTAGGATACGACATTGAGAGTATAATTATATGCCATTGTCACTGGTAGTATATGTATTATTAGACTGGCCTAGAGTTCAGGAGAGTTGGAGAAAGGTACAAGGTTATAGGTCATTAGGGCTTTATGTAAATGAAAGAGTCTGATTTTCATTAATAAATACTAATAAAGACCAAGGAGAGACTGACCATCCAAACCTCGAAAAAATGGTGAAATGAGTTTTTATTAATTAGATGAGCTGATATTTTTTTTAAGAATTAGTGAAAGATGTGCCTTAGGAATAATTCAATTTATAAACAAAACAGAAACAAAGTACCTGTTTTCAGCTCAAATAGCATGGTACAAGAACAAAAAGCAAAGATGGCTAGTCAAAAGCAAATATAGATCTGATAGCTTAAATACTATTCAGGTCCAACTTTTAAAATTTCACAAGATAAATTTATATGTTATATATATTATATGTTATATATATATATATATATATATATATATATATATATATATATATATATATATATATATAATTATTTAATAATACATATTTTGTTTTAATTATCCACATACGTATATGTTTCATCTTAATGGAATCATCAGTGTGAAAGATAGCTGTTCAGCCGATCACACAATTTGAACCCTCGAACATAAGTCACTTTTAACCCAAATCCGAACGTTCTTACTAATTGGCTAAATTCAAACTCTATGTGACAAACAGAGAAATAAATCCTATTTATGTCATATAAAGCTAACAATATAGTAAGCCGTCTTAACACAGTTCATCAGATCACGTGGACAGAAATTTTGCATTTAGCTTAGATTAGTCGGCTTATATTATTTCTATTAAAGGTGCTCATCCGAAGGGAGGGCTATAAATAATTATTTAATAATAGATATTTTTTAATAATTATGTACATGTGTATGTGTTTCATCCTAATGGAATCATCAGCGTGGAACATAACTGTTCAGCTGGTCGCACGATTCGAACTCCTGGACACGAGTCACTTTTAACCCAAATTTGAGCACTCTAACCAATTGGCCAACTTCAATAGCTATGTGACAAGCCGAAAAATAAATCCTATTTATGTCATGTAAAGCAGACAATATAGTCAGCGTACACACCAGAAAATACCCGCCCCAGAACAGATAAAATTAATTCTCCAAACAGAACGGCTCTGCACGATTTTAATGTCCCCTTACAAAGATTAAAATCAAAATATCATGCTACTAAACCTCATGTCTAGAATACTTATTCTAATTTTGGTGAAAATCCATGACATGATTTTGATTCTAGAAAATGTCTAAAATTTAAGGCTTAAGCTTAAGGGGTCTTAAGAAGAAATATAAATTAAGGGAATCTTGCTTAATTGCTGTCTAATTACAATGGATCAAATTTAATGCAAATCTGAAATATTTGAATTTTAAAATGGGAGGTTGTGCCCATAATACGCCCCCTAAAACCCCTTTAAAATACTTCAGAGAAACTCATTTGACATCGGCTTGTTAGACTTTGGGTTTGAAACGATATTCATTGTTTGAAAAATATTGAGTTAACGCGTTCCTGTGGAAACTTATTTGCTTTAAGAAGTGAAGAGGAAAACATATCGAAACAAACCGGAGAAAGAAAGAGGGAGGCTATACAATCCATTTTGGGCGTTCGTTCGAATCGCATATATTGTATAATGAGTTAAAATGGGTGTGTATGGAAGTTCATGGGTAAAATGAAAATTAAGAGATGGCATTTCAAGCAATGACAGCAAAACTGATTTTAGTCCATCAAATAAAAGAAGAATAGGCATCCGACCAAACAGCAACAATTATAATGATTTTATTTCTAAAAAATCAAGCCCCAACAATTGTAAACTAAAAAGTATAAAAACAAAAAGTGTGCAAATAAACAAACAAAAAAGCAAAGACAGTGAAAAGCGTCATGTCCAGAAGAAATCCATTCCATTTCTCTTCACTCACTGTACTTTTGACATCGGCAATTTGAATACCAAAAATTTCTAAGCACAAACATTTGTACTTTTTCTGTTTCAGATTCTTGGTTATTAAAAAAATATTTGGAAAAAAAAACAAACAAACAAAAAACATATTCTTCATTAAAAGTTTAATGGCTGGGGTCAAATTATTGTTGATTCCAATAAAATATTTTTAAATAATTTTGTTTTATATATTATCTTTTAACTGCTGTTTCTGTATCAATTCAGTTTGAAATATTTTCACCCTGAGGCTGGATAAATACTTTTTGAATAATGCATTTTACAGTCTTTCTTCTTTTTTTGTTTTGTTTTTTCAAATATTTTTTTATTCTAAGTAACTGGAATATTTTTGTTTATTTTTATTTGTTAATATAAACATTTTATCGAATGTCTTTTCTTTTCATACTTCCGTTTTTGCTTCTTCATTGCCAGACCTGCTAAAACCATCTTTGAATTATCTGCTGAGATATGCTTAGACTCTGACGTGGATAGAATGGTTGTCATGTTGCTCCATGACAGATAATAGTCCGTTTATGGTTAGAATGGTGGGGAAGTTGGGTGTCTTTGCCAATCCTTATTTTCTATGTTTTCTTTTGTTTAGTTTTCTGAGAAGGAAAGAAGAAATTATTCTCTTTTGAGTGCTTAGACTCAAATATCATTTCTACAAAATTAACCAGAAGGCATTTTTGTCAAATAAATTTTGCCAAATATATTAATAAAAGGGAAAAACTTATTGAATTTTTTGACAGCAATCAAAGTTTTGTTTTGCCCATATCATACGGTAAATAAATTTATTTTGTTTGTATAATTTTACTATAAAGAATATGGCTGGCTGGCTGTCTGTAACCAACACTATGTCACAATTCCTAAAGAGATTAAGTCTTTTAATACAATATGAGAAGAATTAATTATAAATTAACCCAATAATAATAATAATAATAATAATAGTAATAATAATAATAATAATAATAATTTAAAAAATATACAAGATACCCGACAGGATTATTAATCTTATCAAGAAACAAATGGAAACATTGACAGCCAGAGGACAACACTTGACGGAGATAAAAATACAGAGAGGCATTTTCCAAGGAGACTCCCTATCACCACTACTGTTTATAATAGTCATGATGCCACTCAACTACATACTCAGAAAATGTGATGCCGGATACAAGTTTACAGAACTAAGAGTAAACAACCTGATGTACATGGACGACCTGAAACTATTTACAAAAAGCAAAAACGAACTGGAAAAGCTGATAAATACGACCAGAATCTTCAATCAGGATATTTAAAAAGAAATTCGGAATGGAAGAGTGTGCACTACTAGAAATGAAAAGAGGAAAACTGGAGACGACAGAGGGCATGGAACTCCCCAATCAAAAGGAGATGAGGGCGCTAGGCGAGCAGGATGGCTACAAATATTTGCGAGTTCTAGAAGCAGACACCGTCAAATCTACAGAAATGAAAGAGAGGATTGGAAAAGAATATTTACCAAGAACAAGAAAACTCCTATACACAGAATTACATAGCAGGAATCTAGTAAAAGGTATAAACACCTGGGCAGTATAGCTAATAAGATACTCTGGACCATTCATAGGCTGGACTAAAGAAGAACTCAGGCACCTTGACCAGAGGACTAGAAAATTAGTGAACATGCACAATGCCCTACACCCAAAATACGATACGGACAGACTCTACATGAAAAGAAACGAAGGGGGAAGAGGACTTATAAGTATAAAAGATTGTATGGAAGGCTAAAAAAAAAGTTGGCGAAATACATAACTTAGAACACGGAAAGGTTAATCACTGCAGCAAGAGACACCATTCCAACGAGGAACTCGGGAAGCACCGAAACCAGAAACAAAAAGACAAGAAAAGTGGGGGAAAAAACAACTACATGGACGCTTCATAAGACTGACAAGAAAAGAAACCAACGAAGATAGCTGGGCATGGATAAGAAATGGACACTTGAACAGAGAAACGGAATCTTTACTGATGGCTGCACAAAACAATGTGATTAGGACAAACTACATTAATGCTTACATAGATAAATGCAGACTGTGCGAACAAAGAGACAAAACATTAAATCATATAATAAGTGAATGTAGCAAACTTGCCCAAAACGAATACAAGAACAGACATGATTGTGTGGGGAAAGCAGTACACTGGGAACTGTGCAAACGATTTTATTTTGAATACGCAAATGGATAGTGCAAACATAAACCGGATGTTATTATAATCGACAAAAACGAAAAATCTTGCAAAATTATAGACTTCGCCATTCCAGCAGACTACAGAGTAGAGAACAAAGAGACGGAAAAACGAAGCTAATACACAGAACTAGCCAAAGAACTGAAAGGAATATGGAGCATGAAGAAAGTCAGTATAATAACAATAATCGTAGGAGAACTGGGGACAATCCAAAAAAACCTGGAGAAAAGACTGGGAGAAATTGGAATCAAAGGGACCATCGAAACCATACAAAGGACGGCAATGATCAAAACAGCTGCAATCTTAAGGAAAATCCTTGAATGCGGAAACTAACACACATAAGCTACAAAGGCTAACCAGTTACAAGGAATTTACAACAGGAAGAAAACAAAACCACAGGAAGAACACCATATCACGAACCAAGGAACATAAACTGCAAGAAACATCACTTCATAAGTCCCTCCCTCCCCACCAATGAATTACACCGGCTTCAGCTGACAACACAAAAATGAACCAATGAATATAAATTGCAAAAAACACTATAAGCTCTCCCTCTTCCCTTCCCCCTTCTTCCCCCCCCCCAAATAAAATAAATGAATAAATAAATTCTTTTTTTAGAAATGGTGCCGACCTAGGCTGACACAAGACAAAATATTTGTAGAGGGTTGAGGAGGATAAGAAGACCGAGGAGGGACAGCACAAACCAGACCTCCACTGGAAGAGTACGGAGAGTGCTGGGACATTGGGGAGGCTTATTGCCCCCCAAATCCCAGAGAAGACCAATTGTCCTTACCAGCGAAAAATCAATGGCAAGCGGCTGTTGCGAGACCGCAAAGAACGGTGGTTATCAAAAAGAGGTGAAGAATACTGGAAATCTGAGGAGGCTTGTGGTCACTCAGACTCCAGGAAATACCACTGGTTATTGTCGGTGAGCAATCATTGACGATCACCTGTGGGGGACCCCCTCGTGAGTACAATTGATAATGATAATAATATAGTAACTAGAAAAATACCAGTCCCAAGACGGGTAAAATTAATTCCCAAATTAGAACAGTTTTGCATCACTTTTATGTCCCCTTACGAAGATTAAAATCACGATATAATGATACTAAACCTTATGTCTAGAATCCTTATCCTAATTTTGATCAAATTGAAATGCAGAGAATCTTAGTTCATTGGTTTCTAATCATTATGGGTCAAATTCAATGCAAATTATATATTGAATTTTCAAAAGGGTGATTAGTTTACGAGTGAATCCTTTACACATAAACATATAAACGTACTTAACTTCATAAAATTAGAGAGACAGTAATAAGTACTAACACTAAACAACTAAAACAAGTATAAGCTTAAGACTCCTAAAATTCATACTAGAATATAGGATTGTAGTTTAATGGAGTATTATGTATTAGAATATTAACTAATGTTTCTCATTTGTAATCTCATGATTCAATTTGCTATTCAGATTCACCAATAGAATAGTCAGATATTGCACCCTGACAAAGAGTAATTCGTGCCTATTCATTTATGTATGACTAGTTTACTCATGCGTGGCTGGCTCAGTAAGAAGATAGACACCATAAACACTTCAAGTTCACACACCTAAAGTTTAAGATGTCAGGAATTGGATGCACAGCCCATAACTGCGGGGTCACTTTTGACAGCACTCTACCACCTGAGATACTCACCCGGCTGATGGACCTGCATATCAACACAGCCCATCTTCCGCCACCAGCAACTACGGTAACACCAGCAAAGGCGGAGAAAGTCAAATGGCCCACGATATCCATAGCCGGCTCAAGCGAGGAGTTCACCTGCTTCAAGCAGAGATGGGCCGAGTAAAAAGCTGCCTGCCACCTGCTGTGATGATTCACTAAGGTAGGACCTCACCCGGGCCTTCGATTCCCTGTCAAGTTCCACCAAGGGAACTGTCTTAGCAAAGATACAAACCCTTGCAGTAGGACAGGAAAACGTTATTGTGGCCAGAGCACAATTGCAAAGCATGCAGCAGGACAGGGACGAACCCATCCATGCCTTTGCAGATCAACTGAAAGGACAGGTTGGTGTATGCCAGTACCTCATAAAATGTGCAGGTTGTAGCACAGACATCAGATATAGTGACAATATCATACATGATTCACTTATATGTGGTATATACGATAGGGCCAGCAGACTGGATGTGCTCGGGCAGCCCAAACTGGCGGAACAGACTCTCCTTGAAGCCAAGGAGCATGGCAAACGCTGCACCGGCCGCCACCAGCTCATACAGGAGGCAGAAAAAAAGCTGCCTTCAAAGCAAGAGCCCACGCATCACCGGCTATTGTGGTTGATCCCATCCTAAATCGTCCTATAGAAACGAGAGAATGAAGATATGTCCTGTAGACAACCACACATGATTTTATTTCTCAGGGGGAACTTTTCCATACTTTCTGCTTCTCTCTAACTAAACTAGTATATCAGATTTTCAGTCCTTGCCGCTCGATAATCGTGCCAAAAACTTAAAGGGATGTATAGGATTGTAGTTTAGTAGAGTATTTTGTATTAGAATATTACCTGATGTTTCTCATTTGTAATCTCATATTTCCATTTGCTATTCAGATTCACCAATAGACTAGTCAGATATTGCACCCTGACAAAGAGTAATTTACATGTCCGCATGAAGCCGTGGTTCAACGGATGAAGTGCTAAGTGATAATTAGTTCTAAGAGACAGTCTTCTAGATGTTGAAGCTTCAATCGTCAGTGCAGTCGATACTAAGATTATAATTAAGAATTACTTACGACTTCTACCAGGTCATGAATGACAGAACGAGAGAAAGTTACCTCTGTAGATTAAATAAGCAGTTTAATTGGAAATTTTGTACAGATTAATGAGTTCAACATAAAGATTCCTGAGTTCGAAAAGACGCACCTGAAGAAGGTTGGGGGTTACATCGGGCAAAACGTCATGAGAACAACATCCAAGATGAGAACAGGAGTCCAAATAATGAGATACATTTTTTTTGCTTTTTTAAATAATTTTTATACTGTTATCATTTATGTATATTATAATATTTCTAAGAGGGGAAATTTTTGTCATTTAAATGTTTCTAGCAGTTTTTTTCATTTCTTATAAAAACCTTTATTCACCCAAAACAACGCATATTACCACTGAGAAATAAGGGGTCACTGAGAAATAAGGGGCCACTGAGAAATAAGGGACTAGATTTATAGGGGGTATCCTAAGTGGGAAGTTGTTCAGCAAAATGTGTGCTCACATTAAATTTAAATTTCTGCATGTTGATACAGTCGGGAAAACAGGGAGGGAATTCAAAAGGTAAGCTGCCCGAGAAAAGAATTCAAGCTATTAGAGCAGAAACTTTTCCGGTATCTGGAGACATCTACAGTTAAGGGGTACGATTTTGCTGCTAGTCACGTTGAGAGGGTACAAGTGCAGTAAGTTCGTTGGAGCACATTCCATAGAAGTACTTGTAAAACAAACACAGGGATGCAACATTGCGGTGATAGAATAGGGGCTGGAGATTGGTAGACAGTGCAGGAACTATTAGGTTAGAGACTCTTTTTGCATCCTGTCTACGAGGTAGATAGACTAGTGGTTGATGCACTAGCCCAGCTGTGACAACAATACTCCATGCATGGGCGAATGGTGGCTTTTATAGAGATATAGGATAACGGCAGGTGTGAGACGTTGTCTAACCCGGTAAAGGAAGCCCACTTTCTTTGCAGCAGACTTGGCAGTATCTTCCATGTATTTATCCCAATTCATGTTGCCTGTGAATGTTAGGCCGAAAAGTTTGAACGTTGGCCTCTCAGGAAGGCTGCTACCAGCTATGGCAATTATCATGGTAGTTGTTAGATTAAAACTTGAACTCAATTTTATTAATTCAAACCAGCCGTATCTCCCCGGCGTTTCCTAGTGTTTGTTTTTTTTTTACTTTCATTTTTGTTTCGCTTTTTTGTTTGAACTAGATCGAGATTTTTTGCAAACTTATTTTTTCTTTTGAAAATAGGATTTAAAAAGTTCAATTTAAATTTAACAGAATCATTTAGATGACTAAGTTATTAAGAGAACCAAATTGTTATAAAAAAAGAACAAAGTTTGTTAAGTTTGAGATATAAATATATATATGAATACATACATAGATATATATATATATGAATAAATGCATAA
This sequence comes from Sepiola atlantica, assembly GCA_963556195.1. NCBI lineage: Eukaryota > Metazoa > Mollusca > Cephalopoda > Sepiida > Sepiolidae > Sepiola > Sepiola atlantica. The sequence continues at coordinate 73,839,637 of OY744521.1, forward strand.
ATATGTATATACACATACATAAATATATATATATGCATACATGCATAAATATGTACATATACATACATAAATAGATGCATGCATACCTACATAAACATGCATATATATACATACATACAAACATAAATATGTATATATATATATATATATATATATACAAACATAAATATGTATATATATATACAAACAAAAATTTGTATATATATATATATATATATATATATACATATACAAACATAAATATGTATGTATATATATATATACAAACATAAATATATATATATATACAAACATAAATATGTATATATATATACAAACATAAATATGTATATATATATATATATACAAACATAAATATGTATATATATATATATATATATATATATATATACAAACATAAATATGTATATATATATATATACACACACAAACATAAATATGTATATATATATATATACACACACAAACATAAATATGTATATATATATATACAAACATAAATATGTATATATATATATACACAAACATAAATATATATATATATATACACAAACATAAATATGTATATATATATATATATATATATATATATATATATACACAAACATAAATATGTATATATATACATACACAAACATAAATATGTACATATATATACAAACATAAACATGTACATATATACATATACAAACATAAATATGTACATATATACATATACAAACATAAATATGTATATATATACATATACAAACATAAATATGTATACATATATACATATACAAACATAAATATGTATACATATATACATATACAAACATAAATATGTATATATATATATACATATACAAACATAAATATGTATATATATATACATATACAAACATAAATATGTATATATATATATATATACAAACATAAATATGTATATGTATATACATACAAACATAAATATATATATATATATACATACAAACATTAATATATATATATATATACAAACATATAGATATGTATATATATATATATATACATACAAAAATATATATCTATATATATATACATACAAAAATATATATCTATATATATATACATATATACAAACATAAATATATATATATATATATATATATATATATATATATATATACATACAAACATAAATATATATGTATATATACATACAAACATAAATATGTATATATATATACATACAAACATAAATATATATATATACATACAAACATAAATATATATATATATATACATACAAACATAAATATATATATATACATACGAACATAAATATATATATATATACATACAAACATAAATATATATATATACATACAAACATAAATATATATATATATATACATACAAACATAAATATGTATATATATATATACATACAAACATAAATATGTATATATATATTCATACAAACATAAATATCTCTCTCTCTCTCTCTATATATATATATATATGCATACATAAATTAATATATATATATACTAGTGGAACCCGTCGCCCGGGAGAAATTAGTACCTATTGCATGACGTCGAATAAAAAAAAAACGGCCTATAGTTCTTTCTCCACCCCCACCCCCTATACCGTGTTGGCGAATGTTGTAAATTTATCAACAAAAAAAAAGTGGCAGAGTCGAATGGGATCGAACGCCGAAACTGTCGATCATTGAACCTCCCTTCTTACCCACGTACATACAAACATAAATATGTATATATATTCATACAAACATAAATATCTCTCTCTATATATATATATATATATATATATGCATACATAAATTAATATATATATATACTAGTGGAACCCGTCGCCCGGGAGAAATTAGTACCTATTGCATGACGTCGAATAAAAAAAAAACGGCCTATAGTTCTTTCTCCACCCCCACCCCCTATACCGTGTTGGCGAATGTTGTAAATTTATCAACAAAAAAAAAGTGGCAGAGTCGAATGGGATCGAACGCCGAAACTGTCGATCATTGAACCTCCCTTCTTACCCACGGCGCCACACTTACGATTTAAAACTAAATGTGTAAATAGGCTAATAACGCTATGGTTGTTTATTGACATGCGTGTTATGTTAACATTTACATTCTGCCGACCAAATGGAAACTTCAACAATGACGCGGTGTAGGTCATTTTTTGATGAAGTAAATTCATTTGGGCAATTTTTCTATAATATGCGTGTTTAAGGTGTATGTTTTTGAAAGTGTAAATGTATCCGCGTCTACCAGTATCTTAGTGCTTAATGAATTAAATAGGAAGTCGATTCGATCAAGAAATGTTATCCGCCATGTTGAATCATTAAATGTTGCAGGAACTGTGTTCGTTAATTTCATTCGCTTAATTCCGGAATAAATATTATGTAGTAAAATAATGCCAGACAAATACGAAATAACAATGGGTGCTTTATGAAAATTATACTGTGTTTATTAGTTCCCGGTGTCGATGAGTGTAGTCACAGTACAGAATTGTTAGGGAGAAAAGTTTTTACTACCACCTATGCGGAGTTGGTATTTCGGAGAGTCGTGGCGGCCGGGCCGAATGTAATATTCAGTGTTAGTTTGGAAAGAAGAATAAGAGATATACTAAAACACGCTCGAGTGAATAAGTGCAATGTAATTGTGAGTTCAGTAGCGCGTGATGCATGTGGTTATTTTCCTATTCTCCGAGAAGGTACAGGGGAAAAAACGTCTCTACTTTATATATTAGATATATGCATACTTATATATATATATATATATATATATATATATATATATATATATATATATATATATATATGCATACATACAGCGAATTTTACATGTCCAACCCCGAAAACGTAACATTTAACACAGTTATAAAACCTCTTATTTACGTAAGATACGTTGATGATATACTAATTCTAGCTAACAACAACGAACAAATTAATAAACTCCAAGACCTATTAAAAAAAAACTCTATCCTTAAATTCGCCATAGAATTAGGTACTAATAATAAAAAAGTCCCATTCCTTGATGTACTAATAGACACCTCTAATAATACATTTAACACATCTGTCTACAAAAAACCAACTAGCAAAGACTCTAGCCTACTAAACTTAAAAAGTGAGTGCCCCTACCGGTACAAAATAGCCATCGTAAAAAATCTACTAAATCGGGCTAAATTGATCTCCTCCTCTAAAAAACACTTTTCAACTAACTAAAAAATATAAAACAAGTATTAATTAATAACGAATTTCCTAACTACATTGTTGACGAACTAATGAAATCAATGATAAAAACTTGACAAACATTAATACAACTAATAATATACAACATAACAACTCTAATTACATTAATATATGTTATCACAACCAAATGTTGCCAAATTTTAGAATAGAGGAAAAAGCCATGAAGAACATCATACATAGATATATATCACCAACAGATAACAGAAACAAAATTAAAGTAATTATTTATTACAAAAGATTTACAACTCAAAACCTCTTAGTAAAAAAACAACCCCACTCCAACTCCCAAAACACTAGAAAGAACCAATGTAGTATATAAATTTAAATGCCCTTTCGGAGGATGTACCTCCCAAAATAATGATAGCTACATTGGTTTTACTACAACCACCCTATCCCGTCGCCTCACCATGTACCTCGTCAATTCCAGGTCAATCCACAAACACCTACAAATGCACAATTGCCCTCAATCAGATTTAAGACACATTTTAGTAAGTAACAACAAAATAATACATTCTGAGACAAAATTTGAAAAATTAAAAATACTTGACGTCTTATATATTAAAGGACAACAACCTAAAATAAATAATATAGCATACGAGACCAGCAAAACCATTTTAAAATGCCTATTTTAGCGACACCACCTGTGTCGCCCAATTAAAATTATAAAAATAGGGACATTCTATTAAATTAATTATTACCTATCTCCCCTTTTTCCTCCTCCCTAATTATTCCAACAAACGAAAATAAATCAGCTATTACTTTAAAAATAAAAATACATAAATACATAAATGAATTAATGATTCAATTCATCCGTCTCATTTCAACAATGTAAACGTTCGTTTTTGCGTTCACGGTTTGCCGTAGTATTTTTAAAACTTCCATTCTTTCACACGTTTTTAGTCATTTTTTACCATGTTATACCATCAAACACCTGATGATGATTCCAGAAGGAGTCGAAAACGTTCGTGTAACATACGGTTCATTCATTAATTCATTCGACGAATTGAAAAAATAAAAAACAGAACAAAAGAGTTCTGTTGTTTTTAACAACACTTGTATTAATACATACATACATATATATATATACATATATGCATACATACATATATATATACATATATGCATACATACATATATATATATACATATATGCATACATACATATATATATATACATATATGCATACATACATATATATATATACATATATGCATACATACATATATATATATACATATATGCATACATACATATATATATACATATATGCATACATACATATATACATATATCATACATACATATATATATACATATATGCATACATACATATATATACATATATATATATATACATATATGCATACATACATATATATACATATATATATATACATATATGCATACATACATATATATACATATATATATACATATATGTATATACATATGTGCATACATGCATATATATATACATATATGTATACATACATATATATATACATATATGCATACATATATATATACATATATGCATACATATATATATATATACATATATGCATACATATATATATATATATGTATATATATATATACATATATGCATATATATATACATATATGCATACACGCATATATATATATATATACATATATGCATACATGCATATATATATATACATATATGCATACATGCATATATATATATATACATATATGCATACATACATATATATATATGCATACATGCATAAATATATACATATATGCATACATACATATATGCATACATACATATATATATATGCATACATATATGCATACATACATATATATATATGCATACATATATGCATACATACATATATATATATATATATATATATGCATACATGCATATATATAAATATATGCATACATGCATATATATATATGCATACATGCATATATATACATATATGCATACATACATATATATATATGCATATATATATATGCATACATATATGCATATATATATATGCATACATATATGCATATATATGCATATATATATGCATATATATATGCATATATATATGCATATATATATGCATACATATATGCATATATATATATATGCATACATATATATATGCATACATATATATATATATGCATACATATATATATATGCATATATATATATGCATACATATATATATATGCATACATATATATATATATATGCATACATATATATATATGCATACATATATATATGTATGCATATATATATGCATATATATATATATGCATATATATATATATGCATATATATATGCATATATATATATATGCATATATATATATATGCATATATATATATATATGCATATATATATATATATGCATATATATATATGCATATATATATGCATATATATATATATATGCATATATACAGGGTGTCTCAAAAAATGTACTCACTCGTAGAATGACGAGAAAACTTTGCTTCATCGCTCCACACAATTTTGTGTGCAAACTCGACATCTTCTGCACATTTTGCCATTTTCACATAAGAGTGAGTACATTTTTTTGAGACACCCTGTATATATATATATACATATATATATATATATATATATATATGCTTTTGTTTTTGAAAACGACAGAACTCTTCTGTTTAGTGATTCCTTTTTAAATTTTTTCCATTGACTAACGTTTTCGATTCTCTCCGGAATCATCTTCAGGTCTTTAATGGCAAAAATGAATAAAAAGCGAGTGAAAGAATGGAATTTCTTAAAAAATACGCCGGCAAACCGTTCACGTAAAAGACGGACGTCTACATTTTGAAATGTGACGATTGAAACAGTTCTTCGTTTATTTATTAATTTTATTTATTATTCTCATTATTTTTCATAATTTTAATTTAAAATAGTGGCTGATTTAATTTGGTCTAGTCTAATAATTATGGAGAACGAAAATGGGGGAGATAGGCAGTAAGTAATTTTAATAAGATGTCCCTATTTTTTTAATTGAATAAGCCGACACCGGTTGGTATCACTGAACTAAGCTAAGCATTTTGAAATTGTTTTACTTGTCTCATATGAAATGTTATTAATTTTAGGTTGCTGTGTTTTATGTATACGGCTTCAAGTATTTTTAATTTAAAAAAATTAGTTTCGGAATGTATTATTTTTGTGTTCATTACTAAGATCCATCTCAACTCAGATGTAGGGCAGTTGTGCGTTTGTAGGTGTGTGTATATTGAACTAGTGTTGGCAAGATGCATAGTGAGGCGGCGGGATAGAGTGGTTGTTGTAAAACCAAAAAAAGGAATCACTAAACGGAAGAGTTCTGTCGTTTTCAACAACACATGCATTAATATATATATATATATATATATATATATATATATATATATATATGCATATA
>OY744521.1:73848794-73898794 GCA_963556195.1 Sepiola atlantica
TATTGCATATACGTAAGCAGTATATAAAAAAGATGGTGCGTCTATTTTGTAAAGTTTAATTAACTTCAAATAGGACGTTTTGATTTTACCGTTAGTGTGAGAAATGGGTTTAACATGTCCATTTAGATTGTTGATTGCTTTTAAGGCGGTTAGCATCAAGTGGTCCATATACCACTCACTGTATTACCTTTGGAGACAAAACCCACTTGTCACTATATTCAAATAATAGTTATAAACAAATAAACAGAGGTTTGGAAGGTTATTATTATAATGGACACAATAACACACTATGGAACCGGCGGCTGTGCTGAGTTCAAATCTTATCGGATATATATTTGCTTCAATTGTGCACAAATACCGTTGGAAATATGTTGTGTTTCAACCATTGTGCCATACATGCAGAAAATCAAGTTGCTGTAATTATTAAAAAAACATGAAAGTTCACAATTATTAACCATACCTTGTTAGCTACTTGTTCTTGTATGCACCTTTTTTGATCCTTCCAGACTAAGGGCTTGCCCCATGAAATCAAAGCTCCTTATTTTTACACTTTCAAAAGAACTAAGTCGATCCAAGACTGAGGGAAGACCGAAGGGGTTGATACAAGTTGATCTTTGTTCCAAATCACTGGGGTGAGAGAGTTGACAGAGAGACATCGATAATCCTGTTTAATCTTATTTTGTCAGCCTATCTCCGTTTTTCATATTCACTCACTCTTCTCTCACCCCCTCTTTGAGTAATGTGATGTTATATCCGTTTCTATTAATTCCCTCAGTCTAGTTCAGCAAGTTGTCCCCGACTGTCTCAACCAACCATTTTATATATTAGTGGGTTTACTGGCTCAATACATAACAAATAAACATGTGATCTATTGCTTAAATAGTATGGTAGACTAGACTCTAAAGCCTTGGTAGAGTAACTAGTCTAGAAAAGGAAAATTACAAAATAACCCCTTCTCCACTTATTCCAGCAGTGTTCCTGACATCTTGGATTTTGTGCCAGTGAACTTAAGAAATGCTGGGAAAATGTGATTAGCTATTTCATTGTCGATAGCCGTGAATTCCAGGCGAAGCCTATTATTAAGCTCATTATGATCGATAGCTCTCATTCAATGTTCGATACCTATGACTAAAGAGCTGGAGAGTCTCATTCACCTCTGTTTGTTTCAAGATACAATGGATACTAACAGTAAAACAAGGGTCACACAATCCTAACCGCTTATCTCCTGAATTGGCATAGCTTAAGTCCAATGGAAAGATGACGTCAAAAACAACAGAAAACAATGCTTTGGCCTTTTAGCTAAGTGCAAAATGTAGTATCTGTTCTGATACTACACTTCATCATTTCTGTCCGTCGGTCAGTGAAGGAGTAATTGCTTTTTATTATAGAGTGGAGGATTCGTTTTTTGACTGCAAGGTTCTTTCCTTAATATTAGTTTTATTATTTCACTTAGTTTTGAATCGAAAACAGTAATCCATTATAATTTACTTTGATGGAGTGGAGGTATTCCATATTGTTAGAGATAATATTCAGTAGAAGATAGGAGATAGACATAATTCTTCGGCCTTTTGGTCTGGAGAGGAACAAATATAACATCTGTTCTGATGCTTCACCTCATCTTTTTTGTCCTCGGTCAGAGAAGGGGAAATCCTTCTAGACTGATACAAATTTTATTTTTGTCCCAATCCAAAGTGCTCTTTTTGGGGAGCTGAATTTTCCTCGCATGAAAACCCGACCTTGTGTCTAACTCCCTCGTGGGGAGTCAAGTAAATAGCGACTGGTATTATTACAGTTTTCATTCTACCAACGCTTGAGAGTCCAATTTACCCTTACGTTTAACCCATAGCTGGAGGGACAGTGTATTGATTCATACGCTCCCCAAGAGTATGATTTAAAGTGCTGCAGTATCTTCAACAAAACTCGAACTACTGCACCACACTATTTCCACTGGTCAAAGAGTACAAAACATTTAAATAATGTTAATTTATCTTCCTTTCTGAATTATATTCATCTATCTCTCCACAAGAGTAATGATGGCACAAGGCCATATCTAAAGCAGTTTTTTTTTTTCATAATTTTAGATGGCAGCTATGATATATCCATTGTTAATGTCATATGGGTTACTGCCCTTGGTTTAAGGAATGGCCACCAGGGTTAGAATCTATAAGAGTCTGGTAGCCATGTTGGATGGGTTCAGAAGTTAAGTAACAATTAGATCAGAAGGATTGTTAAAGGAATTGGATTATCAGTGGATGGTATTAGGATATTTGACACCCATCTCCTGTGAATCATCATTTTCTCAGGTTGCTGTTACTGTCACAAAGATGATGATGGTCTTATTTTAAAGCATACTTTATTCACCTTATTTACTGAAGCTCTATTATGGATGACTTACCTCCGAAGGGGTCTAAGCGCCCCTATCTACCAGAACCTTACATTATTATTATTAGTATCTCTATCTTCACTTATTTGAAAGCCAAAATTTAAATTCAACTTCAAAAAATTCCGGTATCGATAAATGATATGAATAATTGCATGTATTAACCATTTATATGGAAAACCATTTACCTAAATGCTGGGTGATAATAATTGTTCCCTTCCCCTATGTCATGCCACCATATTAATATGTATTTATTTATAAAATACAATTATCCATGGGCACGTGTTTCGGCGTCTTACGGCTCATCAATGTGGCTAGCCCCTGCGAGATTTGAAATACATATCATTTTTTTCCTACTACTACTGTTTCAAATATCTGTACTTGTGTGTTATTTCTTCAGACCAATCATCCTGAGGAAGTCTTGAATAAAGACGAAACGTTGATGAATACATAAATAATATTTTTGGTTTTCCTTTTTTCATTTTCCATTATATATATATATATATATATATATATATATATATAGAGAGAGAGAGAGAGAGAGAGAGAGAGAGAGCGAGAGAGAGAGACCAAAAATATGTTAAATGAAAGAAACCTGGATTTATGCTGGACTTGTGTTTTAAAAATTTTTTTTATCATAGTTCACCCTAAACAAGGCAGGCCGCCCCTGTAGACGTAAGGGGCTACTGAGAATTAGGGTGTAGGTTTTGGGGGTCATCCTAAGTTGGAAGCTGTGCAGCGAGATGTCTGTTTACATTGGTTTGAATTAATATAATTAATATAATTATTTCTACTCATTCACAGGTCTCATTTTGTTACATGAGACAATTGATAATCCTCTGAAGGGTTGCCTGTGCGATGAAGAGTTTATAATGAAGCAAAGGTTGCACAATTATAATCACACTTACCGGGAATTTCTTTAATTCAGTGACAAGGAATCCAAGATTACTGAAACCACTGCTAGAATGAGCAGAGATGGACTCGTATTATTTTGTAGTTTTCCTTCTCCGAGACTAGTACCCGTAGCTAGGTTTCCGAGTCAAGTCTATCTTACTATTTCACCAATAGCTATGTGAAAGAGGGATTGATTGTCCAAGAATATTAGAGAAATTGACTTTACATGTGGCACCTTGTATTTCCAAATGGTCATCCATCTAACCACTGACCAGGCTCAATGTTGCTTAACTTCCATTATCCAACAAAAATGTGTTGCAATGTGATGTAGCTCTAAGGAGGCAAATAAATCCTATCAAGAAATACAATTGACGAAAGAAAGGACATTTTTGAATATAGAGAAAAATAATATGAAGATAATTTTGAGAGGAAGAATAGAAAAAAACGTTAGAGAAAAAAATTTAAATGGAAAAAAGTAAAAGAACAAAAACAAAATAAACATAAAATACATCGATTCACTCTGCCCGGTTAGTGATGAAACGAATATGCTATTGCAAACGTTAACGTGACAGATAAACTAATATGCAATTGCAAACTTAAGCGTGGCAGACCAACGAAAATGCTATTTCAAAATTAAGTGTGATAGACCAATGAAAATATTTATTCCAAACTTAAACATGACAGACAAACGAAAATTCTATTTCAAACTGAAATATGATAGACCAATGAAAATGCTATTTCAAAATTAAGTGTGATAGACCAATGAAAATATTTATTCCAAACTTAAACATGACTGACAAACGAAAATTCCATTTCAAACTGAAGTATGATAGACCAATGAAAATGCTATTTCAAAATTAAGTGTGATAGACCAATGAAAATATTTATTCCAAACTTAAACATGACAGACAAACGAAAATTCTATTTCAAACTGAAATATGATAGACCAATGAAAATGCTATTTCAAAATTAAGTGTGATAGACCAATGAAAATATTTATTCCAAACTTAAACATGACAGACAAACGAAAATTCTATTTCAAACTGAAATATGATAGACCAATGAAAATGCTATTTCAAAATTAAGTGTGATAGACCAATGAAAATATTTATTCCAAACTTAAACATGACAGACAAACGAAAATTCTATTTCAAACTGAAGTATGATAGACCAATGAAAATGCTATTTCAAAATTAAGTGTGATAGACCAATGAAAATATTTATTCCAAACTTAAACATGACAGACAAACGAAAATTCTATTTCAAACTGAAATATGATAGACCAATGAAAATGCTATTTCAAAATTAAGTGTGATAGACCAATGAAAATATTTATTCCAAACTTAAACATGACAGACAAATGAAAATTCTATTTCAAACTGAAGTATGATAGACCAATGAAAATGCTATTTCAAAATTAAGTGTGATAGACCAATGAAAATATTTATTCCAAACTTAAACATGACAGACAAACGAAAATTCTATTTCAAACTGAAATATGATAGACCAATGAAAATGCTATTTCAAAATTAAGTGTGATAGACCAATGAAAATATTTATTCCAAACTTAAACATGACAGACAAACGAAAATTCTATTTCAAACTGAAGTATGATAGACCAATGAAAATGCTATTTCAAATTTAAGTGTGATAGACCAATGAAAATATTTATTCCAAACTTAAACATGACAGACAAACGAAAATTCCATTTCAAACTGAAATATGATAGACCAATGAAAATGCTATTTCAAAATTAAGTGTGATAGACCAATGAAAATATTTATTCCAAACTTAAACATGACAGACAAACGAAAATTCTATTTGAAACTGAAGTATGATAGACCAATGAAAATGCTATTTCAAATTTAAGTGTGATAAACCAATGAAAATATTTATTCCAAACTTAAACATGACAGACAAACGAAAATTCCATTTCAAACTGAAGTATGATAGACCAATGAAAATGCTATTTCAAAATTAAGTGTGATAGACCAATGAAAATATTTATTCCAAACTTAAACATGACAGACAAACGAAAATTCCATTTCAAACTGAAGTATGATAGACCAATGAAAATGCTATTTCAAATTTAAGCATGACAGACCAACCGACGTGTCTTATAGAGATACTTGAATTCATCTAAAATAAAACTACATCCATTCAATTGCGCGACAATTATTGATAAAATGTTGTTTCAAAGTGAAATGTGACATACAAACGCTAATTTAAAGCTAAGCCAGAAGGACGGACAAAGCTTCCCATATCAATGCAAGGACACGTCTAAAAACAAACATAGCCATGAAAGCCACCAAACAAGAAGACAAAGTAATCAAAATAAATATGCAAAATCCAATGTTGTTGAATTTATTGACTTGACGACTAACTTATTTGTCCAATTATCAAACAAAAATCAATCCGAGATCAAAGTAATTTGATTCCGTGTTTCTTTTCATAGTAGATTTCGAAATAGTTTTGGGAATCAATTTTTGTCTTTCACTAATGAACTGTCAACAACAAATCAAAAAGGAAAATAAAAATTTATCGATTTCCTTTCATTTTTATGTTTTTGTTTTCTTTTTCTCTCCAACGATGAAAAACAATATTCAACTAAATCAGAACATGCAAGGTTCACGGCAGAAATCCAATCCACAACAGAAAGTTATGCAACCAGTCAAGCATGACCGGGGCTAGTTTTGATATTGGTATTCATCAACCTCCATCATTGTGAGGATTTCCATCCTTTCTGGGCCATCTGTGTCGTCTATTTCCATTTTCCTTTGGTGTAGTACCTAGGGTTTTGGTCTGGTAGCATGTAGTTCATGGTTCTGTATGCCGATTTGCCTCAACAGGTATAGGCTGGTAAAGAGTGTCGATCATTGGGTCTATCTGTTGGAGGAAGTGGCAGTGTCATCCAGTTGCTCTCATCAATGTACTGCCTCTTGTCTAGCACTTTTACTATTCTCCCAGTGTTTGCCCATCAACATGATATTGGTTCATCTGGTTCTGTGTTTGGACAAATCTTCTAATTCTTAGTTCGTTTTTGTTTTCATTTTACTTCACTAAGTTCTCAGAAATCAAGGGGCCCCTTTCTGAGGCTAACACTTGATTTCTATGAGATACATAGTATCCGAGTATTCAAGCAAAATTCTCCTCTACCTCTCAAGTGTTGAGTTAGTAAAGAAGTTAAGAATATTGACCAGTTTACTGTGTTACAATATATCTTTCTTATAGTCTCTTGGTTTTACCGGATCCCAGGAGAAAAAATTAATCTTGTGTGGTAGAGTATCCAGCTAAGTGGTGTTACTTGAGGTAACATCACTAGGATAAGGTGCACCATTCCTCATATGAGCCAGTGTATAGCCGTGTCGAGGGGATCTTATTTTGGTGTCAAATACTATGTTATTTTGAATATTTGGTCAGAGTTTACTTGTAGAGTGAATTATTCTCATATCCTGTTGTCCTGACAAATCCTTGTACAGAGAGACCGAAGACACTCGAGGATCGTGTCTAGTAGGTAATTCAAACTCTCTCCAATATCTAATTCAAACTCTCTCTCTCTCTCTCTTTCTGAAGTGGGCGATCGTATGCAGTGTAGCACCTTCTATTTTCCCGGTGTCTTTTAGACATCGCTTTTTCCCTAGACCAGCTGATTGCACTCCACTATTTGTAAATTCGGTATTTGTCCTGGGGGGCTGAAAGATTGTTCCTTTATCACGTGACCATACAGCATCATACTTACTTACCTTGAGTAGGTTTTGTTCGTACTAGTCGAGGATACATCCTTGGCAATAAGTCTGAGAGTGGCTTTGTTGGTGTCGGTTGAGGTATGGTTCTGTTCAGTCCTAGGTCTTACCTTCTCTCTGAAAAGAGGTTAGTTTATTGTTAATCGCCTGAGACGCCTCTATCTGGGAATGTCGACAGAGCTGCTCAGGCATTTTTTGTAGGCCAGAGTGCACTTCATCTAGTGCGCTGGGTTTTCAAAATCCCACCTGACCTTGTGATAAACCTCCCTCGGAGAGGAGATAAATAAATATACAGGATCATTGATGGAGATGTTCAGGTTTTGCACGGGGATTTTTAGAGGTTTAGCTCTTCTGGCTGGCGATGAAATTTTTTTCGTAACTTCATATTTTACTTCTTAACAAGTTGTTGCACTTCTATTCACCCCAAACAAGGCATATTGCAAATGAGATCTAAGGGGCTACTGTGAAAGGCACCAGATTTATAACGGGGCAACCTGGGTTGGGAGTTGGGCGACAAGATGTTTGTTCACATTACATTTACATTTCTGCGTGTTGGTGTGGTTGGAGAAACATGGAGTAGGAAGGGAATTCCAAAGGTAAGCAGTCCAAAGAAAGAAGCTATCAGAGTAGAAAATCTTATGGCATCTAGGGACCTCTACAGTGAAGGGGTGTGATTTTGCTGCTAATCGGATAGGTTGGGGGTATTTTCGTTGAGGGCATGAGCTATAAACACTGCTGGTCTACAGCTGGTTTTGTTTCTCTGTTTCAAAATTGTGAATTTTGAATATTGTTAATTTTTCGTAGTCTTACACAAAAATTCCTATTGGCGACTCTGTTTAAAGTATAAGAATAAGAGAGCAAAGTGTTATGGTCTAAGATTAGACAATTAGACAATTAGATCATTAGACAATTAGACCATTAGACAATTAGATCATTAGAAAATTAGACAATTAGATCATTAGACAATTAGATCATTACACAATTAGACAATTAGATCATTAGACAATTAGACCATTAGACAATTAGATCATTAGACAATTAGACCATTAGACAATTAGACCATTAGACAATTAGATCATTAGACCATTAGACAATTAGACAATTAGATCATTAGACCATTAGACAATTAGATCATTAGACAATTAGATCATTAGACAATTAGACAATTAGATCATTAGACAATTAGACCATTAGACAATTAGACCATTAGACCATTAGACAATTAGATCATTAGACAATTAAACCATTAGACAACACTGTTTCATTGAAGTAAGCTTACATAGGTCTCATTTACCTCCTATGTAAAATGGTTTGTCCAATATTGTTGGGGCATTACTGATGTTTCATGAATACGCCTGACGTACTATGCTACTTAATAGGCCAGAGTGCTCCTTCTTTAAGAGCGCTGACTTGATTCTTCCCACCTTTTGCCACATCTTCTTGCACCAAGTAAAGGAAGAAAGTAAATATCAGCGGTCTTTAGGACAAGTGGTTATTTCAAATACTAGTTTGGAAACTGATCCATATACCAACAAAAATTCATTTATTTTAGATTTAACCAAAAAATTCGCAACATGATTTTAGAAACTAAAAATTGATTTTGTTCTCTTTATTACTGAACGTCAATCTTTGGTTCTCTTTTGTAAAACATTCACAGCAAGAACTTGTCTTATAACCACTAATGTGAAGAAGTTTCCTTTCCTCCTCCATGTGCCTTACATAAATAACAAAATTTCACTAAGCAGAGTATTTTTCCAAGAACTTTCCATCTGTGAGACACGTTGCCACAAAATTGCTTCCCTGGAAGCTGCAACATGGTTCTCTTCAAATCTAATGTCAATATACACTTGTCAAATATTATCCTCATAAGTCATTAACATTTATCCTCGAGTGAATCTTAGCTTAATAAGTAATGCCTCATCAGTAATCTTTCTTTTAAAAATTTCTGATAAACAAAACTTCTATAATTTGATTGCATCTCGATGAAAAAAAATTGTCCCTTCTTAAAACCCAAAATAACAGGGATTATAATGAGTGTGTTTAAAAATTAGCAAGTACTCTATATTCTTTATATTTTTTTCCTCAGGAAAGAGGAAAGTTCCACTGCTCACTTTGTGGAAAGGGAGTTGGGTGCAATTCAATTTGTTGTGGTACTTGTAAGCATTGGGTACACAAAAAGTGTGATAGAATTACATGTAGGTTGTTTGTGTGCAAGAAGTGTAAGACAATGGAGACAGATGAGAACTCAGATGTGGAGAGAGTATATTTGCATGGCAGGGCTATTGCGGTTGTTCAGGAGTTTTATTACCTTGGTGATACTATTGGAGTACAGCAGGGAGCAACTGGTGCTGGTGTGATAGCAAGAGTTAGGAATGGATGGAGTACGTTCAGGGAACTTCTGCCATTACTAAGTAGCAGTGTTGCCAGTGGGGTTTTTTTGTTTGTTTTTTTTTTGTTTTTTTTAATCGAAATGATTCCAGACAAGGCATCAAGCCGCTTGATTTAAGGAGCTAAAAAAAATACTACTTCAAGGTCAAAAACTAGTCAACGATAAGTGTTAGATGGATCGATTCCGACCCAGAAAACAGCAATCCTTCCCTCTTTGTCAGAAATATCGCTCATGAAATGTGAGGACTAAAGGATAAAATAAAGGAAGCAAGAGTTACAACGCTGCAAAAAGTAAACCCGAGAGAAGAGTCTGTCAGGCATGTGTTGGCAGTGTCATGATGTATGGAAATGAAACATTGTCAGGGATGGTTGAGGACATGCGTTGCATGGAGAGAAAAAAAATGAATACATTTCTCATTATGTACATCGTCTTATACAATAAGTTTTATCATATACAATTTCTGATAATTTTTCTGATGTTTCTTCATCCTTTCTCTTATCAAATTATTCTAAACTAGCGGGAAGAGCCGGCGTTGCCAGGGATTGAATGAGAAACTCTGTTTTTTTTTTACATCCAGCTCACATCATATCATGTGTTTTTATTCTTATTTATTTACATTTCATAATATTCAATTTATAGGGGTTAAATAATATACTCAGCATTGATTGGATGGGAATGGGGTGTAAGTAAAGTGACATAAAATATTTTCGACCCCTTCAAGGCACATCTGGCGTTTCCCGAGAATCAATAAGGATCCCTGTACACTCCTGCTCAAAGGCCTGCACCTCTTACTAACATTTCTATAATTTTTAAGTTCTTAACAAAATAAAATAAAATAAAGCAAATCATTGTATTTCCTTTTTGTGGATGCCAAACGCGGACCTGACGATTATGTTGTACCTTCTTTGATCAAAATGAAATATACTTATCCAAGTACTTCAGGTAATGTAGTTTCAGAATAAATATGGTTATGAGAAGTCTTTCTTCAAAGAACTAGGATGAGTTTGTGAACAAAATAACAAATTAACAAGCAACAAACAGACAGAAACTACAATTTTATACATAGAGAAGATTTGCTTAGTCATTTCTTGCAACTGTTTTGGCAACAAAACCCAGCACTGGAATCTGCTCAGCTTTCTCTCTGCTGTTAACCAGATCTCAGCAGGAAGCGGGGGGGGGGGAGAGCAACTAGGATTCTTCCTGTTAATTGTCTCTTTTATTGCTGTTTAGATCAGAAGGTGACACCAAAGACTGAAGAATACCAAGGGACTGTGTCAGTAGGAGATGTACAGATGTCAAATCAGTTGATAATATGGACACGTATACCAAGAGGTGTATATGGGGGTGTTAAAGTGTCTCCTCACTGAACAGGCCAGTGACATTTACAGCTGTAAATACGGAAGTAGTTGGATTCATTGGAAAATGAGAAAATGAAAGTGAAGAACTTGCACAATTAATATTAGGTCTTCCGGGAAGTTCTGAGCGTTTTTTTGACAGATGGAAATAAAACAGATTTATTCACATCTATTCCTAATGGAGATTTGGTATCTACCCATCTGAAGCCGATGCTATACTATTACTTTTATCAATTGTACTAGTACACTATCTTTCAATGCTCAATTCAGGGGTGGGGGTAGTGTAGTATCTGTTCTGTTGTCATGAGACCATCCTTCCAGGTATTATTTTCTCCTTTGGTGTGGTAGTGTAGTATATGTTCTGTGGTCATGATACCACTATCACAGGCATTACCTCCTCCTTTGAAAAGAGAGGTAGCGTACATCAACAAGAAATTGTCACACGTGGCTGTTCATTAGCAAAAGCAACACTTATCCTAGCAAAAACTTTCACTAATTGTTGCTGTAAATTACATTATTACTTCCCCTTGGATTAATTTTTTATTTGTTTCTCTGCCGCTAGGTGTTTAACTATATAGTCTTCCCTCTCAGACGATTGTTGTAAACCTGGTATTTGTTTTTGTAGTTAAAACCTATGCTAACTGTTATCTAGTCTCTTGTAGCTTTTTATAGCTCAGTAAAATCTTAATCTCAAAAGCAAATCCCAGCTTTGTAACAATCGTCTTTGCTGTTTATGGATGTCTGGCACAAGCGTAGACCTCACAATAAATAAAACAAACCCTTCTGCAAAATTAATAACAAAATTGTATTCAGCGTAAATTTTTACTTTAGACACGTAGTGTTTAATCTTGGTATAGGTCTTTGTTTCCGATTTCATCGTCGGTAAGTAATAATTGGAATCGATAATTCGACTCGAGTGAATGGAATCAGAGGAAAACTTGAATTGTGCCATGAAATTCCTTGAATAATTTTACATTTATTGAAACAAAGTTAAATTTTTTTAAACTTTTAAGCTATCGATTTCTATAACAACCAAACCCACTTTCTTATATATATATATATATATATATATATATATTAAATATTTGTTTTTATTTGCATACATATACGTTTTATTTTTTCGGGAATCGTCAGTGTTGAGATAATTATTCATACCGGTCGCCGGACACGAACCCCAGAACACGAATCATGTTTCAAACTCAAAAACTCAAATTCCGACATCTTAGCCCACACGACCGTTATATATATATATATATATATATATAAGAATAATACATATCCCAGAATGGGTAAAATAAATTCTCTAAACAGAACAGTTTGGATGACTTTTCTATCACCTTACAAAGATTTAAATGAAGATGTAATGATACTAATACTGATGTTTAGAATCCTTATTCCAATTTTGACCCAAATCCATTACATGGTTTTGATTACAGACAATTAAAAAAATTAAAGGCTTAAGCTTAAGAAGTCTTAAGAATAAATTAAAATTCAGGAAATCTTGCTTAATTGTTGCTTAATGACTATGGATCTGATTCAATGCAAATCTGAAATATTTGAATTTTTAAATGAAAGATTGTACCCTGTTATGCACCCTTAAAAACCTTTTAAAATACTCCAAATAACCTAAAATTTGGGGAATATTCATTAATTGATGTTAAATACTTATTAAAATGCAACAGAAATTAACGGTATCTGAATTTTCACAGAAAGGCTTCAACTCCCTTTTTTATGAAAATAAAATTAACTAAATATAGCCCCTATTACAACCCCTTACGCCTAGCAGCTGTGTTCCAGAATTCATAATGATTGGTTAATTAATTTAGGAGTGAATCCTTACATACAAATATATCAACATATAAACATGCCTAACTTTATATAAATAGAGAAATAGCATATAGTTCTTCACAGATACTGTTTCATGATTCACGACTCATCAGTGTGGCTCATTGCAACGGGTGCACTAACCCTGAGTTATGAAACTTGGACCCCAGACTCTACCAATTGTGACCACTTGCGTCCGGCTCTCTATCCTCTGGGTCACTGAGACTACTATTATGAGTCGAAGAAATATACCACTTACAAATGATTTTTTTTTATTCATTTGTTTATCGTTCTTACAATATTGGTAACCTAGAGGATTCAGTTCGTCTTACAGACGAATCTTGCTTTACGTTAAGTGGAAGCCATTATGTATGAGTAATACGAATACTATTAATATACACATACATGAAAGAACTAAATAGACACCTCACAAAAATAATTCATACATGTTTAAAGTGTCAGCTTCGTCAGTCGACGGCTAGCACTCGGAGCCATACAATGCAGCAGTAAAAGTTTGAAATATTCATATTTTATACTAATTGACATTTTTCTGTTTGT
Organism: Sepiola atlantica; assembly: GCA_963556195.1. Taxonomy (NCBI): domain Eukaryota; kingdom Metazoa; phylum Mollusca; class Cephalopoda; order Sepiida; family Sepiolidae; genus Sepiola; species Sepiola atlantica. Next base: position 73,861,938 of record OY744521.1, read on the forward strand.
TCAGATATTAATATATCTACCATATATCACCATTTAGGTATGACACCGACCAAAGAAGTATAGAATTCCCAATTTCAGAGGAGCCATATTATAGGTTAATATGAAAGTGGGCTTAATCAGCATCACATCGCCACAAACCTCGGGATTTTACTTTCGACTATTAGCAGAGTGATTATCCAATTCATCAGTGAGAGAAAATAATCAATATTATCTTGCCTAGGTCCATCAGGACCCTCTGACAGAAGTCTTCGTTATTAATGATAATAAAGGTGTCTATTTACTTTTTATGTCAGTGTCTATATCAAAAAATCATAGTGTCTATATTATTATTATTATTATTATTATTATTATTATTATTATTATTATTATTATTATTGCATTGCATTGCTTATGATTTCATTACATTAATTCATATATAAATCTATTACGTTATAGACTTGAAAGAAGAATAAGTCTATTACTTGCGATGTGAAATGAACCGCCGGAAAATTTGATTCGCGAAAATCAAAGGTAATTCATTCATATTTGCTCACCAGTAAAAGAAACAATGACAACTAAATTAAATGAGACAGAAAATGATGAACGAAATTAGAAGGAAAACAAAAAGCAAAATTGAACATTTTTGAAAAATGAAAACAAAAAGCAAAAAGAATCAGTGAGAAACAATAGAGAAACGAAATAAAATGGAGGATCTCGTGAAACATTGAAATGTTCAATGAAACGACAAGCGAAAAAGAAGAATAGCAAGAAAAAGTAAAATATATAAAAGACAAAAGTATTAAAAAGAGAAAATGGCGTAAAAACTATATAACAAAGCTTAGCAAAACTAAGATTACATTACTCAGCTCACACAGAAACGCACAAAAAATAAGGACGAATCTATTCTGAAGATGCACCCATTCAATCTGTGCATTTAGTGATGAAAATTAGATTTCAAACTCGACAGACCAACGGCAAGACAGACTGATGAAAATGGTATTTAAAATTTCAATGTGACAGACAACAAAAATTATATTTCAAGCTGAAGCGTGACAGACAACAGAAATTATATTTCAAGCTGAAGTGTGACAGACAACTAAAAATTATATTTCAAGCTGAAGTGTGACAGACAACAACAATTATATTTCAAGCTGAAGTGTGACAGACAACAAAAATTATATTTCAAGCTGATGTGTGACAGACCAACAAAAATTATATTTCAAGTTGAAGTGTGACAGACCAACAAAACCCCTATTTCAAACTTAAGTGTGACAGACCAACAAAACTCCTATTTCAAACTTAAGTGTGACAGACCAATAAAAATACTATTTCGAACTTAAGTGTGACAGACCAATAAAAATACTATTCACACCTAAGCATGACAATTTTAAGTGTGACAGACCAACAAATTCCTATTTAAAACAATCATGATAGACCAATAAAACTGCTATTTTACACTGAAGTATGACAGACAGACCAACATGATTTCTATTTCAAACTTAAGTCCAGCATACTGATAGAAAATCCTATTTTAATCTAAAGCGTGACAAACCACGACAATTCTATTCCAAAATTAAGTAGAACACGACCCACAAAATAATACTTTTAACTAAAGTGTGCTAAACCAACGAAAATTATTTTACAAACGTAAACCTGACTGACAAAGCCTCTTGCAGATTTTAGAGGACGCATCTCTCCAACTAAAAAAAACAACAAAAAAACAACAATGATGTCAATAATAATTACAGAAGCTGTTTTAATAATGTAAGTGAGACAAGAAATGAAGGGAAGCAAAAAAAAATCAGACAACGGACAAGGGAAATGAAGGTAAGTAAATTGGAAATAAATAAACAATATATAAATATCTATTTAAAAAAAAGGGAGAATTCTGGTTTGAAAAAAAAAAGTGAAATAATAACAATGAATCTTTTCATCGTTTATTTTGATTTTTATCTATTTTTTATTCATTTATATACTTATCTATTTTTCTTTCAAAATCTGAAGCCATTTTTTTTTGTTTCTTATTTGGATACAATTGTGTTTTATTGATTTGGCAGACGACTCAATAATTCTTACAATTTTTTGTCTTTTCTATTTTCGTTTTGATCCATATCTTTTCTCTTCTGTTCCATATACATATATATATAAATATATATATGTATATATGTATATATATATATATATATATATATATATATATATATATATATATATTTATATGTGGTTATAAATAAGTAACAATGCTTTGCTTTTGTTTGTTCTCTTTTTCTTTTGTATCTTTTTATTTCCCGATTTATCTGTGAAGAGAGAATGATTTTGCTCAATTGTAGAAAGCTGTATTGTCATGGCAGAAGTAGAATCTCTTAACAAAAACCTTGGAATAATAGCACGGTTTTCAATTAACTCTTATTGATCTCTTCTTATAAATTTGGTACTGGACACTTGACTGTATATTACACTAGAATAAGTATCCAGCATTGCCCGGTGGACAAATTTATAAAATTAACTATTGTACTTGGTGCAGCATAAATACTGTTACAAAATAAAATGTCCGATCGCCACAATGTTGCATCCCTGTGCTTGCTTTACAAGTACTTCCACGGAATGTGCTCCGATGAACTTACTGCACATCTACCCTCTCAATGTAAATACTCCTGATTAACCCAATGAGCAGCAAAAGTTCATCCCTTCACTGTAGATACCCACAGATGACGGAAAATTTTCTACTATAATAACTTCTTACCTTCCAACAAGCAGAAATTTAAATGTAATGTGAACAAACATCATGTATAATTTCAATTATTCGGACTACTGTTCTCATCTTGAGTTAAACAGTAGTCCGAATAATCGAAATAATACAAATTATCAATCCTTATCTCAAAAATTCAGAAACAAGATGAGAACAGTAGTCCGAATAATCGAAATAATACAAATTATCAATCCTAATCTAAAAAATTCAGAAACAAGTTGAGAACAGTAGTTCGAACAACCGAAATAATACAAATTATCAATCCTCATCTAAAAAATTCAGAAACATAACAAACATCTTGTTGCCCAAGTCCCCACTTAGAATGCCCCCTTTAGATCTGGCCCCCTAATCACAGCAGCCCCTTACGTCTCAGTGGCAATATGCCTTGTTTGGGGAGAATAAAAATTAAAAAATAAATAAAAATAATAAAAATAATAATTCTAGAAATATTTGTTATTTTAAGTTGAAATCTGAACACAATATAACTAGTAATATGCTAACTAAAAGCAACAAACTATACAGTTCGCAACAATACATAGTCTTGATTGTATTTTATCAGCTACAGTCTCTAATTTTTATTTTTGAACTTCAATATAGCAAAACAGGAGCAGGACAGGCTGAACTCTTAAGAACTGACCACAAAAAAGAATAAGAAGGTTCACATCTGTTTATGAATGTGGCCAATATTTCTTTTTATTGAATTATGTAGTCAGTGCTCAGCTGTCTGACCAGTTGAGCTGGAACTAAATAGATAGCAATTAGAAACTACAGAGTTGGTATATAAGCAGTGTGGGATGTTCTATTGTGCTTAGATTGGTAAGTAGATTCTCTGTATTAAGATTGGTTGCTAGTCCATAAGTGGATATTCTACATATAAATATTGCTTTGTTGAAGCAAAAGCTTTTCTGTCAACTTGATGGCAGTTTGAACCGTTACATTAGTAAATGTCATTTTGATTCTCCACTTTCTTTGATGATGAAAGTAGGACAGTTGTTGCAGCTTCTTAGTTTTCTTAAGGATGGACACAGCTTCTCTCATTGATATGACCTCTAGTTCTTTTAACATGGCCCGATCCATCATTTGTAGGTTCCCCACCTTGAAATGTGATAGTATAGATTTCTTTATTGGAGTAGGTAGAGATCCTTGCTTTGACGAGATAATGCTCTTAATTCTCGGGATGTTGTGGAACATGGGCAGTATGGCTTGTTGCTTCGTCTTGTTGGAGATTTCAGTCTCCATCAGCATAAGTGTTAGTGCACATTCAAAAGTTTCCAATATATATAGAATTCTTTCTTTCTTTTTTTTAGTTACAATTAATTCTTTACAAGAAGTATTGTGTTTTCGCATTAAATAACCAAGAATGGTTTATATGTGATAAAACCGATAAATGAACTCAAGCATATATTTATATACTAACTGGTTTACCCCGCTCACTATCTCTTTGCGCAATTTGCTACTTGTAATAATTGAAACATTAATTTAAAATAATAAACATTTCATTTGTAACATTTTTGTAAACACGAAATAAAATCTTTCTCATTTATTCACACCAATAGATCAACATTAACATTTTAGCAATTTCCATACAAATTCAGTCATCTTTGAAATGTGACCGTGAAGAAAAGAAAGAAGAAATCAATTTGCAATTTCACTTGCAATTTAGAAATAGATCAAAACTTGTTGAAAATCAAATCCATCCCTCTAAAAAAAAAGGAACATTTGAACACAAATGCTAAATATTTGTCCAGGAAATAAAATAATATTGTGAAACAGAAATATTTGTTATATTAAAATCGAAACAATTGTTAAATTAAAAAACAATAACAAATAAAAGTTAAATAATAAAATGTCCTTTTTAAATACGAATATGAAAATTAGTTCGACTGATATCTCATATACAGAAGCAGTATATAAAAAAGTTGGTGCGTCTATTGTGTAGAATTTAATTTACTTGAAACAGGATTTTTAAATTTCACGTTAGTTAGAGAGATGGTGTCCAACGTTTGTATTTATTCATTTAGATATGTAGGTATATAGTTGCATGAAATATGTAGGTATATAGTTGCATGAAATATGTAGGTATATAGGTGCATGCAATATGTAGGTATATAGTTGCATGAAACATGTAAGTATATAGTGTAATGAAATATGTAGATGTATAGTTGCATGAAAATATGTAGATATATAGTTGCATGAAAATATGTAGGTATATAGTTGCATGAACATATGTACGTGTATAGTTCCATGAAAATATGTAGATATATAGTTGCATGAAAATATGTAGGTATATAGTTGCATGAACATATATACGTGTATAGTTCCATGAAAATATGTACGTGTATAGTTCCATGAAAATATGTACGTGTATAGTTCCATGAAAATATGTAGATATATAGTTGCATGAAAATATGTAGATATATAGTTGCATGAAAATATGTAGGTATATAGTTGCATGAAATATGTAGGTATATAGTTGCATGAAATATGTAGGTATATAGTTGCATGAAATATGTAGGTATATAGTTGCATGAAATATGTAGAAATATAGTTGCATGAAAATATGTAGATATATAGTTGCATGAAATATGTAGGTATATAGTTGCATGAAAATATGTAGATATATAGTTGCATGAAAATATGTAGGTATATAGTTGCATGAAAATATGTAGGTATATAGTTGCATGAAATATGTAGGTATATAGTTGCATGAAAATATGTAGGTATATAGTTGCATGAACATATGTAGGTATATAGTTGCATGAAAACATGCTTATCGCAAGCTTGCCATAACTATGACTAAGCTTATGGATTGAGCATGGTTGAAATAAATACTCTAACAAATATATACACAGAATGTATTATGTGATGGAGGGTGACGGTGGTTAAGTGGATAACGACACGGACTGAAGACCTAGGTGTTCCAAGTTCGAGTTCAGTCGGTTCCACAGTACCACTTTCACTTAGGGATGTTTACAACCTTCTCGTGGTCCTTCCCGTAAGTACCCGATGTCGTTCTAGAAAAACATCAGGGAAACTAATGCCAACACCAGAATCATCTGATTCACATGAAAGAAGATTATGTGATAATATAATATATATATATATATATATATATATATATTCTGAATTGAGGAATATTTCTGTGATAGCCAGCCAGATTTTATCATAAATCCATGATGAACGGATTGATGAAACACGGATATCCCTAACAGACACTGTAATGTATAGTATTTAAATAAAATAATTTACATGTAGAACATACAATCGAGCACTTTATTTTTTTAAAAACTTTTGACACATGCTATAGATTTTTTATTTGTGCACATATAAAAATACATGTATATATATATATATATATATATATATATATATATATTCGACATTAGACTTAAATAGCATTTGATTCTAAATAGTCATTTCTCTTTGTGATTTATAGAACCATGTTTTTCAGCAGCCAATGTCGATTAAAATTACCAACATCTTTGTTTTCAGCAGCAAATGTCAATAACAATAGCCGCCATCTTTGTTGTCAGCAGCAAATGTTAATAACAATAGCCGCCATCTTTGTTGTCAGCAGCAAATGTCAATAACAATAGCCGCCATCTTTGTTATCAGCAGCAAATGTCAATAACAATAGCCGCCATCTTTGTTGTCAGCTGCAAATGTCAATAACAATAGCCGCCATCTTTGTTGTCAGCAGCAAATGTCAATAATAGCCGCCATCTTTGTTGTCAGCAGCAAATGTCAATAACAATAGCCGCCATCTTTGTTGTCAGCAGCAAATGTCAATAACAATAGCCACAATCTTTATTGTCAGCAGCAAATGTCAATAACAATAGCCGCCATCTTTGTTGTCAGCAGCAAATGTCAATAACAATAGCCGCTATCTTTGTTGTCCGCAGCAAATGTTATCTATTACTACATTTACATATCTATTTACATATACTGTGACCCCACCCCAAATATTTAAAAAATAAATAATTTCATACAAACTGAAACTACAAAAATATTTTTGCAAAGTCTTAAATAACAAAGTGCGTACGAATATGAGCTTTTACAATTTACTTAAAATTCATAACGAGAGGGAGGAGCGATAGAAAATAAATACATATCTTTTATTACAAAAGTCATAAAAAAACAAAAATAAACAATAACAAGGAACTATTTAAGATTTTTATTACTAAATGACGTTACAGATAAAAAGTACTGGTTAACCAAGCACATCTCTGTCGTAATCTGTAAGTACATTTTCTCCTAACCTCGAATTAATACATTTTACTTCAAGTGTAACACTTCTGTTTGGATAATTATAATTTTGATATAATCGAACAATACAATACTTACATATGTTACATAATCTATTTCCTTTCAGTCACTTTCTTTCACATTACAATTGTTTTCTTTCACATTACAATTGTTTTCTTTTCAGAATTTAACTACTTTTTTATTTTTCGTATTTGCTGCTAGTTGGGTTGTTTGGGGGTATTTACGTTGCAAAGACGGAGAGAAGAACAAGTGCAGTAATTTCGTTGGAGCACATTCCATGGAAGTACTTTTGAAACAAGCACGGGGATGCAACATTGTGGCAATGGGGACCGGGTCTTGGGCTTAGTAGACAGAGCGGAACCTATTAGGTTAGTGACTCACTTTTGTCAAAGAGGGAAAGACAATTGGTTGGTGCACCAGTCCAGATGTGACAACTATATTTTATGTATGGGCGAATGGTAGCTTTGTAGAGATATAAGATACTTTCACGTGTGAGAAGTTTTCTAGCCTGGTAGATGGAGCCCGCCTTCTTTGCTGCAAACTTGGCAGTATCTTCTATGTATTTATTCCAATTCATGTCACCTGTGAATATTAGGCCGATGAGTTTGAATGTTGCACTCTCGGGTAGGGTGCTATCAGCCATGGCAATTGGTGGTATATTATGTATAGATATACGTTTCCGTATAGGTGTAGCACTCTGGTGGAGGAAATGATAGTTTAGACTCAGCATAAAAACAATATCCTTCCATAAAATGAATTGAGTACATTCGGTTATCAGTATCTAAAGAAAATGTAAACAAAGAATAATTCCATTTAATACAATATAATTACCAGTAGCAAAACAAACCATTGAGGTCCGAGTTCTGAAACAATGAAACACCTGTCTTGGATAACTATATATATTTTTTTATATATATCATAGTTCACCTCAAACAAGGCAGACCGCCACTGTAGACGTAAGGGGTTACTGAGAAAAAGGGTGAAGGTTTGGGAGGGGGGTCAACCTAAATTGGGAGCTGCACAGCAAGATGTTTGTTTACATTAGTTTTAAACTTCTGCATGTCAGTAACGTCATGAAAGCAGGGAGCAGGGAGGGAGTTCCAGAGTCCAGCAGCATGAGGAAAGAAGCTTTTGGGGTAAAAAGCTCTTCAGAATCTGGGGTCCTCCACAGAGTATGGATGCGACGGGCAGATTGTTGGGTTGGTCTAGTGAATTTACGTTGTGGGGGTACCAGAGCAGAAAGCTCATCAGAGCACACTCCATTGAAGTACTTGTAAAACAAGCACAAGGATGCAACATTGCGGCGATGGGACAGAGGCTGGAGCTTGGTGGATAGTGAAGGACCTACCAAGTTGGCAACTCTTTTTTAGACGTTTTCTAAGAGGGAAAGACTAGCAGATGATGCACCAGCCCAGATGTAGCAACAATGCATGGGTGGATGGTGACTTTGTAGAGATATAGGTTAATGTCAGGTGTGAGAAGTTTACTGGCACTATATATATATATATATATATATATATATATATATATATATATATATATATATATATATATATATAAGAAAGGAAGGATGAGGGTAATCCGACGTAATGGGAAATGAAAAAGGAAAAATCAAAAGATGTTTTTTTATGTATTCATCAACGTTTCGTCTTTATTTGTAAGACTTCCTCAGGATGATAATTTTAAGAAAAATGTCATTCAAGTACATGAAATTAATGAGGAGAAGTAGTAGCCACTACTGGAAGCACAGGACCTAGGTCCGGGCCGAGAGAAGACGGTGGCAGGGAATGAAACCAATGTGGATGGCTGTGAGTGAAAAAGTGTGTGGGGGGGGGAGTGAATGAAATTAATGTGGATGGCTGTGAGTAAAAAAGTGGAGGGGTGGGGAAAGAGGAGGGGAGGAGGGAAGCTCTGTGTTTTTGATGTGTGGGTAATGTCGTAGTTTTAGAAAAGATATGAAGAGATGAAGGTAATTTGAAAGTGGAAGGGGTGGGTGGATAAGAGTGTGAAAGAAGTAGTCGAAAGGGTGAAATGGGGGAGAGGGGAGGTTTTGTTGTGGTTAGGTTTGAAATGTTTGGAGAGTAGGAGTGGTTGACCAGCTGGCCATGCCAGGAATGTGTGGATATGAGTAAATTAGAAGGAAAGTGTTGAATTGTTCTGAGAGTATGACAATGAGAGGAAGGAAAGAAGAAAAAGAAACAGAAAGAGAAATGTGATAGTAATTTTGGTGAGGAATAGGTGAAATGTAATTTTGTGCAGGCGATGTTGATGGTTTGAAATTAAATTGAGAGCAAAAAGGGGGTTCAAATATCTAAATATTTGTGAGGGTATCTAGATATAGTTCACTGGTGAGGCTGTTATTTGTGGTTAAGTGGTTATTTTGGCCTGTTCAAATTTGAAAGCATGATCGTGCTCTAATCAAACACCTAACACCTCTCTCATAGACAGACCCTTCTCTTACCCAAGCATTCCAATAACACATCCATATGCAACCCACTTAACAAACTAGGCATTCCAATTGTTCAAACCATATCACAACCCATAAAACAAATATTAAACACATCAAGACATTCTTATAAAAAAACCACATCCCATACCGGCTTATACACTGTCCCATGCAACAACTGCTATCAAATTTATGTGGGAGAAACACATTTGATTGAGCGAACACAAAAGGGACATAAAAAACAATAACTGTCTTAGTGCACTTTTTTCCCATGCATTAGAGCACGATCATGCCTTCAAATTTCAATAGGCCAAAATCACCAAATACATTCACAACAAAGTTCGGCGAAGACTACTGGAAACCGCACTAATCACAGCCTCCAACACCATCAGACAACAAAATGGCTTCTATAATCTAGCCCCCTTAATAAGCAAAATTATCCGGACCAAACAAAAACTGTACCTAGATCTTGGCTAACCTCTTTTTCTTTTTGATCTCAATTGTACTTTTAGACATGTCCCCACATACACCCCCACGCACCCCCCTACATACATTTTCATTCCCCACGAATTCAAACCACTTAACCACAAATAACAGCCTCACCAGTGAACTATATCCAGATACTCAACATCGCCTGCACAAAATTACATTTCACCTATTCCTCACCAAAATTACTATCACATTTCTCTTTCTGTTTCTTTTTCTTCTTTCCTTCCTCTCATTGTCATACTCTCAGCACAATTAAACACTTTCCTACTAATTTACTCATATCCACACATTCCTGGCATAGCCAGCTGGTCAAACACTCCTACTCTCCGAACATTTCACACCTAACCACAACAAAATCTCCCCTCTCCCCCATTTCACCCTTTCGACTACTTCTTTCACACTCTTATCCACCCACCCCTCCCATGTTCAAATCACCTTAATCTCTTCATATCTTTTCTAAAACTACGACATTACCCACACACCAAAAACACAGAGCTCTCCTCCTCTTTCCCCACCCCTCCACTTTTTCACTCACAGCCATTCACATTAATTTCATTCACTCCCTCCCCCACTTTTTCACTCACAGCCATCCACATTGGTTTCATTCCCTGCCACCGTCTTCTCTCGGCCCGGACCTTGGTCCTGTTCTCCCAGTAGTGGCTACTACTTCTTCTCATTAACCCATCATGTCAACCCAATATTTTCATGTACTTGCATGACATTTTGCTTCAAATTATCATCCTGAGGAAGTCTTACAAATAAAGACGAAACGTTGATTAATACATAAAAAACATCTTTTGATTTTTCCTTTTTCATTTCCCATATATATATATATATATATATATATATATATATACAGATGGTGTCAGAACAGCAAGTGAATTACAATTTTTGTTTTCTTACTAAAGGGTTAGTGCTCATCAAGGCACGTGGCTACTCAAAGACAATCGTTAAAGATATCGCTTGGGCGATGAGCACCACAACGCAAGGAATGGGAACAACCGGTTGATTGGCCAGAAGATTTCTTGACAAGAACTGTTTATCTTGGAGGACGGATCAACAAGTATTTGTTTAGATTAGACTTGAAGGGGACCATGTTGTAGTCAGCTGGGAAGCAGCTTCGTGTAGTAATTGAATAGAATAGCTGGTACTGGAATATTGCGGAAATTGTCCGTTAGTCAGATTATAGGAAAATCCACTAGTCATTATTATCAACGAGAGAAGACTGGTGTGAAATTTCCAAGTGAGAAAGAAGAAGTAGTAGTAGTAGTAGTAGTAGTAGTAATAATAATAATAATAATAATAATAATAATAATAAACTGTGTAGTAGTAATAATAATAATAATAATAATAATAATAATAATAATAATAATAATAATAATAATAATAATAATAATAATAATAATAATAAACTGTGTATACAGAAAACAATGGTAGGAAAAACTGGAGCTATTATTCGAAAACAAAATGCAGAAAATACTTTTGGACATTGAAATACAAACGGACAAACTCATCCAGACAAAAACGTGAGACATTATAATAATCAACAAAAAGGAAAAACTTACCGAATAATAGATTTCGCCGTCCCAGCAGTTCACTAGTCGAAACTGAAGGAGACAGAATAAAACTAAATACATGGGATTTGTTAGAGAGCTGAAGGGAATATGCAACATGAAAAGTATTGTAATAGCAATAATTGTAGGAGCACTATGAAATGTTCCGAAAACCCTGAAAAAGACTTGAAAATAAAAAAATTGGACTCAAAGGGAGGATTTGCACCATATAAATCACTGGAGATTAAGAAAAATCCTAGAGTGCGGCGACCAACCCACATATATAGGTGACACTGACCAATCACAAGTAAGTTCAAATATAATATTACACTGGGGCCACACACAACTAGAAGGAGAAATGGAAAATATTAAGATGAACCCAAGAGGGTTGAGATTACTTGGGTAAATATATAATAGAAATGTTATATAGCCCTCCCTCTACCCACAAAAAAGAAATGCAGTGGCACCAGTTCTAGTTGCTACTATGGAATGTGGCCATGAAGAGTCTCAGAGGATGGTAAGATTGATAAGGGATAGAACCATTCAGACCTCGACTAGAAGGGTACGGAGAATACTGGAATTTTGAAGAGGCATATTGTCAGTCAGACAAATTCCAGAGAAAAAAATTGACACTTATACATAGGTAAACAACTGATGCGAGAACACAGATTCTGTTTCAATATTGATGGTAAAAGTAAAGAATATTGAAAATCTTCGTAGACTTACTGTCATTCAGACTCAAGGGAATATTATATATTTTTTTGTTTTTTCCGTGAGAGATCACTGATAACAACAGGTGTGGATACTTCTACTGAGTAAAAAAAAGTCATCAATTATGCCGTCATCCTACAACGTCTAAGTCTTGATGAAGAAAACATAAAACCTTGTCCACTTGTGGAGGCAAGTAAATAGGGAATTATTGAAATAAACTTTATCTTTTAATATTATTATACATGCGAAATATTTATTTTAATTTCTTTTACTGTAGTTTAATGTTTTTCCAGATATTTTATTCTCTTTTTTTTTTTTTTTTTTGGTACACAGTTTGTGCTGTCTTCTGATGCTACAGATCGTGCCTGACTTTTCAACCTCCTCGGATGCTTCAGTTCATCTGACAGGCTTAGTATTTCGCCAAAAGTCAACAATGAACTGTGAAAAGCGTTTGGCTTCTTGATCTCTTTCATTTATCTCTAATATATCGACTCCACTTGAATAAGCAGATATAATGAACCGGTGGCAAATTGATATTTAATTCCAACCGAACAGCCGTTCTTAAAGAGACCCGAAATGAATGAGTTCAGAAGTTCTTAATTAAATTCATGACAAATCAAACGAATTAGCCACAAAGATTAATAGACTTACTCAATTTTTCATCTATAAGCATTGCCCGCTCTCCTCCCAAAGCCTTCAAGCCCACATTAAAAAATCCACAAATAAAAGATGAAAATAAAACAAATATTTTATTTCAAATATACATTAATTCAGACTTGCAAATTTTTCTCTTGGATTTGAATATTAATATTCATTCTAGAATAATTTAAAAATAAAAATAAAAAGATTTAATGAAATTTATCTTAGTTTTTATTTTTACATTTGAATATATATATATATATATATATATATATATATATATATATATATATATATATATATATATATATATATATATATATATAGAGAGAGAGAGAGAGAGAGAGAGAGAGAGGGGATAAATGGAAAAAATTAGTTAACCAACATAATACAATCAACTTATGTGGATAGTTAAGATTTTGCTTTTATTAATTGAAATACAGGGTGACCCCCCCCCTTGAAAAAATGCCACCCATGGAATCGTTAATAAAATTCACAATCCTTTCTGCAATCCAACCATACTTGGTACAAATAAACTTCAGTCTATGCCTGACTTGTCCACCAAGTTTCACTTATGAATGTTCAACAGTCGTTGTCAAAGTCTACTCTTTGGCACACATCTCTCTATTCTGTCCAGATTTAATCTTTCTCTGAGGTCATTAGAACTAAGCCTGTCTTACATTACATAGTATCATCTCATATTATTTCTTTCCATGCACTGCATGTCCTCAACCTCCCTTGGCAATGTTTCACTTCCATACATCATCATCACACTGCGTACACATGCCTGATAGATTCTTCTCTTGGCCGACAGTTGTAACACTCTGCAGATTGAGCAATGGCAGAAGTTCTCTGAACTTACTTCATCCATCCCTAACTATTGCAATCACACTATCACATGCTTCATCATGTGCTCCAATGGTATCACCAAGGTTACAAGACTTTTTAACAACCTCAATAGTGTCGCCATCCAGATATACGTTGTCCACATCTGAGTTCTCCAACTGAATCTACTTTAAACCGCAATAATTTAATTCCTTTGTTCAACTCTGGCAGGCTGTGGAAATGTCAATTCTTATTGAAATTTGCACTGAAAACTTTAATATATGAATAAGTATGACACCATCTCTTGCGTGAATGCACAATCCACTATATTTTGCCCACTTTTGTTTTTTATTTTACTTCAGTCGAAGTTCTCAGAAATCAAGGGGCCCCTACCTAGGGCTAACACTTGATCTCTATGTGAGATACATAGATATTCGAATATTCCATTAAAGTTCTCCTTTACCTGAGTTAGTAAAAAAGTTTTGTTTTTTTAATTTTTAAATTTTTTTTCTTATCTTTCCGTTTTTTCTTGAGATGGGGCATCCTTCCGTATGCAAGACATTCACCGGCTATTTCAGACACTCCAGCCTAGAGATATTTTTAAGATTCTAACCGTCTCTTTAAGTGCAATTGTTTATATTTCTCTTGCACTCGGTTCACCGGGACATTAGACCTGAAAACGTCATCTAAAAAGTCTTTCTAAGTGTGGAAAAATATACAAAATACACCTATTCCATTAGCGGGGTTTGGCTCAGTGGTAGAGCATAGGGCTTCTTTCTCTAGGGTCCCGGTTTCATATCTCGTTAGGTTCAGCCATGATGATGAGTCGTAAGTCAACGAAACACATATCCATAGATAATTATATTTTATTATATATATATATATGTAAGTAGTAATACTACACATGCAAAAATAAATTAGGTTTAAAGATCCCCAAATTCATACTAGAATTGTTTACATTGTTCCGTGGTGCAACTGATAAAAGCATTGAATAACAATCGGTTCTAAGTGACAGTCCTCTGTAGGTCGAAGGTTCATTCCTCATTACAAGCAATAATAACTAAGAATTTAATTAAAATTACTTCACACTTTTACCCGGTCATGGCTGAACAAGAGCAATTTTCCCCCGTGGATTAAATAAAGGGTTTAGTTGGAAATTCTGTATCGATTCTTGAGTTTGAAAAGCTGTACCTGAAGAAAGTCGGAGATTACATCTACGGATAAAGAGAAATGGCTTAGATGAAACTATGTTTATTCTTTTGCTGAAAATGGAACATTCTTTCAATAAAGAAAAGAAAATTTATAAAATCAGCTGCAATTCTACTAAGCAATATGTTCAAGAATTTGGCTATTAAACAAGATGTCGTTTACCGTTTTTTTACCATTATGTTGTACACAGCATCGTATATGTTAAATATTTGATGTTTGTATCCCTTTACAAAAGCCCTCATGAATGGAACACAAACTGAATTATGCGACACGAAATGTAACCTCCTATCTCATATACTGAATGGAAAAGTTTTAGGTATATATATATATATCACTGTTAGGACACCTAACGAAAAACGGAATTACCTCCCTTGAACCATTTCGGGAGTTAAGAGTTATCGCCCTTGAAACGGTCGGCTGCCCAGAGAGAAAGTAAACACAGACCACGGCATCAGACTGTTAATATGTCAATCGCGTCCAGTGGCAAAGTAATTCATTAATTCATTCTGTATTCAGTTTTAATAAATCTGTTAAACGTTTCTCTTGATAGTTCATCCATTTCTTTACAAGTTATTATTTATTATAACCTAAATTACGAGGTTATAAAAATAACACAATGCATTTCAGCAAATTTTATTGATTTTGGCATGCTACATTGATCTAAAATGTTGCCTATATTGGTGCCAAAAGGAATGCTACATAGATCCATATAGATAACTATTACACTATCTACATCTGCATAGGAATGATCCAGATTAAACCAAATATAATATCTAACCATACATGAAAGATTTCTTCAATAAATGTTCAAAGAATCGAAGAAGTAAAATCAATAGAGGAAATAAGAGTTATACAAATCAGTTGCCATTCCGATAAGCAAAATATTCAAGAATTTGGCTATTGAACAATATGTCATTAAAACCAAATGATTTCATTCATTCATTCTCTCTCTCTCTCTCTCCTTTGTTTTCTTAAGGGACAATATTTTTGTTTCACTACGAGGCATTGTTCCTGTGCATCTACCCAGAAAATAACAATATACGAAATGATGGACAATGTTTTTATAATGAGATCAGGGGGAGAAATATTTCCTGGAAAAAAACAAAAAAAAGAAATGAACAACAAAAAAAAAGAAGCCTACAATGCTAAAGAATGAATGTGTAAATAAACAAAGTAATTTTGTTTCTCTCTCAATTGGAATAGTTTATATAAAGCCTTCGATGGCTTCCTTTGTTAAAGTTACAACCAGAATACAATTTAAGTGAAATAAACTGCGAGAAAAAATGGTTGGAATTCAAGAGAACAAATAAGAAAGCCAAAAAACCGAAAAGGCAAAAAAGCAAAGAAAAATTCAATTAAAAAATGAAATAAAATGAGTTAAAGAAAAGAAAATTTATAATAATAATAATAATAATAATAATAATAATAATAATAAATAAATAAATAAATAAATAACAATAATAAAAATAATAAAGCAAAAGAAGGCCATAACAAAGAAAGGAGAACATTTTTGTACGGGCAATTTCCGAGTTCACATTTGACATTTCTGCCTGGAATGAACTTGTTATGATATTCACTAATAACACAAAACTTGTATACATGACTTGCTCTCTACAGACAAACTATTCAGACATCTTTAAAATGTCTGCCTATTGAATAGTGAAATAATTTTGTTATGACAGAAGAAAAGAAAATGAACTTCAGTTTTTATACGGAATGTTTTTTGCTTTGTTTAAAAAAAGTGAATAAATAAATAAAAAAATAAAAATGCATATTAAATTGAATTTTTTGTTAAAAATACATAAAATAATTTAGACAAAAGTTAAAAAGAATAAATAAAATACCCATAATTTCTGTTGGATTTATTTTATTTACTTTTTTTTGTATTTGTTTATTTTATTTATTCATTTTGTATATTTTGTAAAAATAGAATGTGAACATCTTATTGACATTGTTTTGTTTTTGTTACTCTTATTCCCCCCAAACAAGGCACATTGAAACTGAGACATAAGGGGCTGTTGTGAATTAGGAGCCATGCCTACAGGGGCACTCTAAGTAGGGAGTTGAGTAGCGAGATATCTGTTCGCATTACATTTAAATTTGTACATGTAAGTACAGTCAAGGAAGCAAAACACAGGAGAGGAATTCTAGCAGTTCAAGGGAAGAAACTATTAGAGTAGAAGGCTTTCCGGCATCTGGGGACTTCTACACTGAAGGGGTAGGATTTTGCTGCTTGTCAGGTTAGTTGGGGGTATTTACGTCTAGGTGGTACCAGTGTGACGAGTTCGTCAGAGCATATTCCATTAAAATACTTGGATTGCTGATCAAATGAAAAAGATGAAATATTTCTCTATTTGCGGTTTTCTCTGTTGGTTCACTTTGAAATAGCATCTTCATCGGTAAACGTACTGATTGTATGTGTCGCATTGCCCACCGAGGTAATAAGCGACTTGTAACATGGGAAGTTCTTGTCGATCCCCATTGTGAGCAACTGTTGTGTTATGGACCGAAATAGTTGTCATGTAAGCCATTGCTCGGTGGAAAGCGACGTCTCTCAGCGTGGCGACAGAAGCAGTCCCAGAGATGTTAATTTTTTTCTCCCCATAGTTGGAATAATAGAAGCAAATGAAAGAACAACGATAACTCCAATAGTTGCTCCGGGATTTGATTTACTTCCTACAATAATTCACAGCAAGTACTTCCATATAGACTGGATTTATTTTATTGAGTTATTTTTGTATTAATTTTATTTATTTATTTTGCTAATAAGTGTACAAATAGAATGGGACATCTTTTTGACATTGTGTTGGATTGGTTCGCCAGTCTGTATTGTAATAATTCAGTTTGAAATAGTATTTTTATCAGTAACCATACTGATTAGATGTGTAACATTACCATGGTAATATGCAACTTATAATATTGTGAATAATTGGCTAGTATTGTGTTGTAGACGGAAATAGTTCTCACATAAGTCGTTGCTCAGTGGAAAGTGACGTCTCTCAGAGTGGTGACAGTAGTAGTCGCAGAGATCTTGATCTGCTCTTCTCCTCCCTCCAAACTGTAATTTTCCTGAATTAACATTGCTTGAGTCCAGTGTCAAGTAGAAAACCAAGATGCCTGGAAGTAATGCCGGAATGAGTAGAATACTGGTATTATTTCAGGTCACATGTCGTCTATGTTTTCTTTTTTAATGGAGTTATCTAACTCCTACCCACAATAGGAATATGTGACACAAGGTCGAAAGTGGGATTTGAAAAGCCAGCGCCCGAGAAGTTGAGCACTCTGGCCTACAAAAAATGCCCGGGCAGTCCCGTCGGTATTCCCCGGTAGGGGCGCCTCAGGCAGTAAGCAATAAACTTACTCCTTCCCAAAGAAGGGAGGCAAAGCCTGGGAGGGTAGACCTCCTAGAACTGCACAGGACAAACCCACAGACCGGCATAAATCAAGCCCCGAAGGCCAAGACAATACCAGTCTATGGGGTGCAGTATCCATCGGAACAGATACTACACTTTCATCTTGGCCAAAAGGCCAAAGGGTTGATATGCCAGAAAATTTAAAAACCAACACATTAAAATGATTTTTTAAAATTTCATTCAATTTTTCAGACAGGCTTATTAAACGGTTCTTATTTTTATTCACTTTTTTCCCCCATTTAAACTGTCAAATATTCTGCTAATTCTAAAACTAATAATAAAAGACAGGATAACCAATTTGAGGCATTTAATAAACCACGAGAAAATAATAGTGTTTTTGTCTCAAAAACGTTTTTCTTCATTAATAAACTCCTATTACATATTTTCCTCCACTTTTTTTTATCAAATCTTATCACTACTCTTTCCATTTTCTCGCAAACATCTTAAAGATTTCCTTCTTTCTTTCGTTTCTTTTTTTCAAATCTTAAAACAGATTTCTTTATTTCTTTATTTTATTTAGAGTTTTCAAAAGCATTGACTTTAACTTTCCTATTTCAAACTTTCTTCCATTGTTTTGCTTCTTTCTTCATATAACCTTTTTGCCATTTTTCTCTTCTAGAACTTTCTTACTGGCATTTCAGTTTCTTCTTCTCATCCGTTTTCAATCTTCAAAGTCCTGCTATAAAATTGTGTATTTTTATTTATTCATTTATAATTTATTTGACTTCTTTTTTTATTTTTCTGTTATATTTAAGTTTTTCAAACGTGATTTTCTTTTCTACTTTTTATTCTTTGACATCTTGTAGTATTTTCCTTTCCTGGAATTCTTTCTTATTTTATTAACTTTCATTTCGTTCTCCTTCATGTTTCTTTCCACCCTTTAGTCACATTCACTCTTTTAAACATTCTCCAAATTTTCTAGGAACCTCTTTTTGCCACTATTCCTTTTCTCTTCTTTTTATCCTTTTTATTCCTCCCCTTCTTATTTCAGAACCTTCTTTTCATCGATCTTCAGATACTTCTTCCATTTTAGTCTTTTACACCAGAGGTCTTCAAAGTGGGGGTCGCGACCCCCAGGGGAGTCGCGTAACCATAGAAAAGGGGTCGCCAAAATTATAACTATGGAATTTTTTCACTCCATTAACTAATTTTTTATTTATAAAAAATTTTGGTGGGTTACGAAAAAAAATTTTATTCCAAAAAGGGGTCGCGACAAAAAAAGTTTGAAGAGCACTGTTTTACACTACTAAAAGCGTCCTTATACCAATCTTCATGGTTTCTTCTTTATCTGTTTCTTTTTTGTGATCCTAAGATCATCTAGAAATTTCTTTCTCGTCTTTAGACCGTTCATCCTTTTAGAACTTCTTCACTTCTTCTGAAAGTTTCTACATATTGGCTGCCATATCCACCGTTTCCTTCTGTGTCTCTTTCTTTAACCCCCATCTCTCGTTCTCTCTCTCCCCCCTCTCTCGTTCTCTTCCCCCCTCTCCCCCTCTCTCTCTTCCCCCTCCCCTCTCTCTCTCTTCCCCCTCCCCTCTCTCTCTGTCTCTCCCTCTCTCTCTCCCCCTCTCTCTTCCCCCCTCTCTCCCCCTCTCTCTCTCTCTTCCCCTCTCTCTCTCCCCATCTCTCTCTACCTCTCTCTCTCTTTAGAACGTTCTACTTGATTTATTTTTCATCTTAAATGGTCTTTTTGGTATATTCTTAATTTACACAGTGAAGTTTTCTCTTCCATATTTGATCATGGCATTTCTTTCAAAAACAGTTTGACAAATTGTCAGCATTTCGGTGTGGCAAAGAACAGATGAGGCTTGCGAGTGGTGAGAAGGTCTTTTTGCGTGATGAACAAAGATATTTTTCTTCTTCATCAAATTGGACGATTAGTTGTAATAATGTTTGGACATCTTATCAAAGATTTTCCCAGACTTTCTAAATGCTTGTTTTTACCTTTATAATACCGAGTGGTAAATCTCATGCTTTAAAATGCACAAAACATTTATTACCTGTCAATACTATTATAGAATTTTCATATCTAGAAATTAATATGAACTATATATATTTTTAATATTGGAAATCTATTACCGATATTAAATGTTATGTATTAAACTGTTTTTTGTTGATGTTATTGTTTGCAGATCATTTGTTAAGTAATGTTTACTTAACAAATGATCTATTTAGTCCACAGGGCTAGGCAGTTCCACTTCTGAGGCACAAGTTTGAATCCTGTACGAGTCTCATATTTCTCTTTGTAGTATTTTTATTTATATCCAGCCCCGCGGATAAAATAAATAGCTTGTTTCGTAATATTACCCGCACAAATAATAGCATCAACAAAACAGCAGCTTATTATATAAGATAACCCACATATGTGTGTGTGTGAAAGGACAGTTTGCACAAAATCCGATAAAATGTAGGAGAAGAAATAGAAAATGTGGATATGCTACAACAATACAATAAAATTAGCTCATCTAGTGAGATTTGATTATTTCATTTTTATTATTAAAACGACTTGCCTAGAAGGATGTTACTTTTTGAAGATTTACAATTAACAACATAGACATGAGAGATTAAAAAGAGGAGGGAAATAGAGAAAAAACAATGAGAGGGAGATTTAAAAGACATTTCTTTTTTTAAATAATCGTTAAGAAAAACAGCTCAAAGAGGAGAAAGACAAAGAGAACAAATTAGTAAGAAAAGAAACTTAAACTATGTAGAAATATTAACACAAAAACATACTTAAAGTATTAACTTTTCCAATATTTCGCCCCCATGACGAGTCTTATTCATGGAATTAATTTTATTAAGTTGAAGTCGGCTTCAGTATACAGAAAATATGTAGGGTAGTACAAGTAGTGTGATGGGATGGGTTAGATAGGAGAGAGTGTTAAAGCAGTGTATGGGATTTAACAAGGTATACATCGGTGAAACCCAGCATTCACTAAATAAGAATCAATGAGAAAAACAGGGCCATAAAGTTTGGCAACACCAAAAGTGCCCTCGTCACACATATGCTATTCTTGTAAAGGAAACCGTCTGAAAGAAGCAGGAACAATAAAAATAGGACACTCTAACTACTTTGACTGAAACAACAAAGAATTTGAAAGGCAGGAAGAAGTGTACATCAATGATAAATTAAACCATGAACGAAACTAAAGCTAAAACATGTATAACAAAATAATTTGGAGGAATATTAGAAGTTTCATTACAATCACAAAAGCCAAAACAGATCCTTCTTTTGAGACTATGTCCAGAAGTCATATGTGTATAGGTAAAGGAGTTATCTACTCCTGTGTTGAAAATGTAAACGGGAGTCATCTCCCCCTTATTATCGTATATAGCAATCGGTGGAGACGGCCAAGTTGTTTTTGAATAGAAAACAGTGACGGACGTTTGAAGGGACATCTTCCATTCTCTACAATATGTTTGCAAAACACGTTCCTTAAGGAAAACAATGACATGCATATAGAACATTATTACATTACATAAAATTGTTAAGACCAAATACTGACACATAAGGCGGAAAATCGATAATTCCATGTGGACTCAAGCATACAGACAATTGTTATGTTGGCATCATTACACAAAGGAATCACTTTTTCATTTATACATTGCCAAATAACAAGATCATCCAATCAGAAATATACTATCCAATAAAACAATTCCCTAAACCATTTATTTCATTGGAAAATTTCAACTGCTGAAATAAAATATGTGGAAGCAGAATGACAAAGAAATGTCGGATTATAAAAACCTTGTAGACAAGGTTTTTTGTATTCACCATCTTTTTTTTTCTTTTGCGCTAGTCCCAAGCTATGCAATGTCTGCAATAATGGACTTTTGTCTCCACTTGGAACAATTACAGGCTTGATCCAGGTGAAGACCGATTTTACAGTGACCATTGTACAAGGCGTCTGCCTATTTGATTATTGACCTCCCTCTTAGTCGCTTCTCTTCTTTGAAAATGCAGGCACCTAACTTGAAAAAATACCAAAGTAAAAAATGCTTATTTGGCGTGATTCCAGAACTAATGCTGCTCCAATTTAACACTAAAATCAAATCATAATCACATGCAATACTTTACCCAAATACTAATACCTATCGCTGAGAAGGACATTGTGAAGTCATCCACTCCTACTTAATTCCGCAAACCTTTGTTTGTAAATGTATGCTTGAAGGCTATCCAGACATGCCGTGCTGCTCTTAGAAAATGTAATTTAAATCCCACCAAAGAAAACCTAAACTTATTTAAAAACACCAGAACCAAAACTCAGTGAGCCGCATAGAAAAACTACAAAATCAAAAGTAAACTCATACAAAAAGGCAGAAAAGCAACATGGAACATGATAAAAAAGGATAGCTGGCTGGATTAATAGTATTCTAATATAATATCTCACAAAAACAACAAAGTGCACAGAAATGATATAGCTAACATATTAGCAGACAGTTTCTCACAGAATCCCGCCTCCGAAAATCAAACTAAAAAATCAAACAATTGAAGAAAAGTAAAAACATTCAATTTCAACTGTAAAAATACAGAAAGCTAAAATCAACCGTTCACAAGAGCAGAACAAATTGCTTAGAAAAACACTCTATACATCAGTTCATCCCGACGATGTGTTTTATGAATTAAAAAACAAATAAATCTACCTCAAGTATTTTATGAGTTTGGAAAATAATCCAATGATAGATCAAATAATAGACCAATAGCTTGATCTAAGTTGTGTTTGTAAAGTACTACAAAGGATGATAAACAGCAGGTTGACATGGTGACTATCAAAATTGCAATCAGGTTTCAAGAACAAAAGAAGCATTACCAATCTTTTGATGAGACTGGAAACCTTCAGATGTTCAATAAAATAAGAACACCTACATATATATATATACATATGTAAAAAGCAAAGCAACACTCTTAAGACACAGAATGATTTAATATATAAGAATTGATATACATATGTCAAATGTGTGCATATACATATGCACATCTAACATTTGTGATTTAATGGTTTGGTTTAGTTTGGTTTACAGCATATCAAGAGTAATAGGTTATTAAATGACGATCAGATGTAAAAAAAGGATAACCACTATTTCTAATTATTTTTTGGGGGGAGAAGGGAGAAAGATGAGATTTTGTTATCATTCTTTGTACAGGAATAGTTTGTTGAATTCAGGTTGAGTATTTATATTTTTTGTACAATCTTACTTTCTTCGGAAATTCAAAAATATCGTTCAGATTAAACCTGCCCAAAACTCATCCAGGTCACTTAACTGGTAACGTGTAGAACGGATTACATCAGGATCTATACACTTCACCAATATATGTTCCACTGCAAATGGAACACGACACAGGTTAGTGCAATAGAGATCCTTCTGAACTGAGACAATTTTTATTTTTGTCCCAATTTTTCTCATGCTGAGGTCAGACGTTTCGTGAATGACTTCCAACTTTTTCTGTCTGTTGCCATTTCGCTTGTGCCACCTGCCAGGATAAGAATATGCATATATCTTTGTAGTCAAAGCTCAGTGTTTAAGCTAAATAGATATTGATATAAATTATTCATATATAGTTCCACATCATTTATGAATAGAAAATAGAAGGATTAATTCCAACAATCATATTTTTATTATTCAGTAAAAATGGTTCATACAGCTGTTTCATCAATATTGCAGACAACAAGGTTTTCTTTTGGGATTAACAAAATCTGGATCTTCCAGACAATTCATCAGAAATATATCCAAAAAAATATTTCCCCCCACAAAAAAATCATATGTTTATGTTTATTATGAGTAATGCTATGTAGTGATAATTCGATTCGTCATATTGATACCGGCGGTTTCAAAGGGTGTAGAAAATCCATCTAGTAAGGATGGGAAAATCACTAGTTTCATCCACATTTAGCAAACTACAGGTGAAATAGTGTAGTGATTAATATACTGAAAATTCCAAAGATTCTTAGTATCTTCTTTCATGGAATCTTGACTATGGATGAAATATACTGAAAATTCCAAAGATTCTTAGTGTCTTCTTTCATGGAATCTTGACTATGGATGAAATATACTGAAAATTCCAAAGATTCTTAGTGTCTTCTTTCATGGAATCTTGACTATAAATGAAATATACTGAAAATTCCAAAGATTCTTAGTGTCTTCTTTCATGGAATCTTGACTATAAATGAAATATACTGAACATTCCAAAGATTCTTAGTGTCTTCTTTCATGGAATCTTGACTATGGATGAAATATACTGAAAATTCCAAAGATTCTTAGTGTCTTCTTTCATGGAATCTTGACTATAAATGAAATATACTGAAAATTCCAAAGATTCTTAGTGTCTTCTTTCATGGAATCTTGACTATAAATGAAATATACTGAAAATTCCAAAGATTCTTAGTGTCTTCTTTCATGGAATCTTGACTATGGATGAAATATACTGAAAATTCCAAAGATTCTTAGTGTCTTCTTTCATGGAATATTGACTATAAATGAAATATACTGAAAATTCCAAAGATTATTAGTGTCTTCTTTCATGGAATCTTGACTATAAATGAAATATACTGAACATTCCAAAGATTCTTAGTGTCTTCTTTCATGGAATCTTGACTATGGATGAAATATACTGAAAATTCCAAAGATTCTTAGTGTCTTCTTTCATGGAATCTTGACTATAAATGAAATATACTGAAAATTCCAAAGATTCTTAGTGTCTTCTTTCATGGAATCTTGATTATAAATGAAATATACTGAAAATTCCAAAGATTCTTAGTGTCTTCTTTCATGGAATCTTGACTATGGATCAAATATAACGAAAATTTAAAATATCTGAATGCTCCAAACGAATTGAAATTTAGGGAAAATTTATTAATTGATGTCCAATATTTATGGTTAAAATTTCACAAAAGTTCGAGGTATCTGGATTTTCACAAAGGGCTTTCACACCCTTTTTACCGCCTCCTTGCATAAAAGTAAATTAAACTAAATATAGTCTATATTTGGGCCCCTTTACACCTAACAGCTCTGTTCCATAATTCCTATTGATCGAGTAATTAGTTTACGAGTAAATCCGGTAAAATAAAAATATAAACATATAAGCGTACGTATCTTTATATATAATTTACTTCAACAGTGCTCAATACGTGAGTAGAGCTTAGTAGTAGTATGAAAATATATCTATGACAAGTAAGCTACACAGAGGCGTCTATATTTCATTCCCGTAGGAAATCAGCAGACTAAATGCCATTATGCCTGATGATTTTCTGCGGGAATGAAACATGGACGCCTCTGTGAAGTTTACTTGTCATAGACGTATTTTCATACTATATATATGGAACCGATCCAAGATGGCGGACTGAGAATCGGCTAGCACGGTGTCAGATGTTTTTTGGGGGGAGGGATTTATCTCTGATTGTCATCTTTAAGTAAGTTTTTTCTGATTGTTTTGCTTGCTGTTCTTTCCACCTTTCACAACAAGTTTTCTTTCTGCTTTGTCTTGGAATAATGTGCTTGTTTTTTTTTCATCATTAATTTATTGTCTCTGAAGAGCAGATGGTAGACCAAAAACTACATGTCTTTTACCGAATTGCGAAACGCGCATAAGACCGACAAAATATAGGTATTCGCCAAAATAAAGAAATTAAAAAATAAATAAATAAATAATAAAAAGATTCTGATTCGTGAATGATTTTTAAGGGCATTGGAATGCAACCAACCAGTATATATATATATATATATATATATATATATATATATATATATAAAAATATCAAATTATTTTTACCTACAGACGACGTCGTTTCGAGCTGTTTGCTCTCATCAGTGTAGGGAAGTGATAATTTCAGGTGGTCATATTGCATGAACCCGGTTCACAGAGCCATCTATGCTTTCACTCTATCCTCCCGGCCAAAGTAAATTACCACATGTTACGGATAATTTAAGTAAGATTTATGCCAATTACAGCGTAAACATCAAGTCAGACTAGAGAACTCAACGAACTTACTCAGAGTCTTGCTTTATAGCTAAGTGAATGTCTATTTTAAATATCTCCTAACAGTGCTCAACTTTAATTTTATAAAAGGCTCATTAATAATAATGGGTATTTACTTTATATATATATATATAATGAATAAAGCCAATACTCATTATTTTACAATTATAATTTGTACAGTCATCTTAGATTGTCAGCTGACACGAAAATAATGAATACACTTTTTTGATTCTACTTTCTCTGATTCTTTCATTCGTCTGCTTTCTCTAAATCTTCGTTGGTTACAAGCTAATAATGGCATAAGAACTAATTAAGGCCAATTTCCATGAAAGATAACATTAATTTGAGAAAAGAAATAATTTACACTCACACACTACTACACACACATATATATATATATATATATATATATATATATATATATATATATATTAGTATGCTCTTAAGTTTTTTTTTCAAAGTTACAAATTCTAAGTAGAGAAGAGTGTCTTAAATACCTTTATCATGTCGGATAATGTCATCTGAGTTTTTATTTGTGTCTATAAAGAAAGATCAATTTTGTTTGACATTGCAAATTATCTATAATTCTTCATCGTCATCATCATCATTATTGCTATCATCATCATCTTTATTAGAATAAAGAATTATCTTTTCAGAGTCTTTGCTCTGAATTCATATGAACTACATGCAATTATTAGGATTGACTATAATTGTCACAATAAAATGTAGCTGTTTATTCAAATTCAACGAAATGGTATTTTTTGTCTTTCTTTTTTGACACACCCAAACAAACAAAATAAATAAAATATGTTTGCTATTGACATATATCTAATAATAATAACAATAATAATATATATATATATATATATAGATATATATATTATATACAGTTGACATATGTATATTACAGTTTGTAAGATCATCTGACAATAAAAATATTAGTAATATTTAGCAGGGTTACCCGGCATTCCCTGTGGGGTGTTCGAGGAATAACGTCATATTTAGAGTAAGGATTAAAGAGTTACTTTTATGGATGAATTTATTTCAAAAGGTGGATGAAAAGAGTTCTGCTTCCTTTGTCGCCTTAAAATATAAATAAAACATAAATCCTTGCACCTTCTTTTATATTTACTATGTTTCACATTTCATAAAAATCTGACTATTAGTTTATTAATCAGTGTATTTCAGTTTTCGTCTTCCTGTCTCATGCTGAGGTCAGACGTTTCGTAAATGACTTCCAACTTTTCCTGTCTGTTGCCATTTCGCTTGTGCTGCCTGCCAGGAATAGGTCATCATCAACTGATCCTCTTCATATCTTAAGCAGCCTACTGCCTGGTTTTGAGCTATAGATATCAATGTGGGACACACTTTGGAGCGTTTCGGATGACTGACGGAGGGTGACGTGGCCGTTCCAGTGGAGATGTCGTTGTGTGACATACTTTTTTATGGAAGCTTGTACAGTGAGACCGTCAATTTGCTCTATCCGAAGCACTGCAGCCAGGATCGTGTCATTTTGACCTTTTCTCGTCCCCTATGCCTCGGAGCCATACAATAGTACACGTTGTTCATGTGTGTTGCATGCTGACATTCTCGGATACGATGGTATCCCTGCGTTTTATAAAATTGTTGATAGTTGCCTGAAGACTCTCCATGTGTATATGTATTTTTAAGGGGGATTCTAGCCCATTTGCATAAAACTTAATATAGCCCACATTACTAAGCGTTATTCTTAGAAGCTATGTACAAACATTCATATTGATGGGTTGATTAGTTTTGGAGTTTACACCGCATAAGTATATATATATATATATATATATATACAAACTTAGTTATATATATATATAAAGAGAGAGAAAACACAAGCTTAAAAGCTGTGTTCCTGCAAAGGTTAATGATCGCTCCTGCAAAGAACTACTTGGGCCTCTTAACTAAGGTTTTAGAAGAATAAAAAACAAATTTTAATCGTTTGCTTTGTTTCATAGCACATCACCCTTTTATAGTTATTTAATTCTAGAACACAATACAAATTGTATACGATTAATTGAACACAGATTGCTATTTTACCCAGAGGGGAGAATTTGGGGTTCATACCTTTTCCAAGAATGTATCCCTAACATCAAAATCGGCTCGAGATTTCAGATCACCAGATTTAAGGATATCCTTTCTTTACAAGGAGACTGATGGTTTGGCCACTGATTTACAAGGTAATAGCGCCAGATCTATAACTAGGATGATGCAAGAGGAGGGGAGGTCAACTAAAGACTTGGTTTGTGACAGTCAAAACCTGTGTGTTTTCAGCATTTGACAATGGAACCGTGACTGGCTGTGGTATGCTGAGGAGTCAGATATGAACAGATGTGGATGGGACGCCCTGACTCACAATGCTGTAAATTCACTTTCAGTTTATAATGAAGAGTTGCATAATCTCCAACCGTACAACTCCTGGTCTGGCATTGCTTGAATCCAGATGCAGGAAGACTGGAAACAATGCTGGATAAGCGGAAAAAGAACTGGTGTTATTTCATAGTTTTCATTCCCTTAGACGAGTTGCCCTACTAAGGCTTAAGAATGACGTCTCCTACTATTTAATTCATATGTATGGTGAGGAGAGACACATTCATGCTAATTTCAAAGACTATTAGAGAAAGTGACTTTTGCATTAGAAGAACTGTCACTTTCAAACATAAAGTATTTAGTATTCCAAAATGGTCACCAGACCCATTATGTCGACTCACTCACTGAAATGAATGAGTGTATATTAATGTAATTTTTGTAAAACAAATTATTATGATCTAAATGAATAAATGCGAAAGACTTTTCCAGCTATCCTAACTATATTAACATCAAAACAGGTAATGCTTATTTAATTCTGATACAATATAGACCTTTGAAATACCGTATATATAGGAAACGGCAAATACCCTCAATACCAGGTTCAATATTGCTTAACTTCGGTGATCTGATGAGAAGCAATATTACAATGTGATATAGATAAAAGATTATCACAACACAATAGGATCAAAATGACTAGAAGCTAAGGGGTAGTTGAGATATGATACTCGACTGTTTCACCAACATGGAGATTCTTCAAGAAATGCAAACCCATGTCTGTGCCATCCAAAGTTAGCAATACTAATTGCAATGCGTAAATAAATCTCCGATTGCGCTCTGCATGAGCTGCTCTAAAAGCTTATAAGTTTATTAATTTTTATTTTTGAAACAAAGAATACGGTCCCCAAATATTTGTGTTATGTTTCAGAAATTTTGAGATGAGGATTTATAGTTTCTATTATTCAGACTACTATTCTCATCTTAGTTGTTATTTTCACAACGTTTCGGCCGATGTAACACCCGCCCTTCTTCAGGTGCATCTTTGTGAACTTAGAAGCCTATACGAAATTTAGAACCGAACTTTTTATTTAATCCATGAGGGTAGATTGTTCTCATTCTGTCAGCCATTACCCGCTAGAAGGCTTAATTATTTTTTATTTTATTCTTAGTTAGTATCGCCTGTTGTAAGGATTGAACCTTCAATCTTCAGAAGACTGCCCATGGACCTGTGGGACAATGGATAAAGATGTTGAGTAATAATCAGTTCTAAGTGACAGTCTTCTGGAGGCTGAGGTTAAATTTTCACTACAAGCGATATGAACTAAAGATAAAATTTAAAAAACAAAAAAACTTAATTCTTTTACCCGATTATGGCTGACAAAACGAGAACAATCCACCCCCATGGATTAAATAAAGGGTTCTATTTGAAATTCAATATTGTATCCAGAGTTAAAAAAATTTGCACTTGAAGAAGGTTAGAGGTTATATATTTTTTTTTTTGTTAATGATATTTCACCCCAAACAAGGCAGGACACCACTGTAGACGTACTGAGAATTAGGGAGTAGGTTTAGGATGCCATTCTAAGTAGGGAGCTGTGCAGCAAGATGTCTGTTTACATTAGTTATAAACCTCTGCGTGTTGGTACAGTCTGGGAAACAGGGGGCAGGGAGGGAGTTCCAGAGGCCAGCAGCACGAGGAAAGAAGCTATTGGAGTAGAAGGCTCTCCGGCATCTGGGGACTTCCACAGTGAATGGATGTGATTTAGCTGAGTGTCGAGTTGGTCTAGTGAATTTACGTCAAGAGGGCACCAGAGTAGCCAATTCATCGGAGCATAATCCATTGAAGTATTTGTAAAACAAGCACAAGGATGCTAAATTGCGGCGATGGGACAGAGGCTGGAGCTTGGTGGACAATGAGGGACCTATTAAGTTGGCGACTCTTTTTTGGATCTTGTCTAAGAGGGAGAGACTAGTGGATGATGCACCAGACCAGATGTGGCAACAATACTCCATGCATGGGCGGATGGTGGCTTTGTAGAGATACAGGATAATGTCAGGTGTGAGGAGTTTACTAGCATGGTAGAGTGAGTCCACCTTCTTTGCTGCAGTCTTGGCAATGTCTTCAATGTATTTGTTCCAAATATCGACCGAAACGTTGTGAAAGTATCAACCAAGAAGAGAATAGTAATTCAACTAATCCAGATTTCATATTCATTTGTATATTTGGGATGATGCATATTCATCATTATTTACAATTTTCAGACTGGTTTCTTCATCCTCCAAAGACATTTTCTTAATAAGAATAGATTTAATAAATTCCAATTCCTCAAGTGGTGATATCGAATGTGGTGTGTAAAATTAATGTTACAAACGGAAAATTCTATGTAAGGTTAGATGAAGTAAGAGAAAGGAATTTTCCATTGATAAGTTTGAGATTAGAGCTACGTGTACCGGAAGTTGGATCATAGCAGGAAATTAACATGCAGAGAAGCAAGATCAGTTCAGCATCGGTAAAGGAACTTGCAGTTTATCTAGGCGTACTTCCTATAAATTGCTATAAAAAGTAAACCAACTCCCAGTGTAAATAATGGGGTTATTTGTTGTTCTTTTTAATTACTTTTTATTATTCTAGCCACAGGGAGAAAAAAAAAAGACAAGAGCAACATCTCTATAGATGCAACTGTCACCACTGCATAGAGACGTCACTATTCATGGAACTGTCTACTTACAATGTGTCAACAAGAGACTCATCTGTTTTTTTGTCCATAAAAAGATTGCAGGCCATCTGGTGGGAATCGAAGGACTCCCCACACAATGGTACACCCAGACAATTTACAAATCGAACAGATTGATAAGGGACGGTGAACTAACATGTTTATCTATGTTGATTTTTATCTGTTTAAGACTAAAACAAATCCCACCATATGATGAGGAAATGCTATATCCGTTATGTCGACTCACTCACTGAAATGAGCGAATCGGCACTAGTGTATATTAATGTAATTTTTGTAAAACAAATTATTATGATCTAAATGAATAAATGCGAAAGACTTTTCTAGCTATCCTAACTATATTAACATCAAAACAGGTAATGCTTATTTAATTCTGATACAATATAGACCTTTGAAATACCGTATATATAGGAAACTGCAAATACCCTCAAACGCGTTTAGGTCTTTTTAATTTGCATATTTATTGCATAAACAGCTTCTAATATTCTGTAATATACAGTTGTCATTTTGCATTGTTATATGTTCTTATATATATACGCAATATGTCCGTCTATAGTAAAACGTCTTAAGTCGCTGCAATGCTGAGAACAGATACTACACTTTCATCTTAGCCAAAAGGCTTTTTTATGGCTAGGCATTTTGAAATGAATGAAAAAAGATTTAATCTCTTATTGTATTATATTTTAATAGGGGTGGGTAGTGTAGTATCGGTTCAGACCGTCCTCCCAGGAATTACCTCCTCCCAGATAATACATCCTCCTTTAGGAGAGGGGGTAATGTAATATATGTTCTGGTATCATGAGACCATCTTCCAAGGAACTACATTCTCCCTTTTTTTGGAGGAGAGGTTAGTGTAGTATCTGTTCTGTTTCTATGATACCATATTCTCAGTCATTACCTCATGCTTCAGAGGTCAGTGTAGAATATGTTCCTTCTGTCTGATATCACCCTCCCTGGATAGCAACAATATGCTAGTATTTTATAAAAGAAGAAAGGATATCAGAATGAGATATTTTTCTTTAAATAAAAAGGTACACATACAATTCTTAGATGCCTGAAAAAAACATTAATGCTGTTACTTTTATTTTTTTAAGGAGTTTCCACATACAAAAGTTTGTAAAATCCTTCAAATTGTGGTGCATGACATTGTAGAATTAAAAACATAGAATTAAAGACAAAGTCCCATTCTAACATTTTATACGTTATTTGGTCATCTTCATTAAACATGTAATAATAGACAAGGTGTTAGTAATAGAGAGGTTATTAGAAGTCCATGAGTCTGGATGAAGAAAAACGTGTTGAGAGTCTGTAATAAGAAAATGTTGTTCCAAAGTTCATACATGAAATAAGAGTTATAAAAGAGTTGATAAAACTGTTATTGTTTGGAAGTAAGTCTGTATGTCGAAATAGTATTGAGAGTAAGTTCATGTGCGGGCAAGTCGCCATTTTGAATAGTGAAGCCTTCATGTCGATGCTGATAGCCCGTGATTAAAGGTAGGTTTGGTTTGCATGCCAAGTTGGGTGTTTGAACTGAACAATGCGAAGCTAAAGAGAGCAAACAATGCCGGTGCACTCTCTTAAATAACCTTTGGAACCAGTGCTCTGCTCGCATAAGAGATTGCTTCTGATTGGTTAAATCCCAATCAAAATTATGTTTGCTCCAATCAGCGCCAATCTTACAAATCAAGCAGATATTTTAAGCATCGTTAATGGCGGCTGCTGCCGTTGTTGTTGTAGTAAGAACTACTACTGCTACAACATCGTCTCTTATCGCTGTGCGTCACAAAGCTAGGGTCTCTCTCTTTCTCTCTTTCTCTCTCTCTCTCTCTCTCTCTCTCTCTCTCTCTCTCTCTCTCTCTCTCTCTCTCTCTCTCTCTCTTTATACTCCAGAGAAACCACTTCTCTGTAATTTCGATAAGTCTTCTTTTTTATTACTTTCATTCAGCTCAAACAAGGCATATTACCATTGAGATGTAAGGGGCTGAATTAAGAGCTAGAATTATAGGAGTCATCCCTCGTACAGCGAGATGCTTGTTCACATTACATTTAAATTTCTGCATGTTGGTACAGTTAGAGAAAACAGAGAGTAGGGAGGGAATTTCAAAGGCTAGTTGTTCGAAGAAAAGAAGCTATTAGAGTAGAAAGTCCTGCAGCATTTTGGGACCTCCACAGTGAATGGATGGGATTTAGCTGATTGTTGGGTTTGTCAGGTGTATTTACGTTGAGGGAGCACCAGAACAGCAAGTTCATCGGAGCACATTCCATTGAAGTACTCGTAAAACAAGCACAGGGATGCAACATTGCGGTGATGGGACAGAGGCTGGAGCTTGGTGGACAATGAGGGACATATTAGAGTACAGACGCTTTTTTAAACCCTAAGAGGGAGAGACTAGTGGTTGATGCTCCAGCCCAGATGTGATAACAATACTCCATGCATGGGCGAATGGTGGCTTTGTAGAGATATAGGATACTGGTAGGTGTGAGGAGTTTTCTAGCCTGGTTGAGGGAGTCCATTTTCATTGCAGTAGCCTTGGCAGTATCTTCTATGTATTTGTTCATATGCATGTTACCTGCGAATGTTAGGCCAAGGTATTTGAATGTTAGATTCTCGGGTATAGTGCTATTAACCAGGCCAATCGGTGGTTAAAGAGGTTTCTTATTATTGTTAAAGGAAAGAATCTTTGTCTTAGTCGCATTTAATGTCACCATCCATTTATGTCCCCATTCAACTACAGACTGGAAATAATTTTCTAAGGATTCAGCCATTGCCTTGGATATGTGCGCATTCATTTTACCCACATGTCACGAGTAGAACGTGGTGTCATCGGCAAATATACTTATCTCGGACATAGTTCCAAGTCTATATGGCAAAATATGAAACATCCTCCACCCTATAATAAAGACCAGTGTATATTTATTTGTATATAATTTAATATAAATCCGTCCCATCATGCAAAAGTTAGTGAGTAAAACATGTGCTGTTTTCCTACCTCCGGTCAAAACTATTTCCAGTGGTGAGGGAAAGTGAGAAAACAAATAGTATATCAGACAACCCTCACCGCCTGAAATTAATTCAGAAAGAAATCCTCCACTCTAAATAAAAAGTCAACGGTGGGTGTTTGTTTGTTTTTTATTTAGGTAATCAGAAATTATTATAATAATAATTCATATATGAAAAATTAAATTACTGTCTTAAATCTATGAATTTATATGAATATTAGTGTGAACACTGGCGAAGCATATTTTTTTTTTATGGAGGATGTATACTCGCAATAACACAATTCCTAACTGGATGCATCTGTGATTATTACTCTGCTCTTGTTTATTTGCATAAAACAAGCTTTGCAGAAAAAACGAAGTTCTCTCCCTTGAATCATGCCAAGCAATTGAACATTTTTTTAAATTTATTTTCAGATGAATATACGGCAGTGGTGAAATAAATATGGACATTGAATGACGACCTATACGTGCCAAGTTCGTATTCTGGCAGTTCCATAACACCATTTTCACTATGAATGTTGGCAACCTTCATGCCCCCCCCCCCTCTTCTGTTAGTATCTGATTCTAGAAGAAAACCAAGGAAACCAATGGTAAGAACAGAATCGAGCGGGTCAAAAGTCGTACCATGCTGATTCATATGATTTTTTTTTTTTTTAATAAATATAATTCTATTTGTTTTCTTTTTTGTTCTAATGTAAGTAAACTTATTTTTTTTTATTATTTGAAAAGGCATCAATGTTTCCTTTTAAATTCCTGATTTGAATTTTTGTTTCAAGTGTCAAATAAGTTCAAACATTCTTCAACATTAATTAAAATTTATTTTCAGATTTTTTTGTTAATTAAGGCCTTCTGTTTCTTATGATGCTGTTCCCATTGGTTGGTTCTGTAAGAAATTTAATTACTATTTAATTAGTCATTTCCGCCCAAAATTATAATACATGAATATTACACTTGCATGACGAAATATGGGTATAGGGATTTAAGCTATATGCAAGCACATATTAAAACAGGCATACACACTCGTGCATACATTATATACATATATATATATATATATATATATATATATATATATATATATATATATACAATTTCACAATGAGAAAATGGTGCTGCCGATGGTGAGGTAGATACTGGCACGCACTGATGACTTGGTGTGTCATGTTCGAATCCTGTCGGTTCCATAGCACCACCTTCACAATGAACGTTGATAACCTTCACGTGGTTCCTCCTGTGAGTACATGATTCCCCCCCCCCCAACAAAAAAATTGGGTAAATCAATGCCAAAAACAGAATCAAACAGGGTAAAAACAACATGTTGATACATACAAAAAGAATAATGATAATTGAATAATACATTTGAAAAAAAACCATTGAAATTGTATTAATTTAAACGTTATTTTATAAAGTGTTCTATGTTATAAAATTTAGAAAATGTATGACAGAGTTGATACAATTGTTAAAGTTACAGTTCACTCCACATTACACTAGGTTTCATGTCCCCCAGAGTCGATTGTCAAATGTTGCTTCTGTTGTGTTGAATTCAAATACAAACTAAACCAATACAGAAGCAGCATTTGACGATAATGTCTTAGAGAGATGAAACCCAGTGTAATGTTAGATCTCTACACACTTCAAACTTCGATCTACATACGATCTATCACTGATATCGAGCATGTCGCAGCCTCTATTGTTACAGACGCTCATACTATTTTGAACTAAAAATTCATTTTCACGCTGTTTATATCTATAGAGACTGCAGCTGTCAACTGTCATATTGTAAATATTACCAAGTTGGTATCACCACAGTATTGATACTATTTAACCCTTAGCTGGAAAGAAAAGGAGAGAGGAAGATATAGAGAGATGAAGATATACTAAACAGAAGGACTAATTTTAGATTTTGTCTACTTTAAACAAAAATTTAACTGGTTTTGCAAACTTACTTTTTTTCATACCAGACAGCGAACAGATTGATAACGGACGGTGAACGAAAATGTTTATCCATGTTGATTGTTCTCTGTTTAAGATGAAGAGAATCCCACCATATCAGAGCGAACAGATTGATAAGGGACGCTATCATTCTGGTAACCCAAGAGGTGTCTTGTTTCTTGTAAGATCCTTCTTGGGCATAATGAAGTACGGTTTTATTTGATCCAAAGAGGTCATCCTCCCCGGCATTACCTCCTCTTTACAGAGGGAGGAATGTTATTGCCCGTCGCCTAGGTTAGGCCTAGGTATACCGACTGGAGAATGCCGACGAGTTCGTTCATGGCTATTTTTGCACTCTTCCAGACTGTGCACCTTGAGAAGCTGGTTTTCTCTACATTAAATTGACCTTGTGTCACATCTTACTGCTGTGGGCGGCATGTCAGTCATACCAGCTGGGGAATCCTTATTCTGATTTTAAGATCTGATTCGCAAGTGGTTGAACCCTTTTGTCTGAATTAGGTATGGTTGAGTTCGGTCCTAATAGGCCATTTTCTCAGGCAGTACCAGTCGATTTTTTTTTCTTGATTCAAACAATCTAACCTAAGTTC
>OY744521.1:73906294-73946294 GCA_963556195.1 Sepiola atlantica
ACTAGACATAACGTTTTGTATCCTTATATCTTGATTTTAATCTTTGTAAGGGGGCATAAAAGTGGTGCAAAACTTTTCTGTTCATTTTGCTAGTTTTATTTTTATTTATATAGAGAGAGAGGGGAGGGGAAGACAGGAAGAGAGAATATTGACACAATGCCATGTGATTTGATTCCTGAAATACCATCTCCTTTAACTTCCTGACCTTTCATGATACATGTGTTTAAATAATGTCCCTTTTTAAAAATCTTTAAAACCATCAAATCTAGGCATCCGTCCAGATGTAATATTAGTCGTAGAAGGAAATGAAGCAAAAGAGTTTCTTATTTTTATGTTTGTTTCTTATCAACATTGTTATTACTTACTTTCTTACTCAGGCTCCACGTCATCGTCATCATAATCTTATCACGATTTATTTCTATATAAGTAATATCATCATCATCATCATTATCATCATTATCACATTTATCACACTCCAGTTTGGAAAAAAAAAACGAATTTTTGAAAAATGTTTTACAAAAAAATACATACTGATCCGGTTGTCAACAACTTGTCTTTAATAAAATACATATATAAATTCGTGTTTTGTTTTGTTTTGTGTGATTTTTAAAAAAAATTAAATTCTTATCTTCTTGTCATGAGATCTTGTCAGTTTATATATATTCAAATAAAATTTTACTAAAAAGTGAAAGAACTAATTTTCTAAAATTCAATACGATAAATACTTAATTTATTTCAAAAAATGTAAGTTTAAAAAAAAAAAAAGTCGTGGAATATTTTTACACTTTTCTTTCATTTATTGACAATCTGAATTCATTTTTATAATATCTTTCGTAATTTTGGAGATTAGGATTAATTATTTGAATTATTTGGACTACTATTCTCATATTGGTGGTTATTTTCACAACGTTTCGGCCGATGTAACCTCCGACCTTCTCCAGGTGCATCTTTGCGAATTTGGGAATCTTTATGTCAAACTCGGGAACTTATACAGAATTTCGAACGGAATTCTTGATATAATTCAAAGAGGTAGATTTTTCTCGTTGTGTCAGCCATTACCTTTCAACCCCCAGAAGACTGTCACTTCGAACTGATTGTTACTCAACGATTTATACGTGACGCTACAAGTTCATATTGACAATTCTATAACTAAGAATAATATACTAATTAACACTTCTACTTAATCATGGCTCACGGAACGAGAATTGTCGATGACTATATTTGCTTCCCGCTGCTGGGTTGAGCTCTCTTGAAGAGGAAATAATAGTTTCCACTTAGCATAAAGCATTACTCTTCATAATTAAAATAGAGCCCTCTCAGTAAACAAAAATCTAAAGCATTATAATTTCCCTTATTGTCAGGGCGATCGTTGAGGTAAAATACTCGACAAATGCAAATGTAAACATATACAAACATTATAATTCCTCTTTCTTTGTAACAAGGATGATAGACTAGGAGTCTGATTGTCTAGTCACAAAACAGCTGTCTGAGGATGAAAGTATGTAGATTATTTTATTTATTAATTAAAATATTACATACTGGATGCAACAGTCATACCAATGGTTTCCTTGTCAAAACACATTTAATCAGTGTTTGTCCAGATGCTTTGGAATTACAAATCTATCTCTAAATATGTAAGACTCCTATACCAGAAGTTAAGCGCTCGTTTCAAATTTTTCTTTGAAAAAAATTGTATACATCCTATATATATATATATATATATATATATATATATATTATATAAAAGAGGAAAAGTATCTGTCTGTCCACATTTTATGCTTTCTCAAATACAGATCATATCAATTATAAATTAGCATACCTTGAGGATTGTTTAGCAGCAAAAACCATTGAGACCAAAATGCTTCTCATTATTTGATCAATTTTCAATCTGAACATTGAACCCTGACTTAAGGATCCATCAAAAAATAAGGGAGATAATTTTATATTTCAAACTATAAACAAAAAATAAAAGTTTCTTTTTTTTTACGAAATATATTTTTATCTGAAAAAAAAAGTGTAAATTTACTTTATTTGATAAGGGAGGGGAACAATCTAGGAAGAGAACTAAACTTATACCACAGTTTTACAAATTCACTTTTTTTTTTCATTTTTTTGATAATAATTTAAAATTATTTTATTCTGATAAAACATTTATTCATTTAAAAGAATCCATTTTAATATTTTATTACAATTTAAATGCTGAACACAACTTGTTCAAATTCAGTTTACATGCAGAAGAAAGCGGTGAGAAACCCGACCCACGTAGCTATTTTAGTTAGTATTATATATAGATATATATATATATATAGATATACGTTTCCCGTCCCAGGAGGAGTAAAATTAATTCCCTGAACAGAGCAGTTTGACACCACTTTTATATACACTTACGAAAATTAAAATAAAGATATAATGCTACTAAACCTTAAGTCTAGAATCCTTATTCCAATTTTGGTCAAAATCCATTGCATGATTTTGATTCTCGAAAATGCTTCAAATTTAATACTTAAGAAAAACTGAAATTCATGAAATCTTGCTTAATTGGTTTCTAGTGATTATGGCTCAAATTCAATGCAAATCGGAAATATTTGAATTTTCAAATAGGAGGTTGGTTGTACCGATATTATTGTCCCTAAATCCGTTTAAAATACTCCTAAGAAACTGAAATTTGTGAAATATTTATAAATTGATGTCTAAAACCTATTGTTAAAATTTCACAAAAATTAAAGGCATCTGAATTTTCACAAAAGGCTTTCATCCCCTCTTTGCATAAAACTAAATATAGTTCACAGGCCTAGCATCTGTGTTGCAAAATTCATAATGATCGGTTAATTAGTTTAGGAGTGAACTCTGAACATACAAATATATAAACATATACACATACATAACTTTATATAAATAGAGATATATACATATATGAGTGTGATGTAGTTGTTTTGAAACATTCTAACAACCACAATGAGCATAAAAATCCGAACCTTATAAATAATGTAACATTGGAAGCCTTTTTTTTTCTGCTTATTTATTTGACACATTTCAAGATTTTGTTTAACGAATTTCGAGATAACTATTTTGAAGTTTAAGCGGTTGAAAAACACACGAAATGTCAAAAGGTATTACAAATAAAGTTTTGTCAAGACAAAACTTTTCAATGTTGTCGAATCACACAAATCAATTTTGATGTCCACTATGTTTTATGCAACCGTTTGGATAATATTTGTCAGCAAAAATTAAATTAAATCATGTATCAATTGTAAATTTAATCTACATCAAGATGCCATTCATATATATACATACATATGTATAGATACATATATATATATATATATATATATAGATATATATATATAGATATACATATATATATACATGTATATATATACATATATATATATGTATCTATATATATATATATATATATATATGAGGTGATTTTTAAATTCTTATTACTATCCCAGAATTCCTTTTACTTGACTTTCTTTACATTTTAAAAAAGAAAAACTTAATACTTTTGCATTTAATGTTTATTATTTTATTTCAAGGGATCCCGATGAACATATCGACTTTTTTGATTTTTAATGTAATTTTTTTGCTGAAATTTTTTTTTCATAATTCTAGGAGGGGCTGCAACTTATTAATGATTTTATTTTAGAAAAGAGAAAAATGTAAACAGAAAAAAAAAAGCGAGAATTATCATAGACTGGATGAAATATAGGAAGTGAATAATTTGTAAATTTAGTTAAAGGAAAGAAGAAAAGTGCAATAAAAATTGCACATTTAATTGGTTCAGAAATTTAATTCAACTCCAAAAATTGGGAGTTGTTGTCATCCAATCGCCCCCCTCTCCGAACAGCACGTATCACAACTCTTCCTGACGCATCTGCTCATCTGCCATTCTTACCTTTTTCTACTACGTTTTGGAGGACTGCTCTTTATTTAATTTCTCTAACAGAATTAAGTTTGATATTAAAATAAAAAGAATTATTCAATTCAATGTACAAAAAGGACATTCAAGTTTTGATCTATGTTTCCCAAAGAAAAACCCAGGAATGTTGAAGTATGTGAAAGGTCATGAATATAATATGAAAGAACAGTTAGATGAATCAATGTCTCTTGGTATTTATATATATATATATATATATATATATATATATATATATATATATATATATTAATATAGATCTATGTGTGTGGTGTGTATTTAAATAAGAAGTGTGTGCGTGTGTGTATACATATATATATATATATATATATATATTAGATACATGCACAAATACATATATTTCAAATACAAACATACACACTATAGATAGATATCAATGTATATATATATATATATATATATATATATATATATATATATATATATTAATATAGATCTATGTGTGTGGTGTGTATTTAAATGAGAAGTGTGTGCGTGTGTGTATACATATATATATATATCTATATATATATATATATATATATTAGATACATGCACAAATACATATATTTCAAATACAAACATACACACTATAGATAGATATCAATGTTTTATGAGTGTTAATATACATATATAGGTATGTATGTATTTGTAGCATATATATATATATATATGAAGCAATCCAACAAAAGATATAAGCGTCAACTAATATCTTATAATTAGTTAAACATCTGGATATATATATATATATATATATATATATATATATATATATATATATGCATGCGTTTCTTTTTATGTGTGTATGCGTATATTTGTGTATATATATATGTGTGTATGTGTTTGCATTATTGTGGGTATGTATATATGCATATATATATATTTATGTATATATACATATATATATGTACATGTCTATATGTGTGTTTGTATAATTTTTGTCCATATATATATATATAAATCTTTGTGTATATGTGTATCTGTATCTCTCTCTCATATATATATATATATATAGAGAGATATATATATATATATAAATCTTTCTGTATGTGTGTTTTTATAATCTTTGTCAATATATATATATATATATATATATATATATATATATAAATCTTTCTGTATATATATATATATATTTATATATAAATCTTTCTGTATATATATATATACATATATATATATATATATTTATATAAATCTTTCTGTATATATATATATATATATTTATATAAATCTTTCTGTATATATATATATATATATTTATATATAAATCTTTCTGTATATATATATATATATATATATATATATATATATATATATATTAATATTAATGTGTGTTGGGGGTGTGTGTGATTAACCAATGTGAAAATATTTTAAATATGTTCACAAAATATATTAGCTTAAAAACACAGCCAATAGATTTTAACTTTCCGAAATCAAATTAATATCGGTGTAGAGTGGATGAGGGCATTTTTTTGTTTTCTTTTCTTGTTTTCTTCTCATAAGAAATGTTTTGACAGCATTAATAATTTCGTAATTAAAACGAGGTTCTATTTTCGGGGTGGGACAGTAACGCTAACGACAATATGTTTATGAAGAACTAATGAACCACTTTTATTCTCACAAAAACGTGGGTGAATAGAAATATATAAAAATGTTATATATTTATAATTCAGAACATTTATCATTCTAAATGTGAAAGCCAGGCCCATTTCTCGCACTAACAATGAGGTTTAATTTCTGTTTCATATTTATTCAACTTTACACGAAAGCAGTACCGCATCTTTTTATATACTGCTTAGCTATATGCGATCTAAGTGCTAATGTTAACTAATTTGCATACATCTTTGCAAAAGGACATTTTATTAATTAACTATTTTATGTTATTGTTTTTAATTCAATTATAGCCTGGATTTTAATATAAATAGTTCTGTTTACGAACATTGTTTTATTCAAAAGTCTCTGTCCGAACTTTTCTTTAGGAGGATTGATTAGATTTTAAACAATTTGCGATCCATTTCTAAATTGTAAATAAAAGACAGCCCACATATCATTGCCCAGGCTAATTGAGTGTTTTATTTCCTTTCTTTACAGTTATATTATGTTAATGTTGATCAAACATATTCCAGTATGTAAAAAACACGTTATTATTATTATTATTATTATTATTATTATTATTATTATTATTATTATTATTATTATTATTATTATTATACCTATGTCTATGTAAATAAATACGAAAGTTTTTGTGTACAAAAGAGTTAAGATGTTTATTACTTAACATTTTTGTTTCAAGTTAATAATTAAATCAAGGTCTCTGACGAGCAGCATGTGACAACTAAAGACTGTATTTGTGTTTACATATTGCGAAACGATCGTAAGACGAAGAAAATATAAGCATTCTCAAAAATAAAAGAAATTAAAAAATTATGATTGTAGACTGACGTTTTATCTTGGACATTCGAATTCAACCGAGAAATATATATGCTCTGAAGCCGGAAACATAGCTTCATTTAGCTTGTAATTTGAAACAATTTGGATAACATGATAAGGGATATATACCATAAAAATATATATTCTTTATCTAAACCGATATATATATATATATATATATATATATATATATTAATCGATCAAGTTCACAAATTTTAATAAAATGAACATAAACCAATATCCTCAAAAGTGTTCTATAATAAGTAGAGCAATTATAAAATTACATAAACAGTATTACAGTATTACTACGAGTGGCATTTCTAATGCAAGATTATCACTTTTTATTTTTATTCAGTCTTTGAAAAGATGTGATGGTATCGAAACCTTGGTTGATTGACGTGAGACTCTAATACTGTTTATGTAATTATATATATATATGTGTGGAAAATGAAAAAGGAAAAACCAAAATTTTTTTATATATTCATCAACATTTCGTTTTTATTTCAAGACTTTCTTAGGATGATTGATTTGAAAAAATAACATCACAAGTACAATGTTTGAAAACAGTTGGGGCGTTTTTGACGTGAAATTAATGTTTTGTT
This sequence comes from Sepiola atlantica, assembly GCA_963556195.1. Lineage (NCBI taxonomy): Eukaryota > Metazoa > Mollusca > Cephalopoda > Sepiida > Sepiolidae > Sepiola > Sepiola atlantica. The sequence goes on from OY744521.1 coordinate 73,913,249, forward strand.
ATTTTGTCGAACAAATCATAGCCGTTAGAATTCAAAATGGAATGAATGTTTTTTTCTCTTTTTTTGGCTCAAACGAAACATAGTCGTTAGAATAAAAAAAATGTGGTGCGATTATGACGTCAAAAGAATGTTTTTGTTCTTTTTTTCGAACGAACCATGGCCGTTAGAATTCAAAATCTGGGATATAATAGAAATAATCAAACTTATCACTGAAATGACTTATTTTCAATTCAATAATATTTTTTACAAGCAAAAATTCGGATTCTTTATGGGGTAATCCCTTTAGTAGAGTACTAGCCTGCTTATTCCTAGAATCTGGTCCATTCAAATTTAGATTACCCAAAACACTGCATACTTTAGATATATTGACAACATTTTAATTTTTCTTCCTGAAAACACAAATAGAAAATATCAAAAACTATTTAAACACAGGTAAATTTTATGGAAGGTTCGACTATGAAACAAAGAAAAAGAACTCAATACCATTTCTGGACCTATTTATAATAAAACCCAACAATCATCTAACCTTTAAAGAGCATCGCAAAACTATACACAAAAAAGACTACATACATTTTTCCTCACACCATTACAACAAAATCAAAGCAGGCATGATAATCGGTTGATCCATACGTGCATTCAGAATTTATAGTCTACAATATCTAGACGAAGAATTCAAATACATCACAAATTCACTCAAAACATTGCAATACCCCACATAGTTCATATCTAACGTAAAGAAAACAACCCTAGAAATATTTTCCAGAAACAATAAGCAAAATTCATATGCATCGGATACTTCTCTTATAAACATACATTATTTTACCTACCCATGCCAAGTATGCAATAATTTTCAATACTCTAAATAAACTATGAATTCCAACAATACAAACTACATCACAAACTATGAAACAAACATTAAAAACAACAAAACATTTTCGAAAAATCCCCACATCTAATGCAATAATTGTCATCAGATATACATTGGTGAAACTCAACAAGAACTAAAGAAAAGACTTGATGAACATAAAAGAGATAATGCACTATTCTCTCATGCCTTAAAACATGATCATTCCTTTAAATTTAAATAAGCTAGACTCATTAAATTTATTTTAAATAAATCTCGACGAAGACTTCTTCAATCAGTACTCATTATAAACTCTAACACAATTAAACTAAGGTAACGGATTATACAATTTATTTAATTTAATCAGCTAACTTATACTTACTGAACAGAACTTGAATTTAGATTCAGGTTAGCTATTTTACATCACATTCCCAACAAAACTTTGTACATAATATCAATAATAAAATAATAATAGTACTACTAATAAAAAACAAAAAACATTCATTCAATTTCATAAACGCATCACACATTTTGAATTCTAACGGCTGTGATTCATTCGAAAAAAGAATAAAAACATTCTTTTCACGTCATAATCACACCACATTATTTTAATTTAACGACTATGTTTTCTTTGTACAAACAAAGGAAAAAACGATTTATTTAATTTCATAAATGCTAACGGCTATGATTGGTTTGAAAAAAATTCTTTTCGCATCACAAACGCACCAAATATTTTCAAATATCATACTTGTATTTATTCAAATCAATCATCCTGAGAGAGTCTTGAAATAAAGACGAAACGTCGAGGAATATATAAATAATTTTGATTTTTCCTTTTTCATTTTCTATCACGTTGGAATATTATTTCCATAATTTTCATCATATATAATATTTTTTTAATTTTGAAAACCATAATAATGTGATCATTTTTTTCTTTCAACAAATGAAATTTATTTTTAAACTAAGCTTTCGGAAATATAATTCCTTTGTCAAAGCAAAATGTTTTTTTTCTTTTTTTTTCAATATATATTTTACTAATAATAAGAATACCCGTCCCAGCATTGGTGAAATTCATTCCCTGAACAAAACAGTTTTGCAACACTTTTATGTTCTCTTACGAAGATTAAAATCAAGATATAATGCTTAGTCTAGAATCTTTATTTCAATTTTGATTTGGGAAAATGTCAAAAATTTAAGTCTTAAGTTTAAGGAGTCTTAAGAAGAAATTACAATTCAGGGAATCTTGCTCAATTAGTGCCTAATGACTCTAGATCAAATTCAATGCAAATCTATAATATCCGTGGCCATATTATGTCGTCTAGAAACCTAAAAGAAAATACTTCAAATAAACTGAAATGTGCAGAATAGTTATTAATTATGGCTAATAGCTATTATTGAAATCTCACAAAAAATAAGGGTATCTGAATTTTTACAAAGGGCTTCCACCATTTTTTAGTATAGTATAGTAAGTATAGCTCACATTGCCCACCTTTATGCCTAGCAGCTGTATTCTAAAATTCATAATGGTCAATAAATTAATTTAGGAGTGAATCATTTACTTATCTAAATTTATATATAGAGATATATCGCAATATTACTAATAGCGGTACTTGAGGTGGTGTTTAAGTAATTCTTTTGATCGTTGGCTGAATTTTTTCAGTTTATTATTCGTGCAGGTATTCAAGCAATTTTGCCACTTCTTAATGATTTTTTAATTGTTGGTTTTAGATTCGTATATGAAATTTTGACGTGAGTTTTGATACTGTGTAGCCAACTCTTATGCAGCTTCATCACTTTTTTGTTTCCATGAATTCTGATATAGCTCGGTATCCAACAGAAGATGATTGTTTTCGTTTTGGAGAGGTTATTGATTCAGTTACAAATTGAATACTTAGTATAATGTTCATATGCAATGATGGTACTTTTATAGAGAATGACCCACGTTTCCGTGACTTTGCGTCGTCAACGTTCAGGCAGGTTATGGAAGTGCCTGAGAATTGCTGAGGTGAAAACTGCTGGACGATAAAGTTGCAAATAACAAAATTTAGACGTAAAATACATATATAAAAATAAAGACCGAAGAAACCATAGCTAAACAACTGTCATTAATTAGATGTTTATTTTTTTTTGTAAAAGGAACCATTAAGATAATGTTTTTAAATAAAATGTTTTTTTTTGTGCAACGAAAAGTTTCAAAACATGATTTTTTTTATATAACAAAAAACTAAACAACCTTTTTAAGCAATTTTAAAAAAAAAATTGTTTTTGCACTGTTTTTCTTTTCTTTTTTTACATTTTCTGGGTTACAGTTAGAAAAAATCACCAATTAAATGTTTTTAAGTAATTTTTTTCTCGGTGTTTTCTTTTTAACATTTTCTGGGTATGGGGTTAGGGTTTAGGCTTAGGATTAGGGTTATTTTTTTTTCATTCGTAAGTTTCCAATAGTAATTCTGTACAGACAATAAAACTAGGCAACTGGTCCAGAAATTCATTTTTTCCATAAGTTATCGGCTGCTTGCTACAAACTGATTGGCTAAAAGTTTCAGCAACTCTCGGATGCTTTTGTCACCGGCCCGAATGTTGATGACGTGAAGTCACGGAAATGTGGATCGTTCTCTATAAAAGTACCACAATAACAATAATAATAATAATGATGATGATGTTTTCAAGTCTACACAAATCAACAACGAAATGTTGATGCCATTAAATAGATGCACAAGTGTTCTTTGGAGAACCACTGATTGGATCTTCAAGAATACAGAACAAAAATGGCACACAGGAAAAAACCCTGGAATTTTAATCTTTTCACCACCTCCACGAATACTGGACCATGTTTTGTTCCATGGAATCTTGGTTTGGGATATATTTCAGTCACAATGCCGGCATCAGGCATTCTTTTGGATTTGTCAGCGCCAAGACAAAATCTAACTTTCCCAGAAATAAATGCTAAACATTCTATTCTTTTCCAAAAAGACTGACTCATTATACCAGGGTGAGGTAACAAAAACATATCAAAATTTATTTCCCACCCCTGACTCCTTTTTTTGTTTTGTATATTAGCCTCTCTCACCCACAAACACTTCCCTAATTCTTTTCTCCCAATAGAAAAGTTTCTGAATATACAAATTCCTTGGGGATCTTTTGATACAACCGACAGAGACAGGAACAACATGGATGAGTCAGGATGAAACCCTTATCTTGCAAAACCAACTCCCAAATGTTACGACGAGCAAATATTTAAAACGAAAAATTGGCAATCATGAATTCCTATCTTTATAGATATTAGCAAAGATACTCGGCTTTGTCAGGGTTAGAGTTGTCTAAAAGAAAAGCTTATTCACTTTGGATTTTTATTTAATCATAAAAAAATGAAATTTTTTTTTTTATTTCTTCGCACGATGTCTACTCTCACAAACGCAATTCGCATGAATCAGCAATTTACGAGATTTTTTTTTTTTTTTTACTTGTTTCTGCTTTCTTAGCATTGGGTTCCTGGATTGAGTAGGGTCTACACAGGAGGGACCGCATGAAGGTTTCAAGCATATGTAATAATATTATATTTGAGAATTTTTTAGATAACGATTGATTATTTGGATTATTCAGACTACTGTTTTCATCTTGGATGTTATTCTCACAACGTTTCGGCCGATGTAACCTACGACCTTCTTCAGGTACATATTGTCAATCTCAGGAATCTGCACGGAATTTCGAACGGAACCCTTTATTTAATCCACGGCGTAGCTGCTCTCGTTCTGCAAGAACCATGATGTAACAGATATAAGTGCTAAGTAATAATCAGTTCTAAGTGACACTGTTCTGGAGGTTGAAGGTTCAATTCTAAGTGCAGGCGATACTAAGAATACAATTACGAATTATTTAAGGTTTCTACCTGGTCATGGCTGACAGAACGAGAGAAAGCTACACCCTGGGATTAAATATAGAGTTCTGTTCGAAATTCTGTACAGATTCTAGAGTTAGACACGATGCACCTGAATAAGGTCGGAGGTTACATCGGCCAAAACGTTGTAAGAATAACATCCAAGATGAGAACAATAATCAGAATAAACCAAATAATACGTATGTGATGATATTTAGATGCAGGTGTGTAAAACTAGGGTTAGTATGGGTGATTTTTAACAAAGTTTAAAATTACCTACACTAGAATTTTCCAAGTTGAATTCATAAGGGCTATGTGTCTCAACAGTGACGTCACATAGACAGGAAGCCACTAAGCTGATGTTGAGGGTCGAGAGGAGCTTTTATTTTTGCATGAACCGACAGAGAAAGAAAGCTATGCTACATATTTCTAGTAAAAGTGGTGATAGTCTTCACAGGACTCGAACAGTCTTGACGGTTTTTTTGTGAGTATTTGGTATATTTTTCAGAATAGACGTTGTTTTTTTTTAAGGATACCCCTGTTTTGCATAGAGAAATTTCGTTTTATATTTGGCCAACTCATTTTTACCATACGTAATGTTGTCACGACGTTATGATAATGTTGTGAATTACTGGAGCTGAAAGATTCCGCACTCGCTAAATAAAATCAGGTTACTTTTTATTCATTTAACAATTTACTAGCTGGACCCTGTGGAAATTTCATGGTGGCTTTTTTCTGTATAATTTATTCTTAATAATTTTTTTATGTAAATAATAAATGTTTGTTCGTTTGTTTTTATTTTCAGGCAACTCTTTCTTTGTTATTTAATGTTGAACACAAACATTGAAATGTATATATTTATTTAAAGATAAGCTGCTATTTCACCCATAGCTAAGAGGGATCAGAAGCCATGGCGACGTTAGTTTTTGCATAGAGGACCTCACGAAGGTGTCGTTGTTCTCATACATACAGCACCTGGTATTTCCAAATGGTCACCCATCCAGTACTGGCCAGGCTCAACGTTGCTTATGTTCGATGATTTAATGGGAATTGGTGTGTTAACGTTATTATAGCCATTTCAATAATAAATGTCTGTCAGGGTTAACGGTATAAAGAAAAAAATTGTTGTTTCTTTTTCCATAAAAATAATTGTAATTTTCAATTAAACATACTTGAAATAAATAAAACAAATATACCTCTTCTTTATTTATTTAAAATTGTAACAATTTAAATATTTTTAAAACAATAAATATTCTTTTTCTTTCTCTTACCATAAAATAATTGTCAGCTAAATATTTTTTAAATAAATCAAACAAATGTTACTCTTTAGACTTTATTTGTTTAAAATTGTAACAATTAGATGAATTAAAATTACATTAAAATAAATCATACAAAGAGTAGGTATTCAAAAATCTGTTTACGAGCAATTTATTTTGAAATGGGAAAAGTCGAAATATTTTTCCTTAGCGACACCAGTTAATTTTCAATTACTTTTTTTGTTTGCATTTCATCTTTTTAAAGATTTACTAGTAAGGACGAAATAAAGTAAATATTTACCCCCGACTACAATATTTTAGTCAATAAGTGAATGGATATTTTGTACCATAACCAACTCCAGGTAATACTGAATCAGACTATATAAGATTTGTAAGTGTATCTTTGGTAATTTCTGAGACACAAAATACGATTTCCTTTATATATAACCAGATGAATACCCGTCCTGGATAAAATGAATTCTCCGAACAGAACAGTTTTGCACCACTTTTATGTCCCCATACGAAAATTAAAATCAACATATATTGCTACTAAAACTTATGTCTAGAATCCTTATTCTAATCTTGATAAAGATCTATTACATGATTTTGATTCTCGAAAATGTTTAAAATTTAAGACTTTAGCTTAAGGAGAAACTGAAATTAAGGGAATCTTGCTAATGATTGGATCAAATTCAATGCTTATCTGAAATATTTGAGTATTCAAATGGGAGGTTGTGCCAATATTATTATGGTGAATAACGTGGACATATTATTTATTTATGCTTTTAAAATACTTCAAAGAAATTGAAATTTGGAAAATATTTTTCAATTGATGTCTAATACCTATTGCTAAAATTTCACAAAAATCTAAGGTATCTGTATTTTCATGAATGGTTTCCACCCCTTTTTTGCCCCCGTTGAATAAAACTAAATTAAACTAAATACAGCTCACATTTTAATCCTTTACGCCTATCAACTGTGTTCCAAAATTCATAATAATCGGTTAATTAGTTTAGGAGTGAATCGTGTACATGCAAATATATAAGCACATACACATACCTAACTTAATATAGATAGAGATAGATTACTGAATACACCTTTTCTTATGTATGGGTATATGTGAACCAAAACAACGTTATCTGATAAGTTTTGGTTCTCTTTTAGTTGATTTTTCTTTACATGTTTGGCATGCAATGAGAATCCAATCTTAGAATTCTCTCTTCCCTTTTAGTATTTCACGAAATCTGTTTATTTCTATTTCATTATTAGAAATTTTTCAAATGGTTAGAAAAATGTATAAAAACTTAGAATAGTGTTTTGGTGGAATATAACTCGTGTTTTTGTTTTGTTCAGTAATACACATTTTAATGTGTCTTATGTTTTTTTTCTCTACACATTAAAATTCCTCTATGTTTACATTTTTGATAAATTCTGCAGAGAACTTACATTGAGATTTTTTCAGCCTCAAAAATGTAATCATTTTTGCAACATATACGGCACTGTATATTTTCTCAGAGATTTAAAAATTAATTTCACCTTTCATACAAAACGTGTTCATCCCATATAAATTGCTGACAACATAAAATATGATTGTGCTTGGAATATTTACTCATGTGAAAACTGTCACCATAATATACTGTTTTCAGTTCCTATATTATCTCTCTCTCTCTCTCTCTCTCTCTCTATATATATATATATATATATATATATATATATATATATATATATATATATATATATGTATATGTATTTTAAATATGATGATATACGTTTCTGATAAAAGTATATTCGCCATTAGACTTTTGAATACTTATCATAACCTGTAATGTTTTGACACTGGAAAAAATTAAAACTTTAGTTTCGGTTACTGTTTGAAACCGGAAGTGACTTGTTTAGAATGAAAATCAGAAATTGGAAGAAATAACACTACTGTATTCACGAACCATAAAAAGTTTTAATTTTAAAAAGATGGTTGTTATCAAACTTTTTAAATAACATAAAGAATGTTACCTTTAAATAAAATAATAGTATGCGAAATTACAGTGTCACGTAGTTTTGAGATAACAGACAGTTTAGCACAGAATATCAGTTCAGCAAACAATAATTATTATTAGAATTATAAATGTCTCTGTTTTCAGTAAAAAGAAAAGTTTTTTGTTTGATAGAAAATTTTATTTGTTTTTATTGAATAGAAATGAGTATATCATGTGTATTTTTTATCAATGATAAAATACAACATCAGTGAATCTGGAAAAATGAGTCTTATAAATTTTGTACCTGTTGTTCATGAGAAGAGTGGGAGTAGATCTGACTGAGAATCTAAAACCACCTTCTTCCTTTACTCATAACTAAGAATATTGATCAGGATTAAATATTGAAATCGATTGAAAATAAAATGTTTGTTGTTAAGAATAAGGACCTATGTTTGGGATGAATAACTGATGAAACAGATTTAAGTATATACCTTTTGCTAAAATGCTATTAATGTCAATGTAATAGAGGAAAAGCTGTCTTTTCTTCATATATTAGATAATATAAGATGATATATTTTATGCATATATATACATATAGAGAGAGAAGGGGAGAAATATTTTATTAAAGGCTAATATAATGCATTGTACAAGCCTTAAATACAATAGATCATGCAATAAATATAATGCTTCAAGCCAACTACCCCACCCTCTTATATATATATATATATATATATATGAAGATAAATGAAAGAAGAGGGATAAACATGTACGAATGACAAATCTATTTCAACTTCGAGTGTTCAATGCAAGCTGTTCTCGGTAAAACCATGTTTATTATTCTTTCCTTAAGCCAAGGTTTTTCAAAGATTAAAATCTTATCATCAGAGGAATTACATAGATGGATAAGTTGGCAGTGGAAAAGCCAAAATTCAAAATTTGAAAAAATATTAAGTAATGGAGAGTAAGAGTGTGCATGTAAAAAAATATGGAGTCTGTCCAGTTGGTGAATGTCCGTAGATGAGGTGTCCGGTGAAAGGAGATTTAAAGATTGAAAAAAGGGGTTTCGTGAAGGCAGTGTTGAAAATGTTCAAAGATGAAGTAAATCCAATAGAAAGATGTTTAGTTCAATCGTAGGTGGAACGCACTTATTCGGATGTAAATTTGAGAATTCGGGCTATTTTAAAATACTTCCGTGCACCGAAAATGAGAGCAGTTTTTCAGAAGTTGAGATTGAACTGTGTATATTAAACGCAGGCAGTCGGGAATTTAAGTAGTGACTTCGATTGAGTATAAGAAGAGAAACAGCTTTTAGTTGAAAACGAGGCCAAGTGAAGAAGTGGGGGAAAAGGGGAAAGATATAAGATAAAGAAGGTGGATGATAGGGTTAGTTAAATGAACTATGGCTGATGCTGGGAGAAGAGAAGGAGAAGGGTTTGTTTGGTTACTGCTTATTGCTAGTAAGCAATGAATCGGTGCGAGTTAGGGTGGGGTTATCATAAGCTAAAAACAGGAGTGAATTCAGGCCAGTAAGTAAATATTTTTGAAAAGGGGGGGGGCCTGTAATTAAAACGGATTTTTAAACAAACTTATATATAATTCAGAAAGTTTAAAAGGGTTCAAATTAGGAAATTAGGGTTCAGATGATTGGAAATGTGGAATTTACGTGTTTAATATGTAATAATTCGGACAAAACCTAGTGTTTCAGAGTTTGATGTATAAAGACTTTAAAGAATTCCCAGTTAGTTAAATATTAAATGCATAACTAAATAAGAAACTTTAATGTATAACTGAAGATTGGGAACAGCGTTAGTCTGCTTGCAACAATTGATTTCTAGTACAAGGATTATGGGATAGTATTGGGTTGAATTTAGTAATTTAAGTGATGCACTAGTGTGTTGAAATTATAAATAGATGTTAAGGAGGGGCAAATAGACCATTATAGGAGTAACCAGGGAGCGTAGTTTAAAGGTGAGAGTAATGGAATCTATGAGAAAAATATTGTCCGTAGAACGAAGCGTATACAGAGTCGAGGGATCGAATACAAGACAGATAAAAAAGCAATGGATGAGTGTGTACGAGGGTTGGTCAATAATTAAAAAAAAAGGGAATAGGAATTAGAATGTTGAAGTAAAAGCGGTTAAGGATTAGTGGAGTGGAGGAGAATAATATTAGTTCTCAATTTACATTAAGTGTTATGGGTTATATAGTTATTAGGTGTACAGGGGAGGGTACGCTATGTTATTGGGATGGTTATTTGTAAGGTTGGAAGAGTTAAGAATTAAAAAATTAACAAGTTATAGAATTTAAGAATTAGTCTAATGTTAGAAAGGGGGTTGTTGGCTGGGAGGAGGAGTGTCATATGGAGTAATGAAATTTATGTATTTAAATTTTCGCTTGTGCCTGCAATTTGAGATAAGTTCATTTTTAGAGTTAATAATATTTTTGCTTTTAGCTGCTGTAGCTATCATAAATGTTTCTAATGTACATAGTTGTCAGAAAGCGAATTCTGGAGTGTAGGATATTTAAATCTTTAAAAAGACTTGGCTTAAAGAAAAATAAACATGTTTTTACCAAGTAATCCTGGCATTGAACAATTTCATTTATCTTTATAATTGCTCTATCTCGTATATTGACCGTAAACCATTTCACTATAGGTTCTATCTACTAAAAGTATACTTTTAGTTTCATATTTTTTATATATATATATATACTAAGATTATACTGTTTAGTTTTTAGCCTTTCCTCATGGGATGCAGGCCTAACATTCATATCAATTATAAATCACTATAAGAATTGCTTATAAAAGTAAAAATCACTGGTATTAACGTGCTCTAGGTCAAGAAATTGATCAATTTTTACTCAAACCCTGTTTTTTAAGACCAAGCAAGAATAAATGATGATAATTCACTCTACACAAGACATACAATTTTTTTTTTGCAAATCCATGATTTTTCTTATTAGAATTTGTAAAATATCTTTATGATTACATTTGATACAAAAACAATTGTAAGTAAAAAATAAATTAAATACAATGGTTCAGTTTGTAGTCTAAGTAAAATAAAATTGTATTTTTGGTGCCTTAAACTTTGATTATTAATAAATGTTTTTTTTAGTGATACAAAGTGATACAGGGTGACCCCCACCCCTCGAAATTCCGCCCATGGAATTGTGAATAAAATTCACAATCCATTATGCAATACAACTATATCTTGTACGGATGAACTTCAATCTATGCCTGACCTGTTGTTATATCGTAGTAATAACAATAAATAAATAAGAACACAAGACAGAAATAGAAGGAATAAGAAATGTATTAAGAATACTTAATTACATACAATAAGTCAGTCGCAAACACTGGCTCTAGGCAGACGTGCTATAAGCAGTGTGCTAAGCGGTTCTCCTTTGGTTAGGCAAAGATGTCGACTTTATAGTGACCTGAAGAATCCATCCTGTCACTATGGGTAAATCCGGATCAGTCCACAACAATTTTGTGTTATGTATTTATCTAGTCCTTTTATTTAATAGATATGTGATAGTATAAAAAAATGGATATGCAAGAAAATTCGGCTCTACAGAACCCACAAAGATTCCTTTCAGTAATTTCTTAATTGTTTTTACTGTGTTTGCCTTGATTTTTGAAAAGTTTATTCGGGGAGCCTTTTTCATATGCATCCAAGTTTTTTTCTGGACATTTGACTTTTGATTTTTTATAGAATCAAATTTTAGCCTATATCACCTTCACATCTGATACTTATTTGACTGTTTTTTTTAGCATGGATTTTCACCATGATATTGTATGGTTTTCATCTATCAATTTACTCTGAAGACTGGGATGTTTATGTTGTGACTTAGATTTGTTCAAGTATTCTGTAATTATGAGTAAAACCGGATCAGTCCACAACACTTGTACACCAAGTTTCAGTCATGAATGTCCAATAGTCTTTCTTTTATCGACGTTCAATTATATTCGGGGACATTTTGGCGATTGTCTCATTAGTAGAATGTATGATTCTGAACGCGCTTCATACACGCTAGACTTTAGAGCCCCCGATTTTTATCTGTAGGTTTATCCAAAAGAAAATGTTTACCAAAACAATCCTCAGACTATTTCTAAATTGAACGGGACCATCACAGTCCAAATCCGGGCAGTGCCAAGAAAGGAGTGCATCAGAGTCAGTGGCAATTTTGCATATTGTATACAGGTGTGCTTATCATTAAATGGTGATAAAACAAAAACTATTGGATATTCATGACTTAAACTTGGTGCACAAGTCAGAGTGAAGTTTATTTGTACCAAATATAGTTGGATTACAGAAAGGATTGTGAATCTTATTAACAAATCCACTGGTGGCATTTTTAAAGGTTATTCTATAATTATCTCTGTCAAGGTGGATGTTATGTTTTCAGTAGAGTTTGTTTGTTCGTGTACAGCGCAACATCAACATCGTTTGACCACACGTCACAAACTTGGTCAAAGTATCAGTCATGGTCTAACTGTGAACTGATTTAATGTTGGGCTATCTAGGTCAAAGGTCAAGGTCAAGATTACAGAAAAGGTGAAAATCACACTTTAGGCGGCCACTTTGGTTTTAGAGACAGGCTATTAAACCCAAATTGTAGCTCATGAAATCCCACACCTTACTTGACCTTTATCTTGATCTTTGGTTTTGACCTTGAAACGTTCGGTTACGGTCTAAATATTGTTGGAATTTCAACTTCTGATTTTTCCACATTTGATATGTGAAGCTGATGCTCTTTTGTAACAGTAATCATCATGCAAATCCTTAGCCTGATGAGATGAATAGTTTTTGAATTCTAAACATTACCATCGCATAACTTTGGGAATACTTCATACAATATAGAGAAGTATTGCTCAGATAAGACTTTGTCCCATACTTATGCTGTCAGCCAGATGTATGCAGTCTCATGACTGACTTATGTTCTTGTTTAATAAAACGTTTACTGGTTAATAAGAACTAATTCTTATCCTAGAATGTTTTTTGGCATTGATAAATGATGACTCATTAGTAAAAATGTAACATTTTATTTACTTTTTAAAAAATTAAATTTGAACTAAAACATTATTTTATTTACTTTTTAAAAAATTAAATTTGAACTAAAACATTATTTTATTTACTTTTTTAGAAATTAAATTTGAAGTAAAACATTATTTTATTTACTTTTAAAAAAATTAAATTTGAAGTAAAAAATTATTTTATTTACTTTTTTGAAAACTAAATTTGAAGTAAGACATTATTTTATTTACTTTTAAAAAAATTAAATTTGAAGTAAAACATTATTTTATTTCCTTTTATAAAAATTAAATTTGAAGTAAAATATTTTATTTACTTTTAAAAAAATTAAATTTGAAGTAACACATTATTTTATTTACTTTTTAAAAAGTTAAATTTGAAGTAAAACATTATTTTATTTACTTTAAAAAAAATTAAATTTAAAGTAAAATATTATTTTATTTACTTTAAAAAAAATTAAATTTGAAGTAACACATTATTTTATTTCCTTTTTAAAAAATTAAATTTGAAGTAAAACAGCTTATATATATATATATATATATATATATATATATATATATATATATATATATATATATATGTGTGTGTCTTTTCTTTTTACATTGCCATAATAGATGAAGAGAAAAAAATGGTACCTTTCCGTTACTTAACACTGTCTTTAACCAAAAATACAAACTCTGGGCATTCCTGTTGATATTTCAGTTAAAAGAAACATTTTAGTAAAAATAGATAAGTAAATAAATAAATGAACCTGAAAACATGGAAGGTAAGAATTAAAAAAAAATGAAACATTCATAGTTGTTGGCAACTTTTTGTATGGTGCACAGCAACCCAGAGAAAAGGCAAGTGCTGGCTGACAGATGTGATAAGCTGTCTTGTACTGCAACCACCTCACTCGGGGTTTGTCCCTTACCTTAGGGAAGAGGACATCCATTCAGTGTGAAAGGTAAGACCCGGGTTGTCAAAAATAAATAAATAAATAAATAAAATGAAATAAAAAATAAATATATGTATACATATTTTTGTATGTGTGTATATATATATATATATATATTTATATATATATATATATATATGCGTAGGATATCTTTGTTCACTTGCTGTAGGTAAAAACTATGGGGGTTAGGGTTAGTGTTAGCACACGAATAATTGTATCACATGTGTCCTCTGTTATTTCGGGTGAAAGTTTGCCAGGTTCAGAATGCCATCTATACATAAAGGGAGATCTTTGATGAAATGTAGACATTTATATCCACGTCGGGCAGGGAGGAGTTTGTGAAAGCATGCTTGGTTATATGCATTTGTAAATTTGTAACGTGTGCTGGGCATAATATTCCTGGTATAGATTATACACACACACACATATTATATATATATATATATAATAAGTTGAGAAACATGTTTTTATATGCACACACACCTATATATTTATTTATAAAATACAGAAATTCAATGTAACATCAGTACCGTCGGTTTCAAAGCGGGAGGTTGATCCCGATTATCGTCAGCTGATAAACATGTTCAGGGATGGTGGGACTTATTATAAGTCCCACCATCCCTGAACATGTTTATCAGCTGACGATAATCGGGATCAACCTCCCGCTTTGAAACCGACGGTACTGATGTTACATTGAATTTCTGTATTTTATAAATAAATATTTTATAAATAAATATTTACGCTCTTAATCCTTCGAAATCTCGGATTTCTTAATTAATCGAGCACTCTGCTGGATTTTTCCTGCCCCACCACACAGTACTTATATATATATATATATATATATATATATATATATATATATATATATATATATATATATATATATATATATATATATAAAGAAAGTGATTTTTCACCGAACGACTTGGGACTAAAATGTTTATTCATTTTTTTTTTATAGCTTTAATGGTTGAGAAACTTCCGAGACATTATATATATATATATATATATAGGTGTCTGTGCATATAAAAACATGTTTCTCAACTTATATATATATATATATATATATATATAATAAGTAAGCAAAGTTCATTTATATTCTAAAAGCCATGATTTTATTTTTCTTACAAAACATTTTCAAAACAAATACACTTTAGTGCAAATTATTTTACGAATCGTTTTAGATAAACATTCAAAAGAAAACTTTTCTCTACTATATATATATATATATATATATATATATATATATATATATATACAAAAAAATATTGTAGAGAGAGGGTGAGAATGAGAGTTACAGATAAAATATTATTAAAAAATGTGTCACTGTGTGAGTTAATTGCAAATTGCAACTAATTAGAACTATAATAAAAAATATTTTAGCACGTATTTTGTGTGATTAAATATATATTGGTGAAGGGAATAAACCACAACTCAGCCTTAGTATAATAATAATATATATTTATAAATATAGACATGCAGATATGCGTCTATAGTTCCCCTCTTAATGGGGTTAAAAGCCCTTTTCCAACATGTTGCACATTGAAATTCATCTATTTATAACCATTAGTTTAAGAGTATTAACATATATTTGAATAGCATCAGGCTAGCAGCATCAAGGTTCTTTTTTAAGTAAACGGTACTTACTATACTGCTGCATATGATGCTATTCCACATTTGAACCCGGACAACGCCGGGTAATCCTGCTAGTATTTAAATAAAGACAAACAATAATTGATAATTCTGATAAAGCCCACATTAAAAATAAATAAATACAAATAATGAATTTCAATGGACTTTTATATGATAATGTTTTCGTCATAATTTGAACTGATGCTACAAGATCATGCTGTTCGAAGATACACGCTTCTTGACTTAAAATGCACCAAACATTGATATTATTGTTTTTTCCCTTTCCAAAACTCAATCATATATATATATATATATATATATATATATATATATATATATATATATATGATTGAGTTTTGGAAAGGGAAAAAACAATAATATCAATATATATATTTATGCATGCATGTATAGGTTTATATATATATGCGTGTATAGGTTTATATATATAACTGGTCTAGCCGCACTGAAAAGCTGTGATACAGCGAAACAGCTTGTATGTAGATGACTATATACAGCTCCCTTTCTTGGGTAGAGCTTATTTGTAAGGATATCGCCAATTGCCATTCCCTTTAAGGCATAGCTCATTGGGTAAAACTAATTTGAGCTCCCGACACTTGACAATGTTTACATTGAGATATCACTTACATTCAGTCAGTGTTGTATGATAGTGCAGGGGTAGAGGCGCCGACTATCAGCTCAGGTGTTGAGTTTCAAACCCGGCTTGAGGCAATAACTGGTTTAGCCACACTGAAGATCTGTGAAACAGTCTCCTGTGGATGACTATATATATATACACATTACCACATATATATACACATTACCAAAGATGGCAGATTGTAGAGGGTTCTTTTAGCATGTGTATCACAGATACGGTTGTTTTTGTGAAAATATTAAACAGTCAGTCGTTTTTTCTGCATATCTGAAAATTCATCATGTCTATAAAACTCAAACTTCGTAATTTCTATGAATGTTTTGATTGTATAGAGCCGATGAAGAAACAGCCGTTATTTATCTTTGAATTAAAAGCCAATTTGCCTGATACAAGATTTTGTTTTTGTCAGAAATTATTTCAATGTTTATACGAGACCTGTCTAAAAAGTATTCGACCATAAACCAGTAAAATATATTTCAAATACGTGACAGGGTTGGGACCCTACTCCCTTTCAAAGTAGGCCCCTTGCGCTTGCACACACTTAGCCCACCGATCCATCCACTGCCGGAAATACCTCTGGAAGTCTTCTTCTGGAATGGTGTTCATCTCCGCCATCACGTTTCGCATTGTTTCTTTTTTTGCACCCTCTCAGCAAAAGCTGCACTCCAAGCAGTTTAGGGCCTGCCAGAACGCTTGTCACTCTCCGCTGATGTGTGGCCATTTTTGAATCGGGGGGAAGCCCTTTGTGTTAATTCAGGTACCTCCGATGTTTGTGAAAAATTAATATGCATCAATGAATAAATTTATTCCCCAAATTTCATTTTCTTTGTTGTAATGTGAAGGGTTATATCCCAATAAATTTAAGAAAAAGCTCAAACCAACATTCAAGCCATTTGCATTATAATTTATTTCAATCACGCAATGAGGTTCTTCAGATGCTATCTAATGACTGCTCACTCGGTTATTGAAAAAGAATGAGAATGTTTTCACCGTCTTGGCAATGTTAGGGTGGGGCGAAAGAGAAGGGAGATCGGGAAGGAGATGGTTACTAGTTCCAACAGTAACAGAAGTGAAGTCAATATACCTATATATTCGCACATACATGTATATATAACTATAAATATATATTGACACCTACATATAAATATACGCATATATATATATATATACATAATGTTCATAAATGCACATGCATGTATATATATATATATATATATATATATATATATATGTATATATATGCATGCACACATGTACATGAATACATATATGTGTTCATACAGATATAAGTATATAAATGAATGCCTTCCATAAATGACGTACCCTGAACAAAAGCGAACTTCAAACACTCTGGTTTCTCACCTGGGCAATAATGTATTCGACAGTGTCATTCCTTCCATGACACAACACCTGAAGGATCCCCACATATTTTCTCTGGACAATTTTATCTTATTTTTCATTCATCAACTATCTATAAATTCGGTGCAATCGTTTTTTTTTTACAATTTGTACAATTTCACCCGGAAACATATACATTCTTTTCATTATACCTATTTTTACTTTTTTTCTTTTACTTACATATATCCAGGTAAAAAAAAAACGTTGGTTATTGAAACATATTGCCTCTAAAACATTGCCTCTTCTTTGCGGACGGATGTTGTTGGTACATGACCATTGTTGACACCTTAAACGTGTGTCCTATGTAAGGCATCAGATCGCTATAATGAGACATCCATATAAATAAGCATTGCTTTGAGATATATCATCCGAATGTAAGTGCGAGTGGTATGAATGTATTTCCGTATAAGTAATAGTGCACTTATCTATTTTCTTTCATAATGTCATGCTTCATCTTGAAATATGTATTCTCCATCACGAGTTTCCTCTTGGGCTCACTACTTGTCTGAGATGGATGAGACCATCTTTTGTTAGAAACTTTCATGCATACACAAGGTTGACATATTAAACAAACTCTGGTCAATAACTGTTTCTCTGATGGAATTATCGACTCTTAAATTAAAATATAAGTAAATAAAGTAAATAAAAATCCTGATTCTCCCTCCAGATAAAAGCCATCCACATGAGAACATGTAAGTATTTACATGGTGCATTTTCATTTACTCTTTGAAGTGAATAGCATGTTCATTCAACATCGTATGAATACAAATGTATTTCGTATTTAAAATTCATACTTCTAGACTAAACGGATCATCTTTTTTTATGGAAATCGCTCCAGACAAGGCATGAAACGACTTGATGTAAGAAGCTAACAAGAACAAATACGATCACTGCAAAGATAGGAAATGCCTATTGACCGTAGTCTTGAAAATACTAAGATTATAGGTAGGAGGAAAACAGTCAGCAGGAAGAGAGTTCCACACGCCTGCAGTTCTTGGAAAGAAGCTATTAGAATATAAAACCGTATTACTAAGAGGTATCAAAACAGCGAATTGATAGAGACCACTAGACCAACCAATCAAACGAGCTGAAACAAAAGAAGCAGAGAATAGGTCACATAATTCTGAAGAACACATACGATAATAGTATTTATAGGAAAGACTAAAACTAGACAAACTAGAAATTGCCAAGGCTGCCACAAAGAAGGTGGGCTCCCTCTACCGTGCTAGTAAACTCCTCACATCTGACATTATCCTGTATCTCTACAAAGCCACCATCTGCCAATGCATGGAGTATTGTTGTCACATCTGGGCTGGTGCATCATCTACTAGTCTCTCCCTCCTTGACAAGGTCCCAAAAAGAGTCGTCAACCTAATAGATCCCTCACTGTCAACCAAGCTCCAGTCCCTGTCCCATCGCTGCAATGTAGCATCCTTATGTTTGTTTTACAAATACTTCAATGGATTATGCTCCGATGAATTGGCTACTCTGGTGCCCCCTCGACGTAAATTCACTAGACTAACTCGACAATCAACTAAATATCATTCATTCACTGTGGAGGTCCCCAAATGCCGGAGAGCCTTCTACTCAAATAGCTTCTTTCCTCGAGTTGCTGGACTCTGGAACTCCCTCCCTTCCCCCTGTTTCCCCGACAGTACTGACATGCAGAAATTTAAAACTAATGTAGACAGACATCTCGCTGCGCAGATCCCAATTTAGGTTTACCCCCCCAACCTTCTCCCCTTTTCTTTTCTCAGTATCCCCTTACGTCTACAGTGGCGCCCTGCCTTGTTTGGTGTGAACTATGTTAAAAAAAAAAAAAGAGTGTGACCAATCAAATTACAGATACCTTGTCATCTTGGGTGTTATTCTCACAACATTTCAGCATCTTGTTGAACTCAGGAATCTTTGCGTTGAATGGAATCCTTTATTTAATCCACATGAGCTCTTGGCGCAACGAATAAAGCGCACAGTAATAATCGGTTCTAAGCGACAATCTTTTGGAAATTGAAGGTTCGATCCTCAATACAGGCGATACTAAGAATATGATTAAAAATTACTCAAGACTTTTACCCATCATGGCTAAACCTCTATTGATTAAATATAGAGTCAAGTTTAAAATTCTGTACAGATTCCAAGTTCAACATGAAGATTTCCGACTTCGACAAGATGTGCATGAAGAAAGTCGGCTGAAAAGTTGTGAGAATAGCCTCTAAAATGAGAACAGTAGTCCGAATAATCCAAATTATTAAGCCGCATCTTTAAATTTCCGAAACATTCTTTGTTACATCTTGATCCGTTTTCATCTATTTTCATGTCATCTTTAACATGTGGTGTTTGTTCCGCATTACTGATATAAAGCCAGCATCTGTAATAATTGTTAAATGAATTTTCTAACGACTCTTCCTTCTTATCCTTCATTACCGACCACGAGTGTCATGTCTTTCATACAATAACACACATTGGCATTGGGGAAACGTGTGATAGAATAAAATATTCCCAACACGTGTGCAACTATTTATAAATTGGATCTTTATAATAACAATAATAATCGAAGTAGTAATTTAATCTAAATTATTCAATCTCTGTTTGTCTCAGTCCTGTTTCCCTTCTTTCTGGAAGGAGTCCTCTGTTATCTCTATCTTTAAGAATGCTGGTGATCGGTCTGATCCAACTAAGTATCGTCCGGTTAGTCTCTTCTCTGTTATTAGCAAAGTTTTTGAAAGGTTGGTCAACGGCAAACTTGTTCATTTTCTGGCAAGTCTGGGCCTGTTTAGTAATGTTCAGTATGACTTTCATGGCTTTCATTCAACTGCTGATCTTTTAACTATTGTAACTGAGCGGATCTGTAAGTTTATGGATAATTCAGGAGAGGGTAGAGCCATTGCGCTTGACATTTCAAAGGCATTTGACAGAGTGTGGCATTCTGGTCTCCGACACAAACTGCAGGGTGATGGTATTGGTGGTGAGGTTCTTGACATTATTAGGTCTTTTCTTTCTGATCGAAGTTTGCGAGTAACTTTGAACGGTGTCTCACCTTTCTCTTTTCCTACCAATGCTGGTGTTTATCAGGGCTCTATTCTAGGCCTAACACTGTTTTTTCTCTATATAAATGATCTTCCAGAGAATATTGTTCAGAAAATTAACATCTATGCTGATGATACCACTATCTATTCTGGTGTTGCTTCTTGCCCATCTCCCTCGGATCAGTCGAAATATGCAGCTGATCTAGAAGTTGACCTGCGTTCAGTTGTAGAGTGGGGTACGAAATGGCTTGTTTTATTTAATCCAGTTAAGACTCAGTTCGTGTCTTTCAATCATAGGCATGTCCGTTTTCTTCCCGAGATTTTCATGGATGGCTTTGCTCTTGAAGAGAAATCGACTCTGAAACTTCTTGGTTTTTCTCTCTCATCAAATCTTTCATGAACTTCATACATTAGATCCATTACTCTTTCTGCTTCTCGTGAAGTCAGTTCTCTCTATCACTCCAAACACTTTCTCACACCTGAGGCTATTCTCTATCTCTACAAATCCACAATCAATAGAGTATTGTTGTCATATTTAGGCTGGTGAATCTCTGTCCCATTTGAGGGTTCTTGATAAGGTGCAGAAATGTATCTGTAATTTGATTGCCCCTACCCTTTCTTCTTCTTCTTCTTCTTCTTCTTCTTCTCTACACCCCCTTTCTTACAGACGTGATGTTGCTAGTCTCAGTCTTTTCTATAAATACTATTATGGTATGCGTTCCTCAGAATTATGTGATATATTCCCACTTCTTTTGTTTCAGCTCGTTTAACTCGTGTGTCTAGTGGTCTCCATCAATTCACTGTTTTGAAACCTCATTGTAATACAGTTTCCTATTCCAGTAGCTTATTTCCAAGAACTACATCCTTGTGGAACTCTCTTCCTGCTGACTGTTTTCCTCCTACCTATAATCTTGGTCTTTTCAAAACTAAGGTCAATTGGCATGTACTATCTTTGCAATAATCATATTTCGATCTTGTTAGCTCCTTACATCAAGTGGCCTCATGCCTTGTCTGGAGCGATTTCCATAAAAAAAATGTAGTAAATTAGCGGTTTTCAATTAAAAGAAATGAGATTTAATTGGATCTCTCCTATACATATCGTTAAGTGAATTAAAATACATTGATGTTACTTGACCAGCACAGTATGTTAATATAATGATGTTATGTTCGGGACGAGCAATCAGATTGACTCAGAAAAATATTTTCTTCCAACATTGGAGTAATGTCGTTGCAACAACGTTGCATATCACCCCAGTAAAATATTATGAGAATGTTACGTGTAAACTGGGATAGTTCTTGCAGAAAATTCTTGAGAAAAATTCACCGAGATTTAAATGGAACAGCATGACGCCATTTTTTCTTTTTGTTATCCAATGTTTGATTGTAAGGCCACACATTACAAACAGGAAGAATACGCCATTAGCAAAATAATTAAAGAATGTATTACCCCAGTTGAACTTAACAGCAATATGAACTACATAACTTACTACAATAAATTAAAAAGTGACAATTTAATTATTAAAAATAATAATACTAATAAATTATAAATAAGCCACACTATATCAATTTAATTTTTCCACTCGGGAACTGTGTTCCCAATTACTCTAAATCGGTTGAAAACCTACATCACTCACACCACCACTATCCTGTTCCACCATCTTACTAAGCATTTAGGGGAAACGACTTCAACACTTAAATCAGCATAAAATACCTCACAAATTATGAACGTTCTCACGGACATGTGCTTGTATAAAACATCAATTTGAGTTATTTACATCATTTCGACTTTTAACAAGTGTCACAAGCTTTAGGTGGCCCGTCTTTGTAGAGTAAAGTTTGAATCTAATATATAGATAAAAAAAAAATGATTTACAATAAATATAAATGACTATACTAAATTAAGCCCAATACTTTGTAATAGAAGTATTTATCTTCATTCAGAAAATTAATTGCATTCATTGAAGCGATGAAACGGATAGTTAGCTTATGTCTTTCATTATATGCATAACTGCTATTGCATCTTTATCTATCGAAAGACTCTCTCAGAGTGAGATTGCGTTCGGTGCTGATTGTTTGATCTCCTATAAAGTCGTTAACAAAATAACATAAAAATAGTATTTAAAAAAATACTTACATTTATTCATTTCACAAGATTGTATAAAAGATGAAACATGTGTAACGTATAAGCAATATACATTACATTTCTGATCATGTTTATGTACTTGATTGTTATCAAAAGTTTCTATATTTACGCCCACACAGGCTGCACACACACACACACACATACATATATTATATTTATATATATATATATATATATATATATAGTTAGCTATGAAAATATATTTATGGCAATTAAGCTACACAGAGGCTCCCGTGTTTCATCCCCGGGAGGGAATATTCAGGCTAAAATGCATGGAGTTATTTTTATCGGGTGTTTTTATATACACGGCTAGCTAGTTAACCAATCAGATTCTTTGTTGTTCTCTCAGCCAATCGTTGGGTTTCCCACGAACAAAGGTGTTGTTAGTGTTACTTCCTATATCCTATTCTATTGTTCTGTTTTCTATAGATTGGCCTATATCCTGTTTCCTTTGTTGTATTAACATAATGGGTGAATTTATTTTAACACGTGGTTCCTTGTATTTCTATTTTAGGTTTTAATTTTTTAATTTTTAAGTTTTTGTTTAGTTTAGTTGTTTTACTTATCTGTTTATTTATTTATTTATTTATCGTTAGTCTAAGGTAAATTTATTTCTGTGTAAGCAGCTGTTTGCTATCTCACTTCTACAGTTTAATTATATATATATATATATATATATATATATATATATATATATAACATGCTTTAATGAGTTCGTTATTTTACTAACATATTTCACCAAAGTAAATGGCTTCACTGGAGTAATAATATTAAATGAAATGGACATACATATGTATATCTAAATACAACTCAAACTCTGTGAATTTTGTTTGCTTGCTATCTTATCTCCGTGCACACTTGATGATGTCATTAAAATGATAATGTTATCCATCAAAAGTGAGAGAGAAGGCGATAGAGATCATTTTTCTAGGCGACTTGTGATGTTTTGGGTCACGGGTCGTCTACTAAATGAACGTCTTGAATCATGTTGGTCTAGTATCTATATAAATGCAAGGAAGGCACATGTGGTGTAATGGATACTGATGCAGACTATGGGATTAGCCAAGTCATTTTAAAATCCAATCAAATCCACAGAATTTACTTATAGCGTAATACCACTAGCTAAAATAGTAACTTGTGTTCAATCAATCGTATACAGTATGTAGTTTGTTTCAGCACAAAAGGTTGATATGCCATAAAATATGAACCAAACCAAACCGATTTGTGCCATGTTTTAAAGACCTACCTGGTTGCAGGTGATATTTTAGTTTTTCTTCTTTTAGGCTAGGTGTTCTACCAAGGCTTGGGCGTCAAATTTAACCTACTATTTTACCCATAGCTGGTGGGAGCAGATATGGGTTCATACCTTTTTCGATGGTATGAGTGCAATTGGCTTGATGCCAGTCAACTATTGCATCATATACAAACAAAGATGCATAAATAATGTTTGTAAAGGCTTTTTTGTGAAATAGGCTTTATTAAAGTTATATGACGTGTTTAGTTAAATGCTTACTTTCTTCACATCTACAAAAAGGCCTAGATAATACTGGTATTAATTTGGGGAATAAACAAAGCGATAACACTAATTGGAATGAAAAGTATAACGAAAATATGAAATGGAGCTGATACTTAGTAATAGAAATATTTAATCTAATTCAAAAATTAATTTAATTGATTAAAATGAAGTGGATAGTTAGTATCTGTCTACACTAAATGTTTGAAGTAAACGCTGTTTGTAAAACAATATGTTTAAAAATCTCCAAATATTTATTTTAAACATGTTTAATAACTTTTTTTTTTTACATATGTAAAATATTTATAGTTACTATTTTTTCTGAATCTAAAATTGACGCAAACCAAAACATCTTTTCGAAATCGAAAGCAAAATAATTCTATTTGTATTATTTGGATTACTCAGATTACTGTTTTTAATTTGGATGTTATTCTCACAACGTTTCGACTGATGTAACCTCTGACCTTCCTTCCTTGTTGAACTCGGGAATCTATATGAAATTTCGAAATGAACCTTTTATTTAATCCACGGAGGTAGATTGTTCTCGTTCCGTCAGCCATGATGGGTAGAATTCTGAAGTAATTTTTATCTTATTCTTAGTAAGTTCAACAATACATGCCTGAAGAAGGTCGGCGATTACATCGGCCGAAACGTTATGAGAAAAACATCCAAGATGAGAACAGTAGTTCGAATAATCCAAGTAATACAACTAGATTTATTTTGTTTGGGTTTTGATTTGAACACTAGTCCAAATAATACAAATAATTACTACTCGTCTAAAAAGTTCCAAAACAAAATTAATCTACGTTTTCTAATTACAGTCGTACTCGTTCGTAAGTCAAGAAAACAAAAGCAAGCAGCAGCAGCTTAACCGATTTCCTCGATTTTTTTAGGGTCTAGTTAATGAAAGGTCGAAGTGGGCGACTGACCAATCAACATCGCCAGTAATAGAGACATGATGTCCACATCTAAAAGCTTTAAAATGACCTTGGAGAGCCATTTAGTCTAAACCACTTCACAATCATACATCTCTGCATACATGAAACAATTCATATCGTTTCAAAGTAGATAAAGGGCTATTAATTAAGCATCTCTGGCCACAAACTGACCACTTGAGTGCCCTTTAGAAACAAAATGTTCATTGTCAATTTGTCATCAATATTAACAACCACAAGATGAGAACCTCAAAATAGGCACACGTGAACACTTTAAAATATGGGTAAACACATTACAAAAAATCAAGAAAATCAAAATGGTTTCTTATGTTTTGGAAATTTTTTACATGAGGATTTATACTTTATATTATTTGAATTTTTCGGACTACTGTTCTCATCTAGGATGTTATTCTCACAACGTTTCAGCCAATGTAATATCTGACCTTTTCAAGAGCATATTTTCGAACTTGGGAATCTTTAGTTAAAACTCTGGAACCGATACGAAAGTTCGAACTGAACCCGTTATTAAATTTATAGATTCTTTGAAATTTGAAAGTAATTTGGACTCTTAGGTTCCCGAGTTCGCAAAGATGCACCTAAAGAAAGTCGGAGGCTACATCGGCCAAAATGTTGTTGATATGGCAACCAAGATGAGAATAGTAGTCCGAACAATCAAAATAATACAAGATGGGTTCTTGTTTGACTATCATTGCTATTTATATATGTCGGTTTGGACATCTTATTTCAATAATATCATTTTAAACTTTAATTTAAAAAATAAACGTATAGTTTACATATACATATGCATGTATATATACACATACATATGTTGGTTATCGATTAGTATACGAGAAAGACCATACCTAGAAACAGCTAACTAGAACAATTAAAACAGAATTTTTTTTTGAAACATAATTCAATTTAAAAATGAAGGTCTATTTTAACATGTATGATGTGTTATCAAAATATATAGGAAAAAAGCCTTAGTGAAACAAACGTTGATATATAATATTAATATACAGATCAAATTAACTTAAATATTCAATTGGATAGATCCCAAAAATGTCCTTGTAAATTTATTTGTTTACCATTATTTCTGAATTCACCCAGTTTATTCTAAACATTTTCTACATCAGTGTTATTTTTAATCGGAATTTGCAATTTGTTTCATAATGTATCATTCTACGAACTGTATTTACTCGGCGTTTTCCGGGATTCTTTTACATTTTATTTTTTCTCTGTTTTTTTTTTTTGTAAAATTATGCTGTGTGTTTTGTTTGTTTTACCAAATTTTTTTTAAAATACGATTTTAAAAGTTAAATTTATTTATTACAGTGGCGTTTGGTCATTAAATTATTAATCGAACAAAATTATTATAAAACTATAATTCATTTTGTTCATGTAATGTTTTAATCTCTATTTATTTATTTATTTATTAATTGGATGTAAATAGCATAAAAAACTTTCAATCTTTTAATACAGTAGGATTTGCTGAGAATTTTAAATCCAGAAATAGCTTTCTATTTGACAGTTTAAATGCTTCTAAACTCTTTTCAAATTTCAAAAGGTTACAAAGTAATTCCTTTTTTTTTAAACCGTTGAAGACTTCTTTACGATCTTATAACACTTCCAAATTCGCACTATTGAAGCATTTAAACTGATGGAACAAATTAATTACTGTCTTGAAATCACGTTTACAACACAAATCAAATATAAAGTTCCTTTGTTCTCCTAAACCAAGAGAACAGCAATTTTACAGTAAACCTTCACATAATGCATCTTGTCTTCAGGAATATAATATTAAAAATTTAATTTATTTACATTTATTTTTTGGAGATGTTTTAAAATGAATAATTGGAAAGATAATTATATGAATTTAAAAAATATAAATTTTGCAATAAAATCGATATGCTGTCTTACACTATGTTAATATTTAAATAAATATTTTCCATTTTTTTAAGTCTTGAAATTTATAACTAATAAGAAACCTGGCATGTTTACAATATCAGCAGGCAGGCCTATAGAGAGATAGAGTTGCAGAAAGATAGAGAGAGAGAAAGTTAGTAAAATTTTACGTGACGAATGCAGGGAGGAGGGACTGGCTACATACTGTCGGTTTGGTGTGTGAAAGAAAGAGAGAAGAGCATTTTTTTAACTAGATAGATAAGAAACTGAAATGTATTCTGGAAGATTTTAAGAAATTAAATTATTTTATAAAATTTCGTTTTATTTTATGCTATTACATTTTTACTTTCAACAATTATTCGCAAGTAAATAAAATCATCCAATGTGTAATTATGAAAGGTATGTTGATGATAAAAATATACACACACACGTGAAGGGGTCTCATAACTGTATTAACTTAGAGATTAGGAAAGAAATCTAACTTTATGGCAAATTAAGTTTTTGAAATTTTTCTTGCCAATGTGAAGAGAAAGATATTAAAATGTGCTCCATATTTAGAAAATCCATTAAATAGTTCAAAGTATTCATTTAAGTAACACCTTTTTTAGTTTTACTAAAGAGTCACCACTTATCAAGGCCTAAAAGTCATTTGAGGATAAGGGTTAATAATTGAGACAGCACCGTGATGATTGGTAATGATGATGGAAATTGAGGAGAATTTGATTATTTAAGAGGACAGCTCAACAAGAACTTGTTTACATTGGACTTGAAAACGACCCTGTTATAGTCAGCGGGCAACCAGCCCTGCAGTATTTTCTTCCACAGACGGATAGTTCTAGGAAATAAATTTTGCTTATGGAAGTTACATTTAGTTTTAGAGAGAGAGAGAGAGAGAGAGAGAGAGAGAGAGAGACGAAAGCAACTTCGAAAAAGCAGCATTTTCCAAATAACCTGCTTCGAGTGCGATTATCGAAGCCATTTTGAACTCGCCCATGTTAGTCTAACATGTATGACAACAAAACAGATAATAACTATAAAAATACGTAGCACGTACAGAGAAGTCAAATAAAGAAATAACTTTATCTAACATATAAAGAGAAGTCAGCCGGATTTTTAAAGTCAGACTTAAATAGCAATTCGTATGACATATCGGTTTTTGATTCTAGTTAGCCTATCTTTTTGTTAGTTTTACCTGCTATATTATTGTCCGGGATATAATTTATTTCACTTTCTTTTCGAAATTATCGACAGTGGTTGTAGCTAGACGAGTTACTATAGATTGAAGCTACGCCGCGCACCTGCCATGAAAATAACGATAGAGTAGAGAAAGACTAGCAACGTCTCTTCTGTGAGAAAGAGGAAACCTTATTCTTCTCTCGTATAATACAATGTTTGATCCAGACTAAGAGATTCTCAAATTGTTCTGACTGAAGAATCTGTTATTATGTTCTTACTGAGAGCAGTGGCGAGCATTGCCTGGTATGGCAAACTCATACAATTGAACATTGTAAACATTTATTTGGTTGGTAGGAAAATAATATCAGTTTTGTATTTCTTTATTTATGATATCACTTTGGGGATATCTTTTTTGAATCACTAATTCCATTTTAACTTTTTATGAAACAAATAGTCTTAAATATTGGGCGAGTAGACCCACTACTACATAATTTCGTTAGTTGAAAGGAAATGAAATTTCAGTTAGGGTCATCTTGGTGATTCGAGGTTAGTTTTGTCTCGGCTGTAGGAACTTATTAAAACGGATGTGACATCACATGGCTAAAAGAAAGAGTGAGTGAGAGATGTCAGCAGTTCAATGGAAGCACATGAAGTATGAACATGTTATTTTACGATGTTCTGATCAGATATGATTAAATAGTGATTATCTTTCTATCCCTGTTTCCTCCACCCCACTGGTCAGTGATTTGGAGAAAGATCCAGCAGAATAAAGCTCCTATGTCTTCCAACAAGTTTTGTCTAGACTTAGTCCTTTTTTGAGGTATGAAAGAACTTGATTGAAGGTGGTGGTTTTTCACTCTGGCAAAATTATTAAAAAAGATCATAACGTGGGCCGATTTCCAAGCCGCAATGTATGGGGGGGGGGGTTCTCTGAATATCTTCTTTAATGTGAGTTTTGCATGTTTTTTGCCTCGCTATTTTTTCATCATTTTTCTTTTCTCAGCTTTCTTACTTTTGGTTTTGGACCAGTATGCTTATTTTTTATTATTAAATAAAGGTCTCTGAAGAGCAGCCCGTGAAAACTAAAGACTATATTTTTCTTTATGGATTGTGGAATGTTTGTAAGACGGGAAAAAATAAATAAATAAAAAATTATGATTGTGAACTGACATTTTTTCTTTGGTCAGTGGAATGCAACCAATCGATATATATATATTCTCTGAAGCTGGAAGTCAGTCATCAGTGATGCCCTGGTTTCAAGTTTTAAATCACTTGGCCTTTTGGCTAGGATCAAAGTGTAGTATCTGTTCCGATGGATACTGCACCCCATAGACCGGTATTGTCTTGGCCTTCGAGGCTTGATTTACGCTGGTCTATGGGTCTGTCCTGTGCAGTTCTAGGAGGTCCACCCTCCCAGGCTTCGCCTCTCCTCTTTGGGGAAGAGTAAGTTTATTGCTTTCTGCCTGAGGCGCCCCTACCGGGGAATGCCGACGGGGCTGCCCAGGCAATTTTTAAACCCCACTTTCAAGACCAGACCTTGGGTCACATCTTACTTGTGGGAGTAAGATAAAAACTGGCTTTGTGCCTAACTCCTGGAGAGGAGTAAATCAATACTCCACCAGAAATACAAGCATTTTACAAAAGAAAATAATGCCTTATGTCCATTGTTGTGGTGAAGAAAGGGTTGTGTAAACAAAATGATGTGGACAAAAGAACAGTGATTGCTGAAAGTTAAGATTCTACCGCCCATAACTCACACAGCAGACTTAGCTGATGGAACCTGGTATACTTACTACTGGAAATAATTTCATTTTCTATCAATTCAAATGGCTAAGATACTTAAAAAAAAAATTCACAATCATTGATGACAAAAAATATTATATTTAATGCTCATCTGAAAATCGCATAAACTAAGTTTCTTTCAGATGTCTATCATGGAGAAATGGTAAATGCTGTTAATCGAAAGGTTTCTGGTTCGAATCTAAATTCGGTGACTTCCTTTTTGCCTTTTAGGTTCAACTGAACACTTTATTCATTGAATTAAATCGAACTTTCAAAAAGTCAGATTTCAAAATAATACTGTTATATAATAAGCCAACTGTTTTATTGAATTAACTCCACCATAATGCATTTCTATTTTCCTGGCTTTAAATAACTTTGTTATTCCTCAACATGAACTCCAGGGAAACGCCGGGTAGAGACAGTTAGTTAATATATAAAGTAAAGCAAGTATGTTTCATTACAGAATAGCGCATACAAGATATTAATATTTAATTCTGTTTCGATATAAACATCTGATTTTAATTCAACTATGGTCTTTTAATGAATCGATTTTATCGATTACATATTTAATCATAATGATATTTTATTTTTGATTAATGATATTTAGAGCAGAGAGGAGAAAATCTCTTGGAGAAAATGTAATGACTACCACCGCTATTGAGGAACCGGGAACACATTTGTTAACGGACATTTCTTCCGATTTACTGGTATTAATTCATATTTCAATCGTTTTGATTGGTTAATCGTCATAGATTTGACTAATCGTTCCATTTGTTAAAAATTACAGAATTTGTAAGGAAACATATTCACACATTCAACCCTGTATCTAAAACAGAAATAAATATTTTTTAAATTTCTTCATGAAAATGCTAATTACTCATTGAATTATTTACTATTAATTGAATACATATTGAAAGAAAAAATTTATATGAAATAAAACGAAAAATATTAAAAAAGAATTAATTATTTTGTGACTCTTCGAAAAAGCATTTAAACTGTCGAATAGGAAGTCATTTCTTTCTTTAAATTTCTCGACAAATATTCATGCATAAAAAGATGGAAGTGTTTTCTACATCCAATAAATTCTAATATAATCTACATTGTATTGATACAATAGTGTGTGTGTTCGCGTGTCACGCTTACATCAAAAGCTCCGCGCATGCGTGCCGCACCTAGATTTGGAAACACATTCAAGTTACCTAATTTTCGTAATAATTTCAAGTATTTTCCTTTGGCGCAACGGTTAGTGATGTCGGTTTTTGACGTTGGCCTGACTAGTTCGATCCCAACCAACCTCTAAGATTTTTTTTCTACATCGAAGGGGGAGGGGGAGGTAGGGAGTGGACTACCGGGAAGACACATATTAATACAATAGCGTGTGTTATTTTGTGTGTCACGCTTACATCAAAAGCAACGACCTTCCGAATCTTTGTATGCTACTTATGAATTGGAGCCAAATTTAATTTAATCTAAAGCATTTACAAAGTAAGGTTTAGTCGTCGAAATATTACCGTCACTAGAAATATTGTATATAAAGAAGTTTTGTAAATTGTCTCATGTAGTGTTCATTTTAAAAAATAATATACAAGTCAAATCTTATCATATTTTATTCAAACATGTATAGGTTAGGAACAAGATAATTAGTATTGAAAACATCATTTCGTGTAATTTACACGGGTCCCGCTAGCATACTATAAATAAAATAATGTCATATGCTTTTATAATATACCATTTTCTTAATGAATGAAAAGAAAGAAATTTAGAATTTAGAACATTAACTGCTAGACAAAAATGACGGTCTGCATCTACATTCTGTTATTATATTTAAGCTTTATGAAATTATACCGTGCACCAACGGTGCAATGGATAACATACCGAACTTCTAATCCGGCGATTGCCGGTTCGAGTCCTGTTAGAGAGACAACTACATATGTTTTCATTTCTTCATAAAAACGCCAGTTACCGTCGATAATTACACATTGAGTTATTATTTTTATTTTTTGCTTTTACTGAATACTTATTGAAAACAAAAATTCAATCATGTAAAATAAAACGAGATTCTATGAATCCTATTTTAAAAATATAATTCAATTACGAAATTAAATCCACCAGAATACATTTCCGTTTCTTCGTAAACAAGTCAGGTTATTTATCTTTTATTAATAGTTGTGAAAAATAATTAATTACTTTGTGACCCTTCGAAATTTGAAAGGGGTTTAAAAGAATTTTAAATAGCCGTATAGAAAGTCATTTCTGGCTTTAAAGTTCTTGGCTAATCTTCAAGCCTTATAAAGAGATTGAAAGTATATTTACATCTAATAATTTTATAAGCGGATTAATACCACATAACTTTAACACCATTAGTTATCACCATTTGGTTTCACTAATAATAATAATAATAATATTTATTTACATCTAATAATTTTATAAGCGGATTAATACCACATAACTTTAACACCATTAGTTATCACCATTTGGTTTCATTAATAATTGCAGGACCAAATGATGACATAATAATTAAACTTATCTTTCAAAATAATATTTATAAAGAGAAATTGTAAAAAATAATGGCATAGTTATAAAGAAGCGAAACAAAAAGGAAAGTAAAAAGATTCCCTGGCAACGCCGGGTAGGAACGGTTTAGTTTAGTGGTTTTGTTTTACGGCATATCAACCCCTTTCGGGTTATTTATTGCCGAATCAGGTCATTTTAGTAAATGTTTTTACGCTTCAAGTTCTTTATATCTTTAAATATTTATTCATGGTGTTTGGTTTGGTTGTTTTGTATAGGGAAAATGTTTTTGTTTTTAGCTTTGCAGAACATGATTGGGTTTTGTAAAGGGAAAGGAAAAAAACAATAACATCAATGTTTGGTGCATTTTAAGTCAGGAAGCTACTATCTTGAAACAACGTAATCTAGTAGCATCAGAGGGTAGGTACAACTCGTATATATATATATATATAT
>OY744521.1:73951294-74018794 GCA_963556195.1 Sepiola atlantica
GGGAGTGGCAACTATGAAGAAAGCACCAAACAAGGATCTTCGCTACTCCTCATACATAAATTGCAAGGGCCAACTACTCCCCGCTAAATGCAAGAGAACCGCCTTATGAAAACCAAGAAACTCTTAAACAACGTCAAATACCAAGAATGTTATGGTTCTTCTCAAGACTAGTCGCACAATGTTCAGAACAACAAATGGTTAGCCTACAATCCGCACAAAGTCCTGTGCATCATGAAGTCCAAGTTGTCTTAAACTCTGATGGTCTTTGGGTGTGTTTCCAGCGAAGGCCACGTTGTGCCACTCTACATCTTCAAGAAGGGACCCAGACTCAATTTAGATGACTATATTGTTGTTCACTGTTGTAAAACACTTGGTGGAGAGGGTGGTTGCGGGAAGGCCATATGTATGGAAGCAGGATTCAGCTCTGTGTCACACCTCTGGAAAACCCCAGAAATAGCTGCCTAAGAACTTTCACAACTTCACCAATCTCAACTCGCCTGATTGCAACCCCATGAACTCTTATGTGTGGAGCGCAGTTGAGAAAGACACCAATTGTACAACTTGCAACACCAAATACGAGCTAATTGCAGGAACAGACTGGTGTTTAGGTGTTTCTCAGAAGACATCATGAAGGCCACATGCTCTAGGTTTACGTTTCTCTTGGAGGCACTGATGTCAGCTACGGGCAGCTTCTTCAAGTGAGTTTTATTCTGCAAAATATCCTCTAAGAGATGCACTTCGAATTTTGAGAAGACATCAATTATAGGCCAAGATATGATGTCTTTTTTCCATTCCAAAATGTGTGAAATTTGTTTTGAATAACAAAAAGGGTCCCTAATAGTATACAGAAACAGCTATTTGTTGCACTTTACTGCTATTTAATACTTTTAATGGTTCTGAGATGAAAGAAGATAGAATATTATCAAATTTGCCCCCCAAAACTCTGTGTATTCATTGAGAATAGCGATTGCAATATTTTTAGAGATTAAAAACCAAAATAATTTTTACATTCAAGATCCACGATGTCAATTTTAGCGTTTTTAGTGGAAATCACGACCCACCTAAACATTTTGAATTCCGAGATTCAAGTACAGAATAAGCTTGTATTGGAGATTTTGGGTCAAATTATTGCTTTTGAAAGAAAAATCAACTGTGTCAATCACAACTTCAGAAAGGAACATACTCTTATTTTACAAATCTCCAAAACAACAAGAGAAATAAAATATTGGACATCTTTTTAGGGGCTCTATTAAGGATTGAAGAAGCAAGTTCCAGTAACAAAAAAATCTATAAAAATTAGCTATGAAACAGATGCGGAACAACCGGCAGAAGGATATCAGTTAGAGTTAATTGACTTACAATGCAACGAATTATTGAAATCGTAATTACATTCCGCAAGCCTTCTGCAAGAAATATGCATTTCTAAGCAGAAAATATAAAAACGAAATGACCCTTTTCAGCACATGAACACTACGGAGTGCACTCTTTTCGAAGTTTAAACATCTCGGCGCAACCCCTTTCCAGTGTAGTGATATGCATATGAATCAACAATGAAAATCGAAGGTTAATTTCTTGGCGAAATTCGTAGTGACATAATAGTATTTGTTTTTAATCATATTTAGCGGGCAAAATGATTTACAAGTAAATGAAGTCAGACATATAAAATATTTTTAATAAAATTGTTTTTAATGATTTAAAAAAAATTATCTTCTGCGAAAGACTACCCACTATATAAAAAATAAATATTTAATATTTCCAGTTTAATTTTATCAGTTAAATTTTGATTCTATTTGAAATATAAAGTGGTGTTCCCATGCATATGAGTGACAACAAGTCTCCTCATATTTCCAGAACTCTCCACCATAAATATTGCAAATGATTTTGCATTATCGCAACAGCAGCTTACCATTGATTTCTTGCTGGCAATAACCAATAGTTTTCTCTGGGATTTGGGTGGCAATAAGCTTCCCGAAGGTCCTTCAAGTGGAGGTTTAGTTAGTGCTATCCCTTCTCACTCTTTTCATCCTCCTTGACCCGTCACGACCATTTGTCTGGTATCAGTCGAGGCTGGTGCCGTCACATTGTGGGTGTGTTTTTTTTTTGGGGGGGGGGGAGTTTATGAGCTTCTTACAGTTTTAGTTCCCTCTGGTTCACATGGTGTTCTTTCTCTGTTTTTGTTTTATTTTTATTGCAACTTTAATGTGGCTGGTTAGCTCTTGTAGTTTATGTGGGTTTGTTTCCACATTCGAGGATTTTTTAAAATGATTTCAGCTGTTGGCATTATTATTATCTATATATTAATACGATAGCGTGTGTGTTCGTGTGTCATGCTCCTAAAGAAATGCAATAAATAAACAACAAATAAATTGGATGAAGAGACTTGGAATCGAAACTGTAACATCTAGCTGAAAAGCGGGCACTTTACCAATGATCTACCTAAATGAAGTTGTTAAATAGATCAAAATTTACTTAATTAAACTATTAACTGACCCTGCTCTGTCGCTTCAGTGTGGAAGGAGGAGGGCATTGTGGAAGGCGGAGGAGACGCGGAAACGCTTACTAAATGAGCCGGTTTCAGGCTTACGATATTTATTTTTTTTTTTTTTTTTAATATTTAAAATTTCTTCTTCTTCTTCTTCTTCTTCTTCTTCTTCTTCTTCTTCTTCTTATTATTATTATTATTATTATTATTATTATTATTTATATATTAATACGATAGAGTGTGTGTTATTTATTTTGTGTGTCACGATCTGACACTCCTATTTAAGATTTGCCCCTGACAACGGTCGAGAGAGAGAGGGGAGGGAGGGTGCGAGTTAGAGGGGAGTCGCGACTGATGGTGACTTCTGAAGAGACAGCTTTTGCCCCGGCAACCGAATAATATAAATAAATATATATATTTCCATCCCGTCTCGCAAAATTTTGGTAAGTAAAATATGAGCATATTTCTAGACACCGGATAATATTATTAACAGTAAATTATACAGATTGATGTAGAAAACACTGTGGAATTTCCACAGGGTCCCGCTAGTTATTATTATTATTATTATTATTATTATTATTATTACATATAAAAATAATAAAAAATACATCATTAAAACGATTTTCTCAGCAGTTAAAATAAAACTTTTACAACTTTTTTTGTCATATTTCAAGTCTTTTAAAACATATCACCTTTGAAAAGTCTCTGGAAACATATTTCACAGATAACTGGTAAATAAAAATATTAATTCTCTTGAAAATAATTTTACTTAACAATTTTCAGTTTTCCAAACTTTTCGATTAACTTTTTATTTCTCAATAAAAATATCGATTTTTTTCGGAAATACGAATTAAAATAAAATTAAAAATACAATAATAACCTAACGGTTATTATTGTATTTTTAATTTAATTTTAATTCTTTCTTGTGTCGAAAGTGCAAATGAAAGCACCTTTTTTTGTATTTTATCTACCTATATATCGTAATTTTGTTTGTCATTTTAAAGAGTGGATGACGTCACATAAAAATGGCGATGTAAGCCCCCCCCCCCCTTTGCCGGATTGTATACTGTAGTAAATAATATCACCAGCTACTATTTAGTGACAATGTAAAGCTATTTGTAAAATAACAAAATGGACCACTTTCTAGTAGTTGACAATGTTTATATAAAGCATTGAGATGTCAGTTGCCGACAGCATCCACCCTGTATTGATTTACTCCTCTCCAGGAGTTAGACACAAGGCCACTTTTTATCTTACTCCCACAAGTAAGATGTGACCCAAGGTCGGGTCGGGAAAGTGGGGTTTAAAAATTGCCTGGGCAGCCCCGTCGGCATTCCCCGGTAGGTGCGCCTCAGGCAGTAAGCAATAAACTTACTCCTCCCCAAAGACGGGAAGCGAAGCCTGGGAGAGTGGACCTCCTAGAATTGAACAGGACAGACCCATAGACCGGCGTGAATCAAGCCCCGAAGGCCAAGACAATACAAGTCTATGGGGTGCAGTATCCATCGGAACAGATACTACACTTTGATCTTAGCCAAAAGGCCCATCCACCCTGTAGCCAACAGCTTAGAGTCGCCGACTATCAACTGAATGGTTATAGGTTCGATCCCGGCATGGGGCAGATGCTAGTTTAATGAAAAGCTGTGAGACAGTGAAACAGTCTGACATATGTATATATAATATATATTAATGAAGGAGAGTGGAAAGGAATTAGAGAAAGCAAAAGCCAAATCAAAATTCAATTCAAAAGTTCAAAGCAAGGTATATTCCGCAAAAAGGCAATTTATTCAAGTTAAATTTTCGTTAAGCCAGGCTTTTCAAAGATCAAAATCTTATCATCAGAGGAAGTCGCTGGGATAGATAAGTTGGCAATGGCCAAGATTTAAAATTTGAAAAAATGAAATAAAATAAAAGTTGTAGGGAAGGAAACGTAGGGCAAAAACTGTGCCAGGGTGCAAGCAAATGTCCGATTGCCAAAAAGTCCGGTGTCGAAGAGTCCAGCGGAGAGGATACGATGTAGATAGGTAGGTCGTTAGAGGCACGAGAAGTAATGAGAGAAGTTTCAAAGTTAAATTCCAAGAAGCCACAACTTCAGGTACGGCGAAAATAGAAAATCCAGGAAGGGTAAAAAGTCCAATAAGAGGTACATTCGATGATGCAGGCAGGCGTCAGAGGAGATTAAGATGTAAAATATTCGCCATTAAAGAAACTTCCCGGGCAGAGATGACAAAGGAAAGTGTTTATAAGTGGAAAAAGGGGCAGTGAGAATATTTAAAGTCTGCCCAGTTGAGAAAGCCGGCTATAAATGAAGAAAAGCAAAGACAGTGAAAACAAGAGTATAATATGCGACCAGTGGGCAAGGGAGGAAACGGGTAAGTGGTGTGTGGGAGGAGAAAGGGACGGGTACTCTTTTATTTTCTTATTTCTACTTTTTATACTATTTTTATCTTTATTTTTTATCTTTACTCTTTTAATTTTTAACTCATTTTCCTAGTCCTACCCTTCATATATATTTTGCCTCATTGTTTATATCTAAGGTCATTTGATTAAACTTCTAAACCCCTGAACTCTGTTCTTATACATATTCTGATATTTTAACCCCTTATCCTAACATTCGTTAACTTACCCCCACTCCTTTCTTCCCCTTTTCTAGTTGAATCCTAATTCGAGCTAACTTCCAATTTCAACTTTATGTTTCACCCCCCCCCCCCACTTTCACACTCTTAGTTTTATCCGCATTCCTTCACCGCATCGCTCCCTTTCTCCTCCCCCCTCTCTTTCCTCGTACCCGTCCCTTTCTCCTCCCACACACCACTTACCCGTTTCCTCCCTTGCCCACTGGTCGCATATTATACTCTTGTTTTCACTGTCTTTGCTTTTCTTCATTTATAGCCGGCTTTCTCAACTGGGCAGACTTTAAATATTCTCACTGCCCCTTTTTCCACTTATAAACACTTTCCTTTGTCATCTCTGCCCGGGAAGTTTCTTTAATGGCGAATATTTTACATCTTAATCTCCTCTGACGCCTGCCTGCATCATCGAATGTACCTCTTATTGGACTTTTTACCCTTCCTGGATTTTCTATTTTCGCCGTACCTGAAGTTGTGGCTTCTTGGAATTTAACTTTGAAACTTCTCTCATTACTTCTCGTGCCTCTAACGACCTACCTATCTACATTGTATCCTCTCCGCTGGACTCTTCGACACCGGACTTTTTGGCAATCGGACATTTGCTTGCACCCTGGCACAGTTTTGCCCTACGTTTCCTTCCCTACAACTTTTATTTTATTTCATTTTTTCAAATTTTAAATCTTGGCCATTGCCAACTTATCTATCCCAGCGACTTCCTCTGATGATAAGATTTTGATCTTTGAAAAGCCTGGCTTAACGAAAATTTAACTTGAATAAATTGCCTTTTTGCGGAATATACCTTGCTTTGAACTTTTGAATTGAATTTTGATTTGGCTTTTGCTTTCTCTAATTCCTTTCCACTCTCCTTCATTTCTACCTGCTCTATCCTGGATATTGAGCTGTATACTCTTCACAATAGGGTTTTACCTTTCCTAAAAGTTCGCTTTTAGTACACCTCTTTATATAATATATATATATATATATATATATATATATATATATATATATATATATATATGTATGTGTGTGTGTGTGTGCGTAGGAGTTGGTCACATCATGAAAAACATTATTTTCGTAAAATTATTTAAAGAAATAAAAACACCAAATAGTGTTATTTACTTTTTAAAATGAATGAAATCATTTATCTAAAAATATCTGAGACTTTTTCAAGGAAGACTATTCTTTATTTTTCTTCATTCTACTGGTATTAACCAACGAAGGGTAGCTGTCCCATGGATAAAGCAAAAGAATGAAGAAGAAAAAAAAGAAAAGTCTTTTTTGAAAAAGACTTTACGCTGAAAGTCTCAGATATTTTTAAATAAATTATTTTATTCATTAAAAAAAGAAATAATATTATTTGGTGTTCTAACTTCTTTAAATAATTATATGTATATATATATATATATATATATATATATATATATGGATGCTGTTGACTCGTAAAATGTGGAAAGCACACATGTTTTGGTGTGCGCGTATATTAGAGAAAATGAGCCGTCTCTCTACCCATTTTTTGCAGTGTACGAAATGGTAGGACTTTGTGTTAGACGGTACTTTAAACAGAGAAAAGAAAGAAAGGGTTTAAGCTTACTATTTGTCCTGTGTCCGGTGAGGAGGAAAGGGGAGATGGCGTGTAGTAACTGTAAAACTTATATCTTGAAGCCGGCAAGTGCTTTGTATCATTTGTGTAGACTTCATTATCATATTAAAAATATTCTGCAATTTAAATTATATTCCATCTTTTGCTCTCACTTTTTACATCAAGTGAACTCTATTATAAATATAGATATTAAATTTTATCATATCTCACCTCCTGGCACAAAAGTAGGTATTGAACCGAATATTATGTGTTACTAGTCTAATAACCTAACCACTGAGCTATCTATTCCGACCTGTTGTTATTGTTATTTTACTTCTTGGCCTTTAGAAGGGGGGGGGGTGTTTAATCTACTTGGCTCTGACTACTAATAATTATTTATAATTACTTATCTCCAAATTTAGCTCTCGTCTCAAAACGTATTGATATATAAATATATATATTTGTTTTAAGTGAAGGATCGGCTCACCACTTTAGAGGGTCTCCATTCACAATACACAAACAAAATCAACCAACAATAAGAGAGGGGAAAGGAAAAAAACCCAGAAATAATTTAAAATAATAATAAAAAAAAATCTAACAACTTATACTCAGCCCAAAGTGTAATTACAAGCCAGCATCAGCGACCGGCCGTACACCCTTATGCACCTTCCCTTGACACTCCCACCCATCCCTGACATCAATATATATTTTTTTTCAAGGATTTCCTGTGCAAAAAGCAATAAAGCTGTCCATTTCTCAGATTGATGGTCAGCTTTTTGGTGGCACAAGAATGGGCTTCTCCCACAAGACTGGACGCCATCTTTATTGTTTTGTTGGCTCAATTCACACAAGTGCTTCCTGGACCACTTAGATGCAAAGATAGGAAATTGTCTGAAAAACATATTTAAGCAGCAAACTTCTTATAAACAAACCGAGATAAATTACAAGTGGAAAATATGTATAATGGTTTTGCAAGGCCCATCGTAAGCACTCCCAGTGAAACGAGGAGAAATCACTTGATTGGTAACAGAACAAATCTAATCATTATGATGATGAAGCTTAAAGTAAGGATGAAAACAGTGATACTGATGATGATCTATAATAATAATGATAATAAT
Source organism: Sepiola atlantica (assembly GCA_963556195.1). Classification (NCBI taxonomy): domain Eukaryota; kingdom Metazoa; phylum Mollusca; class Cephalopoda; order Sepiida; family Sepiolidae; genus Sepiola; species Sepiola atlantica. The sequence goes on from OY744521.1 coordinate 73,959,104, forward strand.
AATAATAATAATACCCCCTCCCCCCAAAATATGGTGGAGTCAACATCGGTTGGTACCACAGAAAATCTTCATAAAACGTCTAGGAGGATGGAAAGACTGAGGAGAGAGAGCACCATCCAGACCTCCACTGGAAGGACAAAGAGAGTATTGAACTCCTGGGGAGTCATATTGTTACTCAAATGTCGTTATCAGCGAGAAATAAACGGCTGTTGCGAGAATGCAAAATGATTTGCAACAGTGATCGACAAAAGGGAGGAGAACTGGAAATCTGGGTGGGTGGGGGAACTTGTTGTCACTCAGACTCCAGGGCACACCACCTGTTTTTGCAGTGAACGATTACTGGTGATAACCTGTGCGACAACTCCTAGTGAGTAAATAATAATAATATGCATTTTTCATAATGATGATGATGATGATGATATATTTCCTTGATCATAATGATGATGACGATGATAATGCTTACAGTAAAGATAACAATAGTGCTATTGATGATGATTTATTATAATATTAAATTGAGGAAAGGGTTTTCATTCCTTGTTAAAATAATGATTGGTTGATTAGACATCAATTTATTGAAAAACAACAATTATTCTTCAGAATATAAACCATCATTGCTTTAAAATTTGGTCAAAGTACCAATCCTCTTTGGCTTTGAATCGAAAAATTATTGACAGGTTTCTTCAAATTTACCAAAAGACTCAAATCGGTAACTTCGCATAAAATACTACATTAAGCAGAACAGAGCAGAGTATTTCGTTATTTTCAGTGCTTGTTCTGGGTAGTATATTGCCTTTCTCAGGATTAATTTCTGTACGAATGTATATTGACATATTATGTCTTTTCCGTTAAGTGTCGTAATTTTATATACATATATGATAATCTCTGTCACTGAAATTAACTCAGGGGAAATGCTGTTAAGGATTGCACAACCCTTTGCTTTACTATGAACTCCTTATCATGCTGAAAACCTTTTAGAGATTCTCCATAGTTTGCAGGGTCAGAAAATGCCATACAAAATAATGATGATACTAGGTTGAGAAAAAAGTTTGTGCACTTTGTTAAAATAATGATTTTATTATGCAAGAATTTATTCAACAACAGTAATTATTCTTTAAATAAAAGACTATCATCATGTACAACCTTCTGAAAACAACTTACAAGATTTTCGGATTTGGTCAAAGTACCAATAATTTTCGGATTTGGTCAAAGTACCAATAATTTTCGAATTTGGTCAAAGTACCAATAATTTTCGGATTTGGTCAAAGTACCAATAATTTTCGGATTTGGTCAAAGTACCAATAATTTTCGAATTTGGTCAAAGTACCAATAATTTTCGAATTTGGTCAAAGTACCAATAATTTTCGGATTTGGTCAAAGTACCAATAATTTTCGAATTTGGTCAAAGTACCAATAATTTTCGGATTTGGTCAAAATACCAATAATTTTCGAATTTGGTCAAAGTACCAATAATTTTCGGATTTGGTCAAAGTACCAATAATTTTCGGATTTGGTCAAAGTACCAATAATTTTCGGATTTGGTCAAAGTACCAATAATTTTCGAATTTGGTCAAAGTACCAATAATTTTCGGATTTGGTCAAAGTACCAATAATTTTCGGATTTGGTCAAAGTACCAATAATTTTCGGATTTGGTCAAAGTACCAATAATTTTCGAATTTGGTCAAAGTACCAATAATTTTCGAATTTGGTCAAAGTACCAATAATTTTCGGATTTGGTCAAAGTACCAATAATTTTCGAATTTGGTCAAAGTACCAATAATTTTCGGATTTGGTCAAAGTACCAATAATTTTCGAATTTGGTCAAAGTACCAATAATTTTCGGATTTGGTCAAAGTACCAATAATTTTCGGATTTGGTCAAAGTACCAATAATTTTCGAATTTGGTCAAAGTACCAATAATTTTCGGATTTGGTCAAAGTACCAATAATTTTCGGATTTGGTCAAAGTACCAATAATTTTCGGATTTGGTCAAAGTACCAATAATTTTCGGATTTGGTCAAAGTACCAATAATTTTCAAATTTGGTCAAAGTACCAATACATTTCGGATTTGGTCAAAGTACCAATAATTTTCGGATTTGGTCAAAGTACTAATAAGTTTCGGATTTGGTCAAAGTACCAATAATTTTCGGATTTGGTCAAAGTACAAATCGTTCGGCTTTGCATCGAAAAATTTGTGTCAAATTTCTTCTTCATCGAATAATTCAAATTGTCGACAATTCACAAAATGCTGCATTAATTGGAAAATACCATAGTCAGATGGAAAAACGTCTAGATGGAGCAGAACTTTCACACCATTTAATTATTCACTCCTGTGGTTCTATCTTTCTGGTGGTATAAAGCTTTGTGTAAAGTTTTGTCGATTTCAGTATTTTGATAAAGTTGAAGATGTCTTTCAAGAATTTTTTTCATTCAAAGTCGAAAGATTGATACTGTGACCAACTCCAAAAGTTTGTGGACAATGAAGGTGTTTATTTTAAGGAATAATTTCTGCTTTTGAATATATTTTGCATAATAAATCATTATTTTTACACGTGTACACACTTTTCGTCAAACAAGTAACTGTCAACCATAGATGATGATGATGATTCTTATGCAGGATCAAAATGTAACAATGATGATGATTTCTTATAATAATCTATTAATAATGGAGATTTGGAATCTGTCTGTCTGAAGCCGAAACTATACTATCACTTCTATTAATTGTTCTAGTACACTATCTTTTAATGTTCAATTCGGTTTACTATACTATTTCAGACTAATGTACTATTCAAGGGGAGGGGTAGTTTAGTATATGTTCTGCTGTCATGAGACCACTGTCCCAGGCAATATCTCCTCCTCTGGGAGGAGGGAACTGCAATATATGTTATGTCGTCATGAGACCATCCTCCCAGGCATTACCTCCTACTTTGGGGGGAGGGGTAGCGTACTTCAACAATAAATTGTCACAATCGGCTGTTAATTAGTAAACTAAACCCTTACATTACATAAACTAGCAAAAATATGCGACCGGAGGGCATATTTTTGCTAGTAATAATAATTATAATAGCACAACATATGAGACCATCGTCCCGGGCAATATCTCTACCTCCGCAACAACACACCTTGGTATATGTTTATAACATGATATTTTGTTTGTAATTTCAAATTAGTTAAAGAATAGGAAGATAATTCTTAAATTAGTCCTTTTCAAAGTGTTGAATGAAACTACAGCTCTTTCCATGGGAAGATGGGCTCTAATTTTTAAATTGCTTGGGTTGCTTTAAAAAAAAAATGGTGAAAATCAAATTACTTAAAGATAAATTTTTCACCTTTTTCTTTTTTTGAATCATGAGATTTAGAGTCTGAATTGTAGAATGACCTGCACAAAAGTATTTGTTTTAAGTGGACGGTTGATTGTGGATAACATGGCTCACTCTCTCTACGAGACAAGTAATGAATGTACCACATAATACAAACCTAGTTGGTCATATGAGTTATATTAGAGTTTTCTTTCTCTTAGACTAGCTTCCCAATCAAGACTTTAGAATACCTTACTATTTTATCCATATCTGGGTGTAGGAGACAAAGATTCACTTCCATTGCCTCATTTTTATATGAACTATTAAAATTATTTTCTAGTGATATAAATTGTCAATTGATTTTTTAAATTTAATCCTAAATGAGAATGCATCAATAGTATCAATAATGACACTTAAGTCTGTTGAGATAATTAGAAAATATTAAGTTGTTAAAATATTAGGTTGTTCAGATATTGGCTGCTTTTTCGACTCAGTTTGAAAAAGTTAGTTCGGTTTGCTATTTTTGTTTTATAAAAAAATGTTGCATACTTAATGATACTCTGTAATAAATTTACAATAATTTTTTTCAGAAAACAATTCTGTAATATAAATTCATGCTTGCAAAAGGTTCAGCAAGCTGCTGCCAATCCTTACATCTCGGCACATTTCCGTCAAATTTCGAAAGAAAAGTCTTGCTCAACTTCAATTTACAACAAAACACCTTGTCTTAACGTAATGAAAATAAAGAATGATAATGTGAAAAAATCCTCTCACAATGACGTCACTTCCGGAAAGTTGACTTTGCAATTTTAACAGAATTTGCCATTCAAATTATGGTTTAAAAACCGGCTGCTTTCTGAATGAAATGTGTTTAATTAATTGTATGAATATTTTTTATAAATATCACCTTATCGGAAAATATTGTAAATACATTTGTAAATTTGAGAATAGCAGTTATAAGTGTACATTTGTAAATATGAATTTATTAGCAGTTTAAAAGAAATGAATTATGTAAATTAAAAAACCCGTCTGGTGTCTTAGCGAGTTTTTGTAACAGTATATAAAGAAGTTGAAAAAGTATGATGAGAGAGAACCCCCCCCCCAACAAAACCTGCTCATTATATGTTGTATGACAGTGAGACATTGACTCCAAACACTTCTGATCTGCAATGGCTTTGGCGTAATGACCGTGCCATTATCAGGTGGATGTATGGCTGTAAACACTTGGCATTTCAGGTGCGCAAGAAGTGACTTGGCTGCATGGGACATGACTGATATCAACCCTTTCGATTAGATTGCATGGAGAGGGGGCATAGGACATTGCATGGTGTTACCCACCCCAGAGTCTGGGACACTTGCAGAACCTTAAATACCAAAGCATGATGATGATGATGAAGAAGAAGAAGAAGAAGAATAAGAATAAGAATAAGAAGATTATGATGATGAAGATTACAAGCCCTTAATAACTCAGATGGAGAATGGAGAAATACATATCATTTTCTCCCAGGAGTTAAAACTCTGTCATAATGCGGTCGTAAACAGTCTCAATATCAACAGATTGTGATACAACCAATCTCAAATCTCAATATCAACATTGTGATATAACCAATCTCAAATCTCAATATCCACATTGTGATATAACCAATCTCAAATCTCAATATCAACAGATTGCAATATAACCAATCTGAAATCTCAATATCAACATTGTGATATAATCAATCTGAAATCTCAATATCAACATTGTGATATAACCAATCTCAAATCTCAATATCAACAGGTTGTGATATAACTAATCTGAAATCTCAATATCAACATTGTGATATAACCATTCGTAAATCTCAATATCAACATTGTGATATAACCAATCTGAAATCTCAATATCAACAGGTTGTGATATAACCTATCTCAATATAAACAGATTGTGAGATGAAGAGTCCATAAGTGACCAGACAATACAAAGGTGGTTTCGAAAATTATGTTGCAGTGATGAGAGCCTCGAAGATGAAGTAGAGGACGCACATGAATGTTTCAAAGCAATTGTTGAACAAAACATATGTCAAAGCATCAGCAAAATGTCTAAAGCACTTGATGTCAGTATTTCAACGATGTCCGACCATCTGAAGAGAATTGGGGGAAAAAAGCTTGATAAATGGGTCCTGCATGAGAGCTTTCAAGATAAAATAATGAATGTTTCAAAGCAATTTGGCTGTGTCTCCTACACATTTGATTAGTCAACACTTTAACATTTAAATCGAATATTTCGATTTAGTTACAACAAAAAGATTTTGTAATATTTTTAATTCATTGTTGCTAAATATTTCATATAACATTCTTAATTTATTGTTGCTAAATATTTCATATAACATTTTTAATTTATTGTTGGTAAATATTTCATATAACATTTTAAATTTATTGTTGCTAAATATTTCATATAACATTCTTAATTTATTGTTGCTAAATATTTCATATAACATTCTTAATTTATTGTTGGTAAATATTTCATATAACATTCTTAATTTATTGTTGGTAAATATTTCATATAACATTCTTAATTTATTGTTGGTAAATATTTCATATAACATTCTTAATTTATTGTTGCTAAACATTTCATATAACATTCTTAATTTATTGTTGCTAAACATTTCATATAACATTTTTTATTTATTGTTGCTAAATATTTCATATAACATTTTTAATTTATTGTTGGTAAATATTTCATATAACATTTTTAATTTATTGTTTGGAAATGTTTCATATAACATTTTTTATTGATTGTTGGTAAATGTTCTATATACAATTTTTAATTGATTGCTAATAAATTTATCATATACTATTTTTAATTGATTGCTAGTCAATTTATCATATACCATTTTAAATTGATTGCTAATAAATTTATCATATACCATTTTTAATTGATTGCTAATAAATTTATCATATACCATTTTTAATTGATTGCTAATAAATTTATCATATACCATTTTTAATTGATTGCTAATAAATTTATCATATACCATTTTTAATTGATTGTTGTCAAATGTTACATTTACCCACGTTTTAATTGACTGTTGATAAATGCTTCATATTTCATTTTTACTTGATTTTTAATAAATTTTTCATATACCATTTTTACTTGATTGCATTTACTGTTTTTATAACATTATAAATTGATTATTAAAATGTTCAAGGGATGGGTATTCTTACTAGTATAATAGATACTATGTTAGGGATTCAATACTAAACTTAAAGAAGGGAGTGTTCACAGATTAAATAGAACAATACTAACTGCCCATTCTAGCACAATGTATATAACTTCATGTATAAATTCAGTGTTGAAAAGGATAACTGTTAGAAGAATATAATTCCATTTCTGTTTTTTTGCCCAACAGAAGAAAAATTAAATGAAATGGAATGCATTATTTTATTAGAAAGGGTATTTGAAATTATGATAGGGTTGGGGGAATAATATGAAAATGCATTAACGAATTTGTAGGAGAAATAAGAGAATATACTTGAAAAAAAAAGCAATGGGGCGGGGAAAGTCAAAGCAAAGAAATATGGGAGTAGCGTTTCAGATGACAGGGTGGGAGGAAGATGGTAATTGATAAGCACACTTATTTGCCAGGAAGTGCCCTCTTGAATTCTATCAAAAACAATTAAATAGAATCCAACAAGTCAGTATAAACAACACAAAACAAGTAGTAAATTTGTCAGAATATTGACAAATGGCAAAATAAAAAAAATCTATCCAGATATTTGTGTGTATATATATATATATATATATATATATATATAGTCATCCACATACAGACTGTTTTGCTGTTTCACAGCTCATCAGTGCGGCAAGACCAGTTAGTGCCTCAAGCCGGGATATATGTGTGTGTGTATATATATATATATATATATATATATATATACATATATACATGAAACAGTAATTAGATAAATAAATATATTTATTTATGTATGTATATACATATATATATGCATACATACATAAATAAATATATTTATTTATCTAATTACTGTTTCATGTATATATATATATACAGGGTGGGCCAAAATAAGGGTCCTATCTTTAAATTTGAATAACTTGAATTTGAATAACTTCCACAAAATAAAAGTTAAACTCACCAAACTTTATGTGTGTGTAGACTGACCCTTCCGAGATTTTTTGAAATAAACAAAACAAATTTTAGCCGAAAAACACTTCTTAAAACTTACAAAAACTAAAGTATTGTTTTTTACACTGTTTTGAGTTTTTTAAGCAAAAATAATGTTTTCTAAATGAGGGTAAGTTCCTTAGGGCTAATACGGCTCATGCTTGCTTCGGAAGGGGTCCTTTACTTATTCTAAAAAAAAATTTTTTTAAAAATCAATAAATAAAAAAGTTATGAATTTTTTAAAATAGGACCCTTATTTTTGCCCACCCTGTATATGTATGTATATATATATATATATATATATATATATATATACATAGAGAGAGAGACTTATATGATAAATTAATATTTTATGTATATCTTTCTTTCAGTATTTACTTTAAACATGCTCAATACACGAGAATAGCGTAGTAGTAGTATAAAAATTTATTAATTCAAAGTAAACTACACAGGGATGTTTGTGTTTTATTCACGAGGGAAATCAGTAGGCTGAAGCACAAACCTTCCTGTGTAGCTGACTTGTCATAAGTATATATATATATATATATATATATATATATGTATATATATACACTTTTAGGTATTTTGTTACATTAGGACCTGTGCTAACTTTGACCATAACCCTAACCTAACCCTAACACTAACCCTTCCGACAGGGTCAAAGTTAGCTTGGGTCCTAATGTAACAAAGCACCATACATATATGTATATATATATAAAACAAGAACACCAACCTCTAAATCGAAGCCAGAACCGAATTAAGACAGCAGGTATTTGACAAACAAAGTGGTCTATATTCCATCGGATAGAGCTACGTATATCAATAATAAATGATAATAAAATGTACTTCAGCTTAATACTATTCTATTAATGCCAGTCATATACGCTTCTGATGATCAATGTTGCCGTAAAACTGTAGTAAAGTGTTAATCTAAGTAATTTTATTATCTTATATATATATATATATATATATATATATATATATATATATATGATTACACAACAGGGACAATTCCTGTTCGTTTCTTTTTTTGTCCATCTTTTCATGTTGACGGACTAATGAACATAGATCATTAGTCAGTCAACATGAAAAGATGGATAAAAAAACAAACAAACAGGAATTGTCCCTGTTATTTAATCAAACATGCATCAATGAAGAAATGCTGCCTAAGTATACAAATATATATATATATATATCTATTAATAATAGAGTTTATGTATCTGTCTGTCTAAAGCCGAACCTCCATCAGAGTACTATAACTATTTATTAAGTCCGCCAGCTTCATTATATACTATTAAAAAAAACGCTATAAACACTATGCGTACTTCCCAATTTACATAATCAATTGCTTTTGAACTTCTAATAAATTAGTATTTGCAAATAAACACTAATGATTGTTCTCTTCATATTTCAACATGTATTTACGCTATTTTGCTTGCTAATAATCTTACTTATAAGTTATAATTTAGACAGACAGACAGATACATACATACATGAAATGCGTTACGTAGTTAATATAACTATGACGAATGGATTAACGCTGGCTGTTTAATCAGTGGTTCCCATCCCTCCGTCCGTTAATTCAATATGGCGCAACTGATTAAACAGCCAGCGTTAATACGGCGCGTTATTTAAAATGTAAACAACAATGCTGGCATTCACCGTGATAATTTTCCTCTTATTTATTTTTTTAAACCGTTCTAAGTTTGGTTATTTCTTAATCTCATTAGCCATTAAATTCACTGAATCAAATTGCTTAATTAAAATAATAATTGATTTAAAAATTACTATTTAAACACACACACACACACACACCTTATAACGAATTTAGTTTTCACTTTAGGACCCGAGCTAACTTTGACCCCGTCGTAAGGGTTAGGATCGGTATTTTGTTTTTTTAATTGTTGATTTTAATTTACGTACACCTTTTTTCCGCTTTGAAAGACATAAAATATTACTTATTATATTCTGACCTGGATTTGTCGCAAAACGATTGTGTGTAAAGAAATGCGAGCAGACGACACCTTTTACTGGGCAAGTAAATAACTGTTTTTAGAATCGTATATAAAGGTAACAATTATTTCTTCTTTTCCTTCTCTTATTAACTTTCATTCGTTACTACTACACTATAATAAATACTACATTCAATTTTTATTTAAAAATTTTATTTTCTTTACATATATTTTTAATGCAAACATTGTTTACGGTTGCTACAAACAAAATAATGCAAACTTAATTTATCTTTTTATTAATGATGTTACTTATCATGTGCAATATATTATTTAAATTAATTGTAGTGATAAAAAGCTCTACTCAAATTACATACTAGCGTCATTTCTGACGCGGCAGCCTAGCAAAAATATGCAACCGGAGGGAGCGTATATTTGCTAGTATTACTAATATTACTGTCTGTCTGTTAGAAGCCGAAATCCTACTATTATGGAGATTTGGAATCTGTCTGTCTGAAGCCGAATCTATACTATTACTTCTATTAATTGTTTTAGTACACTATCTTTTAATACTCAATTCAGTTTACTATACTATTTCAGACTAACGTATTATCTTTCAATATTCAATTCGGGGGTGGGGGGAGTGTAATATCTGTTCTGTTGTTATAATACAATATTCCCTGGCATTATCTCCTCCCTTTTTCGGAGGGGGGAGTAATGTACTATCTGTTGTATTGTCATGAGACCATCTTCTTAGGCATTAATTCCTTCTTTGGAGTGGTAGTGTAGTATATATTCGTTCGTTATGATACCATTCTTCCAGACTTTACCTCCTTTCTCTGGGGGGGGGGGGGGTAGTGTAGTTTCTCTTTTGTTTTCATGATACCATCCTTCCAGGCATAAATTTTTGCTTTGGGGTAGTCTAGTATCTGTTTTGTTGTCATGAGACCATTTTTCCAGACATTACCTCCTCCTTTGAAGGGGGGGGGGGGAGGAACGTAATATAGTGTCCAGGCAATCAAAAGTATGCGATCAGAACGAGCATATATTTGCTAGTATATATAAAGTATTATCGTAAATAGGCGTTGCATTAAAGCTAACGTGTTTCTTGAGGTTTTAAGGATGTTTTAGGCCTCGTTTTAACAGATTAATCTAAACTTTCCGTATTTTAATGGCAAAAAAAGTAATAAAAATAATTGTTTCGATGCGTTTAAACAGTCGGTTCGATATAGATTTTAATGTTAATGTGTTTCATATTGGAGAAGTTGTAGTACCAATTAAGATTCTTTTGTCAGTATCAATTGGAAATCTACAAATAAATAAACACGCATGCATTCAATGTCACATACATGGTCCGCCATAAGTAACTTTCTAATTTGATTTCAACGTAATAAATGTTACATGGAAGAAATATGCAATTGCAGTATAGAAACTAAGAAAGAGTAAAGCACTTAATTTTTTTTGTAACATAAAACATGATGTTTATTAAAGCACTTATTAAAGCTCCATGTGCTCTCCATTGAGCCTAATGCACTTTGCTAATTTTTCAAGTACTGAGCGGCATATATTGGCTTACAGCTCCAACGACATTTGAACAATAGCGGTTCTGATTTGTTTCTTAAGTTCAACAATACTATAAAAATATACGATTTCCGCTTTCAAGGGACACATGAAATCAAAGAAATGCTGAAGTATCAACAAAGTTGCTAACAAAAGAAAATATATAGTTACTTATGGTGAACCCTGTATATATATATATAGAGAGAGAGAGTGAGAGAGAGAGAGAGAGAGAGAAAGGGGTAATGTATTTGAGGACATAAGTTTTTTTTTTTACTTTAGCCGGAATCAAGGGAGGCGCGAGAGCGCTCTATCCCTTAATAGACTTCAAGAATGGTCTATGCTGGAAATCTCATTTCTTTGATCAATCATAACTCAAAAACCAATAAACCAAATTAGTTAAAACTTTGCACAAACTTTTTATTTGATAGGTTCTATAACTGTTTAGAATTTCAGCATCATTAGTCAAGGCAACTCAGAGATCCAGAAAGCTCAATCATGAAATCATGTTATCTGTGTGTACATACGTATGTGCCACCCTGTATCTCATCAACTATTTGATGGATTCAGCTAATTTTTGGCAAGAGATAGAGGTTCTAGGGTCTAGTTGATGGCATTTAAATTTCAGTTTACCATATACCTTAGTTTACCAGAAAATTCCAAAAAACCTTAAAAATTATCATTGTATTGAGGCATAGCCTTTACAAAAGTACTGACATTCCATGATAAATGCCAGTATACTGAAATCATATTCCCTTAATAGGGTTAAGATGAAAATTCATATACACTAAATGTACAAAAGCAAGGAAATTCCCAAATTCTTACATTTTTATTGTCATTAAGGGTATGCGAGCACAACGTATTTTACTGGTGGGAATTTTTCTTCAGCACACCTCACACACTTCATCCACTCATGCATATAGATGTATACTGTAATGACGTGATAATGAAATGGTTTGGTTGATATGTAGTCATACCCTTCATTAATGACAATAAAAGTGTAAAAATTTGGGAATTTCCTTGCTTTTGTACATTTAGTGTATATGAATTTTCATCTTAACCCTATTAAGGGCATCTGATTTCAGTATACTGGCTTTTATCATGGAATATTATTTGATTTTATATTTCCCATATTTTTAAATTACCAATGGCAACCCATGACTATAAAGGCTGAATATATCACTTTAGAAATAGAATACTTTTTAAAAGACGTTTGATCTTCCTTCTACAAAATTGGCAAAGAATTAAAAACTTAATATGGAAAAATATCACCATTATCAAAACATAAGAGACATTCTAGACACTCTGATAGCATTAGAATACCCGAGATATTTTATATTAAATACTAGAAAAAAAAGCCGTCAACATATACACAACTATTAAACAGAAGAATAATACATCCACGATACTCACAGATCCATCACACTACCCATAAAAAACAAGCCATTCTATGATAAATTAACTAAACTAGGAATTTCAGTCATACGCACGACATCACAAACCATAACGAAATTCACCCATAAAACGAAATGCACAAACATTTATTCAATTCTAACATTTATTCAATTCCATGCAAAGAATGCTAGTAAAACTATATCTGTGATACATAATAAAACTTAGATAAAGAATATACGAGCATGAAAGAGCCATTGATTTAAACGATGACTGAAACACCTTTTTCTATCATGTTAAATTTCAATAGAACATTCAATTTTACTCAAACCACATTAATAAAGCTGATCCACAATAAAAAAAATTACCGACTAACTGAATTTAACCACATTATAAAACAACGACTAAATGTCTACCATATTACAACTAGTTTAGCTACGATTATATTCCGAGGAAACAACATTAAATTAGAAAATGGGTAAAACATTTATTTTCTTTTAAGCCCTCCCTTCCACTAGCAGATGTCTGCACCGAATATGAACAAATATCCTGTAACTTCTCTCGCTATTTCTTTCTTTAACGCATTTTTTGATTAAGTCTTCTGAATAATAAAAGCAAACTATCAAATCCCAACATATGAGTTAATTTGCTTGTATTGTGTTGGTAGTATATGTTTTCCATTTTATCTTCTACATCATGTCGGATTTTTTAGAAGTTGCTTTTCTTCTTTCTCTCTCTCCCTATATATATATATATATATATATATATATATATAAAGTAAAGACATTTTTCTCCTCTAACTTTGACTATAGTAAGAAAATAACCACATGCATGATACACTACTAAAATACCCACTGCAATACTCTTATTCACTCAAGCGTGTTTCCCGAAACTTTCGTATAATTTCTTCATCATACAATAATTATTACATTTATTCCTAGCTCAATCACTCTCTCGAATACAACATCCATATAGACAGTGGTCACTATACTTACTCGCTGCAAATTATCTACTGTACCTGCCACTCATAGCACCTCCAACTTTCATTTCATTCGGAACTGTTAAACAAAAACACCGCTAATTACACATTACGGGAATATCATTCCACTATTCCGAACACATTACATCTATACGTTATGGAATAATGGATTATGTTAAAACAAACACATCACACACTGCATTACAAAACAATTCCATGCAGTAAGTACGCTTTTTAATTTTATAACATTAAAAATAGACATAACATGATACGACTCAGTTAATAATAAAGAGAGGTTTATTTTTATTTTTATTTTTGTGATTCTGTTACCTCGATTTAATCGTTTTTTTTAATTTTTACCTTCTACTTTTCAAAATAGAATTAATCTTATATCTTCTCTCGGTATTTCTGCAGTTTACGGACCGTGTTGAAATAACCCGCTCGTAGAAGGATAAATCCTTCTTACGGGGGATATAATTTCGCTATTCCAAACACATAACATCTATTTTACCATTGATGTGGTTCCGAGTTACTTGCTTCCCCACGAAGGCAGAGGTAGAGATATAAGGTCACTTTTTAATGTGGGGAAAAATCCATCTCCCCAAATACGGACACTCCAGATTGAGATAAAAATAAAAATGGCTGCTGTCTAGACAGATTTCTCCTTCACTGACCCAGGAGAGAAAAGATTAAGTATAGTATAATAGACACTACACTTTAACGTTATTTCAATTTTGAAAAGTAACAATATTTTTTGCTTAGGTTTATTTACTTTTTTTTCAGGGGGGGGGGGGGGAGTGGATTTGTTACCTTGATTTAAAAAAAATTTCTTTTTGCTTTTTAAATTTTTTACTTTTAAAAATCTTACATACTATACTTAATCTTCTCTCGGTACTTCTGCAATTTACGGACCGTGCTGAAATAATAATGTGGGTAAAAATCAATCTCCCTAAATAGGGACACTCCAGATTGGGACAAAAATAAAAATTGCCGCAGTCTACAAAGATTTCTCCTTCACTGAGGAGAGAAAAGATTATGTATAGTATAACAGACACTGCACTTCAACGTTATTTCTATTTTGAAAAGTAACAAATAACATCAAACATATTAGATAATACGTTATTTGCCTCTTTATGGTGTTCATGCAGTTTACGGACCGGGCTATATTTTATATAGGATTTTCAAGTTAAATTTAATTTTTTCGCTATCTTTTGTTTACTAAATTGTTAAGTGAAAGTATAGAATAGTTAATCCACTCCCACCTCTCCATGTTAAGAATGGGTTTCTAAATTAGAACATTACTATTTCAGCCCCGTCTTTAAACTGCAAAAGTAGACTCTTTATAACTTCATCACGAGAAGCCACGTTCAAGTAACAATCTTCTCTTTAACTAAGTTAATTAATCGCCAACACTAACAGCCATACGTACATCAACTCATAAAAATTTACGTGACTAAACTAGGATTTACTAAAAAAAAAGTGACTAAACTAGGATATACTAAGAAAAAAAATACCTATACTTTCTGTTTCTTTATTTCAGACTGCTTCTACTCTCTGTGCATGTATACTGTCTAATCTAAAACGACTTTGGGACTTTGAGCAACCATCAATTGTTCTGAATGGTATTGCACAACTAAAGTAAAAGCAAACTTCTGACAAACACTTTCTATTGTTCCACATGGAAGTCCTGCTGATGAGCTCAATGCTTGCATTAAATTGTCATATTTGTGAAAGTACATCAAGACTTTAACATAATCTACAAACATGCATGTGCATCTCAATGGCAAGATTGCAACAACTTAACCGTGGTTAGAGTGTTATTACTCCATATATTCTATTAATTGTTTCATCTGCTGTTTTACATTAACATTGTGGGGTCTGTGTTTGCGCTGGTCAATCATAAGCACCAAATAATTCAATAGTTACAGATTTGGTAGGGAATTCCTTCAGTTATTCGACTTTCCCGGACAGTTATTCGACTTTGGGTCAGTTAGTATATATGTACAAGTCAGTTGGATTTTCAAAGTCAGACTTTCAATATCGATCAAATCGATGTTTGATTCTGACTAGCCAATCATGTTACACATTAATCTCTCTGTTATTTGCCAGAAAAAATGAAATTCGAATCGTTTACTTATTCTATTCGTTCCAAGTTCAGTGATAGAAATGTACAGAGATTCATTGTTTGTTACAACAGACTACTTCAAAATGACGCTTACAGGTACTCATTCAAAAATGTATTTTCATTTGCAAAGCGCACATGTACTTTCCATAACATAGACATTATTCACTTACTTTAACTTAGAAATGAAACCAAAAACATACTTATGCATGAGGACACAATTAAAAATGTCATTGACAACTCATACATAATTTACTGTCAAACTAGAAAATTTCTATTAACCAAAACAAGTCTCATCATTACTTTGTTAAGGGGTACTAAAATGGTTAAATGTTCAATCTCATCTCCAAATAATTACATTTAATTTTTACATCGATTCCATTGGAATAGTAATAATAATGACTTCGTCTATCGTTTATTTTTCCATGTCTTCACAAAATATTGAGGGAGGTAAATCTGGATTATTTATGACAAATTTATTTCTATTTGTTTTCATCAAAAAACGATTCTTTTGCCGACAGTTATTATTTTTCTTTTAAAGAAAGCCTCATCCCCTTTCCCCAAACAAAAGCAATTGTTATATGTCATGAAAAACGCTCCCTGACCCAAAATTTTCGATATCATATTTAAAAAAATAAAGATTTTGTTAAAAAAGACAGACAGAGTAGTTAAACATTTAATACAAAAAGTGACACGAAATTTGCATCTCCATCGATTTACAAATAATAATATTTTGGTAAAGAAAAAATAACAGATACTCCCGGGCAACGCCAGATCAGGTCAGCTAGTCATATATAAAGAATTAATGAAAGAAATTCTTAATTTCTCAAGCATAAAGAGGTGCGTTCATGCCTTGTCAATATGTGCCTTTCAATGAAGCTTGAAAGTATGTGAAATACTCAGCCTCTTTGAAAGACTCTCCTGTCAAATACTGGATCCTTTGGTGCTCAATTTTCAAGAGTTCTGTTTTTTCTTGCTAATCCTAATTCAATTAATTACACAAGCTTAACAAAATATGAAAACACTTAATATTTTATTAAAGTTTCTTTCATCTTTTCTTATGTAAATAACCATATTAATTGACTTATTAGAAGTCTATTTAACATGTTTTCTTCATTTTATTTTTTTACTTTTGAGAATTAACATTTAATTTCTTCGTGTTAGCTACACAGACTATCTTTTGTTTTCGTTCTGCTGAAAGCGGGAACGAACTAATTTGTGTGAAACAAGTTGTAGACGTTCATACAATGTATTTTCCTATTAAACAACCGTAAGAGGGTAATATATCTTTAACAAAGGCAAGAAAAACAATTTCCTACTCGAACAAAAACTAATCTGTTTTCAGTAGAAAACAAAAATAAATTTGAAAGTAAAAGATAAGAACTTAAAAACCACTAATTTTATTTTCTGCTGCCGTGAAATAATGAAGAAGAGAAACGATAATGCCATAAGGTGATACCAGGTGTAGAACAAGAAAATAAATAACACAGCTATGATCCTGAACTCTATAATAAAGACCAATGTGTATTTATTTGCATATAAATAAATATAAATCCGTCTCGTCACAAAAAGTTAGCGAGTAAAACAAGTGCTCTTTTCTAGCCGCTAGATGAAACCAGTTCAAGTGGTGAGGGAAAGCATATAGCAAGTCAGACACCCCTCGCCGCATGAAATGAATTCAGAAAGAAATTGTCCACTTTAAATAAAAAGTTAACAGTGGGTGTTTTTTGTTAGGTCATCAAAAATTATAATAATTTATATATGAAAAATTAAATTACTGACGTAAATCTATGATATTAAATGAATATAATTGCAAACACTGGTAAATCATAATTTTATCCGGCATTTTTGACTGAGGGTGTACACTAGTCTATACTATATATGTGCGTATCTGTCTGTATGGGGATGCAATTGAAAACACAGCTGTATACTAGTGATGGTCAACCTAGTATGCATGTGCCGACTGTGGCTCATTTCATGGTGACAAATGGCACACTAAACCCCAGAGATAATAAAGAAAAAAACATACGAAGAATATATTATTTGATTGC
Organism: Sepiola atlantica; assembly: GCA_963556195.1. Lineage (NCBI taxonomy): Eukaryota > Metazoa > Mollusca > Cephalopoda > Sepiida > Sepiolidae > Sepiola > Sepiola atlantica. The sequence goes on from OY744521.1 coordinate 73,976,612, forward strand.
TAGAAAAGTACAACATGAATGCAAGCAAGTTATGATTAAAAGATAATTTGACTAAAAGATAAATTTGACTAAAAGATAGTTTGACTAAAAGATAAATTTGACTAAAAGATAAATTTGACTAAAAGATAATTTGATTAAAAGATAATTTGACTAAAAGATAAATTTGACTAAAAGATAAATTTGACTAAGAGATAAATTTGACTAAAAGATAATTTGACTAAAAGATAAATTTGACTAAAAGATAAATTTGAATAATTCTAATCTAAAACATAGCAATTTTTATGTTTCAGAATTTTTTAGATGAGTATTGCTAATTTGGATTATTTGAACTACTGTTCTCATCTTGGATGTTATTTTCACAACGTTTCGGCCGAACTCGGGAATCTTTATATGAAATTCGGAAATCTGTACGGAATTTCGAACAGAACCCTTTATTTAATACACCAGGATAGATTGCTCTCATTCCGTCAGCCATGACTGGGTAGAAGTCTTAATTCTTAATTATATTCTTAGTATTGCCTGTAGTGAGGATTGAACCTTCAACCTCCATCAACCTGTAACTTAGAACTGATTATTACTTACCACTTATATGTGTTATGCCACAGTTCCTTGCAATTATTTTAATTAATGTTATTGTTGCGTGTGCGCTTATGTATAGGCACGGGGATAATTTTACATGTCTTTAATCATCATAACAAAAAATAAAAATCTCACAAAAGTAAATAAAATGTATATTTTCTTGATATGAAATACTTTTATTGAACACTGCCGAATGTGTTCACATAAATATCAACTTATTTTTTATGTTTAACTAATAAATATATCAGTGCTTCTTGAATCCAGTAAATAATTATCAGAATTGTCATTAAAGTAAGTAAAGTTTTTTTTTTATTACTTACTTTAACCCGAAACAAGGCACGTGCCACTGAGATGTAAGGGGCTACTGAGAATTAGGGGCCAGATTTATAGGGGCATTCTAAGTGGGGAGTTGTGCAGCAAGATGTTTGTTCACATTACATTTCTTCATGTTGGTACAGTCGTGGGAGCAGGGAAAGAATTCCAAAGGCAAGCAGTTCGAGAAAAGAAGCTATTAGAGTAGAAAGCCTTCTGGCATCCTGAGACCTTTACAGTGAAGGGGTGGGATTTTGCTGAATGTCGGGTTGGTCGGGGATATTAACGTTGTGCAGCCACAAGTGCATCAGAGTACATTCCATTGAAGTACTTGTAAAATAAGCAAAAGGATGCACCAAGACGGCGATGGGACAGAGGCTTGATCTTGGTAGACAGTGCGGGACCTATTACGTTAGAGGCTCTTCTTTATCCCTGTGTAAAAGAGAGAGAGAGAGAGAGAGAGAGACTAGGGATGGTGCAGCAGCCACGATGCGGCAACAATACTCCATGCATGAGCGAATGGTGACTTTATAGAGATACCAAATCCTTTCTTTACACTACCATTTTGACCACACTAATATACACATATATCATTTTTAGTGCAGTTTTCTTCATAGGGGTTGAGTAATTAATCCTGCGAATCGTTAATCCCATCATCATCATCATAATTGGTTCTTTTTTATTAACATGCAGATTTAAGGGCATCATCCACACTGATGGGCCACCATCCAGGTAGCTGGCTAGCTGCATGAATATCAGATCTCACACCACACCTCCAAGAAACTATCATGAGAATCGACTGCAGAGAGCTTCCATGGGATGAGATCTCTACACAGAAGTTCCCTCCAAGGCAACTTAGGTCGGCTTCTTCTCCGCCTAACGAGGACTTCAAAATCTCAAGTTATCTTGATGGCACACCCTGTTGTCCATACCAATGAAGCCTTTTTTCTCTATTAATGATATCAATGTCGATGAGGCCAAGATGTTCCAGCAGATCTTTCGACTGTACAGCTGCCACATGTTTTGGCCTTACATTGCAAATCCGTCTAATTATTGCCCTGTCACTAAGTTGCAATTGTTGCAGGTACGTGATTGGAGCAGTGGGTGCAGTTCACAGAACTTCTTCCAGGCAGTTTTTACTCATGTTTTGGTAGCCAGTTCACAACCAGCAGAAGCTGATAGCATCTCCTACATAGCAAGAGGAAGCTACCACCTCTAACTTATCAAGGCCAGCTTAGACACTTGTCTGTGGTCTATCACCAAGGGAACGTGCTTGTCCCTGGTACCTTTCACATCTGAAACACGGATCTTCCACCAAACGCCTCAGTCCACTGAATCTCTTGTGTACCAAGCATTTACAACCTTAGCAGAAAATGCTATTGCTGCCAGCACCTGTGCGGAAAACAGCACACGGGAATCCATCAGAAAACTCAAGAAGGTCAAGACCTGCAATTTTGGTCTTTCCTGTATTCACCCAAAGTCTCTTCTGTTCCAAAGCTTCTTTTCATATCAGTAGCCTCCGAAAACACTCTTCGCTCTTCGCATGATTCTGCTATGATCATCAGCATAGAGATCCTCGAATGGGACACCAGCGCCAAATTCCTGTGACAGGCGTCAATCATCATGATGAAAAGCAGGGGGATCAGTACGGAACCCTGATGAACCCCAACTTTCGCATAAAACTACTCACTGTAGCTGTATCAAACACAAACTATGCTCCCAGCATTAGCATACATTCTTTAGAACAAGATGTACAACCCACTCGTCCACTCCAAGCTTCCTCAAATAACTTACTCTGTTTATATAATAGTGCTCAATAACAAGTAGAGCTATATATTTTTTAGTGTACATTTTTATTTATACAAATATTTTTAGCTAAATATGTGCATACATGTTTCAGCAACAACCGTATATAGGCTGACCGTCAAGAGGATCGATCTAAATTATCTCCTTACATCAATTGGCTTCATGTCTAGTCCGAAGCGATTTATATAAAAAAGAAATACGGTTATAGCTGAAAGATTTATGTACATATGTAGCCAAAATTGTGTGTATATATATATCTAAGCAAGCGTTGTTGAACATCACGGAACTTTCGCGTTTGTATAAATATACATATATATATATATATATATATAGGTATGTTTATATATTTGTATCAACAAGATTTACTCCTAAACTAGTTAACCGATCATTATGAATTTTGTAACAGAGCTTGTAGACGTAAGGCGTCGAAATGCGGGTTATATTTAGTTTAATTTAGTTTCATGGAAAAGGGAGTAAAGAGAGAGTGAAAGACCGTGAACATTGAGATACCTTTGATTTTTTGTGGGATTTTTTACGATAGGTATTTGACATCAATTAATGAATATTCACCAAATTTCAGTTTCTTTAGATATTTTAAAGGGTTTTTAGAAGAATATTTAGAATATGGACTGAGCCTTTCATTTGACAATTCAAATATTTCAGATTCGTATTCAATTTGATCCATATTTATTACACACCAATCAAGCAGGATTCCATGAATTTTAGTTTAATCTTAAAACCCCTTAAACTTAAGCTTTAAATTTGAGATATTTTCTAGAATTAAAATTATGTAATGGATTTTGCTTACAATTAGAATAAAGATTCGTGGCATACGTTTTAGTAGCATTATATCTGGGTTTTTATCTTTGTAATCAAACATAAAGGTGGTGCAAAACTGTTTTTTTCGGGGAATTAATTTTATCTCGCCTGGGTCGGCTATTCTACTCGTATATATATATATATATATATATATATATATATATATATATATATCTCAGATGAGTAAATATATCACTGCCAAATACCATACTTTACGGAACTAAAAGGGGTAGAAGTGTGTTCTGCATTTATTTAAAAGTAAACATAAAATTGGTTCATGAAACACAAACGGTTGACCACCCCTGTCCTATACCAAAATCAAACAATTCTCTCAAGTAAACTTTTACAAGGAATCCAATGGGGGAATTAGTTTGTACTAGCAGGGTTATTCGATGTTGCCAGTGTTAGAGTGTGAGATGGCATCATATGAAACATCATTTTAAGTTTACTTTAACAGCAACCTTGATGTTGTCAGCTAGATATCTTACCTACTGAGCTATTCAGATATATGTTAATGCTTTTAATTTAACGCTTATAAATAGATTAATTTCTATGTGTAACGTGTTAGAAAAGTGTCATTAGCTCGTTTAAGGGGCAGCTAGAGACGCAGAACTTGTTATCTTACTCATTGAGCTGTTAAGATTCTAAACCGAACGCTTATAAATGGATTAATTCTACTGTGTAAAAAAGTGTCATTAGCTCCTTTAAGGAACAACTAGAGACGCAGAACTACTTCCATTATGTTCACATTCAAATTGCACATGTGAATACACTTATATTTAAGGTACACTCCCAAGTATGTCTTCGTTTTTAGGGACAGACATGCACACAGACTGAGAGGTGTTCTCTTTTATTATATATATATATATATATATATATATATATATATATATAGAGAGAGAGAGAGAGAGAGATAGAGAGAGATAGATAAATATATGTAGGTATATAGAGAGCGAGAAAGAGAGAGAGAGGCAAATAGACAGAGACGGCGAGACGCTGCTTACTAAATATACTAACATTATTCACTTACATTTTATTATATTAAAAAAGGAAAAATATATTCTTTTATTTATATTTTATTTAAAAATAATCGAGGGGGTAGAATTGAAACCGCACACTCAATGTTTTCAGTCTGATACTTTCCTAACTAAACAATTAAGACATTTGTGAAGTCTACTTTTAAAATAACACTAATAAAAAAAGTGGATATACGTATTTGAAGTTTTAAGGAGGTTTTATCACCATGACTCACTTTAGAGGTGGGTGCATATAGATATTCGGCACATAGAGGGTAACGTAGAGATTTGGAGCATTGTTTTCCTCATAGAATGTTATACGTGTGATATAAATTTAATCAAAATGGGATATATTTCAAGTTTTATAGGATGTTCAACCCTCATAGCTCACTTAAGTTAGGAGGGCACTTAGAGATTTGGGACCACTTCCATTTTCTCCCACAGAAATATTTTTACATATGATTAAAATTTCATAAAAATAGGATATATTTGAAGTTTTACAGGGCCATGCCCTCATAGCCCCCATACGGTGCACTTAGAGTTTCGGGAATACTTCCAGTAAATTTTAGGTAAAAATAAACTTTTCGATTTCATGTAGATTCTCTAAATATTCTCTTTATAGGGAACACTCAAACATCAAATACACACATATACACACAGACATTGAGTTTTATACATATACTAGCCGGGCTATCCGGTGTTGCCCGAGGCAAACAAAAAACAAAGTAGTAGAAATTAAATAGCGTGTGTAACATCTTTATATAAAAACTTCAATCTCTCTTCCTTTCTCTAGCCGTCTCTTTTTCCTTCGTCCCAATTATTTCCCTCTCTCCCTCTTTTTCACCATTTTCAATCTGATTCTTCTCTAAAAGTTTAGAGACGCGCCCCTGTCGTACCAAAGAACTAAGAGTTTAAAGACACACCCTTCTCGTACAAGGGAACTAAAAGTTTAGAGACGCGCTCCTGTTGTACCAAAGAACACAATTTTAGAGGCGCGCCCCTGTTGTAGCAAAGGACTAAAAGTTTAGAGACGCGCCCTTGTTGTATCAAAGAACTAAAATTTTAGAGACGCCCCCCTCCATCTACCTATGACGTCATTTCCGGATTAGTTGTAGGAATGACATGAGTATCAAGGTAAAGCCTGGGAGAGTGTACCTTCTCCTTCCTAGAACTCGTCTCATACCGACAGAATCAAGGCCGGAATTTCCCCAGAATTAGCATCTATTAATTTTTACCTCCCCCCTCAGCAGCCTTCCTTCTGATGTCATTTCCGGTTGAATTTTAGCGAATAATTTGCATTTTGTTTCCGGAAATGACTTGTAATTTATTTTACAAATTACTAAATAATATAATTGTTTTCTATTTAAATTAATTCATAATTAAATTGAAATTAAACTGAAAATAGCTGAAATAGTCAACCCCTCTAGACGAAATCTGTCCCATAGCCCCCTTAGGTGTGTATTTAGAGAATCGGGAATACTACCATTATCTTTCTCAGTTAATTTTACACAAGAATACACTTTTAGATTTTATCTAGATTCTCTAACTTTTTTGTCTATAGGGCACACTCAAACACACATATATACATACATACATACATAGAGTTTTGTACATATAGATATATATAGAGAAGATATAGAATATATACACAGATCTAAATATATAGAGAGCGATAAAGCAAAAGAGAGAGTCGTTATGTACTGAATATACTAAAATTTAAAAAAATGTAAAAATGATTCATTGATTTCAATTTTTTTTTAAATCGACGGGTAGAATCGAAACTGCACACTCAATGTTTTCAGTCTGAGACTTACCCAACTAAACAATTCAGACCTTTGTTAAGTTGACTTTTAATATAATACTCTTAAGAAAAATCGGATATACATATGTGATGTTTTAAGGGGGCTTCTATCCCCATGGGTCACGTAGATATTCAGCACATAGAGATTACATTGTCTTCCCCAGATAATGTTATACATATGATATAAATTTCATCGAAGTAGGATATATTTGAGGTTTTAAAGCAAATTCGGCCCCTATAGCTCTCTTAGGTGAGGAGGGCACTTAGAGACTTGGGACCACTTTCATAGTCTTCCCCAGAAAATTGTATACATAGGATTAAAAGTTAAGTTTATAAAAATAGGATATATTTAAAGTTTTAAGGAGGTTATCTCTCATACCGCCTTAGGGGATCACTTAAAGATTCATGAATACTTCCAATATCTTCCTCGGTAAATTTTACATAAGAATATACTTTTAGATTATATGTAAATTCTCTAACCTTTCTTTTTATAGGAAACACACAAACACACACATATTGAGTATATATATATATATATATATATATATATATAAATATTTGTTATTGTTTATTATCTATGTACGTATACGTTTCGTCCTTAAACCGGGACTCATCAGCATAGAGATATGTCTATTCACTACCGGTCATGCGATTCGAAACCCTGGATTACAAGTATTTTTCAACTCAAATCAACGTCGCTAACCGCTCGGCCAATTCTGAATAGCTGATAAACAATGATAATTTAAACACTTATATATAAGATATAGAATACATACATAGATCAAGATATATAGAGTGATAAAGTGAGAGAGAGAGACAGGCAGACAGAGAGGTGCTATGCACCAAATGAACCAAAATTCTTCACTCACATTTATTATATTAAGAAAAAGGAAAAATATATTCTCCGATTTCATTTTTTTTTTAAGCAGGAGGTTAATTTGAAACCGCACGCTTGCTGTTTTCAATCTGATACTATCCCAACTGAGCAATTCAGAAACTTTTATTAATCCGTCTTTTAAAATCACACTCAAAAGTAAATTCCTATTTTATGTGTAAAATGCTGTAAAAGAGTCGAAGCTTTTTTTAATAAAGCACCTAGAGAGTCAGGACTTCTTCCATTATGTCCTTAAGGATATTCTACATATGTGTTAATCTTTATATTTTAGGGACACTCTCTAGTCTGTCTTTCCATAAACGGACACTCATATTCACAGACGCTTTTGTTTATTATAAAGTAGATATAGAATATATACATAGATCTATTTATATAGAGAACGATAAAGAGGGAGAGGGGGAGAGGGGGGAGGAAGACAGACAAACAAACTGAGAGGCGTTACATACTAAATATACCAAAATTATTTATTTACATTTAATTATATTGAAAAAAAAAAGGAAAAATATATTATTTAAAAATCGGCGGGTAGAATCGAAACTGCACACTCGATGTCTTCTGTCTGATACTTTCCCAACTAAACAATTAAGACATTTGTTAAGTCGACTTTTAAAATGAAGAGTTCGAATTCAAAACGCGATATATCCAATTTGCTTCAATTGAGACATTACACAATAAAAGAACGAATATATTAGATCTGGAGCTCGACTAAAAGCTTATTTCAATTGAAAACAAATAGAAATTATCTTGGTATCATATTATGTGAAAAATGATTTTGGAATGTGGTTGAGTGTATAAATGCAACACTTTTTTGAGTGATAGCTTCGTAACTTTGAAAATGGCGTTTATCGCGTTTTGCATTCAAACTCTTCAAATATAACTCATAAGAAAAATCGGATATACGTATTTGAAGTTTTAAGGAGGTTCTATCACGATGGGTCTCTTGGAGGTGGGGGACACATAGATATTTGGCACATAGAGGGTAATGTAAAGATTCAGGACTACTTACGTTGGTTTTTCCAGAAAATGTTATACATATATAAATTTCATCAAAATAGGATATCTTTGAAGTTTTAAAGGAAGTTCGGACCCAGAGCTTCCTTAAATGAATTGGGCACCTAGAGATTTGGGACACTTCCATAGTCTTCCTCAGAAAATCTTATACATATAATTTAAATTAAAAAAACAAAACAATATATTTTAAGTTTTACGGTCATTATGCACTCATAGCCCCCTTAGGTGTTCACTTAGAGATTCGGGAACACTTCCATTGTCTTCCTCGGTAATTTTTACATTAAAATAGACTTTTAGATTTTATGTAGATTCTCTGACCTTTTTCTCTATAAGGAGCACATAAGCATCACATGCACACATTGAGTTTTATATATATATATATATATATATATATATAGATTAACATCCTTTTTTCAATAATATAGTTCGTGTGAAATATCCATAAACAGTAAAGGCAACGTTTTATTATATTTCTGAATTGAAAATTATAGAAAGTAAAATAAATAATAATATGAATTGTGATATAGAGTTCAGTACAAACGTCGTTGACGAATTTAGCTTTTCAGAATCTTTCATGAAATGCAAAAGAGCAGAAAAAAAAGAATGTAGATGAAATAAAACAAAATGGCTGTCTAAGACATATAATTTCTATTTATTTAGTTTCTACGATTCGGGTTATTGTCCTCATCTCGGTATTGTTATGTTCATAACGTTTCAGTCGTTGTATTCTCCGGCCTTCTGTGATGAGGGATTGTTGTAATTTAAATTATTTCACTATTTTAGACTGTTATCTACATCTTGATTGTTGTTATGTTCACACCATTTCGACTGTTGTATGTTACAGCATTATCAGGTGACTTTTGTGAAAGCGGATTAAATAAAGATTTCAGTTTAGAATCCCTGTAAGGTTAGCGACTATGAATAAAAGAACCTGCAGCAGAAGTAGAGCAGTTGAAAGCTTGTGAAAATAACAATAATCAAGATTAGGATAACAGTCCCAAACATAAATGACTTCATCCGATATATCTTTGTCGTTTATGCCTGACTTGCCCTTCAAACTTCAGTTATGCATCTCCAAAAGTCATTGTTTTATCAGCGTTCACTTTATGCTAGGACACTTTGATGAACATCTCATCACTAGCAGTTGTGATCTCGAATGGGCTTTACACTCACCGGACCATAACGCCACAGATTTTTACTCGTGAGGTTATCTCAAAACTAATTTTTATCAAAACAATCCAAAGACTATTTCTGAACTAAAGAGAGTCATCACAGCTCAAATCAGTCGTATCCAAGGCTGCCTGAAACCCAGAGGTACACATTTGAAGCAGTTAATCGAATGTTGATAAAGTAAAGACTGTTGGAGATTCATGACTGAGACTTGGTGCACAAGTCAGATATAAACCGAAGTTTACTTGTACCAAATATAGTTTGATTGCAGATAGGATTGTGAATTTTATTAACGATTCCATAGGTGGATGGCATTTGATTTGAGTCAATTTTACAAATATATTTATAAATAAATGTATGATCAACGTTTGTATAGAGTGTGTTTTATCATTTGCTAGACACACCCTGTATATTGAAACCCTAACCCTAACCCTGTATATTGAAACTTCCCCCACAATTGATTAAATGCCGTTAATTATTAGCATGGAAGATAATTTTGTATCATTAATTTCATTGCAAGTTTGCAGATTGTAAGAGACAATAGTCTAATTCAAACAACAGTTTTATTTAAATGTTTTATTTAAAAGCATTCTGTTCACAAAGAGATTAAATAAAACGAGCCGAGCAATCAACAATAAATGGACTAATTGTCTTACGTTGATCCAATTATTAACCAATTTAAAGCTGATTTAAAACACGGACGAACACATATAAAAAAAAACCTAAGTTTGTCCCGAAAATAATTCATTGTTAGTAATTGAAAGAGAGTTTTGCTTGAAGAAGAAAACAAAACAAAAAAACAAAGGAAAATTAAAAGATAAAAACAAAAAGAAATAAAAAACAAAGGATTAAAAAGAAGAGAAAAAAAAACAGAGATTAAAAAAGAACAAAAAACATTCACAAAAGAAAACACTAAAACAGGAAAGCCAAACAAAAACGGCAAAAAAGAAAACGGTTGGAAGTGTTAATTTAAAAAAGAAAATCTCATTTTCAAAGAACAATGGTGGAATTAATTCACAGAAAAGACAATGACAAAGAGACGAAAACTAATGATACTCTTTACAAAGATTGTGTTGCACAATCAATTTGGGAAATTGTTTTCATTGCTGTAAAGTGATTCCATTGAAGGCGGAAAGGTGGCAGGCGTGAAGTGGATAATTACGCGGACTCATGACCTGGGTGTGCCAAGTTCGAATCCAGTCGATTCCATAGCATCACTTTTACTTAAGGACGTTGGTAACCTACACGTGGTCGCTCCTGTGAGTATCAGATTCTAAAAGAAAAAAGAATTTAGGAAAACAATGGCAACAACAGAATACCAATCGGTCAAAAAAAAAGGTCGTATCTGCTGATTAATACGGATTTACCTTTTTATTGAACGCAAGAAGAGTTTAGCATTTCCAAGGAATAATTATTTATACTAGCGAACATACATGTGTCCACTGGCCACATATTTTATGCATGCAGATAAAAATATTAGTTATTTTTTCTATTTTTAATTACTTTCTCATGAAATGTATACAAAAGGCTGTTGCTTATATGTATTACAATAAAAAAAATAAAGTTAGAAATCCATTATACTACCTAATTACACTGGTTTAGCAAAAACACTGAGCCAAAAGTGTGTACATATAGATATATATAACATAAATAAAATATTCTCTTTATTATTGCCATTTCATCAACGCTTCCAAGTGTGACTTTTCATTCTACCTTATTCACATAACCGCGTGCTACACACAGCAGCATATCTACATTAATCGTCGATAACATCAAGACGAATTTCAACTTGACTGCGATAAATATGTCTCAATCAAGAAGGATTAAACGAAAAAAGAAGAGGAAAAAAATATGCTTATACTTTTGACAAGGGTGTATGCACCGAAAGTACTCAAGTTTTTACACTAAATAAATAATTTATTTTAAAAAAACATAAATAAATGCGTTGTCCAGGTTTTCAAAATATTTTTTCAAAATATTCTCCTTATTATATACAAATTATTTATTTAAAAATACTATACATTACATATTCCAGAGACGTACATGATTTAATTGACACAAGTAGACCGTTACTGTTTAGAAAAGGCCCTTAAAACCATTTCAAATTCACAGAATGAAGAAAAATCGAAAAAATGGAATATATATATATGTATGTGTGTGTGTGTGTGTGTATCATGTCCCCTCCTCCCGCTTCATAATTTAAATTAATTCTAACCGCTACCAATGTCCGCCCCACTCCTTCCACAATTATTATAATGTCTCTCCCCATACCTAATGTGTGTGTACATATAGACATATATAACATAAATAAATGCGTTGTCCAGGTTTTTCAAAATATTTTTTCAAAATATTCTCCTAATTATTGCCATTTCATCATCGCTTCCAAATGTGACTTTTCATTCTACCCTATTCACGTAACCGCTACACACAGTGGCATATCACCATTAATCGTCGATAACATCAACACGAATTTCAACTTGATTACGATAAATATGTCTCAATCAAGAAGGATTAAACGAAAAAAGAAGAGAAAAAAAAATATGCTTATACTTTTGACAGGGGTGTATATCACCGAAAGTACTCAAGTTTTTAAAGTAAATAAATAATTTATTTTAAAATACATACATAAATGCATTGTCCAGGTTTTCAAAATATTTTTTCAAAATAGTCTCCTTATTATATACAAATTATTTATTTTAAAAACTATACATTACATATTCCAGACACGTACCATGGTTTCATTGACACAAGTAGACCTTTACTGTTTAGAAAAGGCCCTTAAAACCCATTTCATATCCTCGGCGATTCACAGAATGAAGAAAAATCGAAAAAATGGAATATATATATGTATCATGTCCCCTCCTCCCACTTCATAGTTTTAATTAATTCTAACCGCTACCAATGTCCGCCCCCACTGCTTCCACAATTATCGTAATGTCTCTCCCCCTACCTAATGATCTTATAACTCCAACCACCACCATCCCCACACTCTACTGGCAACTCAATTTCCCACTGCCACCATCTATTTGTATCTCATAATTTATTTTTTTCATAAGCGGCCCCAAGTTTAAGTTCACATCCACTACCACCTCTAGTTTCAAACTTTTGGTATCTGTGTTCGTTTTTTTTTTTTCGGACAATCATCCTGAGGAAGTCTTATAATAAAGACGAAGCGTTGATGAATACATAAATAATAATTTCTGGTTTTCCTTCTTCAATTTCCACATATATATATATATATATATTCATGAGCTTTAATAATTAGAACATTATTTTGATTTGGTCTATTTTTTTTTCAGATTTAACTGATTATTTGACATTTTCTTCTCTTGCGATGAACAATGAAAGGAATTTCTCAAAATGTTGCCATTGTCTGATGTCACATTTTTTGGTTTCTTACAAAAGAATAATAGATAAAGAAAAATAAAACCAAAGATAAACGTTTGAAATGAAGAGAGGAAACGAATATAGAAAGGGCTAATTTTACACAATTATTAATCAAGTATTTCTCATCATATCTATTCAGAATTCTTCCAGTTGCATATTAGGAAAAAGAGCAGTAGTAGTTACTAATACTACTACTAATAAAAAGAATACTAGTACTAATAATACGAATACTTCTACTACTAGTACTAATAATAATAATCTTGGTGTAATGGTTACCGGCGGAGACTATGTGCTTAGCATGCCGGGTTTGAGTTCTGTCTGGACTATGGAATTATTTTCACTAATATCATTGAGAAATACATGAATCCATATATCCTTCACCAGCTATGGGTTAAATAATAGGATAGACTAGACGCTCAAGCCTTGGTTGTGCAGCTAGTCTATGAGAAGGAAAACTCTGAAATAATACCAGTCTTTTTCTGCTCATCCCAGCATTGTTTCTAGTCGCCCTGGACTTCTTGCCACTGAACTCAGGCAATGCCAATTCAGGAGAAGTGTGGTTGCAGATTGTGTAACCCTTACTTCACTGCAAACTTGCACGCAGTCGGCCCTTAAAAAGGGTATCCATTGTCTTTCAAAACTGAAAGAAGACCTTAGGAAAACATACTACTACTACTGATGATGATGATGAGGATGATGAGGAAAAAGCCTTTTAGCGATTTTATTGTTTTTCAACATTTGAAAGACCTCCTTGAAAAAAAGAAACAGTCTAGATATTCACTATTGTTTCTTTGTTATCAAATAAATGATTGCATTGTTATAATTTAACAACGACAAAAATCATTTTTTCTTATTTCAGATATTTTCTTTTTCATCTTAATAACTGTTATTGTTGTTAAATAACTTTTCGATAAAATGTAAGCAAAAAGAAAAATAGATGTTTATATATGTGCTATGAAGGAGAAAGCTTTTTCTTAACCTTATTTTTATCTAAGTGCATGGGTTTTTTGTTAAAAATTCAATAATGTAATTAAGAAATAAATACATAATCTCTCTCCCTCGCTGTCATGTATATATATGAAAAATCAACTTCACAACATAGCAGAAGCAAAACAAGCGATCTTGCACACAAAAAGGGTTCAATGCATATTTAAGATAACCTTTTGAATTATTTTTTTTTATTATGCCCCACTCTCTATTAGATATCAATAACATTAAAATTAGACAGCTGGTTATACTTTCGGATAGAGCTTTATAATAACAAGCTTTATAATAACAAGCTTTATAATAACAAGCTTTATAATAACAAGCCGTGCATGCGTGGTCCCCCTCTGTATGTGCCTCGATGTGGCGAGTGTAAAATACAATAAATTTGGGCAATTTGGGGCATTTTTGACCCCCCTTTGACCCCCTGGGGGCGAGAACCAGAATTTTTCTGAGGTCAAGGATGCTCATTTTATATCCAGAACAATTGCCTCTACATTTTGGCCAAGTTTCAGAAAAATTGAATGGATGGATCAAACGTTATGGGAGGAAAGGGTCATTTTTTGCCATTTTAGGGGACTTTTGACCACTTGGGGGCGCGAACCAGATTTTTTCCAAGGTCAGCGATACTTATTTTCTATTAGGAACAATTGCCTCCACATTTTGGTCAAGTTTCAGAGAAATTGAATGGATGGATGAAAAGTTATGGGGCAAAAATGTCATTTTTTGCCATTTCGGGGCCTTTTGACCCCCCGGGGGGCTAACCAGATTTTTTTTCAAAAATCGGAGAATGTCACTTTCTCACCTGACCAAAGTTACAACTTCATGCAAAATTTCAGAGAAATTCAATGGATGGTTGCAGAGAAAAATCCGGACGGACGGACGGAAATGCCTCAAAACATAGGTCTCCCGATTTTATAAATCGGGGGACCAATAAAATATAATTGAAGAGTACTATACACGAGATATAATTACACTTCTGACGATCGTATTTCGAGAATAAAGTGTTAAGATAAGTTCCTTTTATTTATTAGTGTTATATATATATATATATATATATATTGATTTATTTATTAAAATCTTGAATTAAGTTAAAGATAATTGAATTGTCGTTTAATAATAATCTATCGTGATAATATAAAGCTCAATATATTGAATAGAGCAATCAATGATGTTCTAATAAATATTGTATCTTTACAATGTTTTATTCTCATCTTTCATATCTCTCTCTCTCTCTCTCTCTCTCTCTCTCTCTCTCATATATATATATATATATATATATATATATATATATATATTTATCTTTTTGTTTCATTTCACTTCAATCAAAATTTTCGAAATCAAGGAGCCTCTACCTGGGGCTAACATTTAATCTCTATATGAGATACATAGATATTCGAATATTCTATTAAAGTTCTCTTTTATCTCTCAAACGTTGAGTTTGTAAAGAAGTTAAGAACATTAATTTTCCTCTCTCCAATTGACCGGTTGATTATGTTATAGTATATCTTTGTTGTGGTCTCTTGGTCTAATCGGATTCCAGGACAACAATTCATCTAGTCTGGTAGAGTATCAAGCTAAGTGTTGTTACTTGAGTTAAAATTACTTGGAGAAGGTGCACTATTCCTCGTATAAGTCAATGTAGAGTGGATCTTATTTGGGTTTCGAATACTATGTTATTTTGAATATTTAGTCAGGGTCTACTTGTAGAGTGAAGTATCCTCATGTCAGGTTGTCCTGACAAACCCTTGTACAGAGAGACCGAAGACACTCGAGGATAGTGTCTAGTAGGTAATTCAAACTTTAAATATATATATAACTAAACTAAAATTTGAATAAATAAATTATTGGAAATATTTAGTAATCAAAATATACCGTTGTCTCTCACTATAAAAGAAAAGCCGGAGAAATGTTAATTTTGTCCATTTTTATGACAAAAAGTTGAGATTTGATAGGCATTTTCACATGGATCAATTAATAAAACAGTCAAAATTCTGTTAATTAACAGATAACTCTTATCCATGATCCCAAACAAAGAATTCACCATAGCGACTATATATACGGTGCTTGTACAGATAAGCGTGCATATGAAAAACTCTGAAAATCGCAGTTCCAATTAAATTAACCGGAAAACTCTTTCAGGCAATGGGTGGTCTGAGGTGGTTGTCTGAAATTTGCTATGTGCTTTCTCGCTTCCCCTAACGACTTGACATAGTTTCGGCCAAGGTTTAGAAAAAAGCATGTGTTTTACTTGCTAACTTTTGTGTGACTGGATGGAAGTACACATATTTACTTATATACAAATAAATACGCATTGGTCTTTATTATAGAGTAGAAGATTCCTTGGTATAAAGTATAAATTGTTATCTGCTCATTCTGCTGCACAATAAATAACGGTACTTTCACAGAGTAGGACCCACGCTAACTTTGACCCTTTCCCTAACCCTAACGACGGGGTTAAAGTTAGCATGGGTCCTAATCTGTGAAAGTACCGAAATAACATTTGTGAGCATAAACAAGTGGTTTTATGGGACTTCAAATCCTTCATTTTAATCAAAGTCTCCTTTGATCTGAATCACCCAAAGCAGTTTTGTTCTACCTAGTCAATTTCTATTAGGAGACCTTGATCATAATTGTTGTCATAATTGTTGTCATAATTGTTGTCATAATTGCCTCCTATTATTAAGCTCATTATTAGAGTGACGCATGTCACATTTTAAAACAATATTAATAATCTATTGCAACATTCTCCATTAAAGATCCCAGTTTGTCTCTATCGTCAGCAACAGGTAATGCGAATTCTTCGTTTTGTAGTAGCGATGAATCAAGAGTCTTCTTAAAGAGGTCTTGGAGAGCAGCTCAAATCTGATCATGAGTTCAGTCACCAATTGTAAAGAATCACTTGAGCTGGAGAAGCACTTCCATCGGCCCGAGAATTCTCAACAAAAGAGGCTGAAAAAACTCATATAAATGCTTCAATTATTTGTATTTGAATCTCTCTTTCTCTTACTCTCTCTCTCTCTCTCTCTCTCTATCTATATCGCTCTCTATCTATATCGCTCTCTATCTCTCTCCATATTTCTTTCGCTTGTTGGGTTTTAGCTCTCCTTCATTTTTACAGGTTTCCTTTTTGGATTTATTTTATTTTATTTTTTATTTTCCGATTGCTATTTCTCTTTTGGTTCTTTCCATTTTTGTTTTTATGTTTCTCTCTCTCTCTCTCTCTCTTTCTCTCTCGTAGTTGGCCTTTTTAACACTAAAAGAGTGTCGATTTTCTTCTCATAAATATAAGGAGCCTCTGTCTTTCTGTTCACAATAGACTAAATAATTACCAGAATTGGCATGCAGATAGCTTATGACCCAGCGAGTGTCATAGGTATCGGAAGTTGATCTAGGTCAACCCTGAAGAACATAAAAAATCCATGGAATTCATTTCTCATGGAAGTGAGCTTCCAATCGAAAAGTTTCATAAGGTAAAATCACTCTAAAAATTGGATTGAATCAGAATCGACTATGACTTTATGTTGTCTTCGTTCAAACCAAATAATATAACTCAGTAAATATGGCATTCAATATATATATATATATATATATATATATATATATATATATATATATATACTTTATTTGAAAGCTATATGTAACATATTTCAGAATCGTACTGCAGTTTCATCCAGATGGGTAGACTTTTTACATTTAAAAAGTCTATAACCAAAGGAGACTTCAGTATTACAACCTTTTTAAGTGACGAATTCACCTCCCCTTTGTTTTTTCAAGACACCGAAAATCTCCTACGATCTATAAAAGATCTTCCAAACACAATCCTTTAAATAAAACTACAAGCAAATATTTAAATAAACCACTTAGTAGAATAAAATAAAAACTTTCTTAAAACACAAAACTATAAATAATAAATAAAATAAAACTCAATTAATTCCCAACCAATATATATTTTCCAGATGACATTTAAAAAATGCACCGTTTTTTTTTTAATAGATATAATGCCATTTCTTATTGTGTTTTGACCTCATTCAATACACTGATGAGTCTCTTTGAGTATAGGCTTTTTAAAATGTAAAAATAACCGCGGTACGATTCTGAAATATGTAACATATAGTTTGCAAATAAATTATTTGTATTAGCTCTCACTCTTCTGCGATCGGGTACTTTATTGATTTCTTTTCAATATAAATTGACAGACACATCATATATATATATATATATATATATATATATATATACATATATATATATTATAAATATTTTTAAATATTAAAATGTGTTTATACCTACAGAACGGTCGCATGGGATCGAACGCAGTTCACAAATTCAGCCTAGAATAAAGAGCCTAACGCCGATGCCCACGCGGCCACAAGAGAGCGCCACAGACAGTAATAGAAATTCTTGTTGTCGAAAATGTTCGACGCTCGAGCAGAACTTTGCATAGTCGCTAGTGAAAACAATCTCGTAATTCCAAACAGGGCTCTACTATTAAGACTGTTAAATCTTAAAGGGGCATTAACTATGACTATTTTTAAATATAGAAGTGTTTTATACCTACAGACGATATCATTTAGTGTTTTATACGCACATCAGTGCAGGAGTGGCGGTTGCAATATATATATATATATATATATATATATATATAAGAAAGTTTGTTTTAAAAATGTTAATTTCAAGTATTTGCTCTCCTATAGCGTTATTCCCTACAGGAAAACAAACACGAAGTTAGAAATTTAAACTTCATAATAAAACACAAAAATACATTAAAATAAAATAATAAATATGTGTTGTTGTTGCCAGTTGATTCATATTCTGAAATGAACGGGTTTAGCATGGCACCATATCTGACATCACTCAAACTTGCTATGCCCTCCCGAATGTGGGCAAAACCTAAACACTTTTTTAAAATGTACTTGCCCTCAGAATATCTTTATTTCTACTAATGTATAAAAATAAAAAATAAAAAAATAATTTAATTTATAAACAATAAATACACCCCACAAAAACTACTCCTTCCACTTTGCTTTGTTATTTTTTGTTGATAAATTAGTTTTTTAGTGTGTGGATAGAGTAATATTGATGCTATTAGCCTTGGAGAAAATAACACAAAACAATTAAAAATCGAAACTCACGGATTTCTTTAATCTCCATCTGACATTTGATAGCACACTTAGTAGTAGATTGATATATTATTACTTCTTTTCTTGTTTCCACTTACGGAGTGATACTTTCATCAGCCAGTTATGAAATGTAAATTTAATCTATTAGTTTTAAATGCATGCATTTGTCAGAAACAATATGCATTTGTTTAAAAACTATACAAGTCTCAAGTGTCCACATATTCTTCAAGTGTTAGACACATTTGTGTGATATCATCTTTTGAAAAAAGAAAACAATAAAAGACAGAAAACTCACTGCTTAGTTGATTAATCTTCATTTATATCTCTGTTTATATATAACGTTAGGTAAGTGTACATGTTTATATATTTGTATGTACAGGATTCACACCTAAAATAATCAACCGCCAATTATGAATTTGGGAACACAGCTGCTAGGCATAAGGATGCGTAATGTCAGCTATATTTAGTTTAATGTTGTTTTATGCAAAATCGGTAAAAAGAGTTATTAGACATCAATTAATAAATATTGCCCGAGTTTCAGTTTTCTGTTAGTTATTTAAAGGGATTTTATGGGGCATAATATGGACACCACCTCGCATTTGAAAATTCAAATCTTTCAGATGTGTATTGAATTTGATCCAGAGTAATTTAACCCTAATTAAGCAAGATTATGTGAATTTCAATTTCTTCTTAAGATTCCTTTGAGAAATTTTCTAAAAACAAACCCATGTAATGGATTTTGATCAAATTTGGAATAAGGATTCTAGACATAAGGTTTAGTACTATATGTTGATTTTAATATCCGTAAGAGGACATGAAAGTAGTCCAAAATAGTTCTGTTTGGGGAATTCATTTTACCTGTCTTGGGACGGGTATTACTATAGAATTATGTTGCCCGAAATTTTAAAGTTTGATCTAACTTTGATTCTGACTAGCCAATTTTCATTTGTTATTATTGTACCGTGCCATTAGTTATAGACTTACATGATTCGCTACATGTTGTTTACAGAAATACTTAATCCGGCCCGGCAGTATTGTAATATACAGACATTCTTAAATAATAGCATTCAAAGAAAACTAAGCTAATGGGAATAACTCTTACTAAAAGAATAAGAGTTGTATTCACCTTAGCTATTAGCATTCCTTAGTTTTAACATGGCCATATTTACAAAACATATTTTGAAACTAATGCTTCCCAGGCAACGCCGGGTCGTTCAGCTCGTATATATGTGACCACATACTTCGATGGCACAAAAAGATGAATATTTTTGTTCGTTTTTCATTTCTATATTTCTATATCTTGATAGCCTCTTCTTTCACTTATTTTGTCTTTTATATCTCTTTGATAGCTTTTTCTCTCCAATCACTTTTTTTTATATTTTCCTTCATTTCTTCCAATTTCCTTACGACCCCCCCCCCCCCGTACACACACGATTCCTTCTTTGTTTCTTTATGTCTCATTTTCTCCCTTTTCTTCCTTTCGTTATATCTTCTTAATAATCTTTTCGGTTCCTACGTTCTTCTTTTCTTTTTTTTTTTTGCCTATTCTGATTTTT
Organism: Sepiola atlantica; assembly: GCA_963556195.1. Taxonomy (NCBI): domain Eukaryota; kingdom Metazoa; phylum Mollusca; class Cephalopoda; order Sepiida; family Sepiolidae; genus Sepiola; species Sepiola atlantica. The sequence continues at coordinate 73,997,071 of OY744521.1, forward strand.
GAATGGAGTGGGGAGATTGTTTCTTATTCACTTGTTCATTTCTTTATTTTCAGCCATTGAATCGTTTGACTTGCGATGATGGCAAACCGTCTCTTTGTAGCACATCTCCGGCTTCCCTTTGCTCTTTCACACTGTTTCTATTTTCTGCCACCTTGCATTGTCAAGTACCGTAGCAATATGGCTTACATTGTGCCGCCAATAAAAGTGGGAGCTTTATTCTCTGTTTGTCTTACTTGTACAAACAGTGAATATTTTTCAATAGTTCTTCAATGGCGAGGAACATTTTCCTGCATTTGGTTCCCTCAAACCCTCCCCCCTCCCTCTCTATGATTATTCTTTTTCTTCTTTCTTTTTTTCCTCCTCTATCTTACAATCTTCTATTTCTTACCGTTTTCAAATATACTTTTGCTTAAACTAGTCTCTCTCTTTCGAACTCTCTCCCTTTCTTATAAGTGTTCATTATCTTCTTTCTCTCTTTCTGTAAATCTTCATCTTTTCCAAAATCTTTTTCCTATAATCATATATAGGGTGAGCCTTCCAAAATGCTGCTGTCAGGTATACACTGAAGTTAATTGTACCAAATATGGTAAAATTGGAGAACGCATTGTGAATTTTATTAACAGTTTCATGGGTGGCATTTTTCTTGGAGGAGGAGATGCCCACCGCGTATGAAACTGCAATTTTACCTCTAGTTATAGGTAAAATAAAAATTGAAAGGGAGAGGTTATGGTCCAGTCAGTTAAAAGTCCATTAAGGATCAAACCTCCTGTTGATGAAACGATAACCAAAGTGGCACTTATATCGCTGAACAGCGATAAAACAATTGGACATTTATGAGTGAAACTTGGTGGACAAGTCATGCATATACTGAACTTGATTTGTACCAAATATGGTTCACTTGCAGAAAGGAATCGGTTATATCGAGCTCAAATACAGGGTGAACCAAATAAATGTCCGTCATGGAATCGGTAATAAAATTAAAAATCCTTTCTACAATCTAACCAGATTTGATACAAAATAAACATCAGTCTATTCTAAGTCTGACTTGTCCACCAAGTTTCAGTTATGAATGCCCAACAGTCTTTGTTTTATCGCCATTCAATGATAAGCACATCTGGATACGATGTGCAAGATTGTCAATAACTATGACACACTCCTATCATGGCACTGCTCTGATTTGGGCTGTGATGGTCTGCAGACTGTTTTAATAAACCTTTTCTTTAAAATGATGTTATCTAACTGTGCCAGAAAAAATAAAAGAATTAAAAAAGTTTTGACTGTAATTCAATTTCCAACCGAATTTCGTGCAACCCCCTTTCTCTCTGCCTTTCTCTCCAAAAGTTTTGACTGTAATTCAATTTCCAACCGAATTTCGTGCAACCCCCTTTCTCTCTGCCTTTCTCTCCAAAAATTTTGACTGTGATTCAATTTCCAACCGAATTTCGTACAACCCACCTTCTCTCTGCCTTTCTATCTCCAATCCAAACCGCTTCCCCTCCTTCCCAGCTGTCCTCTTCATTTATATCATCTGATATCCACATATGCAAATCAGACCACCATAAACACCTGCACCTATGAAGAGAAGCCCTTTTTAAATCTGCATACACGACATGCGAAACACCTCATTCTTTTTCTTGATGGTGAGTGTTCCTCTTTATTGTCACAAATGACCACACAGATAAAAATCTGGGATGGGAGGTTATGGTCTGGTGAGTGTAAAACCCCATTCAGGATTACACCTCCTATTTATGAAGCGATCACCAAAGTGCCCCCCCCCCCCAGTATCATTGAAGGGCGATATAACAAAGCGTGTAAGACATTCATGACTGAAACTTGATGGACATAGACTGAAGTTTATTTCTACCAAATATGGTTGGATTGTAGAAAGGATTTGAATTTTATTAACAAATCCATTGATGGCATTTTTGTGTCACCATGAAGCTTCTTTCTGTAGAAAATTTACACCCTGTCTTCAGAAATCTATGAGAGTAAATGCGAATTTCTTACGAAATTAACTTACAATGGTTTATTCTAATTATCATTACAAGAAAAATGATTTACTTATTTGTTATAATTATTATTATTGATTTAATTTTGCTCAATTTTAGCAAAAATATATTTATAATAATTAAGTGCTTTATTGTAAAAGAATTCTTCCTTTCTTTTATGCTGTCCTTACTTTGTTTCGTATTAGCAGGAAAACCCGGCGTTGCCTGGGATTGAATAAGGAACTCTATGTAAATTTGCACACAGCCTATAACACTATATTAACTTTTTCATTCTTATATTTTACATTGTATAACATACAATTTTGAGGTTGGTTCCAAAGGATGTGCTCAGCATTGATTGGCTGGCAGGGATTTTAAGTAAAAAGGCATTAATTGAAATAAATTTCAGTAAACTGTAGTCTTTAACTCCCAACTGCTATAGCTCGAGAATCAATGACGATCCCTTTGCACTCTTATTCCAAGCCCAGAACCACAAATTAACATTTATATTCTTATTTTCATTTATATAATTTTTAAATTACAAAAAAAAAAATTAATTAAAACGTTATATTTTCTCTTTGTGTTAAGCACAAACACAAACCCCACGATGATGTCATACCGCCATTGATCAAAATCAAATATTCATATCAAGTGGGTAATGTAGTTTAAGAATGTATGCTTATGGAGGTCTATCTCCAAAACCCTATATGGAGTTACTGAACAAACCAACAAACAAAAACTACAACTTTATATATATATATATATATATATATATATATATATATATATACTAGACGAATACCCGCTCCAGGACGAGTAAAATTAATTGCCCGAAATGAACAATTTTGCACCACTTTTATGTGTCCTTGAAAAAATTAAAATCAATATAAACCTTATGTTTAGAATTATTATTCCAATTTTAATCAAAATCCTAACATTATTTTGATTCTAGAAAATGAATAAAATTTAAGGGTTAAAAGATCTTAAGAAGAAATTGAAATTCAGGGAATCTTGCTTAATTAATGTCTAATGAATATGAATCAAATTTAATGCAAATCTGAAAGAAATGAATTTTCAAGTGGAAGGTTGCGCCCATATTATGCCCTGAAAAAAACTGTAAAATACCCTAAAGAACCTGAAATTTGGTAAATAATAATTAATTGATGTCTAATACCTATTGATAAAATTTCACAGAAATCAAAGATATCTGAATTTTCACGAAGGGAATCCTCCTCTTTTTTTCCTCATTTGTATAAAAACTAACACAAACTAAATATAGCCCATATTGGCCTCCTTACGCCTAGCTGCTGTGTTCCAAAATTCATAATGATCGGTTAATTAGTCCAGAAGTGTATCCTGTACAGCAATATATATATATATATATATACATACCTAAATTTATAAATATGTATCCTCTAAATGTTAAAGTTTACAAAAAAAATAATACACTAATGGTACTGTGTTACATAGAATATGTATTCGAAAATTTATAATGATCCGTTTATTAACTTAGAAAATTAGCCTGCACATAGATATATATATATAAAGTTCGGTATGTGTATATATGTATAGCTATGCTAGTCCCTCGATGACCGTCGACCAGCAAAACGCATGCATGATGTGGCTCTTCTCTTCCTCTTATTTTCCTGGCCACGTCGACTCCAGCACTGACGATCGCCGAGGGCGCACACACTGGACTACAATGTGTATTCAATGCAAGTAATAATGCGGACACAGATGTTGTGTAAACTTTACTTGTTTAACAGTGTGTGTATCCTTGGGGCCCAATTGTCGGCGTCTACTCTTCTTAGATAAGGCTCCTATCTGTCAAGTCCAGGATATCAGCTAAGACCTAACTGAGATCATTTGTCAACCGACACAAGTTATTGTCGTCTGCTCAAAGTCATCTACTCGTCTGCTAGACCCTATCTCCTTTGTCTCCTCAAACAACTCTAACACACACTCGTCTCCTTAATATATCTACTTTCGACCGGAAATCCTAAATGTCCGGTCGTTTTGTCAGCCCACCACTGGAACTTGCCACATTCGTTTTTTTTCTCAGCTCACACTCTCCATCGCTATCCAGACCCCCAAAAGCTAACATTTAATTGTCATGAAGGTCATTCCGTCTGAGGAGTTCAATGGATTGGTCTCTCTCTCTCTCTCTTTTCTTTTATGCCTCCTTCTGTTATGTTGTTCTGCTTTTCTTTCTCTTTTCTTTTTTCTCTTTTCATGTTGCTCCTAATTGTTTCTTGTTTTACACCTTTTTTCTGTTGTACTGACCCTTTCCCTCTCTTTCTCCTTTTCTGTTTTCTCTCTTCTTTTCTATTTATTTATTTATCTTTATCTTGTTTTGTTTTCTTCTTTCTGTTGTTTGAACTTCCTCTCCATCTCTTCAGTTTCTTTGAAAAGCTCTAAGAACTTCCCTTTGCATCGTCCTTAGTTTTTCATTCTTTTCTTTTTTATTTCTGTTACTTCTTTTTCTTTTTCTGTCACATAAATCTTACTCTCTCTACCTCTTCTTTTTTTACTCGTTTTTCTTTTATCTCTTTTTCCTCTTTCTGTTGGCTTTTCTCTTTTTCCTAAGAGTTAGTTTTTTGTCACCTTTTGTTATTCTTTTCATTTCCTTAATATATTTCTGTTCCTGTACTCCCCCCTCTCTCTTTCTCTTCTTGTACTTTCCCCTCTCTCTCTTTTTTCTCGTTTCCTCTACCTTTCTTTCTCTCTCTATCTTCCTTTACTTTTCTCTCTTTCTTCCTCTGCTTTCAACTCTCTCTCTCTCTATCTTTCCATTACTTTTATTCTATTTTCCTTCTCCATTTTTATACTACCATTGTATTTTTCTTTATCTTTCCACTTTACCCTGTTCTTCACATCGTTCCAAAGACATTTTTCCAGAAACAATATAAAGAAGCCGTGCTTCACAAACAGTTTATCATCTTCTGTCACTGAATTGCCAGCATTCCTGTGGCCTTATTTATAGAATAGAAGTTAAGGTTTCAGAAATTTGCTTTCTCACCTCAAGTGTTATGCAAGAAAAGAAAGCGAGACAATATTGCCTTTCATAAAAGACATAATCTAACTGTGAGCTCCATGTCAAATCATGGTTGGTGCCCGCAGCAATGCCTTTATACGTCTGTTATCATAGCGGAACTGTGAGAAAATCTATTTCTTTGGAAATTTGGGAAACGATGAATTAATAAATAAACGAAAATAAAAATCAATTTATTTGGTTTAGAAATATAACTTGATCGATAAACAATAATCATGGTTGACTATGCTATTCTTGTAAAATATTAATATTTGATTTTGAAGTAAAAAATACACATAAAATTACAGATTCTTCAATTGGCATAAGTTGCAATGATGTCGTATGGCATCATCTTATTTGGGTAGGGTACCCGGTGAACACGGTTACTGGATATTATTGGACGAACCATAACCCAGTTGTGGACATCTAAACGGAAGCCACTGGTCACTGAGCGAGTTTACGGTAAGCCAGCTGTTGATTTTCGGAGGGTCCGACAAAATAAAAAAGTTAATGTCTTTATAAAAATACTTCTATAAGCCAGGGAGACTCGTTGAAGGCTGGCCTAGCTGATAATAACTTGCGTCAGGGAAATCCAAACCTTCAGCTTGTGGTGGTGTTTTTCATACAAGTTAGTCCAACGGAACCTGCGCCATTTAGACAAGGTGGACTTTTTTCTATGGTTGTTTGCAGTTGGAGGAAATCCACCCTCTTTTTGAGAAGAGATAAGGGTATTAGTACAGCTTTTGAACCAGACAAAACCGACTTTTTGTCCGGCATCTTCTCGACGTTTACGGAAACAGCAAATCAGAAGACTCAAGAAGCAAGCAACAACTCTGAGTCTTCAGAGGATATGACCCCGCAGAGTAGGAGGGTTTCCTGGTGATTGTACCCAACAGGAACATCGAAACCCTCCTTCCCACGTCTGTGCGAACTACATAAGAAAGTCTGCAAAATTTTTGAAAAACAAAGAAGCTTGTACAGCTTTTGAACCGGACAAAATACGAACTGTTTTTTTTAACCCCCACCCTAACCTAGTCGGTTTTTGTCTGATTCAAAAACTGTCCCACTACAAAAACGAACTGTTTTTTTTAACCCCCACCCTAACCTTGTCGGTTTTTGTCCGATTCAAAAACTGTCCCACTACAAAAACGAACTGTTTTTTTTAACCCCCACCCTAACCTTGTCGGTTTTTGTCCGATTCAAAAACTGTCCCACTACAAAAACGAACTGTTTTTTTTAACCCCCACCCTAACCTTGTCGGTTTTTGTCCGATTCAAAAACTGTCCCACTACAAAAACGAACTGTTTTTTTTAACCCCCACCCTAACCTTGTCGGTTTTTGTCCGATTCAAAAACTGTACCACTACAAAAACGAACTGTTTTTTTACCCCCACCGTAACCTTGTCGGTTTTTGTCCGATTCAAAACTGTACCAGTCGAATTTCTTTTTTTAATCGTTGTTTCATTGATTATGTTCTTTACAATCCTAAAAAAACACAATTCATCAAAAAAAAAAAAAAAATGTTGACTTTCCTCCGAAAAAAAAAATATTACATTGATTTTCTATCTCAAAAAATAAATTGTCATAAAAATATCTGGTGAGTGTATTTCTTTAATTATTTTTTTCTGTCAAAAAATAAATTGTCATAAAAATATCTGGTGAGTGTATTTCTTTAATTATTTTTTTCTGTCAAAAAATAAATTGTCATAAAAATATCTGGTGAGTGTATTTCTTTAATTATTTTTTTCTGTCAAAAAATAAATTGTCATAAAAATATCTGGTGAGTGTATTTCTTTAATTATTTTTTTCTGTCAAAAAATAAATTGTCATAAAAATATCTGGTGAGTGTATTTCTTTAATTATTTTTTTCTGTCAAAAAATAAATTGTCATAAAAATATCTGGTGAGTGTATTTCTTTAATTATTTTTTTCTGTCAAAAAATAAATTGTCATAAAAATATCTGGTGAGTGTATTTCTTTAATTATTTTTTTCTGTCAAAAAATAAATTGTCATAAAAATATCTGGTGAGTGTATTTCTTTAATTATTTTTTTCTGTCAAAAAATAAATTGTCATAAAAATATCTGGTGAGTGTATTTCTTTAATCATTTTTTTCTGTTGAAAGCTGTCTCGTTTTGATTTTGATGCCGGTTCGTTTTGCTTCATTTTTTCAGGCGGTTTATGTATTTCTGCATTATCAAAAGTCGTTTTTTTCTCGTTCAAAAGCTGTACCAGTACCAGAATTAGTTTATTGTTAACTGCCTGAGGCGCCCCAACCGGGGAATGCCGATGAAGCTGCTCAGGCATTTTTTGTAGGCCTGAGTACTCTTCCCCTTGAGCGCTGGCTTTTTAAATTCCCACCTTCCGATCTTATGTCACATCTTCCCACGGTGGGAACGAGGTAAATACTTGTATGTGCACAAGTGTGCGATTTATTCCGCGATTGGTCATGAGGAATGCTATGACCACTTGATTGACAAAGTCGCAGTGATCATTAACTGTGTAGTCATTGACACCCATGCAATAATTAACTAGAGACATTGTCAACCGAATGAATGAATATCATCGAACATTGATTTCAAGGAATTAACAATTGAAATATCTTCAGGGCCGATCGGGTTAATATGAAAACACAGAGAGTAGAGAGTAAAGGTGTTGGGAAATAGTAATCCATCATTGAGACACTTTACGTTATGTAGCAATATTTAGATGCGGGTGCGCGAAAGTAAGGTTAAAATCTATAATTTGCACATAAGGTTAAAATTAAGTAAGAAAGTGAAAAATTCCATTCGAAGTTTAAAATTAGTACGACGTAGCAGAATATGACGTTATTGGAGGAAGTACATGGCAGAAAAGCAAGAGAGTTCTTCCTTCTGAGAATCTTATGTCAACGTGATCAAATGTGGGTTTTGAGTCCTACGCCACCCGACGACGGTTGAGAGAGGGAGATGCAGTTAATCTTGATGTACTTGCTCCAAATTACTGTAAGAAGAAGTAAATGAAATCTCAGAGCAATTAATGGAGTTATTTGTTGTTCTTTTTAATTGTTTCTAGTATTCCAGCCACGAGGAAGAAAAGATCAACACATACAACTGCTACATAACCAGTATGACCATCTTTACAACTAGATTGTTTTGATTTAGGTTGGTTTGTTTGATTTTACGGCATATCAACCAACTATGGGTTATTTAATGCCGAAAAAAAGTTGTCAAATAGAATTTCCTAAGGTAGAATAATTATTTTATATTGTTTTTAATAAAAATAATAAAAAAATTTGAAATTAAATTTTTTTGAAAAGTCCAACTTCTTTGATGAAGTCTCAGATTTTGGTCGGATTTGTGTCTTTAATCATGTCTTTTAGATTTTTTTAGTTGTATTTCCTTTGGTTTTGTTGCAGATCATTTAGGCCTTGATAAGCGGTGACTTGTTCGTAAAAAAAATCGTGACAGTCTATTAATCTGTTTGACTGTATAAGATTATTGACATGATATACACATTGGAGACTTTTCACCTTCAAATAAATGTTTTTGAGTAATATGTGTATGTCCTATCCGGATTCTGGCTACTACAACCTCTTCTCTTCTTTACCTTTCTGTAGTTTAGGGGATACTCATCAATAGTTGGCCAAATCTTGTATAATTTATTACATTGGCATTAATTTTATGATTCTTGCTATTTTTCTTTGATTATCCTGCTTATAGAATGTCTAAGATCAGTGTATAGACTCCTAGTATTGGAAGGTATCATGTTCAGCGATTCTTTTGCAGCTCTATCTGCTTTTTTCATTTTCATGAATACCGATATGCCTCGGTATCCAGCCTAATTTCATTTTACTCTGCTTCTTGTTATAGATAGATGTGATCGTGTTTAAGATTTTTGTGATTAAAGGAGTATCCATATTTTTGTTCTTCAGTGCTGTGAGCACCAATATGGAGTCGGAAAAGATGATGATAAATTTATCAGTCCTATTATTTTCTGTTATTTTTAGCGCCAAGTATATGGCTGCAGCTTCGGCACCAAAAATTGATGCTTTTTCAGGTAGTCTATACTGCATTTTTATCTTATTTAGGATAACAACGCATCCGACTCTATATGATTCTTTAGATCCATCTGTGTCGATGTACTTATAGTTGGGATGAATTTTATTTCATATTTTCAAATTCATCCCGAAATATAATTGGGTTGGTTTGAGTTTTTTACGACTAGATGTAATCAACTACTTCAGAGAGAGAGAGAGAGAGAGAGAGAGAGAGAGAGAGAGAGAGAGAGAGAGATGAACAGCTGTTTCTGTCGATGAAGAAGATGACAATCAATCCGTGGAGATCAAAGAAATCCCTCTCAATATGCTACAGTAATGGTTACTTGGAAAAGGGAATGTAGAATCTAAGATCCTAGGAATTTCTGATAGAACAAACCAGATAGTGATTGCAGGTTTATAGGATGCATCCGAAGTTTAGAGTTGTGAAGCAAGAGGTTTGTTCACATTACATTTAAATGTTTGCATGTTGGTAGAGTTGTGGAAGCAGAGAGCAGGGAGGGAATTCCAAAGTAAGTGGTCCGAGGAAAGAAGCTATTAGAGTAGAAAGTTTCCCACCCTCTTGAGACCTCTAGAGCTGCTCTATCAATATAATATTGCGATAACTAGTGCCATGTCGTGCATGGAAAGGGAACCTGCACTTATCTCCAGTTGGCTTCTTTGAGGCAACAACTCCATAGAGAAAGAGTTGGCTAATAGTCTACTTGTGTGAACTTTGTTTTCTGACATCCTATAAATACACACTTTATCCAACCCACTCAATCATGTTAATATGTTAATATATTGAATAAGTTAATATATTAATATTCAAATGATTTTATGTCACCAATAGTCATCAATTCATCTCAATGCAGATACCAGCTATGAAGATGAAATTCAAGATGACTACACAGTCAACACATGGAAGTCTAAATAAAGCAACTAAGATGATCATGGTAAAAGAATATAGAACAACCATACTTATTGTAAACATATCTTTGAGACTATAGTGTTTTACAACAAATAACATTTTAAGGGATATTTAATGCTAGAACAATGCCCATTATAAACTATTCATTGTATACGATTAATTGAAGATAAGTTGTTATTTTACATATAAAAATTGTGTGTCAGATTACTAAACGGTATTAGTGCATAAAAAAATCACAATAGATTTGATGGGATTTGAACTCAGCACAGCTGATTTCATATACCAGAATCTTGAACTTGTGCGGCACACACCCTGGGTAGGTTGAGCCAGCTTTCCCTGAAGAAAGAAGTGTTTTAGCGGTCTCCAGTCATTTGTGTATCCTGCTCAGGCTAGAAGATTTTAACAACTGCAGTTTTTGAAGGAAAGTGTGGCCATCCTCCCACATACTGTTTGATATTCCCAAATGGTCACCCATCTGTCAATGATCAGGCTTAACGTCGCTTAATTTCACTGATCGAATGAAAACCAGTGTGTCAAACTGATTATGCCATACCTATATACGATAATCATCATGAACATGAGAGGTGGCAGTCGTGAAGTGGAAAATGATGTAGACTGACATCCTGGGTATTACAAGTTCAAATCTAATCAGTTCATAGCATCATTCTTACTCGTAGATGTTAGAAACTTCCGTGTAAAGTACCCGATTCTAGAGAACCAATGTCAACAACAGAATCTAGCCAGTCTAAAACGATGATTTATACAAATTTAGTTTTTAATCATAGCCCTGAAAACTAATGGTTATTTTACCCCTAGAGTTGATAGGGGGAGAATTCATAATGTTTTTTAACAGTATTAGTTCATAAGTAAACACAGTAGATTCAAGAGGAATCGAACTCAGTTAGCCAACCGTGGAGTACCTCTCGAATGTGTGGGTATCCTAGTGAGCTTCAAATTCACTAATATAATAATAATAGCCTGCAAACAAAACTGTTATGGCAAAGAAATTCAGATGAAAAGTACATAAAATTGTTATTTTATTTCAATTTTAGACTCGAACATTCCATGCATACTTTTACGGTCAGAAAGAAGGAGTTGCAGAATTTTATAAGTAGGATATCCATCAGAAAAATAGAAAAGAAAACAAAACCCACCCTTGCTGCGATTTGGATTTTGGCTCATAGAGCCGCAGTTGGTCATTAGAAATCGTACACAAGGGACAAGCGTTGAACCATAATGGAAATTCAATTCTTTTTAAAAATAAATAAATTGCTTTTTGTTCTAGAAAGATTGAGATCTTTTAAAATTATTAGTAACTTAATATAGCTTTATGGTAAACGAATCCTTTAAACTGAAAAACAAAATGAAAGGAAAAGGAAATACACAACATAATTATAGTTAGAAAAAAATGAAAGAAAATTAAAAACATGCGTTTTCTGTTGATGCAAAAATACAAACAATTTTACAATGTTTGCTAATTTCAAAATCATCAAAGAAGTGCTTGAAGTTTAAATAAGGACAAATATAATTTGGATTATTTGGACTACTGTTCTCATCATGCATGTTATTCTCACAACGTTTCGGCCGATGTAACCTCCGGATTTATTCAGGTATATCTTGTCAACCTCAGGCATCTTTCTGTCGAACTCGGGAATCTGTAAGTAATTTCGAACGCAACCCTTTATTTAATCAAACAGGATAGCTTGCTCTCATTCCGTCAGCCATGGCCGGGTAGGAGTCTTAAGTAATTCGTAAATGTATTCTTAGTATAGCCTGCACTGAGGATTGAACCTTCAACCTCCAGGAGACTGTCACTTATTATTACTTAGCACTTTATCCGTTATACTATGGGTCCTTGTGGACAAAATGCACCTGAAGAAGGTCAGACGTTAAATCGGCCAAAACATTGTGAGAATAACATTCAAGATGAGAACAGTAGTCCGAATAATCAAAATAATACAAATTATCAATCCTTATCTCAAAAATTCTGAAGCTAAAAGCTGAAGCAGCATTAGAAAGAAGAATACAACGCGAATTTGCCTTACTTAATGCAAAAGGCGCTAATTCTCATTTTAATGAATTTCATTCTAAAAACCATCTTTCACTGATAAAGAATCAGAATATCAAATAAAAATTTAAGGCCATTGTATTTAACTATGATATAATTAGATTTGAAGAATTCAAAACAGTTTGGGAATATCTTTCTTCTGGGTTGTAAATTTGCAAATGACGAACTCCAAATGACTTTGCCTTAACGCGGAAGGAGTTTTACTGAGGTAGTGATGCAATTCAAACACATGTGCAAAGTTACTTGTTCGTATAAGCTACTCTCTTTCTCCATCCGTTTAATTTACTCTTTCTTTTTCATTTCTTCCTCTATGTATTGAGTGGAAATGGGATGCAGCCAAATTAATAGCATGGTGCTATGCCCACTCCCGAAATAAAGAAAAACGTCATTTAACATAACGTGTTAAAACCTTCGCTTTTTGTTTAAGAAGAAAGTGTAGTATCTGTTCTGGTCCTACATTTATTCTACTCTGTTGGCTGTCAGTGATGGGATGTCCTTTTAGCTTGAGGACATTTTAATTTTTGTTCGAATCCAGAGTGCCTCTTTTTGGGGAGCTGGATTTTCCCCACATTGTGTCTAACTTTGCCCTTGTGGAGATAGAGGTAAATCAAAACTTCAGCAAGCCGGTGTGAAATACCAATTTCTAAAAAAACAAAAACAGAGGAGAGTGTCCAACAGAGGCAGAAATAAGGCAGAATGTGATACGACACAATGGTCACCCCCACTGCTCTTCGAGGCCACGGGAGACAAATGAATACTCAACTCATGCTACACCTGAAATGATTTAATGAAGTTTTATTATTAGAATGGCTCTTATCTCGGAGATAGTCAAATATCAACTACAAATTACAGGCGATTGTATTAATCAAGATAATCAGATTTGAAGAATTCAAAACGGTCTTGAATATCTATATTCTGAGTTATGAATTCTCAAATAGAAAACATATTGTGTTTTTTTGTTTTTTATGGAAATCGCTCCAGACAAGGTATGGAAGGAGTTAAAAAAAAACTACTCCAAGGTCAAAATCTAGCCAACGATAAGTGTTATATGGATAGATTCCGACCCAGAAATCAGCAATTCTTCCACCTTTGTCAGAAACATCGCTCATGGAATGTGAGGACTAAAGAGCAAAATAAGGCAATCGAGAGTTACGAGGCTGCCAAAGTAAATGTTAATCATAAGATTTATTTTCATTGCAAACTTCTTGTAATTGTGTTAACTATTGATGTGGATATGTTGGCTAGTACATTATTAGCGATTAGACAGGATGTGCTGTAGTTCGAAAGGCCAGCAGAGTTCAAAGGGTGAACCGTAACTATATAAGCTAGGATCGTGAGAAATGGAAGTCGATGACATGTAGTATATAACATCAAATATGAACGACATAGAGCAGTAGGCGAAGCCTCTCTCCGAGTTGAAAGTAGCTCAGAACATGCTTCTAAATATGGTCCATCAAAACGATAATATAAATAAGCGATGCACTTAACATATAATTAACTCTCTCTCTATCTTTTCCTTTGATCTTTCAGCCATAAGCCGATCATTCGGCCAATAAGATTTGCCAGTGATAAGACTTCATTTGTAACTTTATTATTGGCATACAGTTAAATAAATCAGTCATTCTCTAAGAGTGGTTTGTCGAGTTATTTGAGTTTTTTTAATATCAGAAGGTATTCTAACGACCTGTGTTTCAGCCCGGCATTGCACAACTAGTTGTATAAATGCCACAGTGACAACTGTCCTCAGTCAAGCAGGATCATAGAAGATGAAAGGTTTGTATTATTACCAAAAAAATTGTTTTATATCTGTAAGATGAGTATATTTCTGAATAAAATGTTGCTTAATGGAACTCTGATCAGATTAATGACATGTAAGTCTGAGAGAGAGAAAGACAGTTGTAGTTCATAACTTATACATAATCTTTTTTAAATTTTCAGAAACATAAGTAAATTGGTATGCAACATTTGATTTATGTATGCACTGGGATTTTGAAAAGGGATATTATTAACTACTAAGTTAATTTGTATTATTTGGACCCATGACACAACAGAAAACACGTTGATTAACAATCGGTGCTAGTTAACAATCTTCTGAAGGTTGACGGTTCAATCCTTACTACAGACATAATAACTAAGAATTACATAATTACCACTTCTATCTGGTCATGGGTGACGCAACAAGAACTATCTACTCGTGGATTAAAACAATTATTCAATTTGAATTCCGTATAGGTTCCCAGAGTTGGACATAAAGATACCCAATTTCAAAAAGATGCACCTGTAGAAAATCGTAGGTTACATCATCCGAAATGTTGTGAAAATAAAAACCAACAAAGGAATGGTAGTCTGAATAAGCGAATTAATCCTCATCTATAAAATTCCAAAACACAATACTAAGTTGATTGTTTACATCTTTTAATTACAAAAAGTAAATCTAAAGTGAGTACTGTGGTAAAAGTGCAGAATAGTTAACACTTAAGAATTCGTAAACAAAAAAAGCAACACATAATATATATAAAACGCATTAGAATAACATGTTCTACTGAATCCGTATTGTTTAAACATGTGGAAACGATTTGTAAGAGTTTTATACTGTTAAAAAATTCTTACAAATGTTAAAACATGAGAGTTCTGTCATTTTTGGTCTACGTGTTTTCCAGTGCTAACTATTCTGTACTTTAAACATTTAAAACACTATGTGGGTTCAGTAGAGAATTTCATTTTAATGCGTTTTATATAAATTATGCATTGTAGTTTGTCATTTTGGTTTACGATTTTTCTAGTGTTATCTATTCTGTACTTTTACTTATTACTGTTATCTAAAACATAATGTTTGTTTTATTGTGTTTATATACAGAATAGATTTTTCAAGAAAAACAATTCTTCAATATTATTAAAATTAGAAAATAAAATTTTTGCAGATAGAATAATGACAGAAAACTATTAACATTAAGCTATAAAATGTTGTTGTTATATATATTTGTTGTCGGTTGCTACATAAGGTGAACATTTAAATAATGGAAATAAAAGGTCACTATTTGTATCGAGTCTCTTTCTGACCAAACCGGAAGTTCCCTGCTGAATTCTGGGAATAATGAATTTCATAAGTTCTATTAGAGACAATAATGACATAATGAGAGACAAAAACCATTTATAACCTTTTGCCACAAGAGTGACTGGGGGCTTCCTGAGTCAAGTTGTGAAATTTATCAAAGAACGAAAGAAAAGCAACAAAATATAATAATTATTGAACAAAGATGTTCAAAAAATTGTTTTGTAATAACACAGTAACAAAATGTCGGCAGTACTATTTGTTTATTACTTTCATCACCGTGTTTTGATTTGGTGAGTTTGTTTACGGCATATCAACCCTTTTCGGATTATTTAATTTGAAACATATTTTCAGTCTATCAACCTTTTGTGAGTGTATTTGAAGCAAAAACAATGCCTACTATGAACTATTAATTGATTTCTTTGTTTTGTCCATGTTTAAGCATAACAATCTTTTTTGATTATTTAATGCTGAATGAAAACACCAATTGAACACAAGTTACTTTGTTAGACTTTTAGAGCTTCATTAATATTCACTCCCTTCTCTTCTTTACTATGTAGCCAGATTCCCTCTCTCTGTATTCGTCATGTAATCAGCACTTCTCTCTATATGAGCCTGCTTGCTGATTTCACATCTCAGGCTCTTAACTCCTTATTATTCATAAATTCAACAGGTAACAAGTAAACTCGAAAATATTTATGCGATTTAAAAGACAAAAAAAAAAAACGAAACAAAGATAAAAGTAGAAATACTCCCGAGAAACGCCGGGTAAATATAGCTAGGTTAACATAAACCAGAAACAATCCAAATCTGTTTAAATATGCAAAGAAAAAGACAAAAGAAATTTGTAGAATTTGGTATATTCGGACTACTATTTTTATCCCAACGTACTGTGTTTTTATCCCAACGTTTCGGCCGATGTAACCTCCGACCTTCTTCAGGTGTACTTTGTCGAACTCAGGAATCTGGATGGAATTTCGAACGGAACCCTTTATTAAATCCACGGGGGTAGCATGCTCTCGTTCCATCTGCCAGGACCCGTGGCGCAGTGGATATAGTACTAAGTAAAATTCAGTTCTAAGTGACAGTCATCTGAAGGTTAGAGGTTCAATCCTCAGTGCAGGTGATACAAAGAATTGCGAATTACTGAAGACTTCTTCCCAGTCATGGCAGATGGAACGAGAGGATGCTAATCCCGTGGATTTAATAAAGGGTTCCGTTCGAAATTCTGTCCAGATTCCCGAGTTCGACAAAGTACACCTGAAGAAGGTCGGAGGTTACATCGGCCGAAACGTTGTGAAAATAACATGTAAAATTCCGGAACATAATAGAAATTTGGTCTTTCAAAAATGTTAAAGACTCTTCTATTTTGTGAACTGATTTTTTTAATGGTACCCAACAACTCTGTATCCAAATTACGCAGAGCAGTTGAGTGGGACGACTGTTTGCATGATATCTGATCAAAAACCTGACAGTATTTGAATATTGAAAACAGACCTTGAATGTGGCATAGTTAATGAATATTGAATTAACTATGAGTAGAATAAAAATAAAAGACAGGAAATAGCAGAAAAAAAAATTCCTGCCTAAATTTGTAACCCTTAAAAAAGACGCTGAAAGTTTTATTTTAAGTAGAAATCCTCACTTAACAATCCTGTATTTATGTATTGCAATGAACAATCTGAAATTATATATATATATATATATATATATATATATATATATATATATATATATTGTCAATTAACACATCATTTAGCACTGGTATAAACGCATGTCAATGCACACACACACATATATAGGAGAGAGTTTGAATTACTTACTAGACACCATCCTCGAGTGTCTTCGGTCTCTCTGTACAAGGGGTTTTCAGGACAACCTGACATGACGATACTTCACCCTACAAGTAAACCCTGACCAAATATTCAAAATAACATAGTATTCGCAGCACAAATAAGATTCCTTCAGCACGGCTATACATTGGTTCATACGAGGAATGGTGCACCTTCTCCTAGTGATGTTACCTCAATAATAACACTTAACTGGACACTCTACCAGACTAGATGAATTCTTGTCCGGTAAGACTAAGAAACCAAAAGAAAGATATACTATAACATATTTAACTGTTCGATTGGAGAGAGGAAAATAAATGTTCTGAACTTCTTTACTAACTCAACGTTTGAGATGCAAAGAAGAATTTTAATAGAATATTCGAATATCTATGTATCTCATATAGAGATCAAGTGTTAGCACCAGGAAGGGTCACTTTGATTTCTGAGAACTTCGGCTGAAGTAAAACGAAACAAAAAAGTAGAATACCCCATCCCAGGACGGGTATTAACAATAAATATAGCATTAGGTTTAAATTATAATGTTTCTTTCTTTCTTTGAGGGAGGTTGGCTATGATACGGTTTCAACGGCACGCCCCCTAAATGGTAAAGTTTACAAAAAAATAATGTGCCCACATTACTCACCGTGTTGCCTAGAATAAATATTTTATGATGTATAATAAGTTCAATAGTTTAGGATGTTATCAAGCACATACATAATATTAATGCTCATGTGTGTGCACCGATCCTTAAAGAATGGATTACTTAATATAACTCAAAATTTTATGCAGAGCAATTCTTTTCTCTATTAAATTTTTTGTATTTAACTTATTTTAAAAGTTTTTTGGGGGCCACTCTCTAAATTGTAAAGTTTACAAAATAACATAATGTGTCCATGTTACTCATCGAGATCAAAGTGTAGTATCTGTTCCGATGGATACTACACCCCATAAACTGGTATTGTCTTGGCCTTCGGGGCTTGATTTACGCCGGTCTATGGGTCGGTCCTGTGCAGTTCTAGGAGGTCCACCCTCCCAGGCTTTGCCTCCCCTCTTTGGCAAGGAGTAAGTTTATTGCTTACTGCCTGAGGCGCCCCTACCGGGGCATGCCGACGGGGCTGCCCAGGCAATTTTTAATGGCCAGAGTGCTCACTTTCTCAGACGCTGGCTTTTCAAGTCCCACTTTCCCGACCCGACTTTGGGTCACATCTTACTTGTGGGAGTAAGATAAAACTGGCCTTGTTCCTAACCTCCTGGAGAGGAGGTAAATAAATACTCATCGAATTGCCGAGTATATATGTTGCAAAATCATAATGATCGGTTTATAAAAAGAAAAACCTTTATATATCTGCCCCCTTAAATGTTACTCACCGTGTTGCCTAGAATATATATTCCAAAATTCATAATAATCTGTTGATTAGTTTAGAAGATTATCCTGTATATATATATATATATATATATATATATATATATATATATATATATATATAAGTACTGTGTGGTAGGGCAGGAAAAATCCAGCAGAGTGCTCGATTAATTAAGAAATCCGATATTTCGAAGGATTAAGAGCGTAAATATTTATTTATAAAATACAGAAATTCAATGTAACATCAGTACCGTCGGTTTCAAAGCGGGAGGTTAGTCCCGAATATCGTCAGCTGATAAACATATTCAGGAATGGTGGGACTTATTATTGCCCTATCCCCAACACAGGTCTGTGCCATCGCACTAACTGTGTTTACAAACTACAGTGCAATAAATGCAAAATATTTTACATCGGCAACACTACAAGACCGCTACACTTGCACATAAAGGAGCACTTGAATACCCGTATATCTTCTTTCCACAAGCACACAGAGATTTGCTCAAACACCCAGCGTGATATTCATGTCTCCATCTTAGCGTCTGTCAGAAACATTGGTGACCTTAGAATCACAGAATCAATCCTCATCTCCAGATTAAACCCCTCACTCAATCAGCGTCACGAGCTCCACTCACCATTCATTCTATAATATCTACCCCTCATCCACCGACCAACCCTCATATCTAACACTCAACAGACTCCGTTTCCACCACTTCACTCATTACTTACCTCCTATAATAAATCATCACACACCCAAACAATCAAATAGGCCCCTCCCCATATGAACCTCCATCCTAACACACATTCAACCACAAACCAAAAACCATATTCAACATACTCTTCTAACCCACTAAAATAAGTCACCCCATAACCTAGCATTATTAATTAATTAATTAATCCAAACACATATAAAATGTATACAAATAACATGCAAATATTAAATAAATAAATAATAAAATAAATTTAAAAAATAAATAATAATAAAAAAAAGATGTAAACAAGATGAAAATGAAGAATATATGAATAAACAATTAAACAAACAATAATACATAAATATGTATATATATATATATATATATATATATATATATATGTATATATGCATGTATGTGTATATATGTTTTATATATATATATACTAATATTGTTATACAGATTTCCACCTAAAAAAGAAATGTAAAAATCCAGAGTTATTCCCCTTTATCTTATAATAAATATATCAAGTTAATTCGATAAACTAATTTGATGAAACTCACAATTAGTAACACTTCTTAAATAGATGATAATCGATAAGTTTGATAAATCTAGAATATTTAAAATGAGAGATTAATTACTTTACTTTATATTAAAATTCTTAAAATACGAAAGAAAGATAAAAAATAAAAATATGAAGATAAAACACACTGAAATAAAAGTAAATAATCAAATATAACTTAATAAAAAAAAAATTATAAATATATATATATATATATATATATATATATATATATATATATATATATATATATATATATATATACATATATTATCAAAACTAACAGTTTATCGAGCACCATACACTTAACCAACATTACACAAATATTTTTGAACACCAAATCATATATGTAACATAACCTTAAAATAAAATTTAATTTACATTCCCTGCGAGACTGTTTTCGTTTTCGCTGCGGCTACATCTGGCAGCCATTTTGTTTTGTAGTATTCTCTACACAGTCGGAGAAAAAAAAATTCTTCTGGTTTAATTATTTTTGACAAAGGGAAGTCTTTTCCCGAAATATCAAATAGTGATTTTTAATCACCCGGACATCACACGAACAGCTAAAACACTCTTGCTGTTATGTAAGATTTTAGAAAAAAAGGAAAAATAAATAGTAAGTCATATTTCGTATTCGATTTATTGTTATTGTTTTTGTTCCTTACAACTTGCATCTTACCCGGAACTTGCATTGCCCACAGCCTTTCAAAAACTTACTACTACTATACCCAGCAATGCTCCAAGCAAACTACCATTCTCTACTATATATATATATATATATATATATATATATATATATATATATATATATATATATATATATATATATATATATATATATATATATATATACCTAACTTTATATATAGAGAGAAGAGATAAATATATAGTTATATATTCAATGATAGAATGAAGAAAGATGAAAATGTTGCATTCTTTTTCTTTCATCCCTTCTATTAATAGGAATAATATTCAAATTAGTTATCAACTAATGGTATATATGCAAACAAAAACTAAAACAATTAAATAAATAATGATAACAATGATAATTTTATATACAAGGCAACCGTAAAAAAACATAAATAATAATAATAAAGTAAAGAAACTTAATAAAGAAAAATATATAGGAGCTACAGAAAATTTATTCAAGAGTAGATATATTTATCATATGATGATATTCAAAAATTGAACATAGTACTACATTATCTAAATATATAGAACAATAAATAAATATTGGGAGATCTTAAAATTAGAATTTTTTAATAATATGAACAGTAGAATCTGTAAACTAAGTTTGGAGGGAAAATACCAAATTATAAAACAAAGCAAATAAAATTTTTAACAAAAAAACAAGAATATATAGCCACATATGAACATAAATAAATATCTACTTTTATATTGAAGTCCTGATTAATCAAAAAACGAATAATTAAAAAATGAATTAATAATAATATATAAATATGTACAAAAATACATAATTGTCACAGTTTTAAAATAAACAAGGATGAATATGTATCCATAATATTTCATATTTAAAACAAAAATCAAATGGAGATAGATTTTTGTTCATCCTCCAGCCTATAATAAAGACGAATGTGTATTTATTTGTATATAAGTAAATATATGTACTTTCATTCTCTCACACAAAATCTAGCAAGTAAAACACGTGGTTTCGTCCGGGGGAATGGGGCTCCCCCGGACGAAACCATTTCAAGTGGTGAGGGGAAGTAAGAAAACAAATAGCAAGTCAGACAACGACTTACCCTGAAATGAATTTAGAAAGAAATCCCGCACTCTATAATGAAAATTTAATGGTGTGTGTGTGTTTTGTGTCTTTATTATTATCATCATTATTATTATTATTATTATTATTTGTACTCACTAGGAGTTCTCACACAGATCATCGTCAGTGATTGCTCACCGACAACAACCAGTAGTATTTCCTGGAGTCTGAGTGACAACAAGCCTCCCCAGATTTCCAGTATTCATTATTATTTTCATTTTTCTCTTCTTGTCTCATATTGAGGTCAGACGTTTCGTGAATGACTTCCTTCTTCTGTCTGTTTCCATTTTGCTTGTGCCACCATCCATGCCTTAAGTGGCCTACTACGTGGCTTTGGACCATCGACATCGATGTGGAGCATATTAGATGACTGACGGCAGGTGACGTATCAGTTAAGACATTGTTGTGCGACA
>OY744521.1:74026294-74056294 GCA_963556195.1 Sepiola atlantica
AATATATATATATATATATATATGCATATACAAATATATATATATGCATGTACAAATATATATATATATATGCATGTACAAATATATATATATATCGATATACAAATATATATATGCATATACAAATATATATATATATATATATGCATATACAAATATATATATATGCATATACAAACATATATATATATGCATATACAAACATAAATATATATGCATATACAAACATAAATATATATGCATATACAAACATAAATATATATATATGCATATTCAAATATATATATACAAATATATACATATATATATACATATATATATGCATATACAAATATATATGCATATATACATATATATATGCATATAAAAAATATATATATACATGCATATACATATATATATATGCATATACAAATATATATATATACATGCATATACATATATATATGCATATACAAATATATATATATATATATGCATATACAAATATATATATATATATTCATATACAAATATATATGCATATATTCATATACAAATATATATGCATATACAAATATATATGCATATACAAATATATATATATATATGCATATAAAAATATATATGCATATACAAAAATATATATAGATACATATACAAATATATATATATATATATGCATATACAAATATATATATATGCATATACAAATATATATATATATATGCATATACAAATATATATATATATATGCATATACAAATATATATATATATATATATATGCATATACAGATATATATATATATATATGCATATAATATATATATATATATGCATATAAAAATATAGATATATATGCATATAATATATATATATATATGCATATACAAATATATATATATATATATGCATACACAAATATATATATATGCATATAAAATATATATATATGCATATACAAATATATATATATATATGCATATATATATATGCATATACAAATATAGATATATACATATACAAATATATATATATATATCCATATACAAATATATATATATATATATATAGGCATATACAAATATATATATATATATATATGCATATACAAATATATATATAGATATATGCATATATATGCATATACAAATATATATATATATATATATATATATATATGCATATACAAATATATATATAGATATATGCATATATATGCATATACAAATATATATATAGATATATGCATATACAAATGTATATATATATATTCATATACAAATATATATATATATATATATATATATATTCATATACAAATATATATATATATATACAAATATATATATATGCAAATATATATATATATATACAAATATATATATATATGCAAATATATATATATATATATATAGTATATGCATATACAAATATATATATATATATATATGTGCATATACAAATATTTAAATACTTATACACATATATACATAGGAATTATTTTTTTTAAATAAAGAAAATTACTTTTTCTGTGAGAGGAAACTGAAAATTGATATCTCCTTTCTCAGAATTGACCTTAACCTTTTACTCTCTCACTCTCTCAAATATACATTTTAAAAATTTGATTGAACAAACATTATTTTAAAACGTTGGCTGAATATTACAATTGCTTTATTTTTCAACAAATATAATATGTTGATGTTGATGTTTAAACTTAGGTAAAATGTTATTATTCAAATCCTGAGTCTCTAGGAAGCATCCTTTCTTGCCAGAACCAAAATTCTCCACCAACTTATAGATATTATTAATACATCACTCCATATATAAAACTAGGCATGTATATATATATATATATATATATATATATATATATATATATATATATATACTAGCTGGCTTTGCTCACTAGCTCTCGCTTCATATTTATTATATATATATATATGTGTAAAAGAATAAGGCTACCAACATTTGTAAAAAGTTTTTTTCAACATTTATTTGTTATCTTGTTATTTTATCATTTTATATAACGCGTTTCAAGCGGTCGTCCACTTTCATCAGATATTTAAATCCATTAGAAGAAATGTCTCTCGATTTGAAAGACTGTTGTTTCATTTGAAGAAATGTGTTATTGTTTTGCGTATCTGCGCATGTGTGTGTTTACGGTTGTGTATGTATGTGTTTTGATATTTTTTTATTTTTTTATTTTTTATTATTTCTTTGCTTCTCTTGGTCAAATTCGTGTGTGTTTATTAAATATGTGTGATTTATGACCTTTATTTTATCGGTCATCTACGTTTCTTGAAGTGTCTTGGGTTTTCTTTTTAAATTTGTTCATGGCCCTGACGCCGCATTGGCTGTTGTGCTCGTGCGCGTGTGTGTTTGCGGTTAGTTCTGAATCTTGTACATATGTGAGCGACATACACACATATATATATGTGTATACACACATACATAGGCACATGGTTAGATAGATAGATAGAGAAAGGTTGATAGAAAGACAGGAGGATATATAGAAGTACATGTGTATTCACATCGATTTATGTATGCATACATGTGCACACATACACCATATACACCTGCGTGTCATCCATACATTCTATGCATGTAGACACACATGTACACATGTACATGTGCACGCATGTACGTGGGCTCCGTCCACATGTGCGTGTATCCCCGCCCCCATATGCATGTAGATGTGTGCGGTCCGTATGGTGTGTAGTTTGAGTTACGATCTGTTCAATGCTGAATTGAATTTAAATATTATTTTTTTTTCTTGTGTTAGTAAGTATGTGTAAGCTTGGCTTCGGAAAATTGGAATTATTTTCAATTTTCCTCTGCTGCATGAGTGCACATGTCTTCGAACAGCGTGGAAAAATATACCCCCCTCCTCGTCAAATTCCTTCCTCAAATAGGTGACTCCTCCTGTTACTGTCATTCGTAGGCGCACTAAGCAAAACACAATATTTCTCGACGCGAAGTATTTTTAGTTCTTTTTCTCTTCTCTGATTTTTAGCCACTCACATATAACTTCTCTAAATTCTAACGTGTATTATTTGAATGTACTTAACTCTGTGTTTGACTTAAATGTGTTTAATGCTTATATATACTGTCTTATTGCCTGTCTATTAATTTCACACAAGTAATTCCTGAACTCACACGGTAGCCTGAAGTTATGGCTGTCTTTCTCTAATCTGTACTTACTTGTAAGAGAGAAACTTATCTTTAACTTTCTGTTCCTTCTGGAGTTTACGGTAAACTTATTCTATCTACACACACATATATATATATATATATATATATATATATATATATTTTTGCGTGACTAAAAAAGGCGTGGCAGCAAATCGTTAGGGAGGGATCCTCCTTAGTCCTGATCGATAACCTTCCTAGAGCTGGAATCTTGAACAAAATATCTGGTTTGCAAACCTACAATTGCTTAAGAAGTAGATAGGCTCAGCCTTTGCACTCCTTCTTTGTCTATTAGCCAAGCGCAGAGGTACCAGCACTGGGACGTCTCAAAACAACTAGTTCCTGGCCTTGTTTCCTTACTAGGACAATGAACGCCGTTTCTCTTTCTCTATATTTTGGCAACTTAGGGTAAGTTTTATCGTCACTTAGTCTTACATGACCAGTTTTGGTCCCTCTTGTTCCGGCAGGTTAGACATCTTGTCTACCTACTGTTTCTGACTGATAGGACAGGAGCCTATACTCTTAGGTAGCACTAAGAATGGCTGCTCCATCATCAGTTGTATAATACTATGCATGGAAAGAGATACTGCAATTAGCCTCGGTGGGCTTTTCCGAGGCCACAACCCCCATGGACCATGGCGCGACTAATAGACTGGTTGTGTGAACTTATTGGCACCTAACAAGCACCCACCTTGCCCACCCCATTCTATATCAAAACAAACATGTCATTGCAAAATAAAAAATAAAACCTAAACCAGACACCCAACAAAAAACATCTTCGCCTCTGCCCTTGAGGCTCGCATTGACAAATATTCGGGGACTTAGAACCAACATCAACGACGTAAAAACCTTTCTCCTGACAAACTCCCCTGATATCTTAGCACTAAGTGAAACAAACCTTCAATCCTCAATCTCCTCTCACCACTTGGATATGACTGACTACCTCCCACTCTACCGTAAAGACTCTGACAAATATATGCACGGGCTAGGAGATTATGTTCGGACCATCCTCCCCTTGACTAGAGAACATCGGTTAGAATCAGATAACCAAGACTACATGTGCTTTAGATTGACTTTACATCACAGCATCAGTTACTTATATTTCTTATACTATTCCCCTTCGACCCAGGACTGTACCCTGCTAAACCCTGTCTCTGAAACTATAGATAGAGCACTCTCACTTGACTCGAATGCCCAGATACATGTATTTGGGTTGGGATTCTCCAGCTTTACTGACACAGCCGGAGACTCTACGTATAATTTATCCTTAGTTCACTCTCTCTCTCAGGCTGTTGATTACCCGACCCACATCCCCGATCGAGTAGACCAGCAAGCCTCCCTTCTTGACCTGTTCTTGACCTCAATGCCTGAGGCTTGTGTGGCGAAAGCTTATAGCCCACTCGAGAATGCTGATCACATTGTGCTAATGATTCATATCAACCTTAAAACTCGTCCAAAAGCTGATGAGCTGTTGCTCAAACTAACAAGATACTATGAGCAGGCTGACTTTGAGTCGATCAGATGTCACATCAGCGACACCCCCATGGAGGTAAACCCTCTCACTGCCTGATGATCAGTGTGCAAATGAGTTGACTGAATGGGTCAAAGCAGGCATTGAAGCCTATGTACTCATTCGAAAATTCTCCAGCAAGCCAAACTCTCCTCAATGGTGCACCTCGAAATGTCCAGCTGCAATTGCTGAGAGGCAGCAAGCATTTCGTAAAGTCAGCTGCTAATAGACATACATTTATAGAGTCAAGAAATAAGTGTAAGGCCGTGAAGAGAAAGTATACTGAGTTAACAAAAAGACGCATCCAGTCACAGAAACTAACTACTTGCGATTTCTGGAAAATCTTCAATAGTGTGGTGAACAATGGTCAATCAACGATTCAAGATCTTAACAAGCAGATATACAGACAGCTCAAGATCTAGGAAACTAGATATACAGACAGATCATGATCTAGGCAAGCAGATATACAGACAGATCAAGATCTAGACAAGCAGATATACAGACAAATCAAGATCTAGACAAGCAGATATACAGACAGATCAAGATCTAGGCAAGCAGATATACAGACAGATCAAGATCTAGGAAACCAGATA
Organism: Sepiola atlantica; assembly: GCA_963556195.1. NCBI lineage: Eukaryota > Metazoa > Mollusca > Cephalopoda > Sepiida > Sepiolidae > Sepiola > Sepiola atlantica. The sequence goes on from OY744521.1 coordinate 74,031,571, forward strand.
TACAGACAGATCAAGATCTAGGCAAGCAGATATACAGACAGATCAAGATCTAGGAAACCAGATATACAGGCAGATCAAGATCTAGGCAAGCAGATATACAGACAGATCAAGATCTAGGCAAGCAGATATACAGACAAATCAAGATCTAGACAAGCAGATATACAGACAGATCAAGATCTAGGCAAGCAGATATACAGACAGATCAAGATCTAGACAAGCAGATATACAGACAAATCAAGATCTAGACAACCAGATATACAGACAGATCAAGATCTAGGCAAGCAGATATACAGACAGATCAAGATCTAGGAAACCAGATATACAGACAGATCAAGATCTAGGCAAGCAGATATACAGACAGATCAAGATCTAGGCAAGCAGATATACAGGCAGATCAAGATCTAGGCAAGCAGATATACAGACAGATCAAGATCTAGGCAAGCAGATATACAGACAGATCAAGATCTAGGCAAGCAGATATACAGACAGATCAAGATCTAGGCAAGCAGATATACAGACAAATCAAGATCTAGACAAGCAGATATACAGACAGATCAAGATCTAGGCAAGCAGATATACAGACAGATCAAGATCTAGACAAGCAGATATACAGACAAATCAAGATCTAGACAACCAGATATACAGACAGATCAAGATCTAGGCAAGCAGATATACAGACAGATCAAGATCTAGGAAACCAGATATACAGACAGATCAAGATCTAGGCAAGCAGATATACAGACAGATCAAGATCTAGGCAAGCAGATATACAGGCAGATCAAGATCTAGGCAAGCAGATATACAGACAGATCAAGATCTAGGCAAGCAGATATACAGACAGATCAAGATCTAGGCAAGCAGATATACAGACAAATCAAGATCTAGACAAGCAGATATACAGACAGATCAAGATCTAGGCAAGCAGATATACAGACAGATCAAGATCTAGACAAGCAGATATACAGACAAATCAAGATCTAGACAACCAGATATACAGACAGATCAAGATCTAGGCAAGCAGATATACAGACAGATCAAGATCTAGGAAACCAGATATACAGACAGATCAAGATCTAGGCAAGCAGATATACAGACAGATCAAGATCTAGGCAAGCAGATATACAGGCAGATCAAGATCTAGGCAAGCAGATATACAGACAGATGAAGATCTAGGCAAGCAGATATACAGACAGATGAAGATCTAGGCAAGCAGATATACAGACAGATCAAGATCTAGGCAAGCAGATATGCAGACAAAGCAAGATATAGGCTGATATACAGACAGATCAAAATATAGGCAGATATACAGACAGATCAAAATATAGGCAGATATACAGACAGATCAAAATATAGGCTAATATACAGACAAATCAAAATATAGGCTGATATACAGACAGATCAAAATATAGGCTGATATACAGACAAATCAAAATATAGGCTGATATACAGACAGATCAAAATATAGGCTGATATACAGACAGATCAAAATATAGGCAAATATACAGACATATCAATATATAGGTAGGCAGATATAGAGACAGAGCAAGATTTTAGCAAGCAGATACACAGACAGATGGCTAAAAATATAAACAAGCAGACAGGAAGGTGTGTTAACAGACAAGAGGATGTGTGGACACAGAAGTAGATAGGTTAACAGACAGACAGATCTGTGAACAGACAGACAGATCTGTGAACAGACAGATAGATCTGTTAACAGACAGACAAATCTGTGAACAGACAGACAGATCTGTGAACAGACAGATTTGCAAAGATAAACAGGCATATATACAGACAGACAAATATATAAACTGATAAGCAGGCAGATATGTGGACAGATAGCAAGAACGATAGAGGGGATATATGAACATATAAATAAGTAATTGTGATAAGAAATGCTGATAAACACAGCCAGATGAGCAGACTAATGGGAATCTGTGTGGATGAGTCGAGGTTGTTATCAATAATCAAGTTCTTTAGGGAGAGAGAAAAACTCTTTGTAATTGGCATTACTGAATTTTGCCAAGAGGCAACATTGGCAAAGGCAGCATGCTGAGAATTAAAATGTCAAATTAAGCACATATGTAATCCCTGCTAGACAAACGGTCGCACAAACACAGGCATCTGCTTAATTAGTCGACTGAGAGAGGAAGAAATTTTACTCCCTTCGTTTGCTTTAAGTTTTCACTCTTACTTTTTTCTTTATTTTACATCTTATGTCCTTTTTTTTCATTTTTATTTAGTGTTTATATATTCTATATTAGCTAAAGTACACGTCTATGCCGGGTGGGAGGTTATAATTATAACCTTCAAAATTACATCTCTTTCATTCCTAGCTTCATTTGGTTTTATTTGTTTTATGGCAAAAGGTTTGGAGTTATTTAATGTCAACAATTAGTTGAACACAAGTAACTATATTTAGAAGGAAATTGTGGATTTATACTTTTACAAATGGTATTATCTAGATTTGTTTTACTGATGGGTCACAACTTATCAAGGCCGAAGTTAATAGTATGGGATGATTGCTAGTTGAAAGTTGCAGAACATCATGAGAGGATTGAGGATGATTAATGGAATGAACTGTTTTGTTACTTGTGGAGACGGTCTATGACAGGAATCTGCTGACATTGGATTTGAAGACAACTATGTTGCAATCTGCAGGGAAGCAGTCACTCGGTATTGTTTTCCACAGACGGGAAGCCCTTTTGTCTATCTCTGTTCGTGGAAATTTTGTTTGATGCTAGACACACGGAGGAAGACAGGAACGTTATTTTTCGTTGTGGTAGCAAAGCAGGTTCTTGCTGTGAATGTTTTGCAAGGGGGACCAGATTAAGTCGAGCACCTTCCACTTGGAAGTGGAAGGTGCTCGGCTTAATCTGGAAAGTAGCTACGTCTTTTCTATGAGAAGGGGGCAGTAAAACACAGAAGAGATAATCCCCCACTAGATTTCGAAGTCAATTCTGAACTCTGTCTAGACACCGAAGTGCTTTGCGTGGCTCCCTTCCCATACAAATACCAAAGCTGGTAACAGAATCTATATACAGAGAGTGTAATGTATTGAGGATAGATTTTTACATGCACAAGAAATGACTCTTAGAAACATAATAATTTGTCTTTTACTAAAATCGTTTTTGTTGATAAGAATAAATATATTATTTTGTAACTTTTTTCCATTAACATCTCCTTCAGCTTCGATAATAGCTTTTATGTGAGGTATGAATCGCCTACCTGCTAGAATTAGGTGGTGTTTGTTCATATTGGACATTACTTTAACTATGGAGACATTTAAAGATCATTAATGTTAACCTTTTTCTCAACTATGCTCTATACATAGTAGTTCAAAAGATTCAGATCTATGGAGCTAGGAAGCCAAATGTTAGGAGTCACGTGAGTATGAACATTTTCCATAATCCATCTCTGTCTTCCATGAATTGATTAGCTTTGATTAAGCAATTTTCCTTTTACGTTTTCTGACATCAAATTTCTATTTACTCATTACATAAGACTTGTATCTGATGTCTTTGTGGACAACATTTCAGATGTTCTGACACATGGTCTTCTTTTGCAAGCGACCTCATAGATCCTCTAGGATTCCCACCAATGGCGTGCCGTACTTGCCAAATAAATTCAGCTGTTATAATTCTATGAGTGTTCCGAGAATGTCTCTTATGTGTTGATAATTATGCGTTTTTATCTGAAGCCCTTAATATTTTACAAACTTTGTAAATGAAGAATCAAGTGACTTTAAAGATGGTTCTATTTCTAAATTGCTATATTAAGCTTTTATAGTCATGATAACTTTGTCTCTTCATTTGTCTTGTAATAGGTGGTGATTTCATTACAAACGGTTTGAAGTTCATATCAGTTTGATTTGTGACAAGGATTTTATTTTTCGTGGTGCAATATCAATGATTAAGAAAAGATGGACATCTTTTGGAATATTTAAAACAAAAATTAACAGCAATCCTTCTAACTGTTCATTATTTGCTTCATAATCACATGGAATATTTAAAAAAAAATTAACAGCAATCCTTCTAACTGTTCATTAGTTGCTTCATAATCACATGGAATATTTAAAAAAAAAATGAACAGCAACCTTTCTAACTGTTCATTAGTTGCTTCATAATCACATGGAATATTAAAAAAAAAAATTAACAGCAATCCTTCTAACTGTTCATTAGTTGCTTCATAATCACATGGAATATTTTTTTGAAAAAATGAACAGCAATCCTTCTAACTGTTCATTAGTTGCTTCATAATCACATGGAATATTTTTTTTAAAAATTAACAGCAATCCTTCTAACTGTTCATTAGTTGCTTCATAATCACATGGAAGATTTTTTAAAAAATTAACAGCAATCCTTCTAACTGTTCATTAGTTGCTTCATAATCACATGGAATATTTAAAAAAAAAAATGAACAGCAATCCTTCTAACTGTTCATTAGTTGCTTCATAATCACATGGAATATTTAAAAAAAAAATTAACAGCAATCCTTCTAACTGTTCATTAGTTGCTTCATAATCACATGGAATATTTAAAAAAAAAATTAACAGCAATCCTTCTAACTGTTCATTAGTTGCTTCATAATCACATGGAATATTTTATCATTTTGTTTTTTCTTATGCAGTCCACCCGGTGGAGTAGGACACTCATTAATCCTGTCTATCACTCTTATTTCAAATGTTTTCATCTTCAGTAGTATTTAATAATATTTTGAAATACAATATATATAGTACAAACGAAAGACCCCAAGACAACTATTTGAATGCCTAATTTGCATAACTCTTTTTTTTAAACAGTTAATAATAAATTAATGTTTGGTGTTATTAATTTGTAATTTTAGTGTCCTATTTCGCCCATATATATGCAATAGTTCTTGTCAATATTAACAGTGAGTAATTAATGTGATTTAATAAAAAAAAAAAAGAAAGGATAAATTACTGAACCTTTTTCTTAAAATATTTGTTGATTAATTTTCTACCGGAAGTAATTTAAATGAAAACTATTGACAGAAAGATATACTGATGAGGCATAAGCAAATGTTCAGAAAGAGGAGAGGTTGACTGACTTTTTTCCCCATTTTCTTTTTAAATTCAATGAAAACATTGTAAGTTTAAAATTGATTTATTCTTTCTTTTCATTTCTTCATAGTTTTATTTAAATAATAAATTAATGTGTACCAAATTACAAAAATGTTAATATTTATCTATTTCAATGAATAAAAGCAAAAGCTTTTGTCTCGTGTTTACAAGAAACTTATGAAAAGTATTTAAAGTAGCAAACTCTGCAAAGCGATTGCGAGCTGGCAATGTCAGCTAGTATGTATATATATTGAAAGAATGGATGAGAGTTTTGGGGTTAGTAGATGTAGAACAGTTGAGGTAGCAGGGTCAGTTGGAAGGGGAAGGTGAAGGAAAACATGGGAGGAAGTGATTGAACTTTTTGTGTTTTGGGGAGCAGGTGCGAGGTTGGGTGAGTGCACTCCTTAAATGGTAAAGTTTACAAAAAAAAGTGCCTATGTAAATAACCGGGTTCCAAAATTCATAATGATCTTTTTATAAGAAATAACTTGATATATATGCACCCCCTAAATGTTAACATTTACAAAAAAATAATGTGCCTATGTTACTCGCCATGTTGCCGAGAATATATATTCCAAAATTCATAATAGTCCATTTATTAGTTTATGGGATTACCCTGTACATATATATATATATATATATATATATATATATATATATATATATATATATATATATCTTCTTCTATATATATAAAATAGTAACTTTGTGTGTGTATGTGTCCGCCTGTTGTGTCTTATGTTCACCTAAACTGTTGGACAGAATTGCTTGAAAATTTGCATGTGGACTACTGATCTCCCAGTGAAGGTCATAGGCTATACTTTCTTTTAACATATTTCACCCCAAATCAAAGCAGGCTGCCAATGTAGACATAAGGGGTTACTGAGAATTAGGGTGTAGGTTTTGGGTGCCACCCCAAGTTGGGAGCAGTGTAGCAAGTTGTCTGTTTACATGAGTTTTACACCTCTGCATGTCGGTACAGTCGGGGAAATAAGGAGCAGGAAGGGGGTTCCAGAGGCCAGAAGCACGAGGAAAGAAGCTATTAGAGTAGAAGGCTCTCCGGCATCTGGGGACCTCCACAGTGAATGGATTGATTTGGCAGATTGTCAGGTTGGTCTAGTGAATTTAGGTCGTTGGGGCACCAGAGCAGCAAGTTCATCTGACCACAATCCATTGAAGTACTTGTAAGACAGGCACAAGGAAGCAACATTACGGTGATGGGACAGGGGCTGGATTTTGGTAGATAGTGAGGGACCTATTAAGTTGGCAACTCTTTTTTGGACCTTGTCTAAGAGGGAGAGACTAATGGATGATACACCAGCCCAGATGTGGCAACAATATTCCATGCATGGGAGGATGGTGGCTTTGTAGAGATATATGTGGAAGAAGATTTATTTTACAAACAGACAATCGATTTTTTGGACAATGTATCTTCCATGAATACAGACAGAGTATTTTTTAGAAATATACTTACAAAGACTACTGGTCACATCTTAAAAATGCTATTTTAAACTTGAGCACAAGAGACCAACTGACGTCACTAAAGTTTGAAACAGTATTTTTATATTCATCCACATATTTCTATAAGAAGCTCTGAAAAAGATGCTCTCATGCTGAAGCATACATACCAAATAGAATGCTGTTTTAAACTTACCTGACACAAGTCGAGGATACGTCCTGAACAATCAGTCCGGCAGAATCTGCGTCTTTTTTAAGAAGGTAATGACCTTGCATCTGTCAGACTTAGGTATGGTTCTCTGCAGTTCTATGAGGTCCACCATTCCAGGCATCACATTATCTCTCTCAGAAAAGGTTAGCTTTTTGCTAATAGCCTGAGGCGCCCTTATTGCAGAATGCCGACGAGGCGGCTCGGGCAATTTTGACAGCTAAGGTGCACACACCTTGTGCGCTGGTTTTCAGTCCGGACCTTGTGTCACATCTTTCCGCAACGGGAGGGAGGTAAGTATCTATTTTAAACATGACAGACTGAAGAACAGACGAACCGATGCATCTAAAAATGTTAAAACTTAAATGTCGCAGACCAAGAAGATGCTATTTCAAATCGAAGCATGACAGACTGCTTGACGGACAGAGCATTTTATAATGATGCTTGGACGCATCTAAAATTAGATTCACTCTGTGCATTTAGTGACAACGATGTTATTTGAAATGTATGTGTGACAGACGGACAGGCAGAGACTTTGATAGAGATGCGTGGACGTATCTAAAAGAAATTAATTGCTTCATTCTTAAAAAATGGAAAGAATTAACTTTGAATGAACACGTATTTAAAATTTAAAAGGATGTGAAAGGTGTTGAAGTTATTCCTTTTTAACAAGTCTGTGTACATCTGTTTTATATATTAATGATATCTATAAAATGATTTGAATTAGGGCATTTTAATTTGTTGATCGCTGGGACTGGGAGAAACGCTGATAAATTAACCAAGACGGAAACCAAATATCTCAATGGATTCCACTAGCCGACTTGAAAATTCTACTCTGACCAATGACACATGTCATATTGGAACATATACACTGTATCTTTGTTCAGATAGGTATATATATATATATGCATATATGAATATATTTTATGTGGGTTTTGGTGGGTACACGTGTTTGCTAAGGCAAATACTGTTATTAAAAGAAATTGTTATATTATCTACGGGGCAGAGAACATAGAAAGCCACAAAGAGTAAAATTAGACCAGAACAGGATTCAAATATGCACCCTATTTAATATAACTTTTGTACGGTAAGAAGTGAGTAAGATGAAGAAGGGTAAGGCAGGTGTTGTTGTTGAAACGTTGAAGGCTGCGGGTGAAACAGGCATTGAGATGATCACAGACTTGACAAAGCAGATCATAAAAGAACGTGTTGTTCCAAAAAACTGGGATCTTAGTACAATTGTGAACGGTTACAAGAGTAAAGGAAGAGCACTGGATGAAGATAATCACAAAGACAATCACAAAGGCAATTGCAAAGACAATCACAAAGACAATCCAAAAGACAATCACGAAGACAATTGCAAAGACAATCACAAAGACAATCAGAAAGACAATCACAAAGACAATCACAAAGACAATCGCAAAGACAATCACAAAGACAATCACAAAGACAATCACAATCACAAAGACAATCACAAAGACAATCACAAAGACAATCACAAAGACAATCACAAAAACAGTCACAAAGACAATCGCAAAGACAATCACAAAGACAATCACAAAGACAATTGCAAAGACAATCACAAAGACAATTGCAAAGACAATCACAAGGTCAATTGCAAAGACAATCACAAAGACAATCACAAAGACAATCACAAAGACAATTGCAAAGACAATTGCAAAGACAATCACAAAGACAATCGCAAAGACAACTACAAAGACAATCACAAAGACAATCGCAAAGACAATTACAAAGACAATTACAAAGACAACTACAAAGACAACTACAAAGACAATCGCAAAGACAATCACAAAGACAATCACAAAGACAATGGCAAAGACAATTGCAAAGACAATCACAAAGACAATCACAAAGACAATCGCAAAGACAATCACAAAGACAATCACAATCACAAAGACAATCACAAAGACAATCACAAATACAATCACAAAGACAATCACAAAGACAATCACAAAGACAGTCACAAAGACAATCGCAAAGACAATCACAAAGACAATCACAAAGACAATTGCAAAGACAATCACAAAGACAATTGCAAAGACAATCACAAAGACAATCACAAAGACAATTGCAAAGACAATCACAAGGTCAATTGCAAAGACAATCACAAAGACAATCACAAAGACAATTGCAAAGACAATCACAAAGACAATCGCAAAGACAACTACAAAGACAATCACAAAGACAATCGCAAAGACAATTACAAAGACAATTACAAAGACAACTACAAAGACAACTACAAAGACAATTGCAAAGACAATTACAAAGACAATCACAAAGACAATTGCAAAGACAATTACAAAGACAATCACAAAGACAATTGCAAAGACAATCACAAAGACAATTGCAAAGACAATCACAAAGACAATTGCAAAGACAATCACAAGGTCAATTGCAAAGACAATCACAAAGACAATCACAAAGACAATCACAAAGACAATGGCAAAGACAATTGCAAAGACAATCACAAAGACAATCGCAAAGACAACTACAAAGACAATCACAAAGACAATCGCAAAGACAATTACAAAGACAATTACAAAGACAACTACAAAGACAACTACAAAGACAATCGCAAAGACAATCACAAAGACAATCACAAAGACAATTGCAAAGACAATCACAAAGACAATCACAAAGACAATTGCAAAGACAATCACAAGGTCAATTGCAAAGACAATCACAAAGACAATCGCAAAGACAATCACGAAGACAATTGCAAAGACAATCACAAAGACAATCAGAAAGACAATCACAAAGACAATCACAAAGACAATCGCAAAGACAATCGCAAAGACAATCACAAAGACAATCACAAAGACAATTGCAAAGACAATCACAAGGTCAATTGCAAAGACAATCACAAAGACAATCACAAAGACAATTGCAAAGACAATCGCAAAGACAACTACAAAGACAATCACAAAGACAATCGCAAAGACAATCACAAAGACAATCACAAAGACAATCACAATCACAAAGACAATCACAAAGACAATCACAAATACAATCACAAAGACAATCACAAAGACAATCACAAAGACAGTCACAAAGACAATCGCAAAGACAATCACAAAGACAATCACAAAGACAATTGCAAAGACAATCACAAAGACAATCACAAAGACAATTGCAAAGACAATCACAAGGTCAATTGCAAAGACAATCACAAAGACAATCACAAAGACAATCACAAAGACAATTGCAAAGACAATCACAAGGTCAATTGCAAAGACAATCACAAAGACAATCACAAAGACAATTGCAAAGACAATCACAAAGACAATCGCAAAGACAACTACAAAGACAATCACAAAGACAATTGCAAAGACAATTACAAAGACAATTACAAAGACAACTACAAAGACAATCACAAAGACAATCGCAAAGACAACTACAAAGACAATCACAAAGACAATTGCAAAGACAATTACAAAGACAATTGCAAAGACAATCACAAAGACAATCGCAAAGACAACTACAAAGACAATCACAAAGACAATTGCAAAGATAATCACAAAGACAATCGCAAAGACAACTACAAAGACAATCACAAAGACAATTGCAAAGACAATTACAAAGACAATTGCAAAGACAATTACAAAGACAATTACAAAGACAATTACAAAGACAATTACAAAGACAATTACAAAGACAATTACAAAGACCAGGTCCTGAAAGTGTTTGAGAGAATAGCCGAGGTGCAAGTAAAACGTTAGATACACATAGATAAAATGCAAAGTACCACTGATGCTCTATTTATCCTGTGTCCAATACAAGAGAAGTATCTTGGTAAGAAGAACCTGTATTTTGTTTTTGTTTAAAGTTTTTGAGAGAGTGCCAAGAGATGTTGTCTGGTGGACTTTGCACAAATTAGGGGCAAAGAAGTGGTTAGTAAAGTTGTTCAAGCAATGTACAGAAATGCTCAAATTTGTATTAGAATTAACAGCACATTTAATGACAACTTTAATATTAAAGTGAGAGTTCATCAAGGATCTGTACTGAGTCTTTGCTTTTTATTTGTGTTTTAGAAGTGCGGTCCAGGTTGTTTCGTACAGATTGTCCCGAAGAGATGCTTCATGCTAATGATTAAGTGCTTGCTTGTGAAACAATTGAAGGTCTACATGTTAAGTTAAAGTCTTTGAGGAATGCTATGGAAAGTAAAGGTATGAGAGTAAATATTACCGAGACCAAAGTGATTATCAGTTGTTGTAGTGTTGGTAAGCCCCCAATTTTTGGTGGTATTTGTAAGCATGGGTACACAACAAGTGCAGTGGAATTACTGTTAGGCTGATAAATGATAACCTGTTAGTGTACAAGAAGTGTACAAGAAGTATACGACAATGTAGATGTAGAAAAAGTATACCTGGATGGCAGGGATATTGAGGTTGTCAAAAATTACTGTTGCCTTGCTGATACAATTGGGAGAAGTTTGTTCTGGTCTGATTGCAAGAGTTAGAAGTGGATAGAGTCATTTCAGAAAACTGCTTACACATTGTAAACTATTCATTAAACACAAGCTGCTTTTTTTTTTTACTTATAGTTCGGTAGGGTGTTAAGACTTTTCACAATGGTAAACCATTGCCAATGAATGCAGCAGATTTGACTAGATTTAAACTTAGTTTAGCCGATTCAATAGTCCTCACCGGTATCCATTACTTACTTACTATGTAAACGTAAAATAAACTATTTTGTACTGCTGACATAAAAAATATTATTATAGATCACCTTTCACCATTGTTAAAATAACCAGAACCCTACAATTATTTTTTTTACCTTTTAAGACCAAATTCTTTATTCAATTTGAAAGCAATAGCACAAAAAGAAAGGAAAAAAAAGAAAAAATTTCTCTTTTTAGTCTTTTAGCCCAATTTTGTCAAAAATTATATTTTGCATTGCTTTTTTCTGGGAGTTACCTCTGAAGAAGAACTTTTCTCAGATTTTTACAAGTTATCTTGTTTTTTTTTTATTGTTTTTTTGCATAAGGTATACTAAGAATATACTTATGTTACCAAATTTACTGGTAAAGTGATATTCCCTGATTTTCCAAATTTAATGCATCATTTTAACACACGCGCACAGACACGAGCTGCCTCGATAATTTCATAGCTCTGGTAATGGAGTGCGATTTTTTAAATGTATCAGTCCACTTGGAGCCTTCACTTTAATTTAACAAAAGCTTTGATTCAAAATGGAATATTTCCCAGAAATAATTCACCTGGGAACGAATTAAAAAAAATGAAAAGAAAAAAAAAAGGATTTTTCACAAAACAATGGATTATTTTGACTTTTGACAGTTGCTATGTCATACTTTGAGTTGACCAGAACAATAAAAAATTCCTATGTTGCGTTACTGAAATTCTTCCAAAATTTTTACAATTTATTATCATTTCAAACTTAAAGAATGTGACAAGGCCTGGAGAATGGAATGTGCACAGTGTAACCCCATGGTTTCAGTAAAGGGCTGGGTTTAAAATTCCATGCAGTTTTTTGAGTTCAACACAAGGCATCAAAAGAAGATCGGAGGCTGAAACGTTGTTAAAACAAGAATCAAGATGAGGAAATCCGTCTAAAGATTGTAAAGAATAATGAAAATTCCTCATTCCAGAAATACAGACAAATATTCAAATATTAATTTCTGGAAGAATATTTTGGTAAGAGGCTGTCAAAATGCATTAATTCGGCATTAGATATAGATGCACTTATTTCGTTTTTTCTCTCTTACATCTTTTAATTGACCAATATTTCGAGATAAATCTTTTCTTCAAAGAAAAATTAAGAATTTCAATGGAAGTTTGTTTTTAGTTGTGTATCTGTTGTTATTCGATACGTCTTTTCAAAGCAACAAGTTTTTCAATGGATACGCTGTAATATTTGGTTGAAAAGATTATTGTCAGAATGTAGTTCTTATTTACTTGCCTCCCCACGAGGGAAGAGTTAGACACAAGGTCGGTTTTCAATGTGGGGAAAATACAGCTCCCCTAAAAGGGGGACTCTGAATTGGGACAACAATTTAAATTGCCTCAGTCTTGGAAGATTTCTCCCTCACTGACCGATGAGAGAAAAGATGAAGTGTTTGCATTTACAACTCTTGGAGGTTAGACACGAGGTTGGGTAAGATTTTGAAAAGCCAGTGCACTAGGGAAAGCGCACTCTGACCAACACAAAAATGCCTGAGCAGCCCCGTCGATATTCTTCAGTAGGGGCATCTCGGGCAATGAAATAATCCCTGGATCTCCTAGGACTACACAGAACCATACTTTAGACTGCCAGATGCAAGGTCATCACCTACTTCAAAAAGACTCAGCTTCTGTTGGACTGATTGTCAAGGACGTATCTACGACTGAAATGACTCATAATCAGGACTGTGTCAGGTAAGAAAAGATGAAGTGTAGTATCAGAACAGATACCAATGTAGTCATAGGTGTGAAATCAATGAATCTATTGTTTAAGCTTCCATTCATCATTACTCTCATTTATTTTGTACTTACAACAATATTGTTTGATACTGAATTCTTATTAGGTTTCACATGGTTTCTATATGTTTATATTATGCTATCCCTTAACATATAGTTTTCTTTTTCATCATTCAGTCATTCAGTTTACTTCTAGTTTTTTTTTTTTAGTTATTTAAAGGTTTTCTTGCAAGACACTCATTATTTTGTACTAGTAAAAGTATCCGTCTCTGTTGGAGAATCATCCATAATAATGCATACTATATCTCTGTTTCAATATATATATATATATATATATATATATATATATATATATATATATATATGAGGATAAAAGGCACGATATATCATAAAAATGAAATTCCGTGAAAGACAAGATGTGTGAAAAAGATAAACGGAAAAACAAATTTAAATGCAGGAAAAATCATAAAAAACGAGAGATTTTACCGGTTTCGTTCGGATCAACGGTAAAAACATAGGCAAAAGAAAAACGCACAAAGAGACGTAATTGGCACGCGTTTAACTATTGAAAAAAAGAAAGAATAATAAAACACATGCAGAGAGATGTTAGATTGGGAAAAGGGATAAGGAAAAAAATAAAAAGAAAGAAAATAAATGGAAAAAATATGGATCAAGTGTAGTATCGAATAAATTTAAAATTTTCACTTTTTCTTAAGACGTTCGTTGATTTGAACGAAACCGGTGAAATCTATGTATATATATATATATATATATATATATATATATAACAATATTTATAAAGAAATATTAAATTATCTATACCTACATACGCCGGAGTTTCGAGTTTACGCTCTCATCAGTGTAGGAAAGTCACAATTTCAGACGGTCACAAGGTACGAACCCGATTCACAGAGTCAACCAAGACTCTGTATGCTTTCACTCTATCCTCGTGAGCATTTGACATTGTCACGTGATGCAGGAGAAATTAAGTTAATTATATAAGGTTCACAACTGAAGATAAATTCATTATATTCGGTTTAATGTGCGTTTTACATGCTGGCATGTGTTGGACGACTTTTAGAAATTGACATTCAAACTAACCTATCTCTGACCATGTCTTTATTTATCCATCTGATTTGAGAGACCAAATATTAATGTTTCGTATTTTATCAAGAAGAAAACTGATTGTTTTTTCTTACTTATTATCGTCTGCAGTAAGCATTGAACCATCAACCTCTAGAAACTGTCACTTAGAAATGATTGTTAGTCAACGCCATGTGCTCGAAACATCATACCAACATATGATGGAATTGCTCACTTAGTCACTGCAATGCACGCTTTACGTAATGTGATTAACACTGGTGCATGAAACATAAATCAACCTTTTTCAAGAACAGGAAGACTATCTTTATAAAATAATGCAAGAACCTATTTAGTGCTCAACACTAAATTAAATTCAGAGCAGGCAATACCATGTAGTCGTGTTTGTAGTTTGATTAGCAAATCAGAAACCAACATTGAAGATAGTTTAAAATAAACCGCAAATTTTGGTTCAGTTTTGTTTTCTCTCCTTTTAAAATTTTATGAAAAGTTATCAGTGCTATTTTATACTGATTTAACAATCAATTAAATATCTTCTTAGATTTAACAATCAATTAAATATCTTTGATTTAACAATCAATTAAATATCTTCTTTGATTTAACAATCAATTAAATATCTTCTTAGATTTAACAATCAATTAAATATCTTCTTAGATTTAACAATCAATTAAATATCTTTGATTTAACAATCAATTAAATATCTTCTTTGATTTAACAATCAATTAAATATCTTCTTAGATTTAACAATCAATTAAATATCTTCTTAGATTTAACAATCAATTAAATATCTTCTAAGATTTAACAATCAATTAAATATCTTCTTAGATTTAACAATCAATTAAATATCTTCTAAGATTTAACAATCAATTAAATATCTTCTTAGATTTAACAATCAATTAAATATCTTCTTTGATTTAACAATCAATTAAATATCTTCTAAGGTTTAACAATCAATTAAATATCTTCTTTGATTTAACAATCAATTAAATATCTTCTTAGATTTAACAATCAATTAAATATCTTCTTAGATTTAACAATCAATTAAATATCTTCTTAGATTTAACAATCAATTAAATATCTTCTTATTACCTGCCGTTTTCTTGTTTTTTAATCTCTTTTCATGTTTATTTTTGTTTTTATCTTTTTCTCCTTTTTTGCCTTCAGTCGTTTTGTGTTCCTCAATTATTTTTTGTCTACTTCCTATTTGTCTTTCTCTTAAACCAATGGCAAAGTTAGGAATGTTTGCTTCTTTGTTCAAATAAAACTAACGATAATAGCCCAACCCTATCAGTTCTTGTGACTTCCCAAAATTTGTTTTTCAAGTGTACTCGCATCCACTCTGCAACCCCAGGAATTGGTCTCAGACAAAATTCTCACCTTATCCAAAATGCTCCTGATATTTTTTCAAACATTATTAACATCCCCGACTTCCTTGCGGGGAACTTATACAAAAATACACGTGAATTCCAGTACATATACATACCTGTCTAAAAAGAAAAAAAGAAAACACTTGAAAATTGATATTATTTTGTTTTCTTAATAAACATATATATTTTTTTTTAATTCTCTAAGGGATAATAGTTATTCTGTTATAAATACGCTTAAGGAGATATATTATCTGTATGTTCCCACGTTTGTAACTAGAAAAGAACTACCACTTATTTGAACTCGTTTCAATCATTCTTTAATACAACTATTCTTATTTGCAACCTTTTGAGATATATATATATATATATATATATATATGGGAAATGAAATAGGAAAAACAGGGTGATAATTTTAAGAAAAATGTCATGCAAGTACATCGAAATATTGGGTTGACATGATGGGTTAATAAGAAAAAGTAGTAGCCATGGCTACTAAGAGCGTTGGACGAGGGTCCAGGCTGCGAGAAGTCAATAGTGGCAAGGAGTGAAATGAATACGGAAAGCTTTGAGTGGGTACCATTAAGACAGCAGTGAAAAAGGGGAGGGGTGAGAGTGTTAGTGTATTTGCCTTAACACTCTCACCCCTCCCCTTTTTCACTGCTACCTTAATGGTAAAGTTTACAAAAAAAAATGTGCGCATGTTACTCATCCTGTTGCTTAAATTCCATAATTCATGATGGTAAGTTCAATAGTTAAGGATTTTACAAAGCATATACATATTTTGGATGCTCATGCTCGTGCACCGATTGTTTTAAAAATGTATTACTTAATATAACTAAAATTTGATGTAGTGCAATTATTTTCTCTATTATTTTTTTTGTATCTAGATTATTTTAAAGTTCATATAAAAATAATGTGCCCATGTTACTCACTCTGTTGCCGAGAATATATATTTCTAAAATTCATAATTATTGGTTCGTTAATTTAGGAGTTTATTCTGTACAACGAAATATATATATATATATAACATGTACACATACTTAACTTTATATATAAGCACCCCTTAAATGTTAACATTTTAAAATTGACAAAATAAATAATGTGCCTATATTACTCATCGTGTTGCCTAGAATATATATTCTAAAATTCATAATGATCCGTCTATTAGTTTAGGGGATTATTCTGTTCATATATATATATATATATATATATATATGTATATTTCGGCAGCAAGTCATTCATTATACATGTGTCGTTGAAGACCACAGAGTTTTCTTTCTTTGCTATTTTTCTGGTTAATTTCTCGACGCGGCGAGCGATTCGTCAGTTTTCCGGTGTCAATTGGTGGATTATGGTGCCTAACGTTGTATCTTGGGCCATTTCTCGAGCGCTTTCGGTCTCGCGACCGTCTTCAAGATGCTGTTTCTTATTGTTAGTAAAGAGCCGTGTTTATGGTTTATAATGGCCCAAGATACAACGTTAGGCGCCATAATCCACTAATTGACACTGGAAAACTGACGAATCGCTCGCGGCGTCAGAAATTAACCAGAAAAATAGCAAAGAAAGAAAACTCTGTGGTCTTCAACGACACATGTATAATGAATGAATATATATATATATATATATATATATATATATATAGTACATGTATTGTATTAGTTTCTGTAGATGTAAATCCGTTGAAACTCAAGTGTTTATAAAAAGTGCTCAATAACAAGTAGAGCTGTTCTTAAGTATAAATTTTTATTTATACAAACATTATTGGTTACATATGTGCATACAGGTTTCGGTTGTACTCTTCACAGAGAGTGAACCTCTTCAGACCAAAGAAGACTTCTCTGTTTTCTTTGGTCTGAAGAGGTTCACTCTCTGTGAAGAGTACAACCGAAACCTGTATGCACATATGTAACCAATAATGTTTGTATAAATAATAATTTATACTATATACATACATACATACATACTATAAGAATATTCTGTTCAGGGTAAAATGAATTTCCCGAACAGAACAGTTTTGCACCATTTTTATGTCGTGTAGCCTAGAATATATATTCTAAAATTCATGATGATCTGTCCATTAGTTTAGGCGATTATTCTGTTCATAGAAATATATATATATATATATATATATATATATATACATACATACATACATACATACATACATACATACAAGAATATTCTGTTCAGGGTAAAATGAATTCCCCGAACAGAACAGTTTTGCACCATTTTAATGTCCTTTTGCGAAGATTAAAATCAAAATATAATACTACTAAACCTTATGTCTAGAATCTCTATTCAAATTCTGATCAAAGTTCATTACATCATTTTGATTCTAGAAAACGTCTGAAATTTACGACTTCAGGTTAACAAGAAAATGAAATTCTGTGAATCTGGCTTAATTGATGTCTAATGACACTGGATCAAATTTAGTGCAAATCTGAAATACTCCAATTTTAATATGGGAGCGTGTGCCTATTTTATTCTCCCTAAAAATCTTTTCAAATACTCCAAAGTAACTAAAATTTGACCAATATCTATTTATTGATGTCTAGCACCTATTGTTAAAATTGGTATAAGGATTCTAAATATAAGGTTTAGTAGCCTTATATCTTTATTTTAATATTCGTAAGGGAACAAACGTAGGGGAAACTTATCTTTGGAGGATTAATTTTCCCATTCTTATAGTCATTTTATAATATACGTACATAACAGTATATATATATAATTATTAATGACAATATATGTATTAGCATATACTATCAGTTCCTTTTACTTTGCAGTCTCCTTAAAAGATTCAGCTCAATGATAGTAAATTATTGATAACAGAGCAAATATAAGTCAGTTCATATTATATTCCAATAACCATGGTTTTATTTTATTATTTTTATTTTTTCACATTTCCAAAAAACATAATATTTCTGTGAGATATATTTTTTACGGTCCGTTTCATTTGTCTTGTGCCAAACAACATTTTTATGTCAATATCGTCTCTGCAACACTACAAAATCATCAGAAAAAATTCACAAAGAGTAAAAAGTTCTTGGATAAACCTACACATATCTCACAGAAACCTACATATATCTCACAGAAATATCATGTTTTTTGGAAATGTGAAAAAATCAAAATTATAAAATAAAACCATGGTTATTGGAATAAAATATGAACTGACTTATATATATATATATATATATATATATATATATATATATAAAGTAAAGTCAGTCTCTTCATCATATCTTTGTCATCGATAAATTTCTTCCTACAAGATCAATATTTGATTCTGTTTTTTTTTTTCAGTTTTTCTTGCGAATCATTGCAGCATATTTTAAAAAGAATAAAAAGTAATTCGATTTAATTCCTTCCAGAAAATATATTTTCTGGTCGTAATTATTTCCAAATAGACGCCATGTTTATAAAAGGACATAACTGTATTCGTCCATACAGAGTTACTTCCCTTTGATTGGAACAAAACAATATTTTGGAAATGAAAACAGCATAGTGAAAAGAAAAAAAATCAAAATAAATTGCATGTAAAATACAGTATCGGACAAGGCTGGGTAGGTACAGCTTATATATATCTATCCTCATCATATATAAAAAATATATATGTACATTCTTTTTCTGTCATTCTTTGTTTTCTTGTTTTTTCTGCTTGGCGTTACAATCAAAGAAATCCGCAAATGCCCTCCTCGCCTCCAGCCTTACTTTTTTTCGTTTCCATACAGAATAAAGTTTCTTATACACCGAAAAAACTGAAATCAGTTTACATTTCAGATAAATTCTGCTTCCTGCTATATCGAACCGAACATGAAAACCTGGTGACAATCAAGTAAAAAAGAATTTAAAAAAAGAAATTAAAAAGAAAACCCTAAAGAATTTAAACCTTTTTTATCATCAGATATTTTTCTATTTTATACCATTTTTTTCTTTAAAAAAATTTTCATTTGAGAGAAAAACAAGAATTGATATTCGTAAGATGTGTCCATTCCATCGGTACGTTGAGTGATGAAAGTGTTATTTCCAATTTAAGCATGACAGACCGACAGAGCTTCTTAGAGTGATGATTGGTTGCAGCTATAATGTTATTTCAAACCTAAGTGTGATAGACCAAAGAAAATGCTATTTCAAACCGTAAGTTATTAAACTAGCAGTCAATAAGAATTTCAATTGCATATCCGTGTTCAAAAGTCCAAAAGCGGTCATAAACCAAGCAGTGGGTAAAATTAATACCGAAAACTGTTTATTCAAACAATATCAGCAGTCTAAAAGTGTTCTATTTGTTATTACAAAGAAATTTACATTATCGCAAATGACAGCTTGCGATTTCACTTCCCACGGTGCTGAACTCATGAAAGAGTGGGCCATATATATATATATATATATATATATAAAATTATTAATACCTACAGACGCTAGCGTTTCAAGCTTATTGCTCTCATCAGTGCAGGTGAGTAATAATTTCAGATTGTCGGGAGGCGCGAACCGGGTTCACAGAGTCAGCCTAGAATCTGCAAGCAGTCACCATATCCACTTGGCCAACAGAAACTGTCACGTAATTAAGGGAAATCAAGATCTATATGTACCTTGAAGCGGGCATAGATAGAAGACTAGTCGAGAGTGTTCTACGAACGTATTCGGAACTTTGCATTAGAGCTTTTTGCCAGTCTATTTTTAACATCTCCGAGAGTGCTCAACTTTAATTTCTTAAAGGGGCTTAGTATATATATATATATATATATATATATATATATATATATATATATATATATATATATGTGTGTGTGTATAGCCATCCACAGTGAGATTGTTTTGCTTCATCACATGATCACAGTTCTTCAGTGTGGCTAGATGTTCAAGTGCTTAAGGCTGCAATTGAAACCTGTTCATTTCTTTGACAGTCTGAGCTTTTATCCACTGCGTGGAGGTAAAAATTCAAACTCTTACTCGCAGAGAAAAGACACTTTTGCTTTTTAAGCTCAAGCTCTATCGTTACTAAAAAGCTTTTTATTAACAAGCGAATTTTTTCATTGGCCAGTCAGTCAGGGTGAAATGGGAATTAGCTAATTCATCTCATGCTTAAAGGGGCAGGTTTTGATTAACAATGATCTCTTTTCGTTATCAGACCATGCAGAAGAGACTCTTTTTTGAGATAGGTAATTTTCATTACACAAACCTAAGTGTGATGGACCAAACGATGGGCAGTATCTTTTATAGATATTCTTGCACACATCTTATATATAAAAGAGAGTCAGTTGGACCATTTTTAAACCAATTTTTGAGTCAACCATGAGACTCCCGGGGAAGGCCAAGTAGGGTCAGCTAGTTTGAAGTAAAATTCATTTTATGTAATGAAAATCACCTAAATGTGATAGACTGAACGGTGGGCAGTGCCTTTTATAGATATTCTTGCAGACATCTACTTATATTATAACGAGACTTTCTCTGTGTGTCAGCCTCTGTGAATTTTTGTAAATGCAAGAAATACATTTAACGAGTAAATAATACATAAATAAACAATAAATAAACTTACACCAAGAGTGGAAATCGAAACCGGAAACTTGTGTTCTCCAGTTTTCCTCCTTACCATCTGAGCTCCCGATCCGATATGTCAGAAGCCTTCCAAATTAATGTACTTATTTCTTTTGCTTAGTGAAAAATTGGGAACGAGGCTTTTGTCTGTCTCTCTCTCTCTTTCTCTCTTTCAGTTGAACAAACACACGCATACAATGAATGTATGTCCCTCGGCGTTCAATCTTGCTTATTTAGTTTAATTTTCGCACTTTTTTAATGAAATTTATTAATTAGTCTTACATTGTATTTTTTATTTCAAACTCATTATTTGAAAAGAACTTTATATTTAAATTAACCAAAATTAAAATTCTACTTTTTTTGGCGATTACCTTTAAACAGTCTGAAAAACTATCTGCAAAGAAGAAGTTAAATTTAAAAAAATACTTAAGATTATAGAGTCAGATCATTTTCCTTTATAAATTTATCGTAAAACGAGCACTCACTTCGGTTATCCTACTAACGGTGCTTCCACACAGATTGCGATAAACTACGTGTATAAGCATTAGGAATGGTATTATATTGTTGTTTTTGTTAAATAATATTAACCGAGGAATCATTTTGAGTAAAAATCCAAATAGTATAATGCACAAAAACGGGCTAAAAGCACGGTTGAAATCTTTGATATAATGGGAGATTTGTGGAGGGACACTCATCGAAATTTCCAATTTTAGATATGGTGTTAGAAATCACAGTACCGGCAATTCGCACTTGCTGACCCTTCCTTGTTAGAAATCACGGTGCCAGCAATCGCACTTGCCGACCCCTCCTTAAGAAGGAAGGAAAATTGACCTTGACATTGACCGTAAACATTGGTGCAGCTAAGTTTGGAGTGAACCTTCTTTTGTGCGCCTTTTTCCCCCATGCGGGTTTTTTTTCGAATCTGATAGCAGTTGAGATTTTGCAAGGCAAGAGTGAACCTTGTATTTTACAAGTTTCTAGTGTTGTGTTTTGCGAGGAATTAACCACGCACCGACTCTTAAAAGGACTTAACGACCGAGCAATTAAAGTAACCTCGTGTCAATAATTTATCCCTAATTGATGATCAACTAAAAGGCTGATTACGCAGTTCGTACCGTTTCTGCAACACAAGAAAAGCCATTCCCCTTTTGAAGTTCTCCCGGAATCAAGGTAAGTGTGGTTGTTGGCGTTACGACTGTGATTTTAGCCATCTTCTATTTGAGGAGAAATTCTCACAGACCAAACTCCACTTGTCTTTGGACTCGCACCTCGTTAAGAGCTGATCAACGATATCATCACAGTCTGAAATCCACCTTTTAATATTTTCCAAGTGGGAATTTTTTACAGGCTGTGACATCGAACCATTCTCTATCCATTCGAGAGTTGAGGAAATTCGAAATTTTTTCCCTTCCAACCTACTCTCAAGCTCCTTCTTGAAGGGAGACATAACTAGGCAGAAATATTTTTCTTTTTTAAACTTTCAATTAAAACTAAACCTTAAGTTCAATTTGACAATGTTTTTTTTTGTTTTTTTTTACTAATAATAAATATTTCCGTTGTTTAATTTAACAAGTAATATCTAATTTATTATTTATTTATTTATTTTTTTTTATCAAAAAAATTACTTTCTAAGGTTATACATAAATACACGTATATACGTAATGTAATTTTCCTTTTAATAAAAAACTTCACTTCCTTTTTCTTTTTAACGAAGCCAGACCAGACAGAAGAACAATAAATAGTGTCTATAAACGTAGACAAAGATAACGTTTCTGCAAAATCTTCTATGTGAGAATTTCTCCTCAAATAGAAGATGGCCAAAAATCATGAGTCGTAACGCCAACAATCACACTTACCTTGATTCCGGGAGAACTTCAAAAGGGGAATGGCCTTTCTTGTGTTGCAGAAACGGTACGAACTGCGTAATCAGCCTTTTAGTTGATCATCGATTAGGGATAAATTATTGACACGAGGTTACTTTAATTGCTCGGTCGTTAAGTCCTTTTAAGAGTCGGTGCGTGGTTAATTCCTCGCAAAACACAACACTAGAAACTTGTAAAATACAAGGAGTAGGTACACGAGGTTCACTCTTGCCTTGCAAAATCTCAACTGCTATCAGATTCGAAAAAAGCCCCGCATGGGGGAAAAAGGCGCACAAAAGAAGGTTCACTCCAGACTTAGCTGCACCAATGTTTACGGTCAATGTCAAGGTCACTTTTCCTTCCTTCTTAAGGAGGGGTCGGCAAGTGCGATTGCTGGCACCGTGATTTCTAACAAGGAAGGGTCAGCAAGTGCGAATTGCCGGTACTGTGATTTCTAACAATGGCGGCCATGACGGAGTGGTAATTTTCTATTTAACCTTATTCAGAATGAGCACCAAAATGATTCAAGCTATTTTTAACACAGGATTTAGGGTGTTAACCTTATGTCAGGGAAAAGATGAAAAAGTTGTCTCATGTAATGTCGATACTGATTTTAAGCTAATTAACTGTTTGGTGACAGCTCGATTATTTCCGTAAATCACAAGCATTCGGGCCGATATGAGTCCCCTATTTCTTTCGAAATGCGAGTTTAAATGCTTCAAATTCACTTACAAATTTGTATTATTGGGACTAATATTCTTCATCTCACTATATGGCATTTTAGAAAAATATGCAACTCTGAGTCAGTTTGGTTTGGTTTAAATTCTGTAGAAGCACCTAATTTTTGTCCACTTCAAGAATTTTCTCGGCAATATTCTGTACTTAATATGTCAGTACTATGTGTAATTTGTTAAAAATGTGAATTTGTAATATATTTAAATTAACCAATTTGTTTTGGTTATGAATGAAGATAATTGTTTTTATTTCAGAAATGTCCATAAAATATATTTAAATAAAATTTACCTTTCAAAATCCTATTAAAAATAAAGAATGTGGTTACTCAGCACAGTTTACTCCTAAACAAATTCAAATTCTACTTCTTTTGCGATTACCTTTAAACAGCCTGAAAAATTAAAATGAATAGTCAATCAGAAAAATATAGTCGCCATCTTTATAAACATTCAGAAAAAGGTTAGATAAGAACAAATAATGACTCAAGTTCATAATTTTTAGGTTAAAAAAGTAAAAATAAACCATTTCACTCTAAATAATTTATGTGACTGAGATAGGAATTAACCTATAAAAATTACCCCAATCGAGAAGGATTTCTTTTCTTTTGACCAAGGACAGTACTGATACTTTAATCCCAGTCTGAAGGCCAGGAATTCCAATAATTGTTAGGTATTATTAGAGCCGTTCACCTTATATAAACGCCCTCCCCCAACAAGAAAAATTTGGTCAGTAAAAAAGTTGAGAAAAACGGTTGGTGGAGTATTACGAACAAGAGTCAAATACTTTCGTGACTAAAATAGGAATTAACTATATTTTTTTTGTTCCTAATCCAGTGTGCCCTTTTTGGGGAGCTGGATTTTCATTCCATTAAAAACCAACCTCGTGTTTAACTTTACCTTCGTAAGGAGGCAAGTAAATAGAGGTTGTTTTTGTTTGTTTTTAACACT
>OY744521.1:74061294-74068794 GCA_963556195.1 Sepiola atlantica
TGCACCCAATAACCTCTATTAAAATAAAATAACACCAATAAAAGATCAGAAAATATTTATTTCCTATGACAAGTTTTGGCATTTTTAATGTGTATATATATATATATATATATGTGTGTGTGTGTGTGTGTGTGTGTGTGTGTGTATATTCACGTTTTTGATGATATGGATATTGTCAGTGTCATATGTCTCTTTCTCTCTCTATGTATATATTGTATATATATATATATATATATATATATGTCAACTATATCAGTTCTCTTACAAAATTAATTTAGCTTAAGGATGCGTATATATATATATATATATATATATATGTTTGTAATTCAGCAATTCTTTTGTTTATATTAGTCCAATTTCTTAAAGTGTTTCCGAACAAATAGAGTACAATTGTGTTTCTTTAATTTGTTCTGAAGAAAATAAAACTTAATTTGACAAAAGATACAAAATAAACAAAATTATTTCTTGAAAACTTTCAAAGTCAACAATCTATCAACGATTTGAATAACACTTTTTAAAAGTTGATGTTAACTAAAATCCAGGCATTAAACAATCGTCGTCGCAACCATTACAGTTGCAGATGCACGCGCAGTTGTCTTTTACACTTCAAAAAATAAAAATAATCAAAGATATATTTTAGTTTTAAATTTAATTTTCTTTTTAAATAAAGTCTGGATTTCTTCCTTTTCCAAAGGCTACAAATGATACATCTCACATGTTTTTTTTACTCTTGTTATTGTTTTTATTTTTCCAAAGAGTTTTGTCATTTTCAAAAAAACTTCTCTTGGTTCTTTCCAGCAATTTTATTTGTTTTTAGATTTTCTTCTTTTATTTCTGTTTTAGTCAGAACGTATCACACGAAAATATGCAGCTAAACTTCCAATTATAGTTAAACAGATATTTAACATTTAATGCTAAAACAAAAGTGAAAGGCAGGAAGAGTACAACAAAAATGAAAGAAAACGGTAAAACACATTACAAGAAGAATTCAGAATTTCCCTCTCCTTTAATGAAAGAATGGATGCCTTAAAATCCTTCTGGCTTTCTCACATACAGTTCTTCAGATTGCCTCTGTATTTCATACTTATTTGTCTTTTGCAGATGTTTTCTTTTCATTTTTGTGTGCGTTTTTTAATATTTGTTTTTTTTACCCATTTCTAAAAATAGATGTATTTTTTGGAATGGAATTCTTTCTTATGTTTAAAAGTAAAGAAATTTACAAAAAACTTATTCTTTAATTTTTAGAGGTTTTATTAATTTAAAATGTGATTATTTTTGTTCCTACCAAATTTGAAAGATATCCAGGTGTGCATAATTTGCGTTAACCTTCTATAAACGCATTGCTCTCATATAAACGCACAGATGTACACAAATGTAATGTGCCCATTACATAAAAGGTGATGACATGAAGAAAATACAACTTGCACAATTACATGGAAGCCAGTTTCAAAGCCATCCAGAGGGAGGCTTTTAAACCGACGAGAGGTTGGTTTGCTTATCATTAGTATCAGATACTGGACCACCCATTACCAGTTTAGTCAGTATTTTTTATGTATATTATTAAATATAAAACTTCGTAATTTTGACATTCGTTGATAATCATGTTTTTACAAGGATTACACCATCAAAGAATTGTAATGTCACAATATACATTCTCTCACTCTTTCGCCTTCTCTTTATCATTTTATCTCCCCCTTTCTTTCTCCTTTTTCCTCTTTTCCATTTATGTTACAAAGTCAAAATACATTGTGATGTCTTAATAGATTCTCCCTCTTTCCCCTAGTTCTTTCCCTCTCTCTCCTCTCTTTTCCTTTTAATTATTTACATCATTCCACTACAAAAAAGGATTTCACAAAATCAGAATATATTGTGATGTCATAATAGACCCTCTCTTTCTCTTACTTATGTTTATATATTTGTGTGTACAGGATTCACTACTAAACTAATTAACCGATTATTATTGATTTTGTAACACAGTTGCTAGGTATAAGGGATCATAATGTGGGCTACATTTATTTTAATTTAGTTTTATTCAAGGGAGGTAAAAAGGGATGGAAGGCCTTCATGAAAATTCAGATATCTCCGATTTTTGTGAAATTTTATCAATAAGTATCAGACACCAATTAATAAATATTACCCAAATTCTAGTTTCTTTTGAATTCTTTAAAGGATTTTTAGAGGGGGTGGGCATAATAAGGCCACAACCCCCCTATTTGAAAATCAGATATTTTAGATATTTCAGATTTATATTGAATTTGATCCATAGTCATTAGACACCAATTAAGCAAGATTCCCTGAATTTTAATTTCTTCTTAAGACGCGTTATGATTAAGCCTTAAATTTTAGATATTTTCTAGAATGAAAATCATGTAATGAATTTTGATCAAAATTAGAATAAAGATTCTAGACATAAGGTTTAGTATCATTATCTCTTGATTTTAATTTTCATAAGGAGACATAAAAATAATAGAAAACTGTTCTGTTCGGAGAATTCATTTTACCTTTCTCTAGTGTATATATATATATAAAATTGTAGTTCCTGTCTGTTTATGAACTCCTGCTCGGATTTTGGAGATAGACACCTATAACCATATATATATTCTCAAACTGCACTGGATAAATATAATTTATTTTGATGAAAGAGGGTGCAATAATATTAAATTTCCGTTGAATCTGATCCATAGCCATTAGACATTAGTTAAGCAAGATTCTCTGAATTTCAATTTCTTCTTAAAACCTCTTAAGCCTTAAATTTTTAGGCATTTTCTAAAATCAAAACTATGTCACAGATTTTGATCAAAATTGGAATAAAGCCTCTAGACATATTGTATCATTATATCTTGATTTTAATCTTTGTAAGGGTACATTAAAGTGGTGCAACACTGTTTTACCTGTCCTTAGACTGGTGTTCTTTTAATATATATATATATATATATGAACTTAAAAAAATAATGGTAATACAGATGGCTAAATCATTTAATTTCATTCAATATTTATTTTTTTCTTGGATCGGCCAGTGTTGACAAATTCTTTCATCATTCATTAGAGATTGATTCTGCTTCCAGTAGGAGTCCGACCTCCTTTTCATTGTTAAACAATAACTGTGAAAGAGTTCTGTTTTACAGCCACAATTCCAAACACCTCACAACTCTCCCAAAGATTGTAAATGGAAAAGAAATCTAGTAGAAGCAAAAAAGGAAAACTCATTGGTTTGACAGTTCTTTTATTTGTTTGGTTTTTTTTTTGAGAAGGTGCTGAGAAACTAAGTTTATTTTACTTCAGCATAAATTTCAATAACGTTTTCCGATGCCGAAACGATCATTTTCAAATTTTCTTTTTATTTCGTTTTCATTTTTCTCTTTTGCCAAACAATAGACTCATATAGTTATATGGAGAAAAACTATTGTAATTTGTCTTTTTAATGCGCGTCACTGCTTACTAAGGCCCAAAGGCTACTCGAGGATAAGCGTTAATGAGATTGTCAGTTGGAGGATGAAAACGATGACTGGATGGACAGGGTAGTGAAAACTATGGGTAGAATGAGCAGAATTTGATTTTTTTAAGAGGACAGTCCACTAAGAATCTGTTAACATTTGACTTGAAAACGACCATGTGGTAGTCAGCTGGGAAGCAGCCATGTGGTATTGTGTTCCACAGATCGGAAGTCCTTGAAAAAGAAACTTTGTTCATGGAAGTTCCGTGTAGGTTTAGATACACAGAGGCAGAAAGAAAAATGATTTTCAGTGGTTGTAGGTAGGCGAGTGTTTGATGTGAATGTTTTGCACGGGAGAACCAGAGATTGAAGCTCAGTCGAGAACCTACCATGAAAATAACAATAGAGTGGAGAAAGACTAGAAAAGTCTCTTCTGTGAGGAAGAAGATATCACCCCCAATAGATTTCGAAGTCGATTTTGTACTCTGTCCAGTCAGGAAATAGTGCTCTGAGTGGCACCTCCCCAGATGTGGCAAGCATACTCCACTAGAGGACATATCTGATTCTTATACAGGTTTTTAAAAAAGTTAGATATATATTTCATTATATAGTATCTCCGGCATAGTTTTATGCATATAAACTGGATCAACAATCTTGTGAATCTTTACTGCGTTTATATGAGAGTGTTCAATAACAAGTTGAGCAGTATATTTATTTAGTATAAAATTTATTTATAAAAATAGTTTGGGCTACATATATGCATACATGTTTCAGCTACATTCTATTTAGGCTAAGCTTCTTCCGGTCAAGTTGTTCAGATGAAATTGGGAATAATATTCCATGAAAAACTCTCAAAGTCACTGTAGCAAGCCGGCAAATCAAGCTAGTAATAATAATACTGATAATAATAATAATGTTGTTTGATATTTATCTTTGACTAATTTCTTCCTGCGTGAATGCACATTGTCCTGTTGTATCGTTTAAGATATGCCTGTTTATATGGCATTTTGCAAAGAGAATATGTAGTCAATGGCTTTGATTTCTATAGAAATGTCTTTTTCATTTTTTTTATTACTTTAAACTGTAGTATCTGTTTCGATGGATACTGCACCTCATAAACTGGTATCGTCTTGTCCTTCAGGACTTGATTCCGCCGGTCTCTAGGTTTGTCCTGTGCAGTTCTAGGAGGTCCACCCTCCCAGGCTTTTCCTCCCCTCTTTGGGGAGGAGTAAGTTTATTGCTTACTGTCTGAGGCGTCCCTACCGGGGAATGCCGACGGGGCTGCACAGGCAATTTTTGATGGGCAGAGTGCTCACCTTTTCGGGCGCTGGCTTTTCAAGCCCCACTTTCCCGACCCGACCTTGGGTCACATCTTACCTTGTGGGAGTAAGATATAAACTGGCCTTGTGCCTAACCTCCTGGAGAGGAGGTAAATAAACTTTAAACTATTCGGAACTCACACGCATGGCAAGTGATACAATTTTATTACATATACTACTAAAACTCTGAGGATGTTTTTTGTTATCTTGTTTGCTTGTTACCGTTCACACATCATCTGTAGATGAATGTTTTAGATGGTGGAAGGAAGAGTGAATAACGTAATATAGAGTGAACGATAAGAGGAGTGGTGAGAGGAATATGTAACTTTATATATATATATATAGAGAGAGAGAGAGATAGAAGAAAAAAGAGTGATAAACGTGCGACGATTGTCCAAATTTATTTCAAATTTCAATTGTTCAATGCAAGGTGTATTCAGTAATAAACTAGTGTTTATTATTCTTTCCTTGAGCCAAGGTTTTTCAAAGATCGAGATCTTATCATCAGAGGAGAAATACAGATAGATAAATTGGCTTTCTTTCACTACATTTTTTAATAATATTTTTCAAATATTTGAACTTTGGCTTTTTCGAAAGCCAACTTATCTATCTGTATTTCTCCTCTGATGATAAGATCTCGATCTTCGAAAAGCCTTGGCTTAAGGAAAGAATAATAAACACTAGTTTATTACTGAATACACCTTGCATTGAACAATTGAAATAAATTTGGACAATCGTCGCATATTTATCACTCTTTTTTCTTCTATCTCTACAATTGCTCTATCTCGTATATTGAGCTAAACCTCTTCACAATAGGTTCCATCTACTAAAAGTTTTACTTTTGGTTTATATTTGATCCTATATATATATATATATATATATATATATATATATATATATCACAGTAGTGTTGGGACGATTTATCGAAATCCGGAATCGGAAAAATAAGAACTTTTGCGGGGGGTTTGCAATCGGAATCGGAAATATTTTAGCCTAATTTCTGATTCCAAAATAGATTTTTTTTTACTTATGTAAAAAAAAATTTGAGGGGATTAACACTTAATTTTTTATTGAAAAAGTGAAGAATATAGATTAAAATTTCATAATGAGTTTATCAACATCTTGGATACGATATATACAGGGAAAACATTAAGAAGTTTGTCAATTAGACAATTTTTTAATCGGAATCGGTAATTGTATTGGAATCGTGAATTTAGAACAGAATCGGTAATTGGATCTGAATTGGGCAAAATATTGGAATCATCAAATCACTAATATATATGTATATAGATAAGATTCTACTCACATTATCTTGTCTACGAAATTGGATAACTTTAAAATGAAAGATTCTTTATTCTTGAAAGCAGATTTCTCATTTCCTGCAGGCATTCGGTCAGCCTTATCCATATTCTATTTGATTGGCTCAGCATCTTTTTGTGCCATTGCTTTACCAGTCAATATAAATCAAAGATGAAAAAGAGAGAGTATTTTCGTTTTTCAATGGATTGGATCTTTTTCTGTCTCCTACTTATTTTCCCTTGTGACCTTTCAAGGACCAAAAAGAAGTTAAATAAAAAAAAAACACCCGCTGAGCTTACTGTTCCCTCTCACCGATTTTCCTTTAAGCTGTTCAACTCTTTTCTACCCATGACAATTTATCTTGCAGTACTTCCTTCCTGGTTTCTTTTCTTCTTTTTTTGAGATCTATAATGTGTCTGTAACTTTTTTTACCGACTTCATATCGTTATATCTTTTTGATTTCTTGTCTTACATTTTAGTGGTGGTTGGTTGGAGGGGTCGCAAGGGTTGATGGAGGCGAATTGTGATGGTTCGGGGGTAGACGGGAGGGTATGTATTTTAACATTACCATATTCTCTTTGCAAAATGCCATATAAACACAATTCTTAAATCATTACCTCAGGCAATATTTTAAATGATACAGCAGGACAATGTGCATTCACGCAGGAAGAAATTAGTCAAAAATAAATGTCAAACAACATTATCATTATTATCAGTATTATTATTACTAGCTTGATTTGCCTGCTCGCTATCGGTTCGCAAAGTTCGCTACTTGAAATACTTAAAACATTAATTTCAAATAATAAACATTTCATTGATAACTTTGTGGTAAACACGAAACAAAATCTTTCTCATTTATTCATATAGATAGATTAACATAAACATTTTGTTAACTTCGATACAAATTTATTTATTTTTTAAATGTGACCGTACAGAAAGGAAAATAAGAACCCCATTTGCCTTTTCACTTGCCATTTAGAAATAATTCACAACTCATTGAAAATCAAGTCGGTCCCTCTAAAGAAAGGAACATTTGAAAACAAATGCTGAATATCTGTCCAGGAAATGAAACAATATAGTGAAACAAAACTATTTATTGTATTAAAATCTAAACAATCACTGAATTAAAAACAATAACAAATAATAGTTAATTAATAAAATTCCCTTTTTCAAAACAAATATGCAAATTAGTTAACCTTGCAACTGCATAAACATAAGCAGTATCTAAAAAGGATGGTGCATGGATTGTATAAAGTTTAGTTTTCTGGTCCTGTGCAGTTCTAGGAGGTGCACCCTCCCAGGCTTTGCCTCCCCTCTTTGGGGAGGAGTAAGTTTATTGCTTACTGTCTGAGGCGCCCCTACCGGGGAATGCCGACGGGGCTGCCCAGGCAATTTTTAAATGGTCAGAGGGCTCACCTCTCGAGCGCTGGCTTATAAAATCCCACTTCC
>OY744521.1:74081294-74088794 GCA_963556195.1 Sepiola atlantica
CTATACGATTTGATAGTATATTCATTTCTTTTGTAAGTGTAATAGTCTGTAAATTATAGCTTCTATTTATCCCAGAGATGGGACCCTGACAGGTACTACCACTTCGAGTCAGAGGGAACCTAGGATTAATGGTAATTAAGGGGTCAGTCCACACTAAACCTCCCAAATCGAGGCCTCACCACCGATGCACTATAACCATGCCTAATACATTTAATTTTCCAACATTTATATTGCACATGAAAATAGAATAAAGCCATGTAAAAATATAAAAGTTTTACATTGGATGAAAAATAAACATTTCACTTAATACAAAATAAAATACATACGTGTACTCAGTAACTATAGATTAAGTTAGAACACAATCGTTAGGAATCTTAATTATAGGCATATAAAATATATTTTAATTTCCAAGGTTCCCATTCAGTAAAACTCGGATCAAACTGACTCTTTCTGCAAAACTTTACTTGATTTAGGCCAACTGATCTTGGAGAAGAAAAACTCTGGAATAATTTTGAAATAATTTTGATTCTTGTAATGTATTTGCTGAAAATATTATTTTTAGTGAAAATGACAAAATCATATTAAGGAACAAATTATTTTTCATCATACAAATAGTAAACTCTGAAATGTCATGGATTGATCATGAACATTTTCGAATTTGCTTTTATAGAAAAAGGTTCCTTAAATTGATTCTAAACTAAGTTGATATACGCTTTTCTAACCTGTACCATTTAGACAATAAAAATGTGCGGAATTGATTATACAATTGTTCTGTGACAGTGATGAGTACAATGAATGTTTCTTTAAGGTTTATAGGTTGCTGTCTTGATACACAGATGTCTGTTCATGTACACACACACGACCACACACACACATATATATATATATATATATATATATATCAGTTTAAACTAATGATTATTCAGATAAGAGCATAACAATGGTTATTTGTGCTGTTCCAGTTTTTACAAGATTATTGTCACATTAATCATCATGGTTGGATAAATATTTCCCAAACTAGAACACATTGTTTTGAAATAAATAGATAAAAAAGAAACACAAGTGTCAGAAAAAATAAGAAGAATAGAAAAATAAAAAGAAGAATAGAAAAATAAACCAATGAAGACACATCATAAGAAGTAAGAAATGAATTAAAATAATGGCACAAAGAAATCAAAACTATAAAACAAATAATGAAGGAACTACTTTTCACTAGGGAAGATAATGGTTACCAAAAGTGAAGCTAGATATTATTTTGACGACATTCCAGCGATATTGTTTGTTGTATTATACACCGATGCTTAATAGAATTATTACACTGAAACACAAGATTAAGGAAAAACTAGATTTTTTCAATTCTCGCTCTCACATAACATCATCTAAATAACAAATAAAAATACAACATACTTATAGTCTTTCTATTATTGTTGAAAGGGGTGTTATCACTCTACAACATCCCCCTTTTAACAATTTTATTTCTTCCGGAAGTCATATTTTTAATTTTTTTGAATTAATGTCCAAGTCGAAGATGCCTTTCTTTTACACTTACTAGAGCGTTTTTGTTCTGGTGATATTTGAGGTTGCAGTTACTCAAATAAATCATGAATTACCTTCATAGGTTCTTTTCTAAGATTATTTGATTCAGTTGTAGACATCGTTTTAAAGTTAGTTATTTTTTCTTCATTTCACCAAGTTCAAACGTTAAATTAGTTTGTCATTTAATAATCTATTTCAGATTTTAATGATATATGCTGATCTTTCAATTCCTTTCTCAATAATGTATTCTTTCCAGCTAATCTTTCCATTGTTATAATCTTTAAAAAATATTTTTGTCGCTTAGGCTTGAAAAAAATTTTGATCGGTATTATATTTTTGAAACTTTGGTGTTGTTAAGTATCAGTTTATCAAATAGTGATCGAATCTTTTATGCGAATGTAAATTCAGCTGCTAACATTTGTACTCGAGTTTGGAGTTATCTGATACACTCGGAGAAATTGTTGTAGCAACCTATCTTCAGTTTCACTTTCGTCTGATATATTAACGTCAACTAAAATATATCTTCATAGCGTTTTTCCTGACCATTAGATTGTGGGTGGTAATGAGCAGTTGTCCCGTTACTAATTAAAAATTAAAATCTCCAAATTCTTTAGCCGTAAATTCAGTTTCATTATCAGAAACAATTGTTTCAGGACCATCAAATTGTGTGAAGATTGCATGCATAAAGTTTACAGAGCTTTTGCATGTAGTTTTTTCCGACATTTTTACACTTTCTGGGCACTTTGTGAAACTGTCACCAACAATAACGTAATAAACCCCATTCTTTGGGCATGCATAGTCAATATGTAGTCTTACCCATGGTTAGTCTGTTTTCGGCCACAGGTTAATTTTTACTGGTGATGCTTTGATGCCATTGCACAGCACTTGCAAATGTTTCTTTATCCATAGCAGGCAATAAACATAACTTCTCAAAAAGGCTCCTAGTGATTTCAGGGTGTCCCATATCAAAAACCATTCAATATCATTTTCTTAGGTGATGCCAAAATCACCACACGAAATATCATCACAAAACTAAAATATGTTTTTGTAATTTGTAAGACTTTGAATTTTGCAAACTCACGATTCTTTCTTTTATCTATAATAAATTTGACAAATTTAGATTTAGATTTAATCTTCTTAAGGCAATTATTTTACCATATTGCAAAGTACTTTTCTACCTCCAGTGTTTCTACATTTACAGTACAAACAACAGATACTACACTTTCAACCTATCGTGGTTGAGATAATAACTTCAAGTATTTTAATTATAAAAGATAAAAACATTTTAATACTAAATTACTTTTCTTAGCTACTTGTACATCTTCTACTTCTGTCGTTTACGCTTTCAGCGTCCCAAATTATCTTTTTATATATTGAAACACAAACGTGGGACGCTGTTGCCGTATATACGGTTTCAGTGTCCCAAATGTTCTTTCCAGTCTCTTAAAATAGAATTTAAGATGCTGAAAACATACCCAAAACGGTTATTCAATTTGAAAGCTTGATATAAAATAAATGGAATATAAAATAAACCCTTCATTAACCCTAAAGCAACATTACCTTCAGAAAATGATAGTTTTAGAACTATTTGGTTCCATTACAAAATATACCAAACTAATAAACAGCAATGAAAACGATTTAACTTGAACTTCAAAATTTATTCTTAGAGAAAGTTAAAAAAGTGAAAATATTTATTTGGGGTTAAGTGATAGGAGTAGAGTTTTTTGAGTTCCTCAATTTTTCCGGGCTATGCCGGGACACAGGTCTTGCTAGTATCTTCTTATATACGAAGTGGAACAAGTTTATTCTTTGATGTTAATAGCTTTTTTAATACAAGGTACATACTTAAATCTGTATCGTCAGTCATTTATAGTAAATATTGGTCCGTGTTCTTAAAAAAATTATTTTCAAACGATTTTAACATTTCTATATTGTATCTCGATCGATATATATTTTTGGATTTGTCATAAATACAGGAAAGGGGAAGATCTAAACCTTCCATAGGCTAAGTTCTCTTCCCGTCACTCATGAAGTCCGGGAACAAATTTAATAGACATTTCTTTAGAGATTCACTAGTAGTAATAATAAAATATTAGGTCAACCATTTCTTTCAAATATGAATTATTCATAATTGAAAGAAATGGTTGACCTTTTTACTATTTTTAAATTCACTGTTTATTTCAGCAAATCTGTAAATTTTGTTTAATTTTGGCTAATACATTGTCATTTTAATTTGAACGAATGTGAGAATGCCAAGTCAGATTCCTAAAATGTTAAATTAGTTTTACGAATTTAACTTGGAATTCTTACAGTTTGTGTTCGTATACAATTTATAGAATTAAATTGTTATAGCAGAATATAAAAATCGACTATTGTGTCCAAATTTACCTAGGTGGGGTGATAATTGAATGGGCACAGACAGTCTGAATAAAATGCTAAAGAAACATTTCTTTTATTTCAAATAATAATGTGTCTTGAAATAGTGCATAGCAGCATTTCTTTTTAGAATTTCCTTAAAGTTAATATCATTGACCTTAGGATGTCAAGCCTTTGACCTACAATGAAAGTGTAGGATTTGTTCTGTCCTCAATCAGAAGAGAATGAAGAATTTTATCCAGATACAACGGGAAATTCTGGACAAGCAGAACACTTCCATGGCTGCCAGAGAATGCCAGAACTCCAGTTGGTTTAAGGGCCGCCTCTCGTCCACTGACATGCACATTAATATTTATGTGATATATGGCTGTTGACCCCTACAAGTGGTTGCATCCACTGTTTTCCAGGGTTTTTTTTTTCATCCTACTAGATACTTAGTCCACCTCTTTACCAGTGAATTCAGGTGATGGAATTGGTTTAGTCGCCGATAACTAAATTATGCAGTCTTAAAAGTAATAATGTAATAGTGTCATGGTTGAAGTTTGAACTAGTTTTACTGATTTATATTTAGTAAAGCCGGTCTCTTTATCGTTTCTCTGTAATTGATAGCTTTTTTCCTACAAAATCAATATTTGATTATAGTTTGTCAGTTTTTCTTTAGGTTCGTTGCAGCATGTTCTTAAGAAAAATAAAATGTAATTCGATCAATTTTTTCCAAAAATACTTTGTCCGGATCGGAATTATTTTAAATTTGTCTATACAGAGTTACTTCCTTTCATTGGAACAAAAATAATATTTTGAAAACTAATAAACAACTGACATAGTTTGAAAAAAAAATGCAAAGCAAAACAAATTATAAGTAAATATCTATGATAATGAGCACTTTTAAAATTAAAGAGGCCTACAGGGCACTATTAAAATCAAATCCTCCCCCGTTTTCTTTGTATAGAAATTCCCATGAAACGCTGGGCAGGTACATCTAGATCACCATAATGTTAATGCTTATCCTCTGGATGGCATGCAGATAAAATAAAAATTAGTTTTAGCACTTATTTTTAATATTCAATGAATGCAAATCAAGATTTTTATTTTATTTACCAATATGAAAGGATTAAGCTTAATTCTTGAAATATTTATGTTTCCTTGTAAATAAAAAAGATGAGCAAACTACACATTTTATCACTGTCTGCATTGATTTATATCTAATGATGCATTAAAAAATATATATATTCTCGTCAGATATACAGCATACATGGGTTTTATTGTCCTTTAACATTTTTCGTTTTTTTCTTTTTTAATATTGATATTTTTAGATGCATCCACATATTGTATGTCAGTTGGGCTTGGTCACACACATTTGAATGGATGCATATTGATATGTTCAATCTTCTTCATATGAGTTTGTCATGCTTGTGAAATAGCATTTTCATTGGTCTGTCATGCTTAGTTTTGAAATAACTTCTTCATTGGTCTCTCATGTTGTTTAAGTTTGAAATAGCATTTTTGGTTAATATTTATCGATTAAGTATGAAATAGGATTTTCATTAGTCTGTTACAATTAAGTTTGAAAAAGGATTTTCATTAGTCTGTTACAATTAAGTTTGAAATAGGCTTTTCATTAGTCTGTTACAATTATGTTTGAAATAGGCTTTTCATTAGTCTGTTACAATTAAGTTTGAAATAGGCTTTTCATTAGTCTGTTACAATTATGTTTGAAATAGGCTTTTCATTAGTCTGTTACAATTATGTTTGAAATAGGATTTTCATCAGTCTGTTACAATTATGTTTGAAATAGCATTTTTCTTAATCTATAATGCTTGAGTTTGAAATAGTATTTTCCTTAGTCTGTCATGCTTATGATTTAAATAGCATGCTTATAACTAATTGTGTACATTTAATGGACTTATCTTAAGAATATCCGTTATTTTATACATTTATTGAAGCTCAATGCATATCTTATTCATTCTCTGTTAGATTTTCTATTTGAGTTTAAGAAATAAATTTAAAATAAAAAAGAAATAAAATAATGCATCTTAATTTCGTATTTCCCCCAGTTTTATTCATCTATTTTTCATATTTTTCGTTCTGAGAATTAAGTACAAACGAAGAAACATAACGAGAATGATTGTTCAATAAATTTAAATCACAGATCACCGAAGAGATTCCTCACTTTTGCAAATGGCCGTCAACTGACCCTTGGATGATAAAAAAACAAAACCTTCCTATACAATTTTGGACTGATTAAATATAATTGTAAACGAGTTCTTGAATCATTTATTGAAGGCAGAGGATTAACTGTATCAATTTCTTTCCCTTTTCTCTTCACACCAATACATTTATTCTTCAGGTCTAATTCTTTTATTTCTTTGCTTTTTAAACATAATTCACTTAAAAAAAGACTTTGGAAGATTGAATCTCAAATATATCCAAGACATTAGAATGTGTATACTTATCTGGAAAATTAAAAAAAAGAATATGTATATGTAGATACCATTATGCCATCAGTTGGTTTTTAGTTTGTCCCATTAATATCTTATTTCTTCTTCTTTTTTCAAAGTATATTTTAATTACATATGTACTTGGATGTGTGCATTTATTTTTTCCAAGTCGTAAAAGTTTATGTCCAAACGTTTTGCCAAAAAAGGTTACAGAGCTTTATTCAAATATATATGTCCGAAGATAATTTTTGTATATTTTGTTAAAGGCCATAAAATATCAGTGATTTAATTTTTTTTTTTTAATCTCTGTCTCTTCCTTTTAAAATACCCCCAACAAGTATATTGTATCTTGGCATAAAAATAGTGAACCTTATGTTTGGAAGCCTTTTAAGAAGATCAATATATGCTTGCATTATTTGAATTATTCAGGCTACTATTTTAATCTTAGTTGTTATTTTCACAACGTTTCAGCCGATGAAACCTCCGAACTCCATCAGGTGTATTTTTTCAACTTGGAAATCTTTATGGCAAACTCTGTGCATGTGCGCAGGTATAAAATTCATGCCAGCTTGGTTTTAGTCAACTACTTTTCAAGAAACTTAATACTCGCTTCCTTTGTCCGGAGGGTATCGATGAATGCCCATAACCGAAAGGTTTAGCGTTTGATCCCAGTCTACTCACACAATCTTTTTCTTTTTCTTTTCTAAAAGTGACCTACACATACATCGAAGGGGGGGGGGACAAGGGGGCGACAAGTGAAAAGACAGCTTTTGCCCCAGGCATCCGAGGAAGAGCTGCATTGTAAAACATTTGCCTACGGATGAAAGGGGGGGAGGCAAATGGCCGGTTCTTTTTAGATTCAACGTTTAGTAATTTGAAAATAAATCAATGTAATATGTAGTAATTTTGCTGAATCATTCCTGCGCACACGACGTCACACTGACAATGTCTTCTTGTTCTTCTTAATTATTGTGAATATCATCATTTATTTTCGGACACACATGGTTTATTAGTGCTCTGCACGCCTCCTTAATTATATTTGTGTGGTTGAGTAGTCCTCAGGAGGCATACTCATTTTTCTTTTTTCTTTCCTCACCAAAAATAGGGACTTTCTATCCAAAGAAAATGGGGGAGGAATTGTTTTTAATAG
>OY744521.1:74103794-74136294 GCA_963556195.1 Sepiola atlantica
TGATTAAAAAACAATCCAGGTGGTGAATGGTAGTCCAAAAACGAAAAAGTTATCCAGGCGGGAAATTTGTTTGCTATCGATGCAGTAGATGACAGTGAAAAGTGTATTCAAGGTGTATGCAAATTAATAAAACGATAGAAAAAAACAAATCACATTAAAAGTTGAGAAAACTCACTTGGTGTTGAATATTATAATGTCCAATTAAGGGTTCTTATGAGCTGATAGGAGTTGTGCAAACCATAACTTTCTGGTTAGATGCAAGCGGCGCTAAGGCCAATTCGAATAAAATTAAGCTGACCTGATGTTTTCGGCCATTTTTTCTCCCGGGTCCGATAAAGTTACTCCAGTGAAAAATAATATTCGAAGGTAATCAAGACAAGTACACCATTATTAAATATAGTGTTCATCATGTATGTTTGATTATTCTCTTAATCTTCTAAATTATTTTTTATACAACAATAATTTTGTCAAGTTGATATACAATACGATTC
The DNA here is from genome assembly GCA_963556195.1 of Sepiola atlantica. Taxonomy (NCBI): domain Eukaryota; kingdom Metazoa; phylum Mollusca; class Cephalopoda; order Sepiida; family Sepiolidae; genus Sepiola; species Sepiola atlantica. The sequence continues at coordinate 74,104,286 of OY744521.1, forward strand.
ATCGAAATAAACGTTTATAAATGAAACACAACGTTTATTTTAGGATTATTTTGTCCTTTTTCTTTAAAAAGAAATAATGTTCCTATCATCCATTTTACTATCTTAAACCGAACATAATATTTATTGGTTGTAATTCTAACCTGCATTATTCACATAACAATAGAGACAAGAATGTTTCTTGCCAATACCAACCTTGTTAACATTGTTGCATTCGTTCTGCATTCGAAACAGTTTTGATTCGTTATTTTCAGTCTTTTTATTTCTTTCATTATTTTAGATGCATCCAAACATAACTATGAGATATTCTATTCGTCTGTCAGTTGGTCTGTCATGTTCAAGGCGTAAAAAGTTTTTTGTCGGTCTGTCATGACTAAATTTGAAATAGAACTTTGAACGGTCTGCTATGAATACATTTTAAATAACATTTTCGTTGGTACGTTACACTTAAATGTTAAATAACATTTTCGTTGGTATGTCACACTTAAATTTTAAATAACATTTTCGTTGGTATGTCTAGCTAAATTTTAAATAGCATTTTCGTTGATATGTCATGGTTATTTTAAATAATATTTTCGTTTGTATAGCTCGTTTAAATTTAATTAGCATTTTCGTTGATATATAATGATTACATTTGAAATAATATTTTCTGTTTGTATTTTATTTACCTCCTCTCCAGGAGGTTAGACACAAGATCAGGTGTGGGTTTTGATGAAAGTATTTCTGTGGAACGAACTGGATTCGAACCCGGCACACCCAGGTCTTCAGTCAACTCGTTAACCACTTTTGTCTCGCTTAAACTTTAATTAGGATTTTCGTATGTCATGGTTAAATTTTAAATAACATTTTCGTTGGTATGTTATGCTTATATTTTTTTATCGTATTTTCGTTGGTCTCTCTCTCTCTCTTTCTCGCGCTCTCTCTCTCTACACACACACATATATATATATATATATATATATATATATATATAAATATATATATATATATATATATGTGTGTGTGTGTGTTAGCCATAGGAAAGGGCCCCTTGATTTCTGAGAACTTCGACTGAAGTAAAATGAAACCAAAAAGAGAATGTATATATATACAGGGTGATTCATAAGTCACTTCACTTAGCTATTTAAAATGATTACCATATGAAGCACAAACATACTATGAACTTTTAATAATTGTTATCTTACTAATTACGGCTATTTGTTATTTTAAATTTGTTCGTTTATATATTTGTTTCTATATATATTTATTTCATAATCAATCAAATATGCTACAAAGAGTCGTAAATTCCTTGTAAAAATGAATGGAGCTATGCATGCAGAACGAAGGTGGAAATTTTGAAAATTTGCTGTAATTTAAAACTCTTATAAATGAATTTGTTGAATAAACTTTCTGTTTTGTATTACCGTACTTTTTAACTTTAGAATTTCAAAAATAAATAGCTAAGTGACTTATGAATCACCCTGTATATTCATTGAATGTCACTTTACGTCAGACAAACTTTTTGATATTTCGCAAATTCACTATCTCAGAGGATGAACGTTCGACATGATTATACAAGCATAACTCATTAGTCCTGATGTCACACTTACATTTGAGATAGCATTTTCGTTGATCTGCCATATGTACGGTTTAAACTTAAAACGTGCAGATTGAATACTATCATCTTAATATTTCTTCTTGTTTCTTTCTGTCCTTTTTCTTTCTGCATTTGACCTATTTTTCTGGAAATTTTTTTCTTTTCTTCTATTTATTTTTATTTTCTACCCTTTCGTTTTTTTCTTTTATTTCCATTGTCATCCTTTGCAGCACAATTCTTTCTATCGCTGTTCCCCATGATCGGTCAGTTAAGATTATGCTGGTCAATATTCTCTTGAACTTTGGTCTCCGAATTGACACAATGCGTTGTCTTATTATCTCTGTGCACAATGCCATGCCAAGTCAGGCATGATTTCAAAGAGCGATTCTTCTCTTTTTCCCGCACACAAAAGATGAGAAAACGAAACTGCAAGTGAATAGTACGTATATTGGAAAGAATAATTTTCAAAGTAAATACTAGAACTCTTTAATTCAATAAGTCAAATAAGAAAACTAAAAACATGTAAATTAGCAAAAAAACACATCGGATCAAGTCAAATACAAAACAAAAGTGGATAGTCTGAAGATACGTCCATTCAATTTGCATATTTAGTGATGAAATTGCTATTTCAACTTAAGTGTGACAGATCAACGAAAATGCTATTTCAAACTTATGCATGATATAAAGAAGAAATTACTATTTCCAACTTAGGTGTGATAGATCAACGAAAAGTCTATTCCAAATTTAAGCTTGACATACACAAGAAATTATTTCAAACTTAAGTATGACAGATAAAAAAATGCTATTTCAAACTTAAGCTTGACATAAGCAAGAAATTACTATTTAAAATTTAAGTGTAACAGATCAACGAAAATACTATTTGAAACTTCAGCATGGAAGTAAAGAGACTTATTATTTTTAGTCATGTAAGAAGGATGTCTTAAAAGATAGATTACAGTTCATGAGTTTTCAAAATTTGAATTTTTAAAAATAGTATTTTCATTATGTCACGAAAATGCTATTTCGTACATAAGCATGACATAAGAAATTCTTTATTTCAAACTTAAATGTGACAAACCAATGAAAATGCTATTACTGTGACAGACCTACCGGCAGACAGAGCTCCTAATCTCCATAAGAGGACACATTTGTAAAAAGAAGCAATAAAATCAAGTCAAACCAAAAATAATGTTAGAGAATAGCAAAAATAAAAGGCATGAAAAACAGTTGTCTGAACAGATCTGAAAATATATCAAAACAAATATTCCATGAAAGTGGACATTTTTTTTCTATTTGGTTTTCCTGGAGGTTTGGACAAGAATTGCAAGAGATCTTCTGCAACAGGAAATTGTAAGAAGAATCGCTGTACTTTTGTCATACGTACATTGGCACCAGAGTAAAACGAGTTTGTAAAGGAAGCAAGAAAGGGGAAAAAATGGGGAAGAATCAAGAATTAAAAAGGAAGGAAGAGCAGGGGAACAGTATTTAAAAAAAAAGAAAAGAAAGAAAAATATTGTAAAACAAATGGTGAGGAAAAAATGAAAAATGGAAGGAAGAAGAAAAATGAGAAAATGGTTCAAAAGTTTTCTAAAGAATGTTTTGTATGATCATAAATTTTGAAGAGAACCAAAAAAACAAAATCAGTCTTAGAAGTTTGTTTCAAAATTAGACATTGTATTATAGTTTTGCAGAAATGTACTCACTTAAACTAGAGTTGACACTTTTACAAGTGAAACGTGAATGACGCCCAATAGAAGGCACAACTATGCCGAGGTTAAACAGTGAACAAATACAAATTTTTAAATAGAATTTACTGAATAGAACAAAATGAAAATTAACAAATGAAATTGAATGAACGTCCATTATAATACTACTTTAATTAACAAAGAAAAACCTACAATTATTTAAATACCAAACCCTGTAAAACATTCACAGCAAGAATTCGTCTTTCTACCAACACTGCAAAGAAACTTCATGTTTTTGTCTGTGCACCTAAAACCAAATGGAATTTTCATGAACTTCCCTACAGACTACAACATGGTTGTTTTCAAGTTCAACAGCAACAAATACCCGTCAAACTGTCCTCTTATGTAATCAAATTTTGTCCATTTCGTCACCTATTCACAATCGTCTCATAGTATTGTCCATCATCCAACCGACAATCTTATTAACTTTTTATCCTCGAGTAGATTTTGGCCTTGGTAAGTGGTGACTCTAGGTATAGAAAAGAATTCTTCACGAATGCAACCACCATAAAGCAAGTAGAAATGATAGGAGGATTACGATAAATGATATGGCTATAATCACATCGACTTACCGGCTACTATAAGATCAGCATAGTAAAGTGGTTTTCATTTTCCTTTCTGGCAAAGTACACAAAGTGATAATTTTCGTAAAATAACTTGCTAGTCAGAATCAAATATCGATATTCCACTCTTTCTAGATTCCTCTTTTCTCTAAAAGTTTATTTGTCTGATGTATTTATTTTTCCGCTTCGGCAGGATTTGCATTGATTTTTTCCATCCAGAGTTATTTTATTGCAAGTTATATTCTGAGTGATGAGTCACACCATCTGTCGCCCGAGATTCTTACAACTTGTATTCTCAAATGTTGACACATGATTGTTTTAGTTCTACAATTTCCATATTTACATACCACCATTTTGCTAACAGTCTTTTGTTTAACAGCTTGTCTCATTTTTTTAATGATATTTTTGGAGATTTAATGAGTAGATATTGTTTGATATTTCTCTGTATAAGACTGTTCTAAACTTTATCCCATTCTATTATTGGTGTTTTTCTTTCTGTCTTCAGTTTCCAAACACATTCGATTATAAATTCACTTTAAATTTAAAAGAATGCACCTAAGAAAAAAAATGAAAGATGTCTATTTCTCTAAAATAATTTTTTTTCTAAACTTTTTTTATTATCATTTTCGATTTTTTTTTGAGGGGGGGTATCATCTTTTTTTCAGTTTATCGCATCAGTTTGGATAAGGTTCACCTTTCCCTTTGTTGTCTTTGTCTCATTATGAACCAAGTATTGAACGAGTAAAGCATTTTACTTTTTTATTTTTGTTTTTAAAGGTCAAATCTGATGGGAGATTTACAAGTGAATGTCGTTGATTGTTTGGTTAAGGTTTCCAATTTCAATGCTGCATTAAATGCGCAAAAAAACCCAAAGATAAGATTTTCCAACCCCACTTTTTTTTGTTTTTGTTTTATTTATTCTCATTGTTTTTCCTCTCTTATTTATTTCGGTCGTTTGTAAAGTTTTATACGTCTCTCCACATCTGTGAAAAATTATACGCACATATTTATATCTACAGGGTGGCCCAAAAGCTATGATACTATCTTTTGAAAACCGAAACTTATAATCTAGTCTTCACAGGTAGTCTATTTGCTTTTATCTCTTGGACTAAACGTACTTTGTGTAGAATAATGGAATAGTCTTTTTGGAATCACTGCAAAGGGTGCTTTCAAGACAGAAGCTCTGATGACCAGCATCAAGTAAATTCTGATGTTTGTCGATCAATGCTTTGTTCAATACAATACTTAGCTTCTGGGTAGATCCAGGGAACGACACTAAACTGCCTCGGACACCCTTGGGAAAGGTGTTTGTCTCCACACTCACCACTCATCAGCATAAAATGTATCTTTCCCAGCCATTTCTACCATTATCTCCTACCTACCCTACTTCCCAAATATCGTCTACCCCAACTAGGCCCTGCATATGACCTTTAAGTATATCCGGTAGTTAGATCCCAATTAGCAGTTTGGGGGAATTTGCCATATACTTTAACTTCCATTACTCCGATGTCTACTCTATCCAGTGTGCCTTTTGGCTAAGATCAAAGTGTAGTATCGATTCCGATGGCTACTGCACCCCATAGACTGGTATTGTCTTGGCCTTCCGGGCTTGATTTACGTCTGTCTATGGGTCTGTCCTGTGCAGTTCTAGGAGGTCCACCCTCCCAGGCTTCGCCTCCCCTCTTTGGAGAGGAGTAAGTTTATTGCTTACTGCCTGAGGCGCCCCTACCGGGGAATGCCGACGGGGCTGCCCAGGCAATTTTTAAACCCCACTTTCCCGACCCGACCTTGGGTCACATCTTACTTGTGGGAGTAAGATAAAACTGGCCTTGTGCCTAACTCCTGGAGAGGAGTAAATCAATACTCTATCAAGTGTGCTAATATCCATTAGGGTCCCATTTATAGGCTAAATAGAATCTATAATTTGCAGATCGTTTATTTATGAAACATATACTGACAAAACAAATAAATCTATAAATATCTGAAGATATTATAAACTTGACGCATAAAAACATCTGTTTTTATATAAATGAGTCACAAATTATCAAGGCTGAAAAACCACTTGAGGATAAGGATTAACGATATCGATAGTTTGACAGTTGAATGCTGACGAATACTATGAGAGGATTGAAAATCTCCATGTAGCATTGACTCAAAACAATAGTTGACCTAGAATACAGCAATTCTTCCTCCTTTGTCAGAAACGTCACTGGACTAAAGGACAAAATAAAGGAGAAGTGAGAGTTACGAGGCTGCTGAAAGTAAACCCAAGGTCCACTTTTTACTCTCTAAACTGTTAACAAAATGCCTCAATTCGGCATTAAGTGACACAAAAACGATTGATATGCCATAAGACAAAACAAATCATATGGAATTTGGTCTCCAAAATCATATAAAATCAACTACAGATATCTGTTCTCCTAGAGAGTACAAAGTGGACCACAGAAAGTATAAAGTGGTTTACTTTCCACAGCCTCATAACTATCACTTTTCACCTATTTTGTTGTTTAGCCTTCACATTCCATGAGCAATGTTTTTGACAAAGGAGGAAGAATTGCTGTTTTCTGGGTCGACTGTTGTTTTGAGTGGGTGGTATTAGGAGATTTTCAATAGTCTCATAGTATTCATCACCATTCGACTGCCCATCTATCTCATTGATCCATATCCTTGAGCGGTTTTTAGCCTTGATAAGTGGTAACCCATTAGTAAGAAAAATATCACTTATTTTATAGATTAATTGGAAATTATTTCATGAGGAACGAATTCTTCATTCTATACAAAAGCATATGAGATTTCAAAATACAAAAAATCGACTTTCCATTTTCAAAATAAAATTCTACAATTGCGTTTCCTTAGGATGTGTTGATCTTTGCCAACACACAGTTCCAAGGGTTTAACTGTTCATATCTGAAAGGAAGATTAAATATTTTTTAAAGAAAAATGCCATGAATATTTTATTTAATAACATTACTCTGCATATTAATAAAAGCAAGTATTTGTTAAACATACTTTTAAAAAAATGATGACGATAATTAAGTACGGTTTGGCATAAAGGTTTTACCTTCCATGGTTTTTCATTGACTTTTCTTAATTTTTTTGTATACGGCACTGACGATAGCCAAACCAGTGAATAGGTCCATTGGAATTTTTATGGGTATTCTATGAATATTTCATAATTCCTGGTATCAGCCGAAACAATTGTATGGCGAAAATAATAAAAACAATTGTCTGAAAAGATGTGTATTTGCTCTTTATTATATTTTGTTGTGGTTTAAAACTAAATAAAAATATTGTATATATATATATATATATATATAGTCTAAAGAAGCTTTGAGTCATTTTAAACAAAAGAAAAAAAAAGGAAAATGCAGTTTAAATTCCCAGATAAACTAACTAAATCCAAGATATCGCAGACTTAGCATTCGTTGGAAAATTCATAAATAAAAAAGAAGATTCAAGTATCTAACAGTGAAACAAAAACAGGGGACCTTAACTTGAGCGTGAAATATTAAAACGGGGATCATCAGCTGTTTACCATGTAACTGTTTCGGAGATTTAAAAACAGGACAGTTATAATATTCATGGCTCCCAATGGTACTGATCAAACTACCTTTCCCCAATAATCAATTGTAGAAATGGGAGGTGACGGTGGTTAAGTGGATAACGACACGGACTGAAGACCTGGGTGTTCCAAGTTCGAATCCAGTCGGTTCTACAGTATCACTTTCACTTAAGGATGTTGGCAACCTTCTCGTGGTCCTTCCCGTAAGTACCCGATGTCTTTCCAGAAAGATTTCTAACTAGAAAAATATCGGGGAAACTAATGCCAACACCAGAATCATCTGATTCACACGAAAGAAGAAGAATTGTAGAAATAATTCAGCTTAAATTTCACTAATAAATAAATAAATGATAATAATATAATAATAATGATAATATATTACCCTTAAGACTACCGTGTGATATGGTAATTTGCATATAAAATAACTATAATTATAACAATAATAATAATAATAATAATAATACTATCCAAACATTACACCCAAGAACAATTCTACGATATGGTAGCTAGCAATAAAATTATATAGGAATTAAAGTTGCATTGAAAAAAAAAGCTTAAGTACCTTAACATATATATATATATATATATATATATATATATATATATATATATATATATAGTCATCTGTTTCGTCGTCTACGATTCATCAGTGTGGTTAAACATAGCAAGTGCATCCATGCTGAGATTCAAAAACTTGAACGGCCGGTCAAATCTAAATGTGATCAGTAGTCAACACCTAAAACTACTACACAAAAAAAATACAAATTACAGAAGAAGAAATTCAAACGTTATATGTACTCTCTCTCTCTCTCTCTCTCTTTACATATCATGCTATTCGGTAACTTATTAAATCTATTCTTTGTAGAAAATTATTTATTTACACTAAGAGGGAATCATTATTTTTTCTATCAGAGAGCTAAATCTATAAATAGGGGGCATATGTTTATATACATATGTGTATATGAAATATATATATATATATATACCCGTCACTTTGTACAGCTCTGAGTACTTACCGACAACGAAGAAGACAGCGCAAAGATTTGCCGTTATAAAAACCAAAATGATCTGATGGATCTCGATAATTACACTGCTCAACCATATTTGTAAGGGCGACATCCGAAGGCGCTACAGCATCGCTCCTATTGAGGGCAAGATGAAGGAATGGTGACTCAGATCGTTTGCACATGTGCTGATGGCTGACAATGACATCATAACGAAACTTGCTTTTAAATTAGAAGTCGCCAAGAAGGAATCAAGAGGATGGCCGAGCATGAGATGGTCCTACACAAATCTCTGCAAAACCAGCCTTTACCCGGACCAAGCCTGTGATCGTCCCAAGTGGAGACAATAATCCAATATTGCAGATGCCGCCGTAGCTCAGGAGTAACACAAAAGAAAAATAATAATATATGAAATATAGTCACCCACAGACAGCAGTTTTGTTGTATACGACCTATCAATGTGGCTGAGATTTAAAACCCGAATGACAGAAGTAAATAGACACACATATAAACTTAGACGTTTATTTAAAATATTAATTATTTAATGAAAGGAGTAGGAGTTTCACATGTTGGCCGGTCATAATTCAGGAAGGGGACATTTTGTATTTAGCACCGTCCTCTTCCGGAAGACATGCGCACGGGGTAACTGTCGTGCCTTTACACTGCCTGCTTGCCGAGAGGCGGTCTTTTCGAATCGGTCAACATGGGAGTCGGACGTTTGTTCCGTTGGCTCTGGGGCTTGGTAAAAATAGAGTTTTAGGGTGAAAGGATATTATAGTTCAGCATTGGCCACGTGCGCGCAAATAAATACATATTCATCAGTATAATTCCTGTCCGAGATTTTGCTCCAGTTTGCTTGCTGTTACAGAAAGTATTGCAATAAAATGCAAATACTTATTTACTAATATGTAGATTACATTCCCCATTTCGTTTTTTATGAGAGACCCCTTATTTACATTACATTTGGTAATATCTGGAATGGTATTCGCCCTGGACAGGCTGAGCTGGCTTCCACCGAAAAGAGGAAGTTTCACAGGAATATTACATTCACACGCAGTCACCAGCTGCGTGTATATCCCGGTCAGAGGAGATGACATACAGTGCCTGATATTCCAAAATGGTCACCCATCTAGTACTGACCAGACTCAATGTTGCTTAACTTTAGTGATTTAATGGGAACTGGTGTGTCAACGTGATTATGTTTTTTAAAGCATGCTGGTGATTAGTTTGCAAACATTCTCTTGAGGGATTTCTTGGCATGTTTCACTCAGTAATGTTAAAAGTTCTGCTTTTGAAGACGGTTTCTGGTTCTTTGTTTTTCAAAGGTTTCGGTGTAATATAGCCGAGAGGTGTTTGATAGGGTCCATATCTGGCAACTGAATTGGCTACAACACTTTTTTAAAATCCCTTTTGGTAAACGAATCTTGTCTGTTTTTAGCGATGTGGCAAGGAGTCACATCCTCCATGAATAAGAATGCATATTTTATCATTCTACTACTTGAGAATATTACAGGAAGGGTACATTAAATATAGCATGCCTCAAAGTGTCTTAGCATTAAAAAACGCAAAGAGGATGTCAACTAAGTAAATAAGTCTTCATACTTTTTTGGAATACTTTGATTAAATAATTATCATCCCTATTATAAAGTGAGGTAAGTGTACATGTTTATATTTTATGTACAGGATTTATTCCTAAACAAATTAATCGATCATTATGAACTTTGAACATAGCTGCTAAAAGTAAAGGGACCGTAATGTGGGCTGTATTTAATTTATTTTTATGCAAATTAATAAATATTTCCCAAATTTCATTTTCTTTGGAGTATTTTAAAGAGATTTTTATGAGGCATAATATGGATGAAACCTCTCATTTGAACATTAAAATATTTCAGATTTGCATTAAATTAGATTCAGAGTTATGAGATACCAATTAAGCAGGATTCCCTGAATTTAAATTCTTCTTAAAACCTCTTAAGCTTACGCCTTAAATTTTAGAAATTTTCTAGAATTAAAATTAAGTAATAGATTTTAATCAAAATTAGGGTAAGGTTCAGTAGCATTATAGCCTTATATTAATCTTTGTAACCGGAAACTGTTCTTTTGGGGGAATTAATTTTACCTACCCTAGGACGGGTATTCTTCTAGTTTTAAGTAAACATTTAAGTTTATATGAGTGTCTATATACTCATGGCACGGCTGTGTAGATATGCCATTGGTATGATTCAGTTAATGACCATATATGGAATCCTTATATCTGATCACGTGTTGTATGTATTTGTTTTCATGTCCACATTTTGACACTAGTCCTCTTTCTTAGGTTTTAAATATTTCTTGATTTTATATCTGCTTTCCGTCTTTTCTCTCCTCACTTTATCTACTTACAATTACCTTCATCTTCTGAACTGAAACATAAACTTCATACTTTTCTCATTACACACATCTCTATTTTTTTCTGTTATTTATTTTGACCATTATAATTCAATGTCGTATTGTGCATAGACTGTTGATTCAGATAACCTTTTTTCAACTTTGGACTCTTTCGTTAGAGAGAATCAGTAGAAATGTTCACACACCCTCCACAACACGAGAAACACTCACCAAAACTAATATTAACTTTGGAAAATATATAGTAAGTCTATATTGATGCATGAGACCTCCAAGAGTGCCAAAAAACAGTGACCAAATTGATACGATAGCGTTTTTTATGGTTGTTTTTTTTTTCAAGATTTGCCATTCTTTATCTTTATTTTATAAACGACTTTTTTCGAAAATTTGGTGCTTCTAAAACTAAATTCTCCGTAACCAATTCTCTTTGGAAATTCTTACAGGCTATATAGGATATCTTAAGAACACAAGTTATTTTATTCTTAAATCTCTTTTCACACCAAACCCTCAAGATTTTTATTCTATATTTTGATTTGGCAATATTTATTACTTGTCCTCTTTCATTTTCCCCCTTCAGTTTCTCTTCATCCGCATTGTTTTCAATTTCTTTCACTGCCTTATTCTTTCTTTTTACATTCATCGTTTAATCTTTTTCTTCTTCTTTTCTTCGTCCATATTTTGTCTTCATCTGTCATTTTTTTTTCATTCTCATCTTTTTATTCCAACTTTTCTTTTTTCATTCTCATGTTTATATCTGGATGGAGAAGCTATCGAGGTTGTTCAGAAGTTTTTTTTACCTAAGTAATACCATTGGAGCAGAGTAAAGGTTGAGGACATGCGTTGCATGGAGAGAAATGATATGAGAATGATACGATGGATGTTTAATGTGAGTGTTAAAGACAGGTTTAGTTCTGATGACTTCAGAGGGATATTAAATCAGGACAGTAGAGGAGGATGTGTGCAGAAGAGTAGACTTCGATAGTATGGCCACATTGATAGAATAGATGAGAGTTGAGGTTGCATGTCCAGTTTACGCAAGAAGGTCAAGGAAATCATGTAAGGTTGTGACAAAAAAAACCTGAGGCAAGGAGGAATAAATGAAGACATGGACAGAGATCGGCTACTTTGGAAGTCAATTTTTTAAAGCCGTCTTACGCATGCCGACATATAAAACGGACGTTAAACCAAATATGATGATGATGATGATGATGATGATGATGATGATGATGATAATTTTTCCGTCTCTTCTTTTTCCTCGTTCTTTTCATTCTTTCACTTTTCTTCTATGCTTTTTATTTTTTCATTTTTTTTGTTTTTCTTTTCCAATATTTTTCCTTCATTTTATTTGTTTCCATTTAATCATTTCTTTTTTATCCTACCCTTTCTATTTTCATTTTTCTCTACTCTTCTATTTGTTTTTTGTTACTCACCATAATTTATTTTTTCATTAATTACTCTCTTTCATGTTCTCTTTCTTTCACTTATCCACATTTCTGTAGTCCAACGTCGGATTCTACGCCTACGCTGTGTTTAAAAGATCTACAAAACTTTGGTGTCGACACAGCTTAGTTCAGAACTTGGATAATAATAGGTTCTGTCGATGATAAAAAAAAGGAAAACAAGCCGTGAATAGCAACAAATATTCATTGGAACATTGACGTGTAATAATAATTTAAAACAAAAAGTTATGTTAATATTGTTGGGGGAGAAAAGACGAGTTAAATGATTTAACTAGTACTAAGTCTTGGTTAGGGAAGTTTCGTGTGTTGTCCCTTAGAGGCAGTCGAGTTGTAGATAATTCTTCTTAGTCTTTTGTATTCCCGCTTTCGATTGATTGCTGACTTAGGTATCTCTCTCAGTTCTTTTATTAAGAAATGTCACTTTACGCAAGTATAGTGATTGACCAACCAATTACACACTGTTGCACTTTCTGCTATCCTACGATTGGTCAGTCAATGATAGCCTTTGTTTCACTTATAAACGAGGGACCTCCCAAGAAAGCTACAATATGTAAGTTTGGTCTTATTTCAAGAACAGCACACTTTATTATTTGTTGACAGGTAAGTATATACATCAAATATGGTTGGTGGCCTTCATAACCTTTCAAATCATAAACACAATTTAGTCGTCAGCTGGACATTTTTTACTTTTTTAATTCATGGCTGAAGTCTATTGCTTTCAATATAATCGTTAAATTTCCCAGCCTTCAAATCAAGTGTGAGAGGTGCACTGCCGTGACTTGTTTAATTTACGCACACAGGTTTTACTCCTAAACTAATTGCTTTTAATAATTAATCTGACCTGGAAATTATTTCTTGATAATTCAGTTAATTCAAAACAAACATAACTTTCTACAGGCGTCAATCTTAACAGAGATAAATTGCGATTTGAAATATGACAAAATATAGTTTTTAATACTTTCTTTTCAGCTATCAGCCGGACATTTATTTTATTATTTTCTTTTCATTTTTAAAAAATTTCTCCTTCCTATTTTCACTCACTTCTCCTTCTTTCCTAAAATGTTATTCACTGAAATCATGTATAAATGCGGCACTCAATCTTATCAGGGCATGTGAAAGGAACGTGTTCAATGTGTCACTGTATCTGATGTTGCTCAAACCTATTTTCCCAAACATAAGTAACACATGAATACATATTGATTTGGTCTCAGAATAACATTTTCCCATTAAAAATCCAAAACAATATTTATTAAAAGTAACACTAGACATACACATATATATGTAGTATAATTCTTTATTTGTACAAATGTTTTTGGATACATATGTATATACATGTGTGGCCCAATGAGGTTGAAACAAGAATGCACATATGTAGCTAAAAATTGTTGTATAAATAGGAATGTATAAATAAATATACAGCTCTACTTGTTATTCAGCACAATCATATACACACAGTAAAGATTTACAGGATTGTTTATTAACAAAACTTTAAAAAGGATTATTTAAATGTTGATCTTGAACAAACAATAACAGACAACCTTTTACAGACACAGAATATATGTTATGAGGAACGCAAAACTGAGCACCACCTGATCTAAGCCAGTGATTTGTGCTTATTCCCGTTTTTCTCTAGGCTTTTGTCTGTTGAAAGATGCTGATAAATCGATCTGGTTCCTACCAGCTGAACTTTACCCCAGATCCAGTATGACCAGGTTGATGAAACACAGGTAAACCCAACAGATATCACATGGACGGCGGCACCGGATGGGCAGGGGGGGGGGGGGGCGCTCAACCCCCCCCACACACACACACTTTTTGACTTGGACCCCCCCCACTTTACGGTCATTAATAATTAAGTTATATATGCATGTGTTTAACCGAGCCCCCCACTTTTTAGGAGAGCCCCCCTCCCCACTTTTATAACTGTCCCGCCGGTCCTGCATCATTATGTATAGTTTTTAAATAAAATACTTCATATTAGCTCTTGTAGAACCTACACTCTAGGACTTTATTGTTTTTTCAACATACTTGTGATACATGATATATGTATATATATATATATATATATTTTCTTTTGTGACGAGCACTGTGCAATTTAATGGCGACATGTTTGCTGCGTTCGGGATGAAGAGTGGTATCAAACAAGGCTGTGTGTTGGCTCCAACACTCTTCAGCATCTTCTTCGCTCTACTACCGAAGCATGCCTTCAAGAACACAGCAGATGGTATCTACTGCACTCCAGATCTGACGGTAGTCTTTTCAACATCGCTAGGTTCTGCTCCAAAACTAAGACTAGGTCAGTCCAGATCAGAGACATGCTGTTTGCCAATGATGCAGCTATAGCATCGCATCAGAAAGATGGTCTCCAAAGACTTATGGACAGGTTTGCTGATGCTTTCAGCCTGTTCGGTCTCACAATCAGCCAGAAGAAAACCCAAGTGATGGGACAAGCAACAGCCTGGCCACCCAGCATTTCAATCAGAGATACACCACTGGAGGTCGTTCGCCAGTTCCAGTACTTAGGTCCCACTGCTTCAGACACCCTCTCATTGGACGTAGAGCTCAACAAAAGGATTGGTAAGGCATCCACAATCCTCTCTAAACTAACTAAAAGAGTCTTAGAAAACAGCCACCTTACCACTTCTACCAAGATGACTGCCTACAGAACGTGTCTTCTCAGTGTCTTACTGTATGGTAGGGAGTTCTGGACCACATACTCAACACAAGATAGGAAACTCCAGGTCTTCCATATAAGGTGCCTATGTAGAATATTTGGTATCACATGGCACAACAGAGTGAGCAACAATGATGTTCTGCAAAGAGCAGGCATTCCATCCATTTACACCCTACTGCGTGAGCGATGTCTTCACTGGCTGGGCCATGTGCGCAGGATTGATGATGGATGCATTCCTAAAGACCTTCTCTATGGCGAACTTGCCTCAGGCTCAAGAAATATGGGTCGTCCCCATCTCCACTTCAATGATGTCCGCAAGCGAGATATGAAGGCTTGCTTAATTGACATTAATACATGGTAAACCTCTGCAGCTGACAGACCTGCCTGGAGGAAACAGATATGCCAGGGAATGATCATCAGTGAGAAGACGCTCCACTATGAAAATGCTGCGAAGAGAGCTAGGAGAAATGTGAGCCAACAGGCAGACCAATCAGCCGAAGTGACACATTATACAACAAATTATGTCAAGGCTGTAATAGAACATGTAAATCAAGAATTGGCCTCTACAGTTGCACAAAAAGATGCACATGAGTAACATCCCAATTGCTGATCCATAATCGTTGCGATTGATGGATGCCAACAACAATGTCTTTTTCCTTACCGTGCAAACATAAATGCCAAAAACATATGACTGTCCCACTTTTTCTTTTGTTTTTTCTTTGTCCATGTCACCTTGTAAATAACATTAAATCCTCCTGTCTGTTTCCTCTCTTTTCTATTACTCCCCTTTTTCTGTTTTCCACCTTCTTTTATCTCCTATGCCATTTTTGTAAGAATACATTGAAATAACAGCTTCACTTATTCATGCAGAAGTCATTTTGTTGCATATACATTTAATTTCTCGTACCTTCTCTTCTTCGTCGTGCAGGGGGCCGTCTCGATGTCAGCTAGTGGTTGAGTTTCTTTCTTCGTTTCTGTACTGCCGCTGTGTCTACAACAAAAACCTTCCCAACAAAATTCACAATGCAACAATCTTTTACTTTGATTTTGTTTTATTCAAGTCGATCTTGGAGATGTTTCACCAACATTAAGGGAAAGACCAAATTACTACTCTATCGTAGTTAATTCCTAGCTTAAGTCCTTAGCCATTCGAGGAGGGGGGAAGAAGAGATCTCATGCCTGTATTCGCTTAGGGAATTTAATTCCCCTAATCATTTGAAGACTACATAGAGAAATCGTCTGTTCGGCCAGCTTCCAAAACCCAGACTGATAAAACACAGCTTCCCACACAAAAGCCTGTGATGTCACAGAACCCCTATGCGCAGGTGCACTTTGACCTAAAGTCTCGTCAATGTGGTGAATCTGTCAACGCCTGTGAGCTCCGACTGTGAGAACAGCCGTATTCTGCACTCGGTTGTACGGGTTCACCTGCACTAAATCGCGCAAGCCAAACCAAACGATCTCCCTCACATACGTCCGGCTTCACAGGGTCATTATTTAACAATTTGATAATAAAGACGAAATATTAAACGTCTCATTGTGTGAGTTACTTTTATTGTATCGTTTTAGTCGATCCACTTTTTCCATTAATCTCTACATTTGGGCGGATTAAAAAAAAAACGTCCAGGTTAGACTTCCTTTTTTGTCACCTATCCGATTTCAGCTTCTTGTTTTCTTACGTCACTTCATTTAACACTTTATTTGTAACCTTCGCTTTGAAGTAGAAATTTTCTCTCTACTAATCCAATACATCATACGTACAATCTACATATATATGTATGTGTCCATCTTTATAATAATACACTATGGTTATTTCCTGTTCGTACGTACTTTATAACCCTCAACCCTTTTGTAAAAAGATGGGATCGCCCAATCGCCAACGATACAATGCAAGAAAAGTAATTTTTAAATTTCATCTGATGTCGCTGTTGTGTTGAACATTAAACTCGAACTAAAATACTCTTACATGACTCAATGCGAGGATCAAAGTGTAGTATCTTTTCTGTCCAAAAATGGTACAATAATATCGTGGGGTCTGCGTTTGCACCGGGCGTTCATAGGATAGAAATATGTTACAAACTCTCAGAAGGGTGTTGGAGATAAAACCCCCATAACCATATATATTCTGAAACCACATTAAACAGAGTAGTGAGATAAGTATGTTTCAGCTTGTAGAAAGGTTGTAGAATAATATGGAAATATTTTAAAGGACGACAGCATGAAAAGCACAACTGTGGAATTTCCACAGGTCCCGCCGATATGCAAATTAATAGAATGACAATTTGGATTGAATGTACAAAAATTATTACTTTTACTCAAAAATGTCTCATTTCTTTAGAGTAAATATAACAGTCAGAATGTAAAAAAAAAATGAAAGGAAACACTTCCACCGAAAATCAAACATTTTCTTCTAATGATCTTACAAGAATATTTTTCTTTGTGATGACTAACTACAATTTTTATCCTTTGGGAAAATATGGGAAAATACTAATTAGGTTAATGTATTAGTTTGTTTTTAAATACCTTTGAAATAATTTGCTTTTCTTAATAAAAAAGATAATTTGTTATTATGAGACATTTTTTTTATTTATTGTTTTTAATAAATTCACTTTATCGAATTGAAAATGTGTATTTATTTTGTAAAAGAAAATATAAATATGTATTTTCATGAGTAAATACGAGCATATAAACTGCCTTGAATGTTTTGAAAGACAAATGTTATTCTGAGACTAAATGAATTTGAAAATATGTTTGTGTTTTATATACATTTGATAAGTCTTGGTAAGTCTTACTTATGTAAGATATGGTGTTTTGCTAAACTCATTCCTTTCATCTGCTCTGATACGTATAGTCCTTATCCTTTTTCCTTCTTTAACCTTTTCTTGACTCATCTCCTGTTATTCATCTTCTGATTTTCTGTTAAAAAAAAACACATTTTATTTTTATTTCATTTTATTTTATTTGTTTGTTATGCCCCCTTGGGCATTCCCCCTTTAACTATCTTCTCAATTCAACTGTTAAAAAAAAATAAAACTCTTAGTACAGTATCAATATCCAGATCAAATTCTGTTAAATATTTAATTTGATAACTCCCAAAAGTGCCCCCTCAATTTCTCCCTCCTACCACTTTCTCTGAATTCATCCAACCTAATCTTAAACAGATCCACGCTATTGCTGTTCTTAATCCGATCTGGCAACTGATTCAAAAAACATATTACTCTGTGAGCAAAAAAACTTAACTGGTTAACAGATCTAGTTTTTGAAAACTGCCTTGACAATAACTTTCCAGATCTAGGAGAAATACTAAAAAAAATGTCCACCATAGTTAGAAATGTCATTAATTATCTTGAAAGTCTCAATCATATCACCTCTCATTTTTCTCTCCAGCAAAGTAGTCAATCCCAATTTGTCCAATATCTCCCTGTAACTACACTCCTTTACTTTTCTTATTAGCTTTGTCACCCTTCTTTGTACACCTTCCAGTTTCAATATTACATTCCAATTTCCATATCTAGTCGCTGGAGCCCATGAAAGAAGTTTCTCAAAAAGCAAGTGCATCAAATCAGATATGTGTTACAATGATCATTAACTGAACTAGACCAATGCTATATATAATCTTCTTTAAAGAATAGATTTCTCAGGTTATAGGTAGCATGGTAAATAGTATGCAAACAAAGAAAGTGCCTATATAATGCTATAATTTCTTCTACTCTCATTAGAGAGTTCGTTAGTGTAATGGATAAGGTACTTGACTGCTGATCATATTTTGATGTGACCTGCCGTTCGGGTAAACGTACAGATAGAATGCAAGAAGCGGACATAAAATATACAATCAAATTAACTAATACGGTGAGGTTTTAATATTTTATCTTTACTATCAAAGCAACTTCCTCAAAAACGATGTTATTTTTTTGAAGATTTACAATTGAACAGATAGACATGAGAGATACTAGCTACGTTTTTTATTGTAAATCTTAAAAGATATAAAAGATGAAATAAGATGCATTCAATGTGCGTATCTCGGGATGAAAATGTTATTTCAAATTCCAATTTTTACTCTTTCCAATTTTAAATTAACCAAAATGTGGTTTCCATGATTAACTTTGACGATGCCATTGATAACTTTGTGCAAATAAAAATATTAATAATCTTAAGCATAAATTTTGTTCAGTGTGTGTGTGTGTCTCTGTTTGTCACCTATTAGGCTCCAAAACTACTTGACACAATCGAATTTGGCATGAACCATACTAACATCGTTATGACTACTACTGAAACCAATAAACATT
This sequence comes from Sepiola atlantica, assembly GCA_963556195.1. NCBI lineage: Eukaryota > Metazoa > Mollusca > Cephalopoda > Sepiida > Sepiolidae > Sepiola > Sepiola atlantica. The sequence goes on from OY744521.1 coordinate 74,123,538, forward strand.
TATAAACTCTAAAGCTATTGGTTAGAAATGGATCTAAATATGGCATGAAGCAACCTTGGCATGCGAGGTGCCTGAAAGACGGTTAAAATGATAAACTTTCTACAACTACATTTTATAATAATAATAATAATAATAAAAATAATGATAAAAAATAATAATAAAAATAATAATAATAATAATAATAAAAATAATTTAAAAAATAATAATAAAAATAATAATAATAAAAATAATAAGAGTAAAGGCTTCAAAGTAAATGTTACCAAGACCAAAGTGATCATCAGTGGTTGTAGTGTTTGAAAGCTCCCAAAGAGAAGAAGTTCTCCTGCTCAGTTAGTGGAAATGGAATTGGGTGCAATTTAATTTGTTGTGGTCCTTGTAAGCATTAGGTACACAAGAAGTGCAGTTGAATTACATTAGGTTTAGAGAGGATAACCAATTTGTGTGCAAGAAGTGCAAGACAATGACGATGGATGAGAACTCACATGTGATGAAAGTATATCAGGATGGCAAAGCTATTGATGTTGTTGAGAAGTTTTATTCCCTTGGTGATACCAGTGGAGCACAGGGTGGAGCAGGTGTTCGTGTATTTGCAAGAATACGGAGTGGATGGAGTAAGTTCATGGAACTTCTGCCGTTACCACTGTCAACCAAAAGAAAGAGTATATCAGGCATATGTACACAGTGTGACGATGTATGGAAGTGGAGCCTGCCCAGTGAGAGTTGAGGACATGCGTTTCATGGATGAAATGATATGATGGATGTGCAATGTGATTCTTAAAGATATGCTTAGTTCTGATGACCTTAGAGGAAGATTAAATGTGGACAGTATAGGATATGGATACCGAACTGGATACTTTGATAATATGGCCACGTTGAAAGAATGGATGAGCGTTAGTTGATGCAAAATAGTTGGGGGAGAGGGTTCAGTTCACAGGGGAATGGTAAAGAAAACATGGGAGGAGGTGATAAAATGGGCCTGAGGGAAATAAAAATAGATACAGACCTGGCCAGAGGTAGGTTAGTTTGGAAGTCATTTTTTTAAAACCATCCAATGCATGCCAGAATATAAAACAGATGTTAAACCGAATATGATGATGAGGATTATACATTTCGAACATGCCGAAACATTTTGTCACAATAAATTACATATAGATATTTAAACAGAGAATTTACTCAACTTACTTCTTCTATTCCTTTAACGTCATTTTCCCCTTGTTCAGGGGTCAGACGTTTTCTGATATTACGCAAGCTCATTCGCCACTTCTCACGGTTCAGCAGGTCAGCAGTTTTCAAATTGCACTCTGGATATTCCAGTGCATCTCCCTAGCCATCATCCGAGGTAATGACATGTCAATTATAGCGTTATCCCGCAACGTTTAAGTCTTGATGAAGCAAACATAATACTTTGTCCTTGTGTGGAGGAAAGTAAATAGGGACTTATTGAAAAAAAACGTTTTTTTTTTAATAAGGTAAGGTCACCCTGTATTAATAAGGCCGAAACATCCGAGATGAGAACAGTAGCACGAATAATCCAAATAATATTAATTATCAATCGTCATCTAAAAAATCCTGAAACCTAGTATTTTAATAAAACTTTTTACAGATTCTACGTTACCTAGTTAAAATAAACAACAACAAAACACTGAACTGTTAAGAAATCCGTTATTTTTGTTCTCAGGCCATGTGTTTATGATTGGATTATCTGATCTTGGAATTTAAACAAAATTCTTCCTCTTTTTTTGTTTAGATAATCTCAATCAGATAGTTTGATATGGACGGCCTAGTTCAAAGCATCAGATGCCTACGAGGCGTTGTGGCGATACGTACCAGTCAAAAATGGATTCTTGTGATAAGGACCTTTAATCCTTTTGTACCCGGAAGCAGCAAAGTCTGAAAAAAATAAAGCTGATCTACCTATCCGTCTACATGTATAGATGTAACAACCTTCAAGCATACACATTATGGCATATACCATTACATACTCCATTTCTCCTATCTCTCTCTCTCTCTCTCTCTATATATATATATATATATATATATATACACACACATATATATATACACTAGTGTACACCCTCTGTCAAAACTGATGGCAAAAAATATGCTTTGCCAGGATTTGCACTAATAATCACATAATATCATAGAATTACATAAGTAATTTAATTTTTCATCTATAAATTATTATTATAACTTTTGATGACTTAAAGCAAAAAAAAAGTACCGTTGAATTTTTATTTAGAGTGAAAAATTTATTTCCGGATTCATTTCAGGTAGCAAGAGTTGTCTGTCTTACTGTTATTTTTCTTGCTTCCCCTCAACACTTCAAATTATTTCGTCTGGGGGCGAGAAAAGGCATGTGTTTTACTCGCTAACTCTTGCGTAATGACACGGGTTTATATTTATTTATATACAAATAAAAACATATTGGTCTGTATTATAGAGTGGAGGATGTGTGTGTATACGCACGCATATGTATTATATGGAGAAAATAATTGGGATCAAATCCAACAAAACGTTGAGAAATAAGTTAAAAAGTGAATAATGCAGTGAAATCAAACTTTTCCTGTGGAAAACTTATATTTCCTCTTTATTTATTGAAGGAATTCTTCAGAGTAAAATTGAAATTGACTTTAATTGTGAATTCTTAAAAAATATAAGCGATAGACATAAGGTGACAAATGGGGAAGGGAAGAGAATTAGAAACGGAAAGAAGCAAGATAAAGAGACAACATACATATAAAAAAGTAAAGACTGACAGACAAAAGGCTGTGAAAGAAAAAGTGGTATTTCAAATTTACAATAGCGTGTAAAAGGATAAATAAATATAAGATTTTATTTTTATTACTCACCTTAATTATTCAAAAAAGATAAAATGACTTATATTTTAATCGTTTTTGATTTGTTTTTGATATTTCGAGAATAAATCTCTTCATCAAGTTTAATAAGTAATTGTGGATAAAGTCTGTTTTTCTTTTTAGTTATATCTGTTGTTATCGGAGTTCTGTTCTGACTGTGTTATCAAGTCAGCATTTAACATGTTCATCTATTACTATATTGAAGCTGAGTTAATTAACGTTTGTCTCCCTCAGACTTTTTCCTATATATTTTCATCACACAAAATACATGTTAAAAAATATTCTTTGGTTTTGGGATTGAGTTATGTTTTAAGAAATCCAAATAATTTTACTAATTAGCCGTAATTTGCAATTTACTGACCAAGTCACTGATTTCTCTATGTTGTTTGACCCCAACCCGTTGCTCTTATTTTATTAACAGTCAAAGTAATAAAGAAAGGAAAAAATACAAAGATTTGAATAATCCATTACAAACAAAAGATACATAACCACAAGCAGTAATACTACCCATAGTTGGAGAGAGAAAAAGATAAATAGTAAGCGGAAAGTAGCTAATTTTGAATTTTCTGTTGTCTTTTGACCTGAGCTAAATGGATGACACAACGGATCACTTTATATATATATATATATATATATAGTAAGCTATGAAAGTATATTTATGGCAATTAAGCTACACAGAGGCTCCCTCTTTCATCCCCGGGGGTAATCTTCATGCTAAAAGGCATGGAGTTAGTTTTGCCGGGTGTTTTTATATACTAGCTAGTTAACCAATCAGATTCTTTGTTGTTCTCTCAGCCAATCATTGGGCTTCCCACGAACAAAGGTCTTGTTAGTGTTACTTCCTATATCCTGTTCTATTCTTTTGTTTTCTATAGATTGGCTTATATCCTGTTTCTTTATTGTGTCAATATAATGGGTGAATTTATTTTAACACGTGGTTCCTTGTATTTCTATTTTAGGTTTTAATTTTTTAATTGTTAGGTTTTTGTTTAGTTTAGTTTTTTTTTACTTATTTGTTTATTTATTTATTTATTTATTTATCGTTAGCCTAAGGTAAATTTATTTCTGTGTAGGCAGTTGTTTGCTATCTCACTTCTACAGTTTAATAGATTTCGGGTGTCTTTAAAGTTTAGGATTTCAAATTTTTCATTCAGACATAATCTACACGGGTCGTCTAAATTTCTACATGTACTGGTCTGTCGTATTATTTTCCATTCAATTATTGGTTAGTGTCCATTTTCTGTGTAGCTTAATTGCAATAAATATAGTTTCATAGCTAACTACCTAGCTGTACTTACGTATCGAGCACTGCTGAAGTAAATACTGAAAATTGATACATAAAAAACTATATCTCCATATAAAATTTTATGTGGATACATGAAATACTAATATATATATATATATATATATATATATATATATATACTCTCTCCCTTCATCATCCGATTTGAGTATTTACAGTGTTGCGAGTGACTGGGTCTCTGGGGTGGGCAACAGCAGGAACATCTTACACCTGATATATATAAAATATAGTCATCCTCTGATAGCTGTTTCAGCATAGGAAATGTAATATAGAAATAATTATAATTGGATTGAAAATATATTTAAATCAAGTTTCAGAAAGAAAGATTTGTATAAGACTTGTTACACATCTTTCAGGGTTTTTATTCCAGGTTGGTATAAGGCTAACATATATGGAGCCATATGCTCATATATACACTCTCATCAGAATTTTTAACATTTATTTTTATTTTTAAACTTTAATAGCTAAAATTTCTGATGAGGGAGTATATATACCAACCTGGAATAAAAACTCTGAAACACATGTAACCATATACACATCTTTCTTTCTGAAACTTGATTTAAATATTCATTAAATCCATCTATAATTACATAATAGCTCTACATTGTGGGACTGATAAGTTTTTGAGCATACATTTATTTGTAGCATTGAAATAATTCGAAAAAAAGATACGGCTAAGCCGTTTTTTCTGAAGCGATTTATATAATGCATATACCCATATATATATATATATATATATATATATATATATATATATGGATTATGACAATATATGTATTAGCATATACTATCAGTACTTTTTAATTAGTATTCTCTTAAAAAAAGATTTCAGCTCGATGATTGTCAACTAGTAACAACAGAGCATGTATAAATAAAACAAGTTTATTTTATATTCCAATAATCATGGTGTTTATTTTCAATTTTTATTTTTGCACATTTTCAAAAAACATAACATTCCTGTGAGATGTAATTTACGACTCGTTTCCATAGAGGTGAGCCAACGAATATACATTATATATATATATATATATATATATATATATATATATATAGAGAGAGAGAGAGAGAGAGAGAGAGATATATAGATGTTTGTTTTGCTCACAATTTTTATATCTTGAAACTTATGCTAACCAGTAATACAATGTTTGCTGATTTTTTCCTGTGATGAAAAGGGCTTATTTTTGAAAATCCATGGATTACGGAAAATCCATGAGTTAATAAATATTGTATTCTATCCAAGTTTTATTTTCATTCATTTTCTTAAAGCAAGTTCATGTTTAGTAAATTATCTTCTACAATAACTTCAAGTAATATTCATTAATGTAAAGCATTTAAGAATTAAACATGAACAATAAACTTGACAAAGTCCTAAACATCTCAAATGATAAAGACACTGGCCTCAAGATTCAGGCATTTAATAAAACTTCACATTATACCGAGCGTAAAAATATCGATGCATTGTAACTTATATACTTTCAAGTTTCGATATCGAACCATATCTACTGTATCTACATGTATCCTGCTGCCATTTGCATCGTTCTCTCTAAGTATATTTATAAAAGCAAAACTTTTGGTTCATGCATAATGCTTGCTTACACAAATATATAAAAGAAAATCTATTTTCTCTGTCCATTCTAATCTGCACATACCGAAGTTCATGTTGTGGAGAAAAATCACAATAGCGGCTGCAATTCTGACTGTGCTAAAACAGGAATAGCCTGGTAAAACCAGGGGTGAAACACAAATGGGCGATAGTTTAAGAAAAGAAACATTTTTAGTTGATAGGATAAGCAACCAAGGTTGAAATATTATATCCATGTATATATATATATATATATATATATATATATATATATATATATATATATATAGAGAGAGAGAGAGAGAGAGAGATAGAGATAGAGAGAAAGATAAAATGTTAAAATAGAAGTAGTTGTATACCATGAAATATGTGATCATATTCTAATCCATTATGTATACTAGCAAAAAATATGCTCCCTCCGGTCCCATATTTTTGCAAGTAGATATGATGAACAACATATACTACATTACTGCCCAAAGGAGGAGGTAATGCTTTGGAGGATAGTATCATGACGAACGAACAGATACTACATTAACCCCCAAAGGAAGAGGTGATGCTTGGGAGGATAGTATCATGACGAACGAACAGATACTACATTAACCCTCAAAGGAAGAGGTAATGCTTGGGAAGATAGTATCATGACAGACGAACAGATACCACACTACCTCTCCAAAGTAGGAGGTAATGCCTGAGAGGATGGTCTCATGACAACAGAACCGATACTACACTAACCCCCTCTACCTTCAAAAGACGGAGGCAGTGCCTGGGAGGATGTTATTATGACAACAGAATAGACACGTCATTAACTACCCTCCCTCTGAATTGAGAATTAAATGATGGTAATAGTATAGTTTTGGCTTCAGACAGACAGATACCAAATCTCCATTATAGTAATAGATATTTGTGACATTTTTTGGGGTGTATAAAATTTGCTAACCAAATTTCTGTAGCTGTGCGTCGGTGTTACCAGGCATCTAATCCTAGAATTGTTTTTTCTGCTCGACCGTTGCTCAAATCTATTCATAAGGATGTTCTCCCACCCCAACATAGCAGTAATATTATTTATCAATTTAAATGTCGGTGCGATGCCATATACGTGGGAAGTACAGTGCAAAGGTTTGAATCCAGAATAAAACAACACATCCCCCCTGCAATACGCCGGGGCCGACTAAATAATTTAAATAATTTAGTCAACACATCCGGGTCAGCTATTGCTGACCATCTTATAAATAGCGCCGAATGTGCGTCGACTTACACTAGTGACTGGTTTTCTGTCATAAGTAGATCACATTCTTTATTCCACCTCAAAGTCCTGGAAGCTATATATATTAAGTCAGTCAAACCCTCCCTTTGTAAACAAAAGGAGTGGCTTCTAGGACTCAATCTGATCAACTTATGACCCTCCCCCCCCCCCATGTTTTTTTTTTCTCTCCTAAACTTGTCACTGGTCTTCATTCTACTTTAAGTTTTTAGTCGTAATTGCTTGAATTATTTCCACGTAGATACTCTGATGAGTGCTGGACGAAAGCCGGCTTAGTATATTCATGAATTTAAAAAAATTATTTCTTGTCGTTTTTATACTTTTTCAATTTCATTCCACCCCCAAAAAATGTCACAAACGTCTGTATTCCTTGCTGTAATATATATATATATATATATATATATATAATTAGTTATGTATATATGTTTATATATGTGTATGTATTAAATTCACTTCTAAACCGATCATTATGAATTCTCGAAGATCCCTATTGTGAAAATTCAGATACCTCCGATTTTTGTGAATTTTTAACAATAGTAATTAGACATCAATTAATAAATATTTGCGAAATCTCAGTTTCGTTGGAGTATTTTAAGGGTTTTTTAGGGGGCATGATATGGGCACAATCGTATATAAACGTTGTTCTCAAGAGTAAAATTTTGCAAGCAAATTTCGGCTCATTTTTTCATTAAAAACTTTGAGATGTGTCTCAAATTTTAAAAGGCACACAGAAAATAATCTAGAAAAATGGCCAAAATTCTTTTAAGAATTGGTCATTACTATGGTCAAGATATGTTTAGATAAAAATAGCCATTCATATTTATGCGTAGGTTCAAACGTAAAAGAAAATTGTCATTATTAATTTATATAATATAGCATAAATTCAAAATAACGAATATTCATTACTATAATGACCGATTAAAGAATAAAAAAGAATCCATTACTATATATGAATAGTTTTGAGTAAAAAATAATCATTATTACGTAAGCATGAATTCAAAGTAAAATAAAATATTTATTACTATATATGCAAAAGTTTAAAATAAAAGAATAGACATACATATAAGTGCATTAGTTTTAAATTGAATAATCATTACTATTGTTGGATAATGGCCCTGTGGAGCCGGACGCATCTTGAAGTGGACGTATGTGGGGAGATCGTTTGGTTTGGCTTGCACGATTTAGTGCGGGTGGACCCGTATAGTCGAGTGTAAAATATACTGGTTCTCACAGTCAGAGCTATGCATGGGGGCGTTATGGGCTTTCATATGGGAAACTGAGTTTTGGCAGTCTGGTTTTGGGAAGCGAGTCGAACAGACTATTTCTCTATGTAGTCCGAAATGTAAAATAGGAATTTATTTCTCTAAGAGAATACAGGCATGAGATTCCTTCTTCTCCTCGAATGGCTAAGGACTTAAGCTAGGAATTAACTATGATAGAGTAGTAATTTGGGCTCTCCCTTAACGTTGGTGAAACATCTCCAAGATCGACACGGTAGACTGAAGCCTGAAATAAACCAATCAAAGTTTAAGATATTGTTTGTCTTGTGAATCGTGGTATGAAGCTTTTTGTTGTAGCGGCGATGTTCACGGCAGTACAGAAGAGCAGAAAGAAGACAACCACTAGACGACACCCGTCCATGCGACGAGGAAAAAGAGAAGGAACTAGAAATTAAAAGGTATGCAACACTATATATGCATACGTTTGCAGTAAAATAGCCAGTATTACTATTCATAAGTCTGAAATAAAAAAAGAACTCTGTTAGTAGTAGTAGTAGTACGGTGCCGTATTTAAAGGTGAATTTGGAACACTAAAACATAAACAATCGAAAAATGGTCTCAAATTCACGAATTACCTTTTCTTTCTTCGTGTACTTTAACTATTTATTATAATTAATTAAAAAAACAAACAATTTTTCTTTTTAATTTTTATTCATTTAAAATCAAGTTAAAGGTTATCATATTATTACAATGAAATGCTATTAATTACTACAATGCACAGATCTTTCAAAAAGAGAAAGTTAAGATTAGTCTAGTCAAATTGAAATATGTTTAATTAATCTAATGGTCCAAGAACGACCTTTTATTTTTTCATGTTTATTAACTAAACGCTAGTTTTGTTTAAATTAATTAAAAAATGGTCTTTAACTGAAATCTCATGTTAAGAAGTTAAACAATAACTAAAAAATTGTTTCCAACTTTCGTTGATTTAAAAAAAATGAAAATTTAAAAAAATGTCCCCTTAAAACTTAATATTAATAATTAATGTACATGAAGAAAAGGTAGACCGTGGATTTGAGACTATTTTTTGATTGTGTAGGTTTTAGCATCCAAACTCACCTTTCAATTTGGTACCGTGCTACTATCAGAGCTCAAAAATAAAATCCGTTACTATATATGCATAAGTTCGCAGTAAAAAGGATTAGCCATTATTATATATGCATAAGTTTGAAGTTAAAAAAATAGCCATCACTATATATGCATAAGTTCGCAGTAAAAAGGATTAGCCATTATTATATATGCATAAGTTTGAAGTAAAACAATTAGCCATTATTATATATGCATAAGTTTGAAGTAAAAAGAATTAGCCATTATTATATATGCATAAGTTTGAAGTTAAAAAAATAGCCATCACTATATATGCATAAGTTCGCAGTAAAAAGGATTAGCCATTATTATATATGCATAAGTTTGAAGTAAAACAATTAGCCATTATTATATATGCATAAGTTTGAAGTAAAACAATTAGCCATTATTATATATGCATAAGTTTGAAGTAAAAAGAATTAGCTAATATTATATATGCATAAGTTTGAAGTTAAAAAAATAGCCATCACTATATATGCATAAGTTCGCAGTAAAAAGGATTAGCCATTATTATATATGCATAAGTTTGAAGTTAAAAAATAGTCATCACTATATATGCATAAGGTTGAAATTATAAGAATACGTATTACTGTATGTGCATAAGTTCGAAATTAAAAAAAAAAAACTGCAATTACTATATAAGCAAAAAAAAAATAGCCATTACTATGTATGTATAAGTTTGAAATAAAAAAGATTATTTGGATTATTAAGACTACTGTTCCCATCTTGGATGGTATTCTCACAAAGTTTACACCGATATAACCTTCGACCTTGCAGTTCTGTAGCATAACGGATATAAAGAATATGTAACAGTAATATTCAGTTCAAAGTGACAGTCTTCTGGAGGTTGAAGGTTCAATCTTCAGTGCGGGCGATATTAGGAATACAATTACGAATTACTTAAGACTTCTACTCGGTCATGGCTGACGGAATAACAGCAAACTACCCCGTGAATTAAAGAAAAGGTTCCGTTCAAAATTTCATACAGATTCCCAAGTTCGACAGAAAGATTCCTGAGTTCGACAAGATGCATCTGAAGAAGGTCGGAGGTTACATCGGCGGAAACCTTGTAAGAATAATATCTAAGATGAGAACAGTAGTCCGAATAATCTAAATAATACAAATCATCAATCATCATCTAAAAAATTCCAAAATATAAAAACGAAAAATACGATAATATTCTGTGTGTTGCTTTCTACTTTAAAATAGTACAAATATAAACACTTTTCTTCCCTTTTAATTAGGTTTATTAACTTCGAAGCCAACAAATCAGTTAATCCGGTTTCAAATAGAAGTGTTGCTTTTTTTTATTCTTAAGCCTGGTGATTAATTTTGCCTGACTCATCTGAGAACAGCAAGTATCCTTCCACTTAGTAAATAAACTTTCACAAAAACCTTGAAGACGACTTGTCAGAATTCTGATCATTCTTTGAAACAAACAGTAAATAATACACAGCTGGTTTACTCGTGGAGTGAATGGAAAGCCAATCAACGAAATAATGACAATAACAATATTCCTGAGCCGTTGTTGTTCAAATAACACTGGCTTACCAAACAAATTGAGGCAAGCATAAAAATAAGTATTCTAACCTAATTTTGGCTTCATGATTGGCAAAGTATTCTTTAGCATAATAGATAAACATTTCACTAAAATCAATAAGCTATCTAAAATAATCAGTAGGAATAGTATTAAACTTAGTTATTGTTGCATGGAAAATATGCAATCAATAATAATAAACACAAAAAGTAATTAATAATAGTAACAGCTATAGTAGTGCTAATATTATTACTGTTAAAAATAAAAGCAATTTATGTAATTTTAGAATAAAAATGATTGTCAGTTAACGCACAAATGTTTAACAGCTACTATTATATACAAAGCAACGGTAAGTAATACTATTAATAATGAAAAGAAAGTATACATAGGAGCTATGGAAAATAATTTCAAGTGTAGGTATAATTATCACATGATGACATTCAGGAGTAAAAAGTACAGAAATATCACCACATTGTCCAAATATTATTAAAATTCCGTAGAAGTTCACGAGTCCAAAAAGATGCACCAAAAGAAGGTTGGAGATTACATCGGCTGAGATGTTGTAAAAATATCAATCAAAATGAAAATAGTAGCCAAATATAATGAATTATCATCTTCATCTCAAACATTCCGAAGCATAATTTACTTTTAGTTGAGATTGAATATTGGAAGCTAGTCTCCGAAACATGCAGATATCTCTTGCAGCAAAATGACCCCCAAATTGTGTAGATATATTGTTTTTTTTTTTTCGGCTTGCATTCTAGTCAAACCCAATCTTTATACAATTTGCATCACTTTTTGAAGTCTCGGAAATGATGTAAACGCACTTATGCAGGCACTTGTTGCATAGTTAGTGTAAAAAATATTATTGTAGAATAAAAAATAATTGTCCGTTAATAAACAAATGTTTAACAGCTAATATTATATACAAAGCAACGGTAGATAATAATATGAACAATAAAGAGAAAGTATACATAAGAACTATGGAAAATAATTTTAAGCGTAGGTATAATTATCACATGATGACATTCAGGAATGAAAATATAGAAAAAGGACTTATATTGTCTAAAACTATAAGGGTTACGAACAATAAAAATAGTAGCTCTAATATCAATTGGAAAATCTTAAATTAAGCCCCGCCCCCCCTTGCAATATAAATAGTAGAAGATGTAAATTATGTTTAGAGGAAAAATACCAAGTTATAAACTTGAAAAGCCAAATCAAATTATTAAACCAAGAACAAGAATTTATAGCTGAACACAGAATACATACATGTAACTAATTAATTGATTCATTATTAAGCCTTGATTAAATAAAATCGATTATGTGCTCAATGTCACTTGTAGCATACCTTCTGAAAAAAAAACTTGCTGTTTTTTTTTTATTTTTTAAATTTTTTTTTTAAACATAGTTCACCCCAGCAAGGGGCTACTGAGAAAAAGGGTGAGAGTTTGGGGGGAGGGGGGTTAACCTAAATTGGGAGCTGTGCAGCGAGATGTCTGTTTACATTAGTTTTAAATTTCTGCATGTCAGTACCGTCAGGAAAACAGAGAGCAGGGAGGGAGTTCCAGAGTCCAGCAGTACGAGGAAAGAAGCTTTTGGAGTAGAAAGCTCTTTGGCATCTGGGGACCTCCACAGTGAATGGATGGGATTTGGCAGATTGTCGAGTTGGTCTAGTGAATTTATGTCGTGGGGGCACCAGAGCAGCCAGCTCATCAGAGCTCTAGTATATATTAATACAAAGAACAAGCGAAACATGCTGTCATGTATATAAATACTGTTTATTCTTCCAGTTTTATTTTTTGATAGATGCTCGTCAGAGACACTTCTGATGACAAATGATACCGTGAAAC
>OY744521.1:74151294-74201294 GCA_963556195.1 Sepiola atlantica
TATATATATATATATGGGAAAATGAAAAAGGAAAACCAAAAAATGGATGTTTTTTATGTGTACATCAACGTTTCGTCTTTATTTATAAGACTTCATCAGGATCCATTTTTTGGTTTTCCTTTTTCATTTTTCCATCACGTCGGATTACTTTCATCCTTCTCTTCCCATATATATATATATATATATATATATATATATATAATTTAATGTAAAATATTTTAATATTTTTATTTTATTTTATTTTATGAGGTGTAGGAACACAAAATGTATTTTTTAAAAACAAGATGTTATCTTCCTCGGCGTGTTGAGAAAGGGATAATATACATATATATATTAGTTAATTTCAACGAGATTTGCTAAATAACACTTTATCAAACTAAGGAGTTTATACTTTAATCTTTGGCGAATTACATTAATTTGTATAGCATTTATTTTGCTCTGTTGAACCTTTTGCGGATTAAATGCTAGAAGTTACCCTTCTTGAAAAGCTCATGAGAAAAATAAAATAAAAAAACTAATTAAGAAAGGAAAACGATCAGCCACCTGTTTGAATTAATTCAAGTTTAATTGAATAAGTGAGTCGACATTACAGATTTCGTGTAATACAAGTAAATCAAATCCTTACGATTCCAGCAAGATTAAAGAAGCTGGGTGGGCCAAAATAAGGGTCCTATTTTTAAAAATTCATAACTTTTTTATTTATTGATTTAAAAAAATTTTTGATTTTAGAATAAGTAAAGGACCCCTTCCGAAGCAAGCATGAGCCGTATTAGCCCTAAGGAACGTACCCTCATAATAGAGTGGTACTTTAAACCCAATGAGTCGATTTCGGAGACTCAACTCATCTATCGGCGTCATTACAACACCAGAAACTCTCCTTCGGCAAAAGCAATCCGAGGAATTATTGCTCATTTTAGGGACCAACAAGGAATATCCGACATGGCGAGAAGTGGTAGGCCTCGTACTGTACGAACAGCTCAAAATTTCGAGGAATTGGAGAGAAGTTTGGCGGAGGATGCATCCACATCCACAAGGAGGAGATCAAAAGAACTTGGCATTTCTCGAAGCTCACTTCACTAAAAGAAAGAGGATATTTTCCATATAAAGTGCAGCTAGTTCAAGAACTTCAACCTCGAGATAATGAAAAAAGACTTGAGTACGCTATGCGACTCCAGGATTTGGCCAATGATGATCCCGAGGACCCTTATTTTGGCCGACCCTGTATTTACTTCGGAACCTATTTGCGATTATTATAATCAGTTTAATTATTACTACTTTAAAAACATAACAAAATATGAAAATCATTTATTCATAAAGACTATTTAGGGTTAGATTATCAATTTCTATATACAGTCAAACCTCGGTTCATGAGCGTCTCGGAACTGGAACAATTTAGAGTTCGAACAACAACAAAAAATCAAGGCGGAAATGCTTTGCTTTTCTAATAAAAGTTTCATTCTCGAACCACGCCGATGATATCCGAAGCATACTGTCTGATAGAACGTTAGCAGTTCTGTGCAGAACTTTTTTTTTAAATCTGTTTTTTTTTTTTTTTTTTACTTTTGAATGTGGGTTTTTTCTTAGGAACTATATTTTTAAATACTTGCACAAATAAAGAATTTATTACGAAATATGTATTAGAATAATAAAAAATCTACTAAAATAGTCTTAATTCATATAATGTTCATAGAGAATATATTTTGTACGAAATACGGTTTTATATTATGATGCTTAATAATTTTGTGTAATAACCCATTAAATACCAAAATATAGTCTATATGTATATGAGAATTAACGAATTAATTCCTTTTACATAATTTTTAAATGGGAAAAATAATTCTGTTTTCGAACAACCTTTCAGAACGAATAATGTTTGAAAACTGAGGTGCCACTGTACAACAAAAACTTGTTACTAGGTTAGTATTCGTTCATATGGAGGTGACGGTGGTTAAGTTGATTACGACGTGGACTGACGACCTGGGTGTGCCAAGTTCGGTTCAATAGCCTCACTGTCGCTTAGGGATGTTGTCAACCATTATGTGGTCCCTTCTGCAAAAATGCCAACAACAGAATCAAGCCAGTTAACAAAGTTGTACCATGTTGATGCACACGAATTTACTTGTATTCATTCCTATTAATATGAAAAATATGCATACTGGGCAGGTGTGGAGCGCAATCAACTCTCTCAACAAAACCTGTAAAGCTGTTATCAAGAATGAGACAAAACTCAAAGTTTTCACGGCATCGGTCGAATCTATTCTACTCTACGGATCAGACTCTTAGACACTAAATGGTGTTTGATCTAAGAAATGTATGGATCGTAAACCATACACTGATTTATTTGAAAAACAAAAACAGCCACAACACGGTCAAAACACAAATTCGTATTGGAAACATGTATATGTATATATATATGTGTATGTGTTATATAATGGGACGCATGGGTGATGGACGTACAGTAAGATCGCTTAACTTGCGCGATTTGTAACAGAGTCACCTCGTGCAATGTTGGTGCGATGTGTTCTCACGATTCGCGGGGACAGTTGACGAGACCTCAGGGTCGAGGGTTAGGTCACACCTGTGCGTCGATCATGAGATTTCGTGACGTCACAGTTTTCCCGGTGGGAAAATTGGAGTTGAGATTTGAGTTTGGACTTGGAAGCCGACGAGGCAAGACGCATTAGCTATGTAGCGATTACATAAGAGGGAATTTCGGATCCCCAAAAATGAGAGCCAGACGAAGTCCCCCTCTTCCTTCCTTTACAAGTAATTAAGTAATTAGGAAATTAACTAGCGTAAGCTTCTCTCTCTACTACAACGTAACTTGCTTCAGTATCGACAAGCTAATAGAAAATAAATGGCTTGTTATAAATTATTGTGTGTAAAAGATTTGATTTCAGCTTACGAAGAAACCACCAGGACGATGGAAAAAAAGGGCGAAATTATGACGCGGGCGAAGCAAAAGACGGATAGCAGCAGCGACACAAAAACCTGCAGAGTTATCAAGTGACGACGACGCGGCGGTGAAACAAAGGACGCACGGTTAGTACAAATAGTCCCCCCCCCCAGCTGGGATTCTCGAATAGAAACGACACATCATCCCGTTTGCAGGATCAACAAGCGAACGGTTCTACAACGCCAGATTCCGACATTACAACGTGTTATAAACCTGTTATACAACATATGTATGTATATGTGTGTGGGTATATATATTCATGTATCTGTGTGCTTATATCTGGATATGTATAAGTATATGTATGTATCTTGATATGTATGTATGTATGTATCTGGATGTGTATATATGTATAGTGTATGTGTGTATATATATATATATATATATATTAAATTATATTATTGTTATATCGTAAGAATAACAATACGTAAATAAGAAACCAAAGACAGGAATTAAATTACTTTAAGCATAAAATACACATTAAAGACTCGATACTCATTATTAGTGTAATCCTTTGATATTTAAAAAACTAGATAAATTTCTCATTGTATTTACACCTGAATAGATAAAAAAATAAAACAGTATATAGTAATTATATCTTATTATAATAGAATGTGTGTGTGTCATAACTGAAAGTATGTCACTACGTAAGTCACAATTCCCTAAAGTTTTTTCACTCTTATTTCAGATAATTTTATTTTTAAATTGTTTAGCAAGTCTTATATACTTGACACGATTCTCCTGTATTCTCCTGTATTTCAAACTCATTCAAGTTATGCAGAATTAATTGTACAGTTATTAAACATATTGATATTTTAAAACTTATTTCAATAATTAATTCCTAAGTTGAATTCATTGCTTTTATTTTCATATATATCTCAATAAATAAATGCGAAAGTTATTTCCACCTATCCTAATAATATTAACATCAAAACAGGTTATTCTTATTTAATTAATTCTATGATACAACGTAATATTTTGTAAGACCGTATATATATAGTAATCTACAAACGCCCACAAACAACTTTAGGTATTTCAAATTTGTATATTTATTTTTTTAAACAGGTACTAATGAATTAATAGTCTTCTAATATACATTTGTAATTTGCATTGTCATATTTTCTTATATATACACAATAGTTTCGTCGATAGTAAAACGTCTGATGTCGCTGGGATGCTGAGAACAGATACTACACTTTGAATTATTTATTTGCAGAAAATATAGAAGATTTACATTCAAAACAAATTAGGTACAAAGCCATCAAAAGTGTGGGGGTATTGTTGGTCATCCTTTGTCTAAAGTGATAAAAATGTGTGTCTTACTCTTAACTAGAATCATCTAAATCACCACAATACCACATTTACTCTAGGAGGCGTCGTACTTAAGATATCCCCAGATTGGGTTGAATTGTTATATCTTAGCCAAAAGGCCAAGGAACTAAAATAATGTTTTTATGACTCTGCATTTTTGAATTAATGAATAAAGAAAAGAAATCCTATTATTATTGTATTATCTTTTAATAGGGGGTGGGTAGTGTAGTATAGATTCTGTTGTCATAAAATCGTCCTCCTAGGAATTACCTCCTCCTTTTTAAGGTGGTGGGGGTAATCCTCCCTGGTATTATATTCTTCTTTGAGGGAGACAATAATATAGTATCTGTTCTGCTGTCATGAGACCATCTTCCCAAGGACTACCCTGTCTTTTCTTGGAAGGGGGAGGATAGTGTAGTATCTTTTATGTTGCCATTATACCATACTCACAGGCATTACATTCTCCTTTTATGGGGGATCCCCTCAGCTATTATTTCCTCCATTTTGTATTTTGAAAGGGGTAGTGTAGTATATGTTCGTTCATCATGATACCATCCTCCCAGGCATTACCACCTCCTTTTTAGGGAAGGAGGTGAATCCTCCCAGGATTTACCTCCTCCTTTGGGGGTAGGGTAGTATATTTTCATTCGTCATGAAACATTTCTCTCAGGCATTACTTGCTATTTTTTAGAGGAGCAGTATAGTATATGTTCGTTCTTCACAATACCATCCTCCCAGGATTACCTTATTTTGTACTATCTATTCTGTTGTCATGATATTATTCTCCCATACATTAACTCCTCCTTTTTTGGGGAAGGGGGTGGTAATGTTTGTTTGTCATGATATCATCCTATCAATTATTATCTCCTCTTGTGGAGGTCAGTGTATGTAGTTCGTTTACCATATCATTCACCCAGCTTAGCAAAACAATATGTGAACGGAGGGAGCATACATTTGCTAGTATTCAATATAATTTTGTGATAAATCTTAAAGAAAAGCAATAAAGATAGAGAAATAACTGTCATTTATTATTTAATTGATTAAATTAAGTACATTTAAAATTAATGAGTAGCCAAGTCTGTCATTAATCTATCAGAATAGTGGCTCTCAGATACGCATAGCATGCTACCCCCTCCCCGAGCGATCCGAAGTTATCTTAATTCTAATCCTCCTTTTACATTGTCAAGTTGTCTCCACAAACAATAGAGGAACAGCTTTCATAACCTGAGAACACTTTTCAAACTTTGATAATTAAAGAGGTCAAAAATAGAATTCGTTTGAATAAAGTACTTCGCTTGGGAGGGAGAGGCTATCAATTCGTGATCAACCTTATACATGCACACACAGACATACATATATACATGTATGTATATATATACATATATATATATATATATATATATATATATATATACTAGCAGGGCTACCCGGCGTTGCCCTGGGCCATAAAAAAGTCAAAATAAAAGGTTAAAAAGTGTGTGTAACATCTTTATATTAAAACTCCTATCCCTCTACCTCCAACAATCCGTCTATCTTTCTCTCTTTCCGCATTCCTTTTTTTCACATCTCTCTCCCCTCACCCCTCTCATAGCTCTACCTAGCCCATCGCTCTCTCTAGTTTTTATGGATTGAAAATAATAATGATGTAAGTCATTTACCTGAGCTTTCAGTTTTAAAGTTATTTGCTCCTGGGCAAAACTGAGTTTCTCCGCCACCCCTTCCTCAAAAATATAATGAAATTTATATTTGTTTTAATTTGTTCCCGGGCAATGCACAATTTCTTATTCCCCCTCCCTGAATAATATAATGAAACCTATATTTATTTTAATGTATCCCCGGGCAATGCTGAGTTTCTTGCCTTGCCTTTTTCCAAGCATATACCACATAGGAAATGTACTACTGTATTATTACACACACCTGCTCTAGGATAGTGAGCACTGATTCCCAAGCAACGCAAAGTACCCTCTCTGGTATACAATAGTATAACAAAATACAGTGAAAATCTTTTTCCCATGAAACGCAGTGTTTAGAAACACCTGCTCTATGTAGGATTGCTCTATCTAGGATATTGATGACTCATGGGCAACACCGAGAAAACACATCTGCTCTATCTAAGATATTTAGCATTTTGGATTAACTTATACCACTTACCAAATATAATACTGTTTTATTACTATCATGGCTCCTAGGCAACACCGAGTTAACAAAAGACATAGTAGTTCTTTCTCCCGGGAAACGCTGCGTTTAAACACAACTGTTCTATATAGGATGTTGATCACTTTTGAATTACTATATATTATTTACCAAAACGTAATACTGTAATCTTATATTTATTGCTCCTGTTTAGAGCCCTAATGAAACCACCTAAATAAAATTAAGTATGCCTCCAGAGCACTACTAAAATCATTTTTTCCGAGTTTCTTTCTCGCTCCCTAGTCCGAGGAGAAGCTTAAGAAACGTTAAATAAAGAAAACGCTGTGTTATTTCCGGACGGTCTACATTGAAATTACACTTTTCTTTCCAAATTATGGTTGAAAAACTCGAACCCATCCCCACGAAATCTGCTTAGGGATACTCTTAGATATTCGGAAGACTGCCCATTATTTTTCCCGGTTAATTTTACATAAGAATACACTTTCAGATTTTTGTAAATTCTCTCACTTTTCTTTCTATAGAAAACACACACATTGAGTTTTATATTTTTAGATATTATAGTATAGGAGTTTTTTTTACAAAATAACGAGTTCTAACAAATACACATTTGAAATTGATGTATGAATTTCTATATAATTTAATTTATATTATAGTTTACCACTGAGTAAAGAGAAAGGTTCTCCGAAAATTTCCGCTTTCCAATATTAACTTAAGAAAAGAAATAACAATATACTAATACATGCTTCTAAATGTTCAACTAAATATTGGGCAGAGGCTAATAAACAAAGGAGTAAGCTGCAGATTTCAGTATTTTATTAATTTTTATTTTCTTGGAGGCCGATTTTGGATCAAGACTACAATAAGGACCCCAGATCATTAACACAAGATGCGGGACATGTTTTGAAAGTCATCGGCGTCTTCCGGTTGACCTCGCAATACACGTGGTCTCTATTTACAAAACACTTGTAAATAAATCTTTTATTTATTTTAATAAATGCAGTATATTTCGGAATTTTTTTTTCTTTTAACATGTTAATATTTATTTTAAGGCAGAGAGTCCATAAATAAAACAAATAAAATATTAACATGTTTTCTTTTAAAACATGTTTTTGTGTCACTATTTACTTGCCTCCCCACGAGGGCAGAAATAGGGGGGTATGGAATATTTATCACCGTACTTAAGTAATCTTTCGTTTTGTAGGGAAAAATCAAGCTTCCCCAAAAGGGGCACTCTGGATCTTACCTCAGTTTAGAAGGATTTTTCCATACTACACTTTGCTCCTAGCCCGAGGAGGCAAAACGGAAGATTACGCAAGTTATTTTAATAAATAAACGAAATATATACGCTTTTTAAAAAATCGGCTGACTTGTAATCTTTCGTTTTGCCTCCCCACGAGGGCGGAGTTAGACTTCAAAAATCAGTTTCTAAACGGAAGCAATTTAAAGTTTATGAAGTTTTTGTCCTTTTTTTCTGTAAGCAACAAATGAAATAAGATTTAACAAATACATAATTTTATTTACAAATTTTTTTATAACTTATTTGTTATTAAAAAACAAAACTTCGCTATTTACTCGCCTCCCTACAAGGGCAAAAGTAGACACAAGGTAGGTTAAAATTACCTCGGAATGAAAATTAAATTTACCTCAGTTTAGAAGGATTTCTCTATCACTGACCGCAGATAGGAATGATGAAGTGTAGTATAAAAAAAATAGATACTACACTTTTGCTTCCCCATGAGGGCGGAGTTAGACTTCAAAAATCAGTTTATGAAGTTTTTCCTTTTTTTTCTGTAAGCAACAATTATAAACAAATAAATAAAACTTCGTATTTGTTAAATCTTATTTCATTTGTTGCTTAGAGAAAAAAAAGGACAAAAACTTCATAAACTTTAAATTGCTTCCGTTTAGAAACTGATTTTTGAAGTCTAACTCCGCCCTCGTGGGGAGGCAAAACGAAAGATTACAAGTCAGACGATTTTTAAAAAAGCGTATATATTTCGTTTATTTATTAAAATAACTTGCGTAATCTTCCGTTTTGCCTCCTCGGGTGTAGTATGGAAAAATCCTTCTAAACTGAGGTAAGATCCAGAGTGCCCTTTTTGGGAAGCTTGATTTTTCCCTACAAAACGAAAGATTACTTAAGTACGGTGATAAATATTTCATACCCCCCTATTTCTGCCCTCGTGGGGAGGCAAGTAAATAGTGACACAAAAACATGTTTTAAAAGAAAACATGTTAATATTTTATTTGTTTTATTTATGGACTCTCTGTCTTAAAATAAATATTAACATGTTAAAAGAAAAAAAAATTCCGAAATATACTTCATTTATTAAAATAAATAAAAGATTTATTTACAAGTGTTTTGTAAATAGAGACCACGTGTATTGCGAGGTCAACCGAAAGACGCGTCTTGTGTTAATGATCTGGGGGTCCTTATTGTAGTCTTGATCCATATAAATTAAACGAGCTTATCTTAACTCTTTACTGGAGTTTCACAGCATATACAATCGTCAAAAGTATATTAGTAATGACCTTTATGCTTCTATACATTTGAATACAAATTTATATATATATATATATATATATATATATATATATATATATATATATATTTAAGGAAATTGACAACATCTTTGAAGCACGCATGAGAATGTATTTAAGTGAAATATTTTTAAAATTAACAATCGTGTAATTTAAATGAAAAATTAATTTATTTAATTATTTTTTTTTTGCAAGCTTTCGTTGTAAAACAACTTTGTCAGGTGAGACTGTCTTATAGTATTTTTCTTCTTTTCTTCCTCCTCATTTTGATGGTATTAACCCCGAGAGGTCGAATCACGATATGAGCAGAAAGATACGTCAAGTTCTAAAAGACGTTAGGATAAGTGTAGTCCTGCCGATGTTATGTGCAGATTGGCGCTTTTTAAGTAAGGAAATTGACAACATCCTTGAAGCTCGCATGAGAATGTATTTAAGTGAAATATTTTGAAAATCAACAATCGTGAAATTTAAACGAAAAATTCATTTATTTTTTTTTTTTTGCAAGCTTTCGTTGTAGAACTTTGTCAGGCGAGACTGGCTTATAGTGTTTTTCTTCTTCTTTTATGATAGATATTTTATTTATTCATCCACATACATATATGTTAATATGACGTTTCAATAGTGCTAGATAAGGCTGGATTCGAACGCCGGACTAAAGTAACCTTAAATTTTCATCCAACGTCTTTGCCCCTTCAGCCACTGATATAGTCTTACAAGATGGAAGGGAAATATACTTACAGGGTGTCTCAAAAAAATGTACTCGCTCGTAGAATGACGAGAAAACTTTTATTTATGAACATAGAGTGAAATGAAATAGCATCGAATACATGAGACAGATGTAATTGAAGAATCATGTTCGCAAATGTTCAAACTGATGACCGTTATTGTTCAAACAAAGCTGATAACGCGCACCAAGGGATTCGCAAACGTCTCGTCATTCTAAGAGTGAGTTCATTTTTTTGAGACACCCTGTATTTAAGATTTTATAAAGTTTTCATACTTACTGGCTCAAGGGTAACACATAGCCTGGAGGATATATAATGAGCAGAGAAGGGGAGTGAACGACGCAATATTGCTTTAATTCAGAAGCTTTTCATATTTTTCCTGACAATAATATTATTATTATTATTATTATTATTAAAGTTTAACTGAAACTATGTTCTATTTTCAGATGTGGTTATATTTTTAAATTTAAAAAACCTGAAACAGTGAGAATTATTGTATTATTTAAATATTAATAACGCTGCTACATACAGACAGATATATGTATCTCAAATTAATATAGAGGAGCAATGTCCGTCTGTCCGTCCTTCCACAGACTACTGTTAGAATATTAGACCTAAGAACTTCAAATTTGCTGGAAATCATTTGCTACTCACAGAACGGATCACATTTCATTTGTTTTTCTTAGAAAATGTATTATGTTCCCTTGGGGACCCCAAGGGAGCATAAGAAATTTCACATGAATAAAAACTTTTCTTAGCCCATAACTTCAGTTGAGCAATCTCTAATTTCACACATGTTTTACAACATACTTTTTATTGTTTTTGTGGATTTGGAGGTCTAATTTCTTACAATTATTAAAAGTTCCAAGTATATCTATTTATTATGAACCCTTTCTGGAACAGGTATTCAGCAAGTGACTAATATATATATATATTTTTCTAATTAGAAAATAATAATTCCCATATGAGTTTTAGTTCAACATTTGACACCTACTGCCAGTTTTATGAGAATGAAAATATGTTGCTAATTAGTAAGTGTTTGTGTTTGTTTAGTCTCATTTACTAATAATTATGTTCATACTGTATTCACAATGGATCGTTGCTTTTAAAAAATGTATTTTTATTTATTATTTTACTGCCTCTATAAGGGAACATTGAGTTTCTCATCTTCTACTATATAAAATTATGTCAGTCGGATTTTAGACTTCAGACCTAAATAAGATACCAGCTGACATATTGATATTTCATTCTGTCCAGCCAGTTTGGTTTTTCCCTTACAACATGCTTTTACAATACCAAAATGTCTATTGCTTTAGTGTATTTGAAAAAGAAAAATTAGTTCATATGAGATGATCGCTATGATAACGACAATTTCAAATAATGACTCAAATAATGCAAAGAAGAGACTACCAGACATGTGTGCGCAGTGTGATGGTGTATGGAAGTGAAATCTGGCCAATGAGGGTTGAGGAGATGCGTTGCACGAAGAGAAATAATATGAGAATGATACGATGGATGTGTAATCTAAGTTTGAAAGACAGCTTTAGATCTGATAACCTCAGATATGTACAGAACAGGACACTTTGATGGTAAAGACACATTGAAAGAATGGATGAGAGTTCTTGGGTTAATAGACATAGAACAGTTAAGGTAGCAGGTCCAGTTCACAGAGGAATGTCAAGGAAAAAATGGGAGGAAGTGATAAAAATGGACTTGGGAGAAAGAGGGATAGATAAAGACCTGGCCAGAAATAGGTTAATTTAGAAATCAATTTCTTTAAACCGTCTAATGCATGCTAGCATGTAAAACGGACGTTAAACCGATGATGATGATGGTGGTGACTTTCGTATATTTCAGTAGCCATTGTCAAGAAATGTTATGATCATAACAATGTCAATACTAGCAGTAGTTGATATCAATTATACTAAGAAGCCAAAGTCGTGAGAGCGCATAAGAAGTTACTGAACAAGGACTAAAGAGTACATTGTCGCTTGTACATAACTAAACATGTATAAAGGAAGGTGTGTATATGACCTGTGAACCGAGCTGTGTGTTTGAGACTCCTGCTCAAGGGTAACACATAAAACTACTCGTTTGTAGTTTAATCAGACTAGAAAGTAGAGAAAAAAGAATGTATTGTTTAAAATGTTTTAGTCATAACAAATCGAAATCAGCGCACCCTTGAGATCTTTAGTCTTAGATTCTACCAACTGAGCTATTTGGACTTTCTTATAAATAGAGCTTAAAACATTACCTTAACAAAATAAGAATAGCTTTGGCGTGTCGTCATAGATTTATGATTTACGTCATGTTTCAAAACATAAGTGATAATAAAAAATAAATAAATGAATGGCTAAAGAAGTAAATTCGTATGAATCAGAATGGTACAACTTTATTGACCGGTTTGATTCTGTTGTCGGCATTCTTGCAGGAGGGGCCACATAATGGTTACCAACATCTCTAAATGAAAGTGGTATCATGGAATCGACTGGATTCGAACTTGGCACACCCAGGTCGTCATGCTGTGTCGTTATCCACTTAACCACCGTCATCACCCTGAATGAATGGGTAAGCATTATCAATAGGGTTTGAAATTATTTTAATAGTCTAAAACAATTTCTTTTGCTTTAACGATGTATTGGCGTTAAAAACAATCTAATATTTAATATATACGATAATTTGGGCACGTAGGCCCCATCATTCTAGTTAATTAAACCTTTATTTTTTTCCCATTTCTTTTATTTCTACATTTATTCACAATACTAATGATAATCATGATGCATATATAGGCTTTTAATGGCTTTTAATGTGTTTTATAAGGTGCTTTGGTAATTTAAATACTGATCATCAGCTGTCCGGAAATTTTATTTATCTTACACCTCCCCACTTCCGGATGTGGCAGATCGACAGTCACTTACTGCATTCTACCTCTTTACACCGGTAAGTATAAAAGCAATTATAGAGAAAAGTCTCAATGAATGGATAACATTTTCTGGAAGTATCTGACAGATTAAATTCCCATTAGAACTCTATGAGTATCCATGTGCTGCCAATAATGGCAGCAAGAGAACGTATTTCATTCTTGAAATCTACAGTTCGTATGCCATACACCGGGATTAAAAACTGTCATACAAAATGGGAAATTTGCTACTTGATAGATTAATGGTTTGCATGAAGGAAAACCTTAATGTTTTTGTTGATTACTGACACATGAAAGAGATTACCGATAAGAATGATATATTAAAAACTTAGTGTAATGAAGGTTTTGTGTGTGTTTGTTTGTAACCAAAACTAGGAATATTATTTAAAAGGAACTGCTGAGGGGTTGAAGAGGTTCGTAATGGTTATCATCTCGTCTGTTGTTTGTGTGAATCATACCTAACTTTATATAGAGATGAATGGATAAGAATCGAAAACCTTATTGCACCATAAATAAGGTCTCACTTAAAGACCGAAATATCGGTGCACTAAAATAAGTGTATGTCATTATTCTAACTGGAAGGTGACGGTGCTAAGTTGTTGACGACACGGACTGACAACCTGGGTGTGCCAGGTTTGAATCCAGTTCACTTCACAGAAACATTCTCACTTAGAATGTTGGCAACCTTCATGTGGTTCTTCTCATGAGTAACCGATGCTTTTCTTGAAAGAATTCTAACTAGAAAGATATCGGGGAAACCAATGCCAACAATAGAATATTCTGATTCATACGAAATGAAGGAATGAATTCAAGCTGTTCCGGGGAAGGGGGGGGGTTGTATTTTTTTGTTCTCTTTTTTCCAGTTATTTATTTATTTATTTATTTTTTTAAAAAGTTTTTTGGAAGTGAATATTTTTTTTTTTTTCCAAATTTTTCAAAATTGGCAAGTTTTGGTAGTGAGAATTATCATGATTTCTTTTGCCATAAATCTTTACTGAGATGCCCATGGGGAGATTGGGTGTGTCAAGTTCAAATCCAGTTCATTCCACAGGAACACTTTCACTTAGGATGTTGGCAACCTTCACGTGGCCCCTCCTATAAGTACCCCGCTGTCTTTCTAGAAAGAATTCTAACTAGAAAGATATCGGGGAAAGCAATGCCAACAATAGAATCATCTGATTCGTAAGAAACGAATGAGTTTCAATGTTGAATTTACGGTTTCGAATGAACGAAAATGGAATTCATTTTGCTCTATTGAAATACGTAGCATCGGCGTACAACATAAATACAAATGTGTTACATGAATACTGATTTAGGTTGAATAATACCCGGCAAAGCCAGGTCGTACACCATAAATACAACAAACAAAAAGACTCGTATTGAAATAAATGTGTATTTTGGTGTTACATAAATACCAGTATTCATGTAACACCAAAATACACATTTATTTCAATATGAGTCTTTTTGCTTGTTGTATTTATGTTGTATTTCAATACGAGTCTTCAAATGTGTTTAGATGTCTTATTTTAATTAGTTCCGAGAAGTTCTGCATTAAGCAAATATTTCGTTTTGTCATTCTATGAATCCTTATGGGGAACAAAAATGACCACGTCTCACCTTGTCAATTGTCAGGTTACTACTCGCCTGGTTTGTTTCGTTGGTTCCGAGAGGTAAAAGAAAGAGCCTCCTTTTACCATACTAGACAAAGGGAAGATGAAATTAGTGCACCAAAAATTTCTTTTTTTAGAATAATTAAATATTTTTTGTCTTCGCCACTACAGAAATTCCAGTTTTTGTTTTGTTTTATGGCATATAAACCTCTTACCACTCCAGAACACAGTGTTTAATTAAACTGGTCATTATATTTAAGTATACAGGAACACATACACACACACACACACATATATATATATATATATATATATATATATATATATATATATATATATATATATATATATATGTGCTTCGAAATACAAAATTTATAAATTGTTTTAAATAAAAGGGGGAATCTTAGTCTCCGGGAATTTGGTCTCGATAGGTTTTTCGTCCAACATCTCATGAGGAAAAATCGTTCGGATACAAAATGTAAAAAATAAAATTCACGAGAAAGAACAAAGATGGAGAAATTAACTGCTGATGAGAATAAGCATTTAAAAAATTTAATTGAATGAATCGAATAAAAACGTTTAAAAGGCAGAGTTTTAGAGGGCAAAAAATAAAGGGGGGGGGGGGCAACTAACTTTTCCCAAAGAGAATCAACAACTTACAAAACCTTCTGCTTGCAAAGAGTAGGTTTTCACAATGCGATCATGATGGATTCCAATATTTTCAAATGACAAGTGGAATCTGCCCGGTGTAAGACCGTAAACCACTCTATTTTATACTTATTGGCACAGCATGCACTGTCAGCTAAATGCTGGTCAATAGACGATTGCAAAGCCGAGAAAGAGGCATGACACAAGAAACCAGATCTACCCTGTCTAATTTTGTATGGAATATGCTGGTTTATTCGGGTCTTCGAATGCAATATATATATATATATATATATATATATATATATATATATATATAACACAAGTTGTTATATTTACGCATTGCTTTCCCAACAGTATTAGTGCATAATAACCATACTATCTCTAATAGGATTTGAACCTAGCATAGCAAATTTATATTATAAAAACAGTATCCATTCTTTAAACTTTTTTTGTCGCGACCCCTTTTTGGAAAAAATTTTTTCGTGACCCACCAAAATTTTTTATAAATAAAAAATAAGTTAATGGAGTGAAAAAATTCCATAGTTATAATTTTGGCGACCCCCTTTCTATGGTTACGCGACTCCCCTGGAGGTCGCGACCCCCACTTTGAAGACCTCTGCATTAGACCAAGCATGCATCTATCCATCTATATATAATGACTGGTGTTTCTTCTAAATTAGTAAAATTATGAGACAACTTAAGGTTTGTGTGTGTGTGTTTTCTCACTTCAACGTAGCTTTCAAAATTATACATTGAATTATTTTTTATTTACTATTAATCGAATATTCATTGAAATTATTTATGAATGAAACAAAACCCGAAAGTCTTTATGCGATTTAAAAAGAAAAAAAAAACGAAACAAAAATAAAATTTAAAAGACCCCAGGTAAAGCCGGGTAGATACAGCTAGTTTTAAATAATATTGTAAGTTTGGGTTACAAATGTGTGCACAAAATATCTATTGCAATAAAATAAGATTTAAAATAAACTATTTTTTTTTTTTAAATAGGATCCATAGCGTTAGCGGTTATAATCCTCAAAAAGGGTATAGAAGGTTGCCAAGAGGATTTTTGGATTAAACATACCACACAACCAAACGTTGACCTAAAAAGTGGAATTTGGCAAGGGAATATTGGCTACATTTTTTACTAAAACATAAATTTGGTTTGATTGATATGTGCTCCTAAATTTTCAAAACACAAACGTTGATTCTCTTTGGGGAAAGTTAGTTGCCCCCCCCCCTTTTTTTTGCTCTCTAAAACTCTGCCTTTTAAACGTTTTTTATCGATTCATTCAATGAAATTTTTTAAACGCTTATTCTCATCGGCAGTTAATTTCTCCATTTTTGCTCTTTCTCGTCAAAGTTTATGAAAATAGACACAATATCAAACATATCGCCATTACCATATGTCTAAGTACTTGGTCAAATGTTTGGACACAATCAAACTGGAAGCAGAGGAATAAACGAAGACATTTCTAAGAAATACAAAGAAAGTCAACACAGAAAAATGTATAAATTTATCTATATACTACTAAAACTTGTTTGCTGTCTTTGTTTTCCCTGTGCACATATGATGTCACAAAGGGATGACGTCATACACTATAACTGGTGGAAGACATGGGAAGATCCTTTATTATGTCACAAATGGATGATATCACAAAGAGATGACCTCATTCACTAAAACATGTGGAAGTTCCTTTGTGACGTTATAAATGGTAAGTAACAAAAGAATGACGTAAGGAGATATACAAGTGGTGCAAAACTGTTGTTGGGGAATTTTACTCGCCCTGGGACGGGTATTCTAGTAAATTCATAAATCAGAAGTCAGGTCAATATATAGAAGAAACCAGAAGATCAAACTCAAAACGGTATTTTTATTGAGTATAGATTAAGTAAGAAAGTGGAAAATTCCACTAGAAGTTTAAAGTTTACAATGCGGTAGGATATGATGTCACAGACAGGAAATCACTAGTGATACGTTGTGAATAAGCTGATCATCTCTACCTCTTCTTGATGAACTAGGAGAAAAAGGGGTCGGATGTTCGGACAGTTGTTCCCTCCCCTATAGTTGATAGGTGGGGGTATTATGTGTGTATACATGTATATTGTAAAGAATAATCATGATAAAAAGAGATTGTTAAACCCAAATTAATTTGTGCTGTCATTATTTATAACCGTTGCTATGAAACAACGTACGTCACAACAGAGCAACAACGAAAGAAAAGAAAGAAGCAACCGCTGCTACTTGTCATCAAACCAACGAAACTTAGGTTGTCTATGCGATGAACCGCCGCCCAGATAATCTGTTGCCCCATAGTGTTACATTATAACTTAGTACTAAATATGAATGTGAAGGTGTCTTTAAAAAGATTTCGGTAAAATGCTTTTTTTTATTATTAATTCACCCGCAAAACAGGTGCTTCAGTTCATTCATAACATTTTGTAAACATGATGATGATGATCATCATCATCATCAGAATCACTACCATATTCGGATTAACGTTAGTTTTTAATCCTGACATGCGTTGGACGACTTTTAGAAATAAACTTTCAACCTAACCTATCTCTGGCCAAATCTTTATTTATCCCTCTTTCTCTTAAATCCATTTTTATCACTTTCTCCCATGTTTTCCTTCGTCTTCCCCTGTCTACACCTACTAACCCAAGAACTGCCATCCATTATTTTAACATGGCCGTATAATGGAAGTCTCCTGTTCTGCACACATCTCCCTATACTTTACAGATTTAATTTTCCTCTGAGGTCATCAGATCTAAACCTGTTTGAAAACTAACATTACACATCCATTCTATCATTCTCATATAATTTGTCTTCATGCAACCTGTCCTCAAGCATCACTGACCAGGTTCATATCAATACATCATCACACTGTGTATATATTCCTTTAGACTCTACCCTTGGTTGATAGTGGTGACGCTCTGCTGGTTAGTAATGACAGAAGTTCCCTGAACTTACTCCACCCACTCCTAACTCTTGCAATCACAGTAGCACCTGACTGTAAAAAGTAATCATAACCACTGAATTCATTTGTTAATGCTTGTAATTTTTTGGATTTTTAAGAGCATAAATAGATTTAATTCTTTAGATTCGGCGGAAAAAAAGTTGCCTTGTGATTTTTCTGCAAGTCAATTAGAAATGAAAGCTTCAAATAAAAGTGCTTAATCCTCTGTCGCATTTCCATCCCTATCGTTGTCATCTTTAATTGTAATAATATTAAAATTATTCCGGCCCTTACTTGACTGAAAACTAATCACATTAGTTTTCCGCTCACTCTTTATCCACTTATCCCTAATGTTTGGCCCCTAACTATTTTCACAGAATCTCAAATGTAAACTTCATCCACAATTTTGAAAAATTATACTAAGTTTGGTTTTTATCGGTTTATGATGATAATGATTCGTTTTAACACATAAAAAAACGAGATAAACAAAAAAGAACTAAAAACTTTACTTATAAAAATATAACAGAATGTATTTGTGCTTACAAGTAATACACCAAAAATATGCACTTCCTAAAATGTGGACATATGATAAGCGATTTGCCAAATATTTTCGATCCTCGCATTTCGTTGGTAACATTGGTAAGGAGAAAAGTTGCCCGAAAATACATCACTCACTGAAAAGGGGAAAAGTTGTTCAAGCTTCCAAGTGTCCTCAAAAATGATGTATTGAGTTTATAAATCAAAAATAAAGCAGTGAAATACAGTTTTCTGTGATTAATTTATTTTATTTTCATTTCTCTCGAAAGCCAATATGTATCTATTAAGAGGAGCATACATTGAAAACAACACTATATGATGTATTTAAAATCTGGGATGGACAAACAACTCTATGACACATTAAAAATCGCTAAGATCCGTATATTTATAAAAACAGAATTATTCTTGAATGTAAGCGTTCTAAACCCACCGAAGAATTTTAACTGATTTTCACAGTTCGTTTGTGACCGCTGAAGGACAAAAGTTGCCAGAAATATAGCAATCACCAAAAAAGAAAAGAAAACATCTATTCGTGCTTTTAACTGTCCAAAGAAATTCCAGAAAGAGTTTAAAAATAAACATTTAAAAAAGCAGTAAGTTTGTAGTTTTCTGTGATTAATTTGTTTTTTATTTTCATTTCTCTCAAAAGCTAATACATACTTGGATGTGGTTGAAGTTTCGGTGCTTAGAGCTGCTATTCTAAACTAATCCTATATATATATATATATATATATATATATATATATATATATATATATATATAACGTATGAACAAATAATAACAGAGTGCTCAATTACGTTAATAAAAGCATAGTATGGTTTTATATTTATAATATCATGTGCTGATTAGCCATCAGTAGGAAGAGAGCTTTTTTGAAGTTACCCCTTCATTAGTGAAAATGGTCTAACAGCTCAATCTGGAACAAATTTGGGGAATTCCGGTTTACACAAACGTTCCCCCACCACTGCAGAATTATAAATTAAAATTTGAATGTAGTTTTACAAAAATTATGTTGTAAGGTTTAAGCTGTTTTTTTTCATAAGGTGAGAACAGATATCTATTTACTTTTTATTTATTTTTGTTTGTTTGTTTATCGACTTCCGGCGACCATGAAGCAGCAAGTGGAATTCGCTCACAAAATATAAACCCCACATTTTTCAGCTTATAATTGCATATCATATATATATATATATATATATATATATATATATATATATATTGAGTAAGGTACATGATAAGTCATGACAATGAAATGCCGTGGTAGCAAAAATGTGTGAAAAATGACAAACAGAAAACAGGTTAAAATGCAGGAGAAAAAAGTCTTCTTATATGGTCCAATCGGATCATCTTTTCCTTCTCCCATGTGTATGCCTTCAAAATAAAATTATTTCCAAATCTTCACTTTTTCTGAAGACGTTTGCTAACACAGACGAAACCAGTCAAATCTCTTGTTTTTGTTTTTCTCCTGCATTTTAACCTGTTTACCGTTTGTCATTTTTCACACACACACACACACACACATATACATATATATATATATATGTATACATACATACACACAGGTTTCCCAAGATAAATTTTACATTTTCGGAAAGGAAAGAAAAAAAACGTCATATCTTGGCCAATAATTAATGTATTCTCAAAATTCAAAGTAAATCCCTTAGAGTGTCCTTTGGTGAATACAACTTACTCTACCACAGCCTTTCATGGTGTCCTCTGAGAAACGTATTCGTTCGTCCTTGGTGTTGCAGACAGTGAGATTGGTGTCTTTCTCAACTATATCTGACAACATGTATTTCTGAATTGCAGCACAGTTCATAGAGTAGTAATCAGGCGAGTTTGGGGACATATATTGTAATTATGGGGTTTCCCGGAGGTGTGACATGGAACCGAGTCTTATTGCCACACATATTACTTTCCCACAGCCATCCACTGGACCAAGTACTTGACAAAAGTGAACAGCAACTCAATATAGCTATCGGCATTTTTGAAGATGTGAGGAGGCATGATATGGTCTTTGCTAGAAACACATCGAAAGGCCATGACAGTTTGAGTAGACTTGAGCTTCATGATGCGCAGAACATTGTATGAACCGTAGACCAATAACCTTCTGTTCTGCTGATTGTTCAACTGATCCTAAGAAGAACCAGAGCATCGATTGGGTGGTTGACCTTGTTGAAGAGTTTCTTGGCTTTAGTAAGGCGATTCTCTTGGCCTTCGTGGGTAGTAGTTGCCTTTGCAACTTTTGTATGAGGAGTAACAAAGATCCTCGTTCAGTGCTTTGTTCATAGTTGTCACTCTGACGCCCATCCCTCTTACTAATGTTTGCATTTCCTTGCCTGAATTTTGCTGCATTTTTTTTTTTAGCTTCTCAATGAATTTTGTTGTGCGGACACAGTCAGAATGCCTGCTATGATCCTTCCTGCTAGCCATTGCTTCCATATCACCATCGCAATTCTCCAGCTCACATTTCATGGCTTCGAAGATATTCAAGGAACACTTAGGAACAATTTTGTGATCCAGCGCAAATCATTATGATACAGGTCACTTTCTTGCAATATTCTGGTACGTTTCAGTCGTCCATAATTTCCAGTTCTTAACCCCATCAATAGTACACTGATACAGCTATGTAATCCGACCGTTTGGACTGTCCTGGGAACAGCGTCCAAATGTGATCAGACCGTTTGCCGGTGAGTCTATCTTAGTGTGTGTGAGCCTTGGAGACGTCTTTGGAAGAGCTGTTACATTTTGGTCACGGCATGACACTGGCTCTCCAGACTAAACTATCGTTACATCCACTTTAACATAAAGGGTTCATATCCATTTGGGTTCTTCGTTGGTTTGCAGGCTGCGACAATAGGCGTCATTAATTTTCTTCTGAAAATTAATTATCTGTCTGGGACCATCGGCTTCTGGAAATCAAGGCTTGTAATGATAGAACAACACATTACTTTATATATAAAACCTATAATTTAATTATATTTCAAAAAGAAACATAATTAGAAACTCGAAAAGCTTGGTTGAGTTCTGCAAGCATGTCAAAACGCACGTCTGCCTCGTGCTGATCCAAAAGCCGCTATGATAATAGCGACAGCGAGAGAGGAGGAGAGAAAGATAGGGAGAGAGAAGGTTAAGAGACAAAAAAATAAAGGCACCGCTGCCTCCAGTTTTTAATGTATCTCGGATGACAGTCGGTCTGATCTCTGACCCCATTACATGCATCTGTCACTGAATTGATCTGACACTGACCTTTAGTTGTCGATTTTTACTACTCTCCCTGAAAGAGCAACGTTAAGTCTAGTAAAAGAGCTGTAAAATGTATGGGAGAACCAGCTCCCCAATCGTTGTGATACAACTATCCGTTGCACTTTGCCGTTTCTAATTACTTAAAATGGTTCTGAAATTTTATAATATTAAAATATTATCAAACTTATCTCGAAAACTTTGTATATATATTCAGACATGTTCGATTAGAAAAAAATCAATAAGTTTTGCCTATTAATGCTTTTATTTAATTGTGCAATTCTTTGAATAAGTCCTTAATACAATTATATGTATAAGAGTAATAAGAGAATATTAGTTAATTACTCATCGAGTCCATTCAATTCCATGAGGGAAACTGATTTCTGTCTGAGTAGTGTATGTTCTGTGATAAAGTTTCTGTAGAGCAATGTCAAGTAACAAAACTGAAAAGAAATTTTGAAATAAAAAAATCCCCAGCAAGAATGGTTTTGTGAAGCCAGTTTACAAGATAACGGATTTGGTCAAATTCAATTTAACTTTTAAAATAAATCAAAGAACATTCTCAAATAAATACAATCTGAGAAAAGAAAACTGTGAAAAATGGAATAATTCGGCTAAAATACATTCAATTCTGAGATCCTGGTATTCAATTTTTTTTTCTTTAAATGTTTATTTTAATTCCAGGTTTGTTTTATAACAGGCTTAGTCTGATTATAATTACTTGCAAGAATCAGGAACCTTAGCTGTAGACCATTTTCTGGTTGGCTATCAGTAAGGATTACACATGTTTCATTAGGTTCTTCTTTTATTGCTGCCTGTCCAGTTCTTGCTGTTAATTTATAAGGGGATTACAAATTTGATACTTTATTGTGCTGATGTCTTACTTCGCACCATTTCACATATAATGCTACAAATAAGAAAACGGTTAACTGAGTTGTGTGCACTTTTCTTTAACTACTGAGACTCCGTGGAGATTCCACAGTGCTTTCTACATCAATCTCTATAATTTACTGTCAAAAATAATATTCCTTTTGAAATAATAAATGTTTGTCAATACTATTAAGAAAAAAATGACTTTTAATACTTCTGTGAAAATAATTGTCATTGTCATATAAATATTCTTTAAATAAATGAAAAGAATATTCGTCTTTTATATTTATTTCGAATTGCAGCAATTTAATTCTGTAAAACAATAAATATACTCTTACTGTAAAACTAATTGTTAGCTAAATATTCTTCAAATAAATAAAACGAATGTCATTCTTTGAAATATATTTATTTAAAATTTGTTTTAGTAGACAGGATAACATAATTTGGTTTTGGAACAATTCATTTTTAAATGGGTAAAGTCGGAATGTTTTACCTTAACGACATCTTATTAATCACCAATCAACATGATCGAACGATATCATTTTTTTAAATGTGTGTGAAAAGCGATATCGTATGTACGAACATGAAATGCCTTAGCGTATTATTATATAGATTCAAACTGAACCACCCAAATAATGTTTCTATTGTTAATTAAAATTAAAACAAATGTTTCCTTTCTTCAGAATCACTAAAAATATTATTTTTAAAGCTTTAAAGTAATAGAATTTATATTATGAATTTTCTGTCTGTCTGTCTGTCACTTATGTGCTCCAAAAATACTCAACACCATAGCATCAAATTTTGTATGAAGCACCCTTGAGATACTACTGGGTGTGTAATAGGGGGAGTACAAATGCTACTGGTACTACTGCTAATATTAGAACAATAAACACTTATAAGTTACAAAATAATTGGCTAGATTCCAAACTTAGCATAAAGAAACCTTAGAATGCAAAATGTCTCAT
Organism: Sepiola atlantica; assembly: GCA_963556195.1. Classification (NCBI taxonomy): domain Eukaryota; kingdom Metazoa; phylum Mollusca; class Cephalopoda; order Sepiida; family Sepiolidae; genus Sepiola; species Sepiola atlantica. The sequence goes on from OY744521.1 coordinate 74,174,733, forward strand.
AAGGGATAAACAAGATACTTCTACTACTACTACTAATAATAATAATAATATTTAAGTGAAGATCAAAGAGGCAGATAAACGAAGCAAATGGATGGAACTTGCCTGAAAACTGAAAGGAATACGGACATGAAGAAAATTAACATAATATCAATAATTGTAAGAGCACTAGGAACATTTTCGAAAAACATGGAAACAAGACCATGAGAAATTGGAATCAAAGGGAAGATTGAAACCATACAACGCACAGCAATGATGAAAACAGCCGAATTCTTAAGGAAAATCTTTGAATGCGGAAACCAACCCACATAAACAACGAACGCTAACCAGTCACAGGTAAGTTGAAATAGAAATAGAACAAAAAATACAGAAAGAACATAACACGATCCCAATAGAACTGAAACTGCTAGATATCCCCCCCCCGCACGCACACACACACACACAAATGGTGGCACAATTTAACAATTAAATTGAATGTTTATTCAGTATCTTCTGTTATAAAGTTAAAATTTAACAAGACATGTTCGAAATGTGCTTCTCAATGCTGATATCATAATTGGAGCCATCAAGTGAAGGCATCGATTACCTCTTCCATTATTATGCCATAGATCTGGCTACCTTGGGTTCTGCAATTGTTTATGAATTGTTCTGTCACACATGGTATTTAAAAAAGGCCAAAGATAGAAACCTGGTAGGTTTAAATCCGGTGAATGCGATTACCATTCTGGAATACAGCGTCTGCTCGTCAGTCAACCTGCAAAGAGACGATCCAGCCACTTTATAGTAATGTTAGCTGTGTGGAGAGTTTTTCTGTCTTGTTAAAACTATTGCATCTCCCACCGCATGCTACGACGAGCCCCAAGTGCCCTCCAGAGTTTAAGCACCACAATATAATATTCTTGATTGACCGTCACTGTCTCTCCAACATCCTTCTCACACTAAAACGGTCCGATTATGTCATGTTTCGAGATGGTGATCCAAACGGTGAACTTTAGAGAGTGTCGTGGCCTCTCAAGGACTTCTCAAGATTCCCAGTTCTTATGATGTGGCTTCAACTTTCATTCTTCAATAAATCACTCCCTCTTTTCTTATCTTCCCCTTTTGTCTCTCCTTGTCGGCAAGTATATTACGGTCTCTCGCTTCTATCTCTTACAAGTTTCCTTTTCTTCTATTCCTCCTTCCTCCTCTCTCTCTCTATCTCTCTCTCATATATATATATATATATATATATATATATATATATATCAAATTTCTTGTTCTTTGTCTCTTGCAAGAGTCCCATTCTTTCTCTCTACCATTTTCCCTTTTTGCATCATCCTCTCTCTCGCAAGTATATTTCTGTCTGTCTCTCTATTCTTTATCTATTGAAAGCTTTTTCTCTTCTATTCCTCTTTATTTCTCCCCAATACTTGTCTTCTCTCTCTCTCCTCCTCTCTCTTCTCTTACATGTTTCTTTTTCTTGTGCTCATCCCAAATACTTTTTATCTGCCTCTGCCAAATTTCTTTCTCTTTGTCTCTTACAAGTGCCCCAGTCTCTCTCCCCAACTTTTCCCCTTTTCCATCCTCCTCCTCCTCCTCCTCCTCTCTCTCGCAGTTATATTTCTCTGCTCCTCTAGTTTATCTGTATTTTATTCTCTTTATTCCAAATCATTTCCTTCTTTCTCTCCAGCAATTCTCTCTCTCTCCTCCTCCCCCCTCTCTCTCTCTCTCTCTACAGAAATTTCTGTTTCTATTTTTCTTTTCTATCTCAAACAAATACTTTCTCTCTCTCCCCCCCTCTCTCTCTCTCTCAAATGCATTTGTCTTTTTCTTTGACAAGTGTCTCATTCTTTCCATCTCTCACTCTCTTTAATCCCATTCAAGACATAAAATAATAACAAAAAATCTTTTACTAATCCAATTCAATTCCACATTTTCTTACATTTTTTTAAAAAAATTTCTTCATTTTAAGTAATTCATTTACACAACTAATTTACTAAGTTTATTTGAAATAAACAAGTTTCATCTTTGTTTTACTTTCACAAAGTTTAATACCATAAAAAGAAAAAAGCGGAAAGCCTAACTTGATTTCACTACGCAAACATAAGAATGATTAAATAATCTTGTAATTTTACTAATCTACTTTTCATAAATCGAGAAAGGATTTTTCTTGCTGCAGTTAACAGTTTTATCAACAGAAATAATTAAGATAAAAGCAGCTTAATACTATGAAGAATACAACATCATAATAGCAGTAATAAACTGTATCATAATGGATAACGGATATCAAGCAGACAGTGCAATAAACAAAGGAACAGGAAAACGGATATCAAATAGGCAGCAGTCTATCTATTTCTTCTGGCAGAGAGCAACCCTAATGAAGTTGTTTGGTCACACGATGACCAATCAGGCTATTCGGCATAACAATTTCTACCAGACCTTTTTATGACTCCATCCTGAGACCTTTAGGGTTCGAAGATCAGACACATAGTTTCCAGACAGCCACGAAGTAAGAAGCCTACACTCTCTCCCACCATCTGTCGACTAGTCACTCCGAGCACGGCTATCATCATTGGATGATATACAGCTCACATACCCACTCTACTTACTTTCTTTCAAAAAGACAAATTCACAGTTCTTACTTCTGGCCACATACACTCAACTGTGTATGCAATATATATTTATATACTTATATAAATTGTTCATTTATAGAAAAGTCTTGTCTTTCCTTTTTTCTTTACCAGCAAATATATACTCACTCTGGTCAAATACTTCTGCTTGGCTGGGAGAATTATATAACTCACGCAACAATAGTATTGTTATAAATAAAATAAAGTAAAACGTATTTAATTTTTATGGATATCAAGTGCAAACCCAAACCCCACAATTTTATTGTTTTTTTTTTTTTGTTTTTGTTTTTTTAAATTTAGTTCACCCCAAACAAGGCAAGTTGCCATTGTAGACGAAAGGGGTTACTGAGAATTAGAATGTAGGTTTTGGGTGTCATCCTAAGTTGGGAGTTGTGCAGTGAGATGCCTGTGCACATTAGTTTTAAATTTCTGCATGTCGGTACAGTCGGGGAAACGGTGAACAGGGAGAGAGTTCCAAAGGTTGGCAGCTCGAGGAAAGAAGCTATTAAAGTAGAAGGCTCTCCGGCATCTGGGGACCTCAACAGTGAATGGGTGGGATTTAGCTGATTGTCGGGTTGGTCGAGTGTATTTATGTTGAGAGGGCACCAGAGCAGCAAATTCATCGGAGCACATTCCATTGAAGTACTTGTAAAACGAGCACAAGGATGCCACATTGCGGTGATTGGATCATAAATAAAATGAAAATAAAATGTATTATCTTTTCATGGATGTCAAGTGTGAAAACACAGACCACACAATTTTTGAATAGATGAAATGAAAGTAAAACGTATTTTCTTTTTGGAGATGTCAATTACTGCAATATTCTCCATTTCTATAAGTAGTTCAGATTTCTGTAATTTTGAAATGAGACAAATTACACAATGTATTTATTACGTTTAAAAAAATTGTGACTGACGGACAGACAGACAAAATCCCTATTTAAATAATAAGAATCCTGTTTTTACAAATTATCTTAGGAGAGAGTCTTGTAATTCACATACAGTTGTTTTTGGCATATCAACCCTTTTCGAGTTATTTAATGCCAAATCCGATTATTTTGGTAAAAAGTTTTTATGCTTCAAGTTCTTTATGTCTTCAAATATGTATGCATCGTGTTTGATTTGATTGTCTTGTAGAGGAAAAATGTTGTTTTTGTTTTGGGCTTTGCAGAACATGATTGAGTTTTGCAAAGGGAAAGGAATAAATCAATAACAATTGGTGCAATTTAAGTCAGGAAGACAGTATTTTCAGACAGCCTGATCTGGTAGCACCCAGGTAATTCACATACATTTTCGCTCCTAAAACACAATAGGCAAGGTAATAAGAACAATAGCCATCAACATACAGTGAGCAACAACCGAGACAAGCCGCTTGGGTTCAATCATGCCTATTTTTGTAGAGTTGGCTATAATAGTAGAGAGTTTGTATATGCCTGGCTTAGAATTTGCAAATGAGAAACCGAAATCTTGCATCACCTGTTGTATGCATTACTTTTTTTCATTTATCACTACATAAAGTAAACAATATCACCATACTTTTGCTAGTATATCATTATTGCTTCCCCCCTCTCCCCCCAAAAAGAGAAGGTAATCCTTGAGAGGATGGTATGTGTGTAAGAAATTGCGAAAATATGGGATTACCTGGAAAACGGTCTCGGTGCGCGCTTTGCAGGGTTGGGTAGCACAAAAAATGGCAAGATGGCGTCGGTGGCTTAATATTACCAGGTGATCACGTGAAATCGCGAGAGTCCGGTTTGAAATAAAAGCGGGTCGCTGGAGGCAAAACGGGCAGAGGGAAAAACGCAGTCAACGGAAGACGACGCTTTTAAAGAAGAAGAAGAAGAAGAAGACGTTTAGAGAAGAAGGCGGTGTGCACTAATCCAGAGTCCCTTGCGAGTGTTGTTCCGGTGTCTGCTGAAAAGAATTTCTTGGGCGTTTTCGACCGTCATCAAGATTTTTTCTGCCACAAGCTATTTCGGCTTTGTTATGGAGAAATTCGACATTAGATAAATTCCGGAATTTGACGGCTCTCCTGCTGGTCCATCGGTGGTCGAATGGCTGGAGAAGGCCGAGCGTGTTTGCTGGTTGTGCAAAATTAAAGACCCAGCTATGGTCATCCCATTGAGACTCAGTAAGGGGCTTACGCCGTGTACCAGCAGCTCGGGGATGATGCGACCATGGAGCAGATTGCACAAGCGCTGCACGGGGCATTTGGTACAGATCCTTTTGTTGCCTGGAGGCAATTTTCCGAACGCCGGCTTGAGCCGAGGGAGACAGTGGACGTCTACATGGCTGACTTGAAAAAGCTTGCTGCTCCCTTCGGCGGTGCGAGTGACCGCATATTGGCATGCGCCTTTTTGTCTGGACTTTTGGACGATGCAAGTTGACTGGGCGGGCATCGTCGAGACTCACAGAGATTGGATTGGAGGAGTTGTTGGCGAGAGCACGAAACATCTTGAAGGACGATCGAGAACTGGTCTCTGCAGCGGTTGACACCCTGGACTCGCCAACAGAGGGCCTACGATGCTATACATGTGGTGGCCCCAACCACTTCTCCAGAGACTGCAGAAGCGGCACCCCAAATTATGGAGCATGAAAGGTAATATGGTGTCACCAATGCAATAAGCCAGGCCACATAGCACGGAATTGTTCGGGAAACGGGCAAGGGGAGGATGCCGCAGCGCTAGCACCCTCCCCAAAGCGGCATTGAACAAAGCGTATCCTGCAGTGACAGTTCAAGTTGATGGGTGTAAACGTTCAGCGCTGGTTGACACCGGCTGTACCCAAACCCTCCTTCGAAAAGAATGTTGCACCACATGGAAGAAACGAAAGATCCCCGTCCTAACTGTCTGCAAAGGCTCATTGGTGTGTTGTGGGGTCAGTGTTGTTCATATCAGCATTGACAGTGGCCCCCCGGTGGCTGTGACGGTGTTGGTGGTCGATGGGGAGCTGCTCGAATATGACCTTCTCCTTGGAATGGATACTATCACACAGCTAGGCGGACTTACTGTGAACAGCGCCGGTGATGTGAGATTCTCTCGACCAGACAAACAAATGTGTGCAGCAATCACTCTTGATGAACCCGATTTCCACGCAGAATACGACAAGGGCACAAACACTTGGACAGCGTCCTGGAAGTGGGCAGGCGACCAGCCGCCAGTGTCTTTGCGGAATCGGCTGACAGAGTATCCCCCTCCTGCGTGGCTTAGGATGCAGTACAAGGCAGAACTTCAAGTGTGGCTGGATAACGGCTGGTTAATTCCATACCCGGAGGATGAGCTCGAGCCCCCACGGGGGCTAATTCCCCTGATGGCTATCAGACAAGAGAACAAGCAGAAAGTTCGACCTGTTCTTGATTACCGGGAACTCAATGAACATGTCGACCCGTACACTGCGGGGGCTGACATCATAAACTGCGAGAGTGGCGGCGGCAGGGTGCGAAAGCGGCCATACTGGACTTGCGAAGAGCCTACCTGCAAATACGTGTTGAGAAATCGCTGTGGCCGTTCCAGACGGTGGTAATCAAAGGAACTCGCTATTGCTTGACCAGGCTGGGGTTCGGCCTGAATGTAGCCCCGGGCATCATGACGGCGATCATGCAAGCGATCCGGCGTCAGGATGAAGCTGTGCAACAGGCGACATCGTCTTACATAGACGACATTTTTGTCAATGAGAGCCTCCTGTCTGCCCAGGCGGTCAAAGAACACTTTGAGCACTTCGGGTTGTCGTGCAAGGAGCCGGAGCGGCTGCAGGATGGAGCGAAGGTGCTCGGGCTGCAAGTGGGCGGAAGTGCAGATGGCCTCCAATGGGGAAGAGGTGGTGAAATCCCGGAAATCCCATCTACCATCACACGTCGAAGCACGTTTTCCGTGTGTGGAAAACTGGTGGGTCACTTCCCTGTGTGTGGGTGGCTCCGAGTGGCTGTGGCGGCTATAAAGCGACGGGCAACTTCTTTGTCAACAGGATGGGACGATGAGGTGCGTGATCCTGTCCTGCGAAGCATGTTGGTGGAAGCTGTGGCCAGAGTGACCAATGATGACCCTGTATGGGGGAGCTGGTGCGTCGATGGGAGTGAGTTTACAGTTTGGGTGGACGCCAGCTCACTTGCCCTTGGCGTTGCTCTGGCAGTCGACGGAAGTATAATAGAAGATGCCTGCTGGCTCCGACCAGAGAATGACGCTAAGCACATAAACCTAGCTGAACTCGATGCTACACTGAGAGGAGTCAATCTAGCGCTTCAGTGGCAGGCTAGAGTCCTCCACGTTATCACGGATTCCACGTGTGTGCATCGGTGGATGACCGATGCCTTGAACGGAAAAGCACGGCTGACAATGAAGGCATCGGCCGAAATGTTAATCCGGAGGCGGCTTGCTACCTTAACCGAAACCATCAAGGAATACAACTTGGTCATAGATGTGACACTGGTGCAGTCCTGTTTGAATCGAGTGGATCGTCTGACCAGAGTGCCACGCCGTTGGCTAGACCTGCCGAAAGAAGTGAACGAGCCAGCACCTGTAAATTGCGCTGCGGTGGGACGTAGACTCAGTCCGGAGCGTATCGCTGATGTCCATTGCCAAAGCGGGCACCCCGGTGTAAACTGAACCCTTTACTTCGCCAGGTTGGTTGACCCCTCTGTGTCACGGAGGGCTGTGAAATCTGTTGTGAGAAGCTGCAACACCTGCCAATCGATCGACCCAGCACCTGTCCGGTGGAAGAAGGGCACACTCGGTGTGAAGTGTAATTGGGATAGGATTGCGATGGACATAACTCACTACGACGGGGGGCATTTCTTGACACTTATTGACTGCGGACCGTCCAGATTTGCATTGTGGCGGTCCCTTCGCCGGCAGGACACGGCTGCCATTGTCCATGAGTTGGAAAGTGTGTTCCTCGAGCGTGGCCCTCCTTCTGAGATATTGACCGAAATGGCCCCGCTTTTGTTAGTGCACCGTTCAAACAGTTTGTAGATGGCTGGGGTGTCCGTCTGCGTTTTCGGTGTGCCCATGTGCCCAGTAGGAACGGAATTATTGAGCGCAACCATAGGACTGTCAAGACCATCACAGCATGGAAGGGGTGTACAGTGCATGAAGCAGTCTATTGGTATAACGTCACCCCTAAGGACGATGTTTCACCCTCCACCGCGCCAGCCAACGCGCTACATACATACCATGTCAGGGCGAGAGGTTTGGAGAGCAGCTCACTGCCTGAACCAGAGCCACCACAGGAGAACATAAAAGAAGGAGATGTCGTTTGAGTTAAAAAACCCTGAGGTCAGTGCACGACTCGCTACGGAACCGGTCGTGTCACTGAAGTGATCAGCCCGCAGGCGGTGCGAGTTGATGGAGTACCCTGTCACATTAAAGACTTAAGATCGGTATTCCAAACGCAGCTGCCACTTGACGAGGATAGTGAAATTGAATCCGTGACCAGCGAACCATCATTCATCGCACAGCGACACTGAGAGTGGTAACCTTGAATGTACTGACCCTTCTACTGCTGATGAAAGCCCGGACAGTGATGCTGCGGTTCGCAGCCTTAGGTTCGCCGACCTTCATGCCACGGAAGACAGCACAGATGATGATGAAGCCCCCGAATCCCCCTCTCCGAAGAAGCACTCGAAGAAAAAGGACACCACCTCCCTGCTCTTTCTGTGATAATGAGATCAGGGGGGAGTGTGTAAGAAATTGCGAAAATATGGGATTACCTGGAAAACGGTCTCGGTGCACGCTTTGCAGGGTTGGGTAGCACAAAAAATGGCAAGATGGCGTCAGTGGCTTAATATTACCAGGTGATCACGTGAAATCTCGTGTTCTCTCGCGCACACGAGAGTCTGGTTTGAAATAAAAGCGGGTCGCTGGAGGCAAAACGGGCAGAGGGAAAAACGCAGTCAACAGAAGACGACGGCGACGCTTTTAAAGAAGAAGAAGAAGAAGACATGGAAGAAGAAGACGTTTAGAGAAGAAGGCGGTGTGCACTAATCCAGAGTCCCTTGCAAGTGTTGTTCCGGTGTCTGCTGAAAAGAATTTCTTGGGCGTTTTCGACCGTCGTCGAGATTTTTTCTGCCACAGTATGATGACCACAGAACAGACTACATTACACCCCCCCCCCCAAAAAAAACAAAAAAAAACAAAAGGAGGCAGTTATGCTTGAGAAGATGATATCATGACAACCAAAGATTTACTACACTGCCCACCCCAAAAGAAAGAAGTAATGCCTGGAAAAATAGTATCTGACAAATAAACATATACTACACTACCTCCAAAGGATAAAGTAATGCCTGGGAAGAGTGTCTCATGACAACAGAACAGATACTACACTACACCCCGCCCTCTAAATTGAGAATTGAAAGGTAGTATAATAGTACAATTAAAAGATGTAATAGTATATTTCCGGCTTCAGATACCAAATCTCTATTAGTAATAGATACAACTATTAAAAAAACGTTTAAAAGAATTCTGTAATGTTACTATCAAACATAACTAAAACTAACAATTAAAATTACCATAATATAGTCATGCTGTGAAGCTTTCTGTGTTTTCATGATCCTGAAGATGGGTTGGGAAGCAAAACGAAAAGCAGTGCCTGATCTTTGAGGATTAGGCATGGAGCTACCGACTCCCCTCTGTAAAAAAAAACTTTAAACTTTACAAAATCGCAAATAAGGAAATTCAATAGATCAACTGCCATAGAAGAGGATAAACCTCCAGCTTGTATGAAAGTCAGCTTCTTCTGTACGCTACTATGCTGGCAATAATCATCTCGAGTAGGATCACTATCACCATGAGAACATGGTGTTAGCTGCGATGAGACGATACACGATGGAGATGCTGATTAATTAGTGAGTCAGGAGACGCTAACACAGGAGAGCTATAGTTGTTCTTGGATCACAAGGAACCCACAGCCAAGAGTTGGTCTTGTTTTAACTAAAACTGTCTATAGAATTCTCATTAGATGAGAGACACACGGTAAATGCTTCAGAACTAAGCAGAGTAGAATCAATATGGACATCATCCAACAAACGAAAGTGATGAGATCAAAATATACAACAGATTATTTTCCATTAAGTAGGCCGTTCAAGAAAAAAACATTATCATCACTTAACTTAAACGCTAAAATATGCAGTGACAACCAGGGTTATAAGGAGATTATGGGACAACAAGATTTGAGAGACATGAATGAAAGTGGTGAGAGATTGTCAACATTTTTGTGCTGCAAGAAACTTAATCATTGGTGGCAGGGGATTCTTCAATCACATATTTATGCACAAGGCTAATTGGGTATCAACCGAAAATCAATCACGTGTGAATCGGTAAATGTTTCAGATGATTATTCCAAGAGAAGCCAGTGTTGCTTGGGACCATCATCATCTGATTGCCAGGATGAAGCTGAAACTGAAGATACCAAACCGACAATTCTAGCATGAATTTTAGGAGCCTTAAACCTATTCTGGTTTTAGATATGTAAGGACCCGTGGCGTAACGGATATAAGTGTTGAGTAATAGTCAGTTCTAAGTAACAGTCGTTAAAGGTTCAATGCTCAACCAAATTGCACTGTCACCGCACCCAAAATGATTCAACTTCTTACACACTATCTAAACTACAACATCCTTCTAATAATCGCAAGTCTATTTACTTCTTATAATATAGAGACCTATTCTTCTGCTATCTAATCTACATACATGTTTATGGCATGTACGAACACACTATGTAAATTAGCTGGAAAGAGATCTACCCTTTTTCTAAATGCTCACAGAGACATTAAGAATTATTAGATAATCGTTAAATGAACAGAGCAGAGGGGGAAAGAGAAAAATATAGATTGGTAAGAGAGAGATCAGTTAATTATAAATTGCGGCTAATTAGAACAATCAAACCGGTTTTCTTTTCAAACATAACTCAATCCCAGAAATAAAGTATATTTTCACATGTATTTTGTGTTATTGAAGTATATATGAAAAAAAACTTTAGGAAAACAGACGTTGATTAACTGATCTCTATCTACATAAATTAGGTATGTGTATATGTTTATATATTTGTATGTACAGAATTCACTCCAAACTAATTAACCGATTATTATGAATTTTGGAACACAGCTGCTAGGCGTAAGGGTCATAATGTGGGCTATATTTATTTTAATTTAGTTTCATACAAAGTGGGTAAAAAAGGGAGTGAAAGCCCTTCATGAAAATTCAGATATTTCTAATATTTGTAAAATTTTAACAATAAGTATTAGACACTAATTAATAAATATTACCCAGATTTCAGTTTTTTTAGTGTATTTTAAAGTGTTTTAGGTGGCATGATACCTCCCATTTGAAAAGTCAAATATTTCGGATTTGCATTAAATTTGATCCATAGTCATAAGACACCAATCAGCAAAAACCATGAATTTCAATTTCTTCTTAAGACCTCTTAAATTTGAAATATTTTCTAGAATCAAAATCATGTAATGGATTTTTATCAAAATTGGAATAAGGATTCTAAACATTAGGTTTAGTATCATCATATCTTGATTTTAATCTTCATATGAAGCAAATGATGCAAAACTGTTCTGTTCGATGAATTTTATCTATCTTAGGATGGGTATTTTTCTTGTTTACTATAATGATAGATTCAAACTAGACACCCACCTAAACAAAACCAATTCGCCTTCTCCCTTGAAGCTCGCGTTAACAAATATCTGAGGACTTACAACTAATCTAGAATCATTTCTCCTAGTGCACTCCCCGGATATCTTAGCACTAATTGAAACTAACCTACACTCCTCAATCCCTTTCAATCGCTTTGACATGATTGAATACCTCCCACTCTGCCATAAGGACTCAGACAGACATATGCACGGACTTGGAATCTATATTCGTAACCCTTGACTAGAGAGCTTAATCTAGAATCAAATGATCAAACTTTCATGTGCTTTAAACTAGCCATGCACCACTGAGTTAGTTACTTATATTTCAACCTACCGTTGTCCTTGGACTCAGGACTGTACCCTGATGAACCATGTCTCTGACAGTATAGATGCAGTACTCTCTTTACATACTAGCGCCCAAATACATGTTGTTGGTGATTCTAATGTTTACCATAGTAATTGGCTCGGTTTCTCGAGCTATAAAGATGCAGCTGGTAGCAGCATGTATAGTTTCTCTATATCATTTCTTTTCAGAGACTGTTACTCTTCGAACCGTCTTCCACATCATAAGGATCAGCTTGCCTAACTCATTGTCTATTCCTAACTACACTGCCCGACGCTAGTGTGATGAATGTCCATAGCTCACTTGAGAACGCTGATCATCTTGTAATATTAGTAGATATCACCCTTAACTCTGGACTCCAAGTTTAAGAAGCGTTGTTCAAAATGACGAGATACTTCAAAAAGGCTGATTTGGAATCCATCAAAGAATACATCAGAGATACCCTCTGGAGTAAAATCTTTTCCCTTCCTGCTGATCAGTGCACAAATGAGGCAACTGAATGGGTCAAAGCAGCCATTGAAGCACATATTCCTATGCGAAAGTTCTATAGCATGCCCCACTCTCCCCAATGGTTCACTTCAACCTGTGCATTCGCAAAAGCAGCATTCAACCGCACTAAGTCAAGTACAAATAGACCAAAATTCATAGAAGCTGAAACTGATTGTAAGAGTAAAATAGCCGCAACCAAGAGAAGGCATACCGAAATTACCAGACAACGCATTGAGTCACAGAAATTAGGAACTCACGATTTCTCAAATTTATAATAATCTGTTGAATAATGGGCAATCAACAATTCCCCTACTATTCCAAAAGGCTAAACTGCTTTCCCGGCTGTTCGCCTCCAACTCCACCTTAGACCTCACAAACAACTCCCTCCCAAATTCCCTTTGCAGACAGAAGCCGCACTCGATGATCTGATAAAAACCCTTTACCATGTCAGTGATATCATAAAAAACCTAGACATCTCCAAGATGTGTGGGCCTGATCTCATCCCGGCTCTACTAATAAAGAAATGCTCTGCTGAGCTAGCCCCTGTTCTCTTCAAATTCTACAATAAATGCCTTGCCGAATCTTGCTTCCCTGATAGCTGAAAAATTGCCCCTGTGGTATCAGTATTCAAAAATTCTTGTGAAAGAACAGACCCGCTCAATAATCGCCCCATCAGTCTTCTTCCTCTCTTTACTAAAATTTTTGAGTCATTAATCAATCAAGTGCTAGTCCACCACCTTGTAAATGCTAAACTCCTTTCTGACCGACAGTATTGATTCAGGCAAACCTGTTCTACTGCATATATGCTAACGGTCATCTCTGAATGCATATACCATGCACTGGACAAGGCAAGGGAAGCTAAAGACTTTGACAAGGTCTGGTATGAAGGTCTTCTAATGAAAATTAAATCATATGATATTACCGGACGAATATCTAACATAATCAGATCCTTCTTAGATGAGAGAAAAATCCAGGTTCCCCTTGATGGTCGTACATCGAAACATGACATAATGTGGGTGTGCCCCAGGGGTCGTCCTTGGACCCTTCTAATTCCTGATATCCATAAATGAAATTGTGTCAGAGATGAGTATATTTGCTGATGACACTACGCTCTATACCAGACATGTTGGAAAAACGAATGTATACATATCCAAAGCAATGTCTGAAACCTTAGAAAATGACCTCCAGTCTGTAGTGGAATGGGGACGTGAATGGATGGTAACATTTAATGCTTCTTAGACAAAACTCTTTTCCTGTAACCATTATAAGAAACCTTCTCAACCACCGATTGCCATGGCTAATAACACTACCTTACAGTCCATCATTCAAACTCCTCGGCCTAACATTCGCAGGCAACATGAATTGGAACAAATACATAGAAGACATTACCGAAGCTGCTGCAAAGAAGGTGGCTCCCTCTACCGAGGATGAAAACTTCTCACACCTGCCAGTATTATATACCTCTACAAAGCCACCATTCGCGCATGCATGGTGTATTGTTGCCACATCTGGGCTGGTGCATCACCACTAGTCTCTCCCTATTAGACAGGATCCAAAAAAGAGTCTCCAATCTAATAAGTGGCGCACTGTCAATCAAGCTCCAACTCCTGTCCCATCACTGCAATATTTCACCCCTCTGCTGATTTTACAAGTACTTCAATGGAATATGCTCTGACTAACTCGTAGCACTTGTGCCCTCTCAACGTAAATACTCCGGACTAACCTGACAGGCAGCAAAATCCCACCCCTTCACTCTAGAGATCCTCAGATGCAGGAAAGCTTTCTACTGTAATAGTTTCTTCCCTGTTTTCTGCTTCCCTAACTGTATTAACATGCATAAATTTAAATGTAATGCGAAACCGACATCTTGTTGCTCAACTACCTACTTAGAGTGTCCCTGTAGGCATGGCCCCTAATAGTAGCCCGTTAAGTCCAAGTGGCAATGTGCCTTGTTTGGGATGAATAAAAGATTGTAGTATTTAATTCTTAAGACTGGTATATTTCTGGAAAAGATAAATAATATACCGACTTAATTAAAGAAAATATGATGTGTTAATGTATTGCAGTCGATATAAAAGCAAAGAAGATTAACAGAATCAAGACATTGATCCGAACTGCAACAGGTCACTCGGTACTCTTATGCATTCCAAAAAATAAAATCCCTCTCCAAAATATTTAAGTAAAAAAAAACTTTGAAAGTCTGTTTTTTTTATTATTATTCTCTCGTTCTCTTCTATACTTATTTATTGCATGGCAGTAATTATTTCACACAAAACAAGTCAAATTACTGAAACGTGTCGTGAGAAGAGAAAAAGAGAAAGAATCAAGAAAATATAGTAAAGCCTATTTTCATTCATTCAGTAAATTTGAAAGAAGAAACACATTTTTGAGGGTTTTTTCTTTTTCTTTTGTTTGTTTGTTTGTTCAGCTCAAGTGACACACATATATTCATAGGCCTGTGTTTGGACAGGCAGAAGCCAACAGAGGTGCAACTTACGGCCGAGATTGATATACTTCTCTCGTTGGTACACATCGTTGACACTTTTATAGAATGCTGTCCAGCCTTAAAGGTGGGTTTTAAAGATTTGCAGGACAGTCAGAAAAGAAAAAGAGAACAACAAAACAAAACAAAGAAACAAAAGAACACACACACACACACACACACACACACACACTTTTCAGTATAGTAGTAGTAGTAGTAGTGGTGGTAGTAGAATTAGCACGGCCTTTTGAATGTGTTTGGGGGAACATAAACATGCCAAAATATTACCATTACAATGGCAGGGGTTTAAATGAAAGAGAAGAAAGAAAACAAAAAGAGAATAGCTTAGGTAATGGGTTTCTTACCTGTGAATCTACAGGAGCAGTAGCAAACACCTGCAATTAAAATCAAGATAAAAAATGTAAGTACACACACACACATATATATCTATAGAAAACATATCTAGGAAACGGAGCTGTTAAACCTGACATCGTAATATGGGACAAAAGGGAGAAAGTAGCAACCCTAGTTGAAGTCAGTGTCCCGAATGATGCAGGATTAAACAGAGCTGAAAGGGAAAAGATTACGAAATACCAAGGTCTTATGTACGACATGAAAAGAAACTGGAATCTTAGGAAAATCTCCATCATACCAGTAATTATAGGAGAAACAGGACTAATGAAAAAGAATTTCAAAAGCTATCTGGCGAGTATACCCGGTGAACCGAGTGCAAGAGAAATACAAACAATTGCACTTAAAGGGACGGTTAGAATCTTAAAAAGATCTCTAGGCTGGAGTGTCTGAAATAGTCGGTGAATGTCTGGCATCTGTTAGGATGCTCCATCTCCAGTAAAAACGGAAAGATAAGAAAAATTTTTTAAATTGAAAATATATGAATATTTTTTTTTTAAATATTAAAGTGTTCTATACCTACAGACGACGTCGTTTCAGGTTTTCAACCCTCATCAGTGCAAGAATGGCGTTTGCAAGCGGTCGCATGGGCTCGAACGCAGTTCGCAGATTCAGCCTACAATTACAAGTCTAATGCCTAAGCCCACACGGCAGCTAGAAATCACCGCAGACAGTAATTGAAATTAATGTACACTTACCCGGAAGTGAGGGTGAGTATCTTGTTGCTGATAGTGTTTAACACTCGAGCGGAACATTGCTTAATCGCAGGATGACAACAATCTTGTAATTTCAAACAGGGATCTACTATTAAGACTATTAAAACTTAAAGGGGTATTAACTATGAATATTTTTTTAAAAATATTAAAGTGTTTTATACCTACAATATATATATATGTATATATATATATTTATATATATATATATATATTTATATATATATTACTTAATTGCACAAGGAAAATAAAAGATCTTTGGTAAACATATCCATGAATGTATATATATTTTTTTTCAAGATATTCAAATATTCCATTAAAGTTCTCCTTTTTCTCTCAAACGTTGACTTTGTAAAGAAATTAAAACCATTTATTTTTCTCTCCCCAATTGACCAGTTAACTGTTATAGTATATCTTGCTTTCGGTCTCTTGGTTTTACCGGGTTCCGGAACAAGAATTCATCTAGTCTGGTGGAGTATCCAGCTAAGTGCTGTTACTTGAGGTAACACTACTTGGAGAAGGTGCACCATTCCTCATATGAGCTAGTGTACAGCCGTTTCAAGGAGATCTTATTTGGCCTTCGAATCCTATGTTATTTTGAATATTTGGTTAGAGTTTACTTGTAGAGTGAAGTATCCTCATGTCAGGTTTTCCTGACAAACAGTTGTAGAGAGAGACCGAAGACACTCGAGGATGTTGTCTAGTAGGTAATTCAAACTATATATGTATTGGTGTGTGCCGTAAAACTACTAGGAGAAATGCCTCCTTAAGAAAGAAAGAAAGAACATTCTGATAGAACACCTGCAGTTACTATTGTTTTCACTGATATAGACTTGCTCTTCTTTTGGAGTAAGGGTGATAAACACCCTTTCCAAAGTTAGATTTGTTCTGGGTTAAAGCCTCACATAAAAAAGCTTCACGCTTGAAAACTACAAGATCTTACTGTGCTTTCCTGGCACAGTTGCACATAGTCAAGCAATGGCAATGTTCGAACAAGAGTTTGCACAGAAAGAAGAAACGACGAATTGGATAAGGAACACTACTATATCTTTTTTCATTATGCTCATAACATCATGTTACTTTTTTTTCGCCGCCCTGTTTCGCCCCCCCCCCCCCAATATATTCGGAAGAAACTGAAATTTTTGAAAACTCTCTGAATTAGTATCTCATACATATGATTTAAATTTAATTAAAATCGCATATATGTTTTTGAAGTTTTAAGAGGGTTCTGCTTTCATAACTCCCTTTGGGGAGGAGGCATGTAGAGATTCGGCATATAGAGAGGCACATTGAATTGTATACATATGATTTAAATTTCATCAAAATAGGAGATATTTGAAGTTGTAAGAGGGTTCTTCCCTCGCAGTTCCTATTTGTTTCTTTTTATAAGGAACATACACATACATACATTGATATTTATATTTATATATGTATAGAGATAGATAGATAGATAGATAGATAGATAGATAGATAGATAGATAGATAGATTGTTTAGAAAATCAATGGCATAACTTTCCGAATATGTTCTATGTGTGTCAAGGAGTCTCTTGGTGTGGGGTTGCTTTTGCAATAGCATTCCATTATTTGTTCCTCTGTATGGTCTTTGGTTTATGCTGATCATATTTATTTACCTGTATTTGGTCTGTTATAATCTGTTACTTTAAATAAAGGGAAGTTCTTGGAAAGAAACTCTGATCATGTAAATTCTGCCTGATGTTAGGCACACAGACGCAACAGGTTTTTTTTTTTAAATTTATACAATACAAAATATTCATATGCCTCATCATTTTATCTGAATTTTAGTTGTTAGTTTATCATCATCATCATCATCATCATATTCGGTTTAATGTCCGTTTTACATGCTGGCATGCATTGGATGGCTTTTAGAAATGAACTTCCAAACTAACCTATCTCTGACCACGTCTTTATTTATCCCTCTTTTCCTCAAGTCCATTTTTATTGCTTCCTCAGCTTTCCCCTGTAAACTGAACCTACTACATAGACTCTTTTACATCGACCATCAAAGTCTACTCTTCGGCACACATCTCCCTATACCGTTCAGATTTAATCTTTCTCTGAGGTCATCAGAACTAAGCATGTTATTAAGGCTCACTTTACATATCAATCGTATCATTCTTATATCATTTCTCTCCATGCAACGCATGTCCTCAATCCTCATTGGCCATGTTTCACTTCAATACATCATCACACTGCCTACACATGCCTGATAGACTCTTCCTTTGGTCGACAGTGATAACGCTCTGCTGGTTAGTAATGGCAGAAGTTCCCTAAACTTACTCCATTCACTCCTAATTCTTGCAGTTACACTAGCACCTGCTTCATTCTGTGCTCCAATGGTATCACCAAGGTAACAAAACTTCTCGACAATACCAAAATGTTATACTTTGTCCACATCTGGGTCCTCATCCATCTCCATTGCCTTACAATTCTTCCACACAATAATTTCACTGCACCCAATGCTTACAGGTACAACAAAAAATTTAATTGCATCCGACTCACTTTTCACAAACTGAGAAGGAGAACTTTCCTCTTTTGGGGAGCTTTTCAACACTATAACCACTGATCGTTACTTAGGTCTAATTACGGAATTTAATTTACAAATATTAATTTAAACGGTTGATGTAGTTTGCTTGAAGCATTGTATGTAGTATATATGCACGTGTGTGTATATATATGTATATATATATATATATATATGTAGGAGGCGAGTTAAATGCATGGATGTATCGGATGTAAGCAAAATAAGACAACAAAAAGTTAAATGAGTTTTTTGGTTATGTCCCTTTTATTAATATGATTTCTTTTTCCATTTTTTTTTTCACATCTTATTTTATAATTACCCATAAAAAAAAGAAAAATATCATATTCGTAATAATAAAAGAGAAACAATGAAAAACTCATTTCATCTTCACTTATTTTGCTTTCAATTTGCTTATCTCCGATACATCTCTGCATTGGAATTATTTAAATTATCTATATTAATTTTAACATTTCTCTCAAAAAATTAAATGTTGGTTTCAAGGAGTTATCCACAACTGTATCAAGGTCCTCTGCATTAGTGATGATGTTGCATGGTTGAGGTGGAAAACTGATGGTCACAGGGGTGCAGTAGGCAGAGGGCCGATAGTAAGTGTATTTTGCAGAGTTCAGAGATAAATCCCAGCTTGAAAACTCGGTCCAGATTCTGGTGATATTATCTTTCAGTTCACGATAGTTGCTTCTAGATGATACCAGCTTTAAATTGTCTGCAAAGAGTAGCACCTTTTCGGTCACTTCATCAAAATATCTATGTGCGTATGCACTCAATGCATTTCCACATTTCTCAATGGGTTTGGGTCATATGATGAGAGGCATGTAGCAAATTCATCAGAGCACACTATGACCTACTTTCTCTCAGTTCACGCACCCGACATACAAGTGCAAAATGATAGCGCACAGGGGTCATCGACTTTGTGCAAGAAACATGGCAAAATTGCATATGTGAAAATTTTTACAAGAACGTCCGATTTTGAGGCAACAGAAATCAAAAGATTTGTCTCGACGTCCCAGTTCAGAAAAAATGTGTTTCAGCACCGACATTACAGAATTAGTCAATGATAACCATAGAAAACAGTGAAAATTAAATTTTCTGATATTGGGAGGAGATTAATAATAAACCAGTTTTTAAATCATGAAGCTGTATAAGGCACAAAGATTTTCGACTATTTGACTATTGTCAATGCTCTACTATCTACTATTCATTCGCTTGAGGTCCTCATGACCCAATTTAGTACATGTGGAGGTCAGACAAAATTACTTTCCATCTTACTTATAAATGTTCAAAAATACACACTGAAACTAGGTCAAACATTCAGCTGCTGATTAACGATTATTTTATTTTTACTATCATATTTAAGCAGTTGCAAAAGATTTGCATTGAATTAGAAAGAGCAGCATGGTGAGAGAGATGCGTGTGTTTTACAGGTAGCATGTGCTTGTGTGTATGAGAGAAAGAAAAATGTTACTCATTTTTTAAACTATTCTATTTTCTTTTCCAAGACGCCCGATAATGCCGGTTTGCCCTGCTGGTATATATATATGCTGCGTGCCAGAATTATATGCAAATCGATTCATTTTGTTTTTTTAAAATAAAAATTAGTGAAACTTGGCACGTTATATGGCAACACTAACACATGCGCAGATCTAAAATTCTAAGCTAATCTGAGCAATAGTAAACAAATGGCAGCCATTTTGGTGACTTGCAGCCTGTTTCAGCGTGCCAACTTTATATGCAAATCATTACTAAAAGGTCAAATATGGTGAAGTGGTGACGGAAAATGAAAACATTGATTATTTTAGGAATACGTAATTTGCGAACAACAATAATACAGAGCAAACATCTTTAATATGGTTTCATAGTACAATCAATATTGTATATAATTGCCATTTTTATTAACAAGAGAAAAAAACCTTTGGTCAATTGAAGATGCCAACTTTTGATTTCATCTGATGAAATTTCTTTGACAGCAGGCAGAACAGCATTCTAGAGGTCATCCTTGGATGGGTACTGCCTTCCTACGGAGTAAATCTTCCTTTTCAAGATGCTCCACAGATTTTTGATGGGATTTAAATCTGGAGAACAGGCTGACCCTTGCATTATTTTCCCATGTCTGGCAAAAACACTCTCCAAATGTTCAGTGGTTATCCTTGCAGCATCAGATAGTGCATTATCATGCATGAATACCATCTTTTTCCGGAATGACAAATTCTTATTCTTGTGCCAGGGTACAAGGTGTTCCTTAATGAAGTCAATGTAGAGTTTGGCGGTCATTTTCACTCCATCTGCGACTCTGAATAGCCCTACCAGCTCATTACAAATGATTCCAGCTCAAAACATCACACCAACACCTCCTTGCTGATGCCTGATCCGGTGGGGACGTGGACCCCCATTACAGTACCATCCTCTCATCCACCAATCGGGTCCATCAAGGGTCGCTCGACACTCATTGGTGAATAAAACAGTTTGAAAATTTATCTTCATGTTAGTTCTTGCCATCCTCTTTTTGTTGATATCCTTTAATGGAGGGCGAACCGCTTGCTTTCCACATTTGCAACCCTCCTCAGGATACGGCATCGAGTTGATTTGGGCACAACAGGAACGCCAGAATTTTCAAAAACTTCTTTGCTAGTTTCAAGAGGGTTACAGCAGACTTCTCCCTTGATCCTATTCATGGCTCGATGCAACACACATGCTTTCTTACGAATTTCCCTTTTGTCAGAACGTCCGTTGCAAAGTTCAAGGTAAGTAATAAATTGTTAAATTGATCACGAGAATTTTAGACTTCTCAGCTCGACTCAAAGCACCTTTATGTCCCATCTTGCATATAAAGTTGGCACACTGAAGCAGGCTGCAAGTCACCAAAATGGCTGCCCTTTGTTTACTATTGCGCAGATTAGCTTAGAATTTTAAATCTGCACATGTGTTAGTGTTGCCATATAATGTGCTAAGTTTCACTAATTTTTATTAAAAACTATCAGAGTTAGAACAAAAAAATCGATTTGCATATAATTCTGACACACAGTGTATGCATATATATATATATATATATATATATATATATATATATATATGTGTGTGTACATTACTTAATGGCCCAAGTACAACAAAGAATCTTAGGTAAACATATCCAAAAAGCTTCATCAAATTCAAGTCTATAAGTGAAAAAAAACCATTAAGGAAACACCTTTAAAAAATTAAGAAAACATCCCCCTCTACACACACCCACACACACTTCTGTCTTTTTAAACATTTACACCTCCCCCCCCAACCTTTAATATGGCCAGAAAATAATGAGATACAAAACAGAAGAAAAAAGAAACTTTTGCGTAACCAATTTTCCCATTTTTCATGTATTTTTTCCTGCTTTTTGTATACATGGTGGTCATTCAGTTGGAATTCGTTGGCAAGTGTCCGCAGTTTCCTGATTGTGTTCAATGTCACCCACCAACAAAAGAAATACAAAAATAAGAATAAACAAACCATGTGAAAAGTAATTAATTTAACTCAAAGGTGAGTTATCAGTAATAGAAACCGAACACAAGATTAGGACGTAATCAATGACTTTAAGTGTTTTAAATACATTACCATTCATTTCCCCACCACTCACTTGGCAGAGTGGTTAGAATGTTGGGCCGGGGTCTCGGGGTTCAATCCTTGGTTGACTTATACGAATGACTCGAAATAATGATACATGATGCCCCCTTTCTAAACATCATAAGGTGAGGATACAGGGAAAGTATTAGCACTCTCCCCTACATCTGTCACAATATGAGCTGCATAAAATTAGGATATAATCGGTGACCTTATTTGTTTTTCTAATGGAAATCGCTCCAGACTAGGCATGAAGCCACTTGATGTAAGGAGCTAAAACAAAATACTAATAGACGGTCAAAAACTAGCCAACAATAAGTGTTAGATGGATAGATTCTAACCCAGGAAACAGCAATTCTTCCCCTTTGTCAGAAACATCGCTCATGGAATGTGAGGACTAAAGGATAAAATAAGGGAAGCGAGAGTTGCGAGGCTGCCAAAAGTTTAAAATTTACTTTCTGATGGGAGGGGGGGTACTTATTTCTAAAAAAAAGTTATCATTCATAGTCCAAAAGTTCATTTGGTATTATGATTAGAATGTTCGCTGATGTGCCGTGAAGCCAGGGTTGAATCCTTGTTCGAGTTATACATAAGATTTATCGAATCATTCTCATATCATTTCTCTCCATGCAATCCATCTCTTCAACTGGTCAGGTTTCACTTCCATACATCACCACACTGCGGACACATGAATCTTTTTTTGGTCGACAATGACATCATTTCCTTTAACTTACTTCATCCACTAACTCTTGCAATCACGCCAGCAATAGCTCCTCTCTGTGCTTCATGGCTAGGCAGCCTTTATACCCTATCGAATCTATTGTGTTTAATTATGCATTAGTAACGTTGTGAAAGATATGACATCACAATTTCTCTCCAGGTATAAGCAAAATTGTGACGTGTGCTCAACTAATCATATAAAACAATACTATTGTTTTTCGATATGACACACGAGATCACTGACTTGTATTTGTTCATACCTATGTTCTACTACTGTTTGACTCTCTAATAGTTGATCTGACCTTGGATCTCATGTGGACAAGACCTTCACAGACAGGTTCTGCCATATGAACCATATACATGAGCAACGATGGCCACTTCAACAAACCATGTTTCAAAATGGAATATCTATCTCCACAGCGATCATAATGGTCATGCTAACAAGGTTGTTATCATATAGATAATAATCTCTAACTGACATTTATTGTTTTCTGTCTTGACCTCCAAAAGATAAAGTTCAGCAGGTACAGCATAGAACTTGGTTTAACTTGGTTTGTCTGGTTTGCATCATAAAAAAGCCTTTTTTGGTTTACTTAATATTGAAACAATATTTATTGTCAACGATGCATTTTATATAAATCATCAAACCGAAATTACAAGTCATTTTTTAGCAAAGACACACTTTCATATGAATTAACCAAATAACGAATATATTTTTACATTTCTCCTGAACACTAACCCAGTCTAAAATTACTAAAGCAGCAGTGGCAATAGGTACATAGAATATAAAATAGGTGTCCATAAATGCATTGGATGAAAAACTAGAAAAAAATAATGAGTGTCAAGAAGAAGCCTTTGAAATAGTGCGAAAATGAAACAAGTGAAAAAGACTACTATTGGACATTGACAGTAGATGTGTTTGCAATTTTCGCGGTGGGTTTAGTATTATTGTAGCAATGTTTAGATGTTGGTGTGTATAAATAAGGTCAAAATGGGAAATTTCCACAAAGTTAAAATTAAGCAAGAATGTGGAAAATTTCATCCGAATTTAAAAGTTTATAATTAAAACTATGTGGCAGGATATGACGTCACGGAAAGGAAGTCGATAGTGATACGTGACGGATAAGCTGATCAGATCTTCTCCTTTCTTTCCAGACCACAGGAGAGAGTGGCCAGTTTTTGTGACAGCGCTTCTATTCCAATATGGAGCATAGGTGGGCGGGTGGTGGTGGGTGGGGTGATGTGTACTGTATACTTGAGAAGAACAATAAAACCCCTGAAAGCTTTGTTATTTTGTACTGGAATTTTTTTAATAACTTTCAATACCATCCTTATTCAGAAAAAGAAGAAAAAGAAGAAAATAAAGACATGGTCAACGAGAGAGAAGAGGGGAGGAAATGAATTGCTGCTGCGTGTCATCTACACAACGAGATTCCAACTGCTTGTGTTAGAAACCGCCATCGAGATAATCTACTGTGATAAGAGAATCGGTCTCAATAGTGCTACAATATTAGATTGGGCTAGTGTTCTGGAGAGCTGGAGAAACGTACACGATTATAGGGCCTTCCTAATTAAAATCATTTAAGTTTTATAAATACATGCTTGTATGGATTTCCTCCATATTGAGTAGAAACAAATTTTTGAGTATAACAATTTTCCAAACATTCGTGTAAATTCAATAGAACCAATGGGATATGAACTCAGCTTGCCGATTTCATAGTCTCTATTGGTATCCATTTTACTACCTTTTCCTCAAAATTTGATTCAATAAAAAACGATTTTAGTTTCTTTTCTCTTTTTTTTTCTCAAACTCTAAAATGAATTGCAGGAAGAATGGAAGAACTTTGTTTTCACAACCTAAAATGTTTGGAACATGAAAATATCCATTTACAAGGCCACTTTCTCAAAATAGGGGGCCATGACGTTTGGCCAAATACAGATGTATCACTTTTGAGGTCTTTTCCTTATCAGATTCATTTGTAAAAACAAAAGAAAAAACACACCAAAACCAAAAGAATGCTCAGACGGGAATGAAATCCGTGAGTAACAGAGAGCACAAACAACGCACATCGCCATTTATTTATTTCATTGTGTAAACAGAAAAGAGATTCCATTGATTTTAGGTTAAAATATCTTCCATTTACCATTTCAGCAAATAAAACAAAAATTTAAAGAAATCACAGCTATTTTTATCCAGTTATATCTTAAGCCTAAAAATACGACAAAACAGAAGAAAATGTATTGCTATTAAGATGAAGTTTGGAAATTTTCCAACAATCTTAGACAACAATTTAGCTTAAATACCTGTCTGCGAACCTTACGGTTCCATACTCCCTCCCAATCTATGAAACAGAGACTACTCTATGTAAAAAGAAAACAAAATGGGATAGATGCTCTGAGGTCAATCATCAATTCAGGTTTCGGATTTGACATCATTAAACCTGCTTCACCAGAAACCGAAGCATTTCTTAAATATATTTCATATAGAATACAAGGTCTCAACTTAAACATCATTGCAATTTTCAAAACCTATGCATCTACTTTTCTAAAATACTATTTCCCCATTTCAATATGATATATATTATATTTACTTTTTCCCCTTTTCGCTAATCCTGTTGCTTTTCGCCAATTTATAGATATTACAATATTAACCACATTTTGCTTCTCTTTAGACTTATGTCCTTGTTTTTTTTTTAATTTCTTATTATCTTCTAAACAAATAAGTTATAAAAATGAATGTTTCTTAAACATCCCTGTTCTCTCCCACCACATTGTTGCCATCTGCCAATGAATAATATTTTCCCTCTTTTTCTCTCTTTTATTTATCTTCTTTCTTTTTTACTTCTATTTTCTTCGTCCCTGTCACTTCGTAAATCTAAAATAACATAAAATCCCAGGTTCTCTTTCTTTTTACCTTTGTCTTCTATACCTCTTTTTTTTCAAGTTTTCCTCCCCTTTCTGTCTTGTATCGTTGGCATGTTTGTAAACATATGAAAATCAAATCTTCACTTATTTCTGATAGTAAAGGTGAAATATTAAAAATATCATCATGTGAGTTTATTTGATTATATTCTTTATATATTTGCATCACAAGTTAAGATTTTCATATCGTATAAAATATTTCGCCTCTACGGGTTTGATTTGTCTGCTTTGTCATATTAACACTTTAGGGACAATAAGTAATTTTAAACAATTAATGAAACCCCAGTGACTTTTTTTATTTTGGAGGAAATTGTTGGGACGATAAATCGGAATTGAAATCGGAATCGGGAATCGAAAAAATCGGAAATTTTTTGGTTATCGGAAACATTTTAGCCTAATTTCCGATTCAAAAAACAATTTTTTAATATTTTTTTTTTAAACTTAATTTTCTAAATGATGAATTGAAAGTAACAGTAAAACTAAAATTTATTGATCAAAATAAAGCATAACGAATTTAGGTAAAAATGGCACCGGAAAAAATGGCACAAGTGGATAAATAGGAAAAATGGCGCAAGTAAAAAAATAAAGATGAAAATCACACAATGAGTTTATCAAAATTTTGACGACAATACATGAAGGGAAAATATTAAAAAGTTTGTCAAACTAAAAAGAAAATTATATCTACATTTTTAAATGAGGATTCCTTGGTAAATCCCTCAACCCCCAAAAATGATATTCCATTTTTATTTCAGGCGATTAGGCGATTTTAGAATCGAAATCAGTAATTGTATCGGAATCGGGAATTTAGAATCGGAATCGGGAATTTAGAATCGGAATCGGTAATTGTATCGGAATCGGGAAAAATATTGGAATCGTCCCATTACTGGTTTATACCTTTTCCAGTGTGCAGTTGAACAGCATACATCTGATAACTTTCCAAAAAGACTGATCTCCAGAAACACTGACCCATTCAAACAGGTCAAAAAAACAAAACAGATACAGTTTGCTGTTTCCATTGTCCTTTTAATAAACTAAAGATATTGCGATAAAACCCAACGAACACATATGTGAGAAGTCTTTTAAAAAAAAGACAAGCG